>CM042692.1:308998008-309598008 GCA_023614405.1 Avena insularis
ACTATCGTCGATGGGGTGAAGCTGTAAAGCAGGAGAAGGCTAGCAGAGGGCTTCCCGTTAGATGCGCCGCGGAGAGAGTAGAGATGTGGAGCATCGCTGAGAGGAGAGGTACGGGATGCCACCGTGGTGCGTCGCTGAGTGATAAGACAGCGCCATTTCTACTGTCAGTTGCTACGAGGATAGGGGGTATCGCCACACGAAAAGTGAGGCAATCGGAAGAAGGTGTAGGAGATCCTCGTGAACACATCGCGTGTGGTCGAGGGGCTAAGGCAAGTGTGCACTGGCCTCTGGACTGTTGTGAAGCCTGCTTGAGCAAAGCAGGACTTCAAGAAAATTAGGGCAGCCTGGAGGCAGAAGGTGGGTGGCGTCTGGGGAAAATGGAGAGGGGTGGAGGCGACAGGGCGTGGTTTCGAGGGATTAGTGGCGGCAACTCGAATTGAATCGAACTGCAATGACTGGGTAATACCGAGGAGAGGGCGCGCAAGGACTGGGTAGAGAGATGACCTGGCAGGGGCAACCCCTGTCACGAGAGAGAGAAATGCGCTGTGGGGTCCAATCGACCAGGACTTTGCTGGTCTGTTATGAAAAGACAAGAAACAATTGGGGAAGAGAGCAATGGGTTAGGGCTCTAGTGGGCTTTGGGGTCGCCCGGCCAATGCCTGACCATTTTTTCTTTTCCCCCTGCTTTTCTTTCCATTTCTGGAATTTCTGTTTTGATTATTCAAATGATTTCCAAACCCTTTTAATTTCAAATATTTCTTCCCAACCTTTCAAGATGCTTTAATATTGTTTTACACATGTATTTTAAATACCATTTAGGAATAATTTTATTCTTTTTATGGTTTATTTATTAGGCATTTGTCTTTATTTATCGGAGATTTAAAATATGTTTTCAACTTCTTATTTGAAATCCAAATTTTACCCAAATTTTTCAAGAGGGTTTTTATTTATTTATTATGCGCTAATTCACTTTTTAATTATTTAAAGTATTTCAATATGATTTATTAATCATTTAAATTGAGTAATTGAAATTTTATTCAAATAAAATCCAATATGGTTTTAATTCCATATAAATTTTATTTAAATGATTATTTTATTTCATTTAGGTTAATTAAATAACTTTTATTCCACTTTGGGGAAAATTCCATTTATTATTTTCCTTTCTCAATGATTTAATTAATCATTTTATTCGAAATTTTGTCTTCATTCAAATGGGATATAATTTGGTTAAGGCCATTTTATTTTATTTGTCTATTCTTTATCCCTTTATTTTAATTTGGAATATCTTTTTATTTCATTTCAAGCTTAAGTGGATTTGGCCAAGATTTAATTTGGCTTTTAAATATCCTTTTATTTTTTTTTTGGTTTCCCTTTTATTCAAAGTTTGTTCAAGATGGGTTTTAATGTTTCCATTTAGAAAACAAAAGTTTCTTTTTCACCCTAAATTTTAACAATTATGAATGCATTTCACTTGATTTTGAATTTTTTGGTTTCTTTATCTCAAAGTTTGTTCTTAAGATGGGCTTTTAATGTTCTTCATTTAGAAAACAAAAGTTTCTTTTTCACCCTAAATTTCCAACAATTATTTATTTTGTTTTATTTATTTTTTTTCACATTTCAAAATTTGGAAAATTTTGTGATGTGACATTTGCTCTTCTCTCCTCAATGCCTTCAACCACTATTACATCGCACTTATGCTGACTCTATTGGTTATGTGCTACATAGAGCAATGATTGGCTCTTTTGATACGCTAGGGACGCTAATAATATTGGTGTTGTTGCCAACATCTTCTTAAGTTCATGGAAAGCGCTTTTAGCTTGTCAGTGGTCTCATGTGAATTTGTCTCGATTTTTTCATCGCTTGATATAGTGTTAGGCTTTTTGCTCAGTCACGACTAATAAATCTACTCA
This sequence comes from Avena insularis, assembly GCA_023614405.1. NCBI lineage: Eukaryota > Viridiplantae > Streptophyta > Magnoliopsida > Poales > Poaceae > Avena > Avena insularis. The sequence goes on from CM042692.1 coordinate 308,999,919, forward strand.
ACGAGGCTGTGCATCCCGTGAACTTTTGGACATCGCTGAGGGTTTTAGCAATTCCATTCTTTCAATGGCCCCTAATCTTTGCTTCGGGTTAGCCTTTAATTCTCGTACCATTAGCTGGATAGAAGAAACCGGTAACTTCCAGCCAGGACACCAAAATGCATTTTTCTCCAAGTTAAGTTTCAATCTCCAAATCTTCTTGTAAGTTATGCGAATAATTTTGACGCAGTCGTCAATTATAGTATGATTCTTTGTTTGGTTTATATCACCATGGCATCGACGTATACTTTCTGAACATTTTTGTCCAATTGATCTTGCAAACATTTTTGCATGCATCTTTGATATGTTGCACCTGCATTTCAATCTCGAATGGCATGGTACGAAGTTAGCAATAAGTCACGCATTTCGAGGTGATAAAAGCTATTTTATTTGATCATTCAAATTCAGTGGTATCTCGGTGGAATCTTAGCACGAATATGTCATTCAATAAAATGACAACAATTCACAATTCCTTGTAGTAGAATCTAGCAGACTTAATCGACCGCGTGCAAAGGGGGGAATGGATCTTTGGACATGTGCTCTTAATGAGGTTCGTTGTAGTAATAAATACACATTACGCGCCCATACCATTGCCACGCTCGTAATCATCCTTTTTCTTTCTCGACCAAGACTGGATTTGATAACCAATCCGGTGCAAAGACTCTCCATGATGAACCCAAATGGCTAAGAGCTCCCGGCTACCTCGGCAGCTTATCAGGCTTTCTCCTATCTTCATGCGAAGCGTTTGAGGAGGGGCTGCTTTCCACCATCTTGGCATCTGGCCTTACATGAAGAGAGTGCTCACCCAGCTCCCCTGAACTCCTTGCAAACTCGTAGTGGACCATGCCAAGATATCCCGATTTCTCACGTGAGGAAGCTTAGTGAGCTCTCTTTCCTATTTGGCAAGGCAATTATTTCCAGCCCCAATGGTAACTATGCGCCCGGGAAAGTTTCATCCACTTGTACCTTCTTGGTCTCTCTTGGTAGCTTGAATGACACATTGCCATGGATTAGTGAGTGCCGACATGGGATATTTGTGCTCCTTTTGGCCAATGCTGCCACCTCCACACATTTGATGATTTTCCAGGTATATGACCAATGACTCGGCCAAGGAAGATCTAGTTGAGGCACGCAGAATTAAACCTTTTGTAATCTCCTTCAACCGTGATAACTCCACACCTGACCGGCAGCCCATCTTTAAGTAAGCAATGTGAGGAGTAGCCATAAACTTTGCCATATTAGCTTCGGCCTTCCGAGTAAGGGGCATGATATGAGTCTTCGCCAAGTCAACCACCTCAAACTCTATGGCTTCACCGCTGACAATTCTCTCTCGCCGAATAAGACGCTAACCTAGATCTTGCCAATTGGCTCATGCAGTGATAATCCCCGCACAATGCCATGGAAAGTTGTCTTAGTCGGCTCCAAAGATGTTCATGGTAATGCCTAACTTGAGTATGGTATCGCCAGGCTACAAGATGTTGATGCTAATGCCATCATCGACAAGACTACTTTTGAAAATTTCATCGCTGATATCGTGGCCCATGAAAGTGGGATCCAAGATCAGAGCATAACCACCCGGGTTGGCATGATCTGGGGTGATCCTTATGCCCCAAGTTATCTCTTGTTCTGCATCAAAGTATGTACTTAGGAATTGCCGCATTGTGGCATTCACTTCCATCATTCGCCTCGCTGCCTATTTTTGTCATTATTCTCGCGGACAAAGATGACATAGCTCCAAAGGATGTTCTCTATACTCATTTCTAGTTCCATGGCCGATATGAGCCGCCGTTTCAGTCACCATTTGGATTATGCACCTAGTGCACAACTTCCTTCTTTCTTGATTATGATACCTCGCCCCGCTCGTTTCCTCAGATTCATTATCAGTCCAATAGTTTGACTCTTTCCTCCCGTGAGTGGTGGAGGGAGGTGGTGCTAGCTGCTACTCGGTGAATCCACTCAGATCCCTTTTGAAACCAAGCAATTGCCTTGTTGTGTGATTTGCTGGCTTACTCGGAGTTGGCGGTGAAATTTACACGGCTGATCCAGCATCATCTCGTAGGTATATTTCTTCCTTTCCGATATGGCTTTTGTTCAGATCGCTTTTTTCCATCATTCTTTGCTATCCACTACCGCTGCCCACTTTTCCTTTGACGTTGGCTATTTCCAACATCTAGATGATCCCGACTCACGGTCGCGAACTCCGATTCTGAACCATACCGTAGTCCGGCTTTTCATCTCTTCTCTTGCTTCTATACTTGGCTCTTTCCTGCTTTATGATCTGGAAGCGCCATAGATTTGAGTCTCACCATCTTATTCCACGACATGAGCAGAGGCTGAGTCAGACTTCCTAACGATACGAAATAAAGTCCTTATTGTTTCCGCTAAGCTTGCCTAAGATATCCCTCAGTAACCTTTGCCACAATACACTTCCATGTTCAGATCCTGAGGAAACCAAGCAATAGCCAGACTGAATTATCCTTCGCAAGAGTTATGATTATGCACCATCTTGCGAGGAAATCTTTTATGATTATTCGCCTTTGCTTGCACATTCCTAGATGTTGTGGGAAATTCGCCTCTTGTAGGTGCTGTCAGAAATTGCTCAAAAGCGCCCTGAAAATCGATCCAACTGTTGATGCTTCCGGTGGCAAGTTGTTCAGCCATACCTGCGGTGGTCCTTCTAACATTTATGGTACATATCGATCGCCCATCTCAAATTTCCTCGCGATTTTCACAAAGTTCCATAATCTATGAGCCTTTCGGCTTCGTGCTTCAATCGTAAGTTTTTGATCCTCTCGCCACTGAAAATTTGGTACCGGTGGCTCCTTCATGATCCTTGGGCCAAAGCATGGTGGACCAGTGGACCTTGCGACTGATCAGTTCTGCCATCTTTATTCGATCAAGCTTAGCCTTGCATCATCTGTTCAAGGTTTCGCCCCGATTCTAACTCCCATTGCTTGGTATGTATGATCCCAAATCATACCCGCCATTTACCATCGCCGAGTAACCAGCATTGCATCTGCTTATGCTCGTCCGCAGGTTGTCGCATCGCCTTTCCGTGCTTTGTTGTCTTCTTTCGGGTTGAGCCGGAGCATTATTCGGTGCTGATTTCTCCTCCCGCCGAGTGAGCCACGCCTAGGATGATCACTACTAGGAAAATGCATGTTTGTGGCGCATCGTGAATGGCCATCCATGGCGACTAGTTGCAGCCTAGTAGTGACGCTGCGGAACTTCTCAGCCGTGGGCAAGATCGCCTAGCGCGCCACGGTTGAAATGAGATAGGCGAAGACTCTGCTAGTGCGCCACGACTATGTGGGCAGGTGCGCCATTGCTGATCTTTCCGTGGCGCACGCCCCATGGCGCCACTGTTGTTGAGGCGCGCTTAGACGAGTGCACACAAAAGCTAGGTCATGTGCCATGTGTGTTTTTTATTTTTTATTTCAGAGCAGATTATATACAATACATGATTATATACTATATTACAGTTAGATATACACACACAGATATAAGATATACAATTTTAAATATAAATACACAATTTGAAAAACAAGATTGAAACAAATACATATAGATAAGTCTCATACATGAATACATAGTATAAGTTACATTGTTTCATCAAGTTACAAAGTAGTTGGTGACATGCTAATACATGTGTCGATCGAATGTTAGAGCTCAAGCTCGCTTAGACATCTAAAACTAGCTAGACACAAACGCTGGATAAACAACCAAATAAGATAAGCATGATCACCGGGCCACACGAAGGTGTAGGTCTTCATCCGCTTCCTTGTCCTAACTCCCGTTAGATACCGCGGTGTATTCAGCCCGCCTGGCCTATAGTAAGTTGTACCATTTGTAGCTATTGTCGCTGAAACAGCACTGCTCTCCCAGCCTTCCCAATCATCGAGACTCCGAACCCGTCTTTGTACATGACGCACTACTGCCATCTATAAGTTGACAATAATAATTAACCGATGATTGAAAAAACATATATAATTAAAGTCGCATATGAAGATACACTTATAGAAAGTACTCCTAAATCAAAAAAGACCAAACTCAAAAGCATGCCTCATATATAACTAGGTTGTTCGACAAAGAAATATGCTACGATGGAAATGTTCGCCAAGTAGGATACACAACACTGGACTCGTGTATAGCACATATGTGACAATCCCATCGAAGCACATTCACATATATTGTGCCACTTATTATTTCAATCATCAGCATTATTCTCAAAAAGACCAAAGTAACTCAAAAGAATGCCTCATATATATACATAGGTCGTTGGACACAGGAATACATGATGAAACTGTGAGCCAAGTAGCTATGCACAAGACCTGGACTTGTGCATATCACAAGGCTCACAATCCCATCAGAGTACATTCTACATATATATTGTGCCAAGATATTTAATCATCGGCATTATTCTCAAAATACCAAAGTAAATCAAAAAGAATGCCTCATATATATACATAGGTCGTTGGATACAGAATATGCTATGATGGAACCGTAAGCCATCTAGGACGACAACATCTAGACTTGTGCATAACACAAGGCTTACAATCCCATCGTGAGCACATTCACATATATTGTGCCACGACATTTCAATCATCGCATTATTCTAAAAAGACCAAAGTAGCTCAAAAGAATGCCTCATATATAACTAGCTAGGTCGTTGGACAGAATAAGTTACGACTTAAACAAGCTTAGCCAAGTAGGATGCACAATTCCTGGATTGTGCATATCACAAGGCTAACTATCCCGTCAAGCACATTCACATATATATTGTGCCACGGCATGTCAATCATCGGCATTATTCTCGAAAAAGACAAAAATAACTCGAAAAGAATGCCTCATATATATACATAGGTCCTTGGACACAGGAATATGCTACGATGGAACCGTGAGCCAATTAGGATGCACAAGACCTGGACTTGTGCATATCCCAAGGCTCATAATCCCATCATAGCACATTCACATATATAGTGTGCCACTTACATTTCAATCATTACGCTATTCTAAAAAGAGTAAGGAAAAAAAGGACCAAAGTGAGCAAAGGACCAAAGAGTAAGCAAAAAAACCAAGCATTGATTTATATATAATAATAATAAGCAAAAGAAGTAAGTGATGATTCATAAACCTAATAAGATAAGTATAGTAGCATGTACACTTGTCCACACACACAAAGGTCATCTATAGTTTGTAACTCAACTAGCCAACATCGCCTTCGCTCGGCTTAGGGAACGGAGGACGCCTTTGTCTCGCCATGAACTTCCTATAGTCACCTCATCTCTAGGCGATCTTCTATGTCACGTTATTCGATATTTCCATAGAAGATCCTCAAGTCATGACATCACGAAGATTATTGCCCCAAATCGCCATCGATGCGATACATCTCTTTTCTAATATCCGAATCAGTGATCTTGGCCTTTGCTTCGCCCATCGCCGAGATGATCCGGGCAGCAGAGAATTCCCATCGTCAAATAGGAACGCCTCATGTGATGGAGTGAGTAGGCTTCCTTCATCGCTTTTCCGGATGCTTCACGCAGGGAACTCACATGGTTGAAGACGCGTTCGCCGAACTTGACCTTCAGACGCACGTAAGGTGGTGCCTTCCGTCGAGGCAAAGCCGTGAGAGCATCATCCGTAACTTCCTTGATCTTGTCGTAGTTTTTCTTCTTTTCTAGACTCCCCGAGTCGAAATAATGCGGGTATGCTTCGCCATAAGGAGATGAGCGTAGTGTTCATCTCTTCGCAAAAAATTCAAATGGAATGTGTTGGAAAAGAATGATGATAATCTAATAAAGCCAATCGACGGTGGCGAGTGAATACCGACTTACTCGGAAAGTAAGGCACGAGAATGTATCTTTGTCTTGTTCGCCACGAGGATTATTTTTAGGTACGAGGCCACGACACGCTTGCTCATGGGGAACCCAAGCTGCCACGCATGTAGTAGGGGTCCACTATAGCGATGTCTGTGTTCTTCTCTAATGATCTACATGGCCAGGCTGAGAGAAAAACAGACTAACCATGATATAGTGCAGCGGTATAGGTGGAACATATTGAAGATGTCGTCGAACCGCAGGAAGAACAGATCCGTAGGGCATTGTCAACGAATCCCAAGCCCGGTGGCACCTTAACGGTACCTAATACTGGTGGTAGGGATCTTTCTATGATAGAAGGCGCTCTCTATCGTCAAGACGCTGTCATGCACACTCTCGTAGCTCCGAATCATGAAGCCCACAAATTTAGGTAGCATGGGCTCACCCGCCACATGAATCCTCCACATAATACCCTCAGTGTCTTGTGGCAGTCCCTAAACCTGATCGGATTCGCAGTTGTTGATGCCACTGCTGGTTCGAGCTAGATTTTCTTTTCCTGCCCTTTTTCCTTTGTAGAGCGGCGCATCTGCACTGAGCACCGCCGCCTCTATGTAGTGTGTCGGCTTAGAATAAAGGGTCGTTGGTTGTATCAGGCTCAGAAGGCGCAAGCCGGAGTATGCCTCTCGAGAACCAAATGACGCTTGGTGATAGTGGCTTTCTTTGTGGGGCCACCAGCTAGGTCTTCGCTGTTAAACCGAGTGTTGAAGAAGTGATCATTCCAAAGGTTCGCCGCCTCGGCCGGATCTCGCACCATGTGCATATCATCAACATGATCATCCCACCCACCGCGTGGAGGTGATTGCCAGGCGAGGCGGTAGGTTTTGGCACCGCTTGTTGCCGCCGGCACGACAGTGTGTTGTTCAGGGCGTGATGGCCCCGCCGCCCCAAATGGATCATGCTCTTTGGCCATAGCAAGAATAAGCCAAGCAAGTTCTAAGGACAGCTCTTCTTCATCCGCTCCTGGGGTTGAATGGGAGGTTCCGTGTCGCCGCAGCCCCTTAGCACCGACCAATTTTAACCCCTGCGGCACGCTTATCCTGCATCGGGCCTTGAGGAACGGCGCTGCAAGGGTTGAACGATGGTACCTTGACAACATCCTCACCGTTGTTCACGATCATAAGAGATTGCGGAACATCCGCCATGAAAACATGTACGACGCCGTCAGAGATGCCATAAGAGTAATAGATGGCGGAAAGGCGGTAAAGCAATTTGTTTACCGTGATGGCGCCGAGATCAGCACGTCGACGCACCGCATACGCGACGGGCGGCAAGAGACGGAAGGTCGCTTGATGGCGCGGTGCTGGCCGCCGTGATTCTCCCACCGACGGGTGCTTGAGCTCCCGTGTCACCGACGATGGCAGGGGGCACCAACATGTAGTCCGTGCCACGGGTGATGGCAGGGTAGTCACCAACACTTCATGCATCACCGAAGAAGCGGCGGAGTCACGAACATGTAGTTCGCCTCGATTCGTCGACGCCCACGTTGTTCAAGTGGTCACGACCATTCTTGAATCGAATGGCCTAACTCGACCACCCGCACTCCGGGCTATTGACTCCACCAAGGTAGGCAGGAAGGACGTGAGGGTGATCGCCAGTTGTCTTGGAAGATCTGCGGATCCGCGCCACTTGTTCCTTAAGTTCTTGAACTCGCGGTTTTCCTCCTCGCCCTTCCCGACGGCACATGCGCCCTCGGTGGTGGACCAAAATGATCCACCCAATTCTTACCCCAGTAGGATCTACCAGATTACCAGCCGACGACGGCTTCTTCAGAATCGCTCTATTTTCTTGGGGTTCATTGCCCCGTAAAAGGGTTATCCCACCAGGTGGCCACTGACCTCGGGATGAGGAACCCCGATCCATGATCAGCAACAATTTCCTCCTCCTATAGAAGAAGTAACAAAGAATCGCTTAGATCATCGATTAGATTGAAATTGAGTCGATCCACGGTAATTAGATTATACTTACCACAATTTCCTCAATTCCTTCACCGCAGGATCCCGGATGAGTTGTTTGGTTTTGGGTCCACATGGTAACGGCCTCGATGAAGTTTCAACCTGCCCGGTTCGACTTCGCAAAGGGGTTTTCATCCCTTGATATATACTCTTCGCCCTCCTTATTCCATTTGGCTCCGCGGCTTCAGAAACCACCAGATCCGAGATGGTGATGACTCTATATTCATCGCCCGCAGACCTTTCCCCGATTACTATTGGCTGTTCTTTCGATTCACACCTCTCCTTGAACTCCCGGAACTGGATCTTCGTGATCTGTGGGTCAATCTTCCGGATCTCCTCGAGACTTTTGCCTTCTTCATAGATCTTCTTCTTTATCCGGTTCTCCACCGCTGTATGCGGTGCTCATCTTTGTGAGGGCGGATTTGTTTACTGCTCCCATGATAATTTGTGTTCTCATACCCAGCGGGAACTTGTATTCATGCGTAGCTTCTCGAAGAGGAGTGTGCGCAAGTGGCCATTATATTTATGCCGGAGATTCTCGTTGTTGATCGAGATGGTTGTCCGGGTGATCGCCGCCACTTGCCCACCGTACCCTTTGACGACAAGGGTAGGCTCAAAGGAACCCCTGATGAGCTCACTTCGTTCTCCCTCGATGGTGCCGACTGCACTGGGCGCCGGGTCCTTCTGGCTTTCTTCTTATTCTTAGGAGGATTAAGCTACCACTCCTGTGCCCTCGCCCATCAGTTGTTTCATCACCCGTGCCTTCGGCTTCTTCCTTCGTGATCTTCCATCTCATCATCCTCGCCTCCCAAGGATGGTATTCTTCATCGCTTCTAGCCACCGGGTCAGCCTCGTAATGTCAATTGTTTATTCAAGGTCTGAGTTCTCCTTCAGCGCTGATGTGCTTACAACATCCAACCGCTGGCCGTTGTCACACATCTTTTGCACTAATAAAAACAAATAATTGGTTAAATGCACTGAAAAAATCCGCATGACCTTTGCTAATTTTCTTAACTAGAGTGCCCGATTTCTAAATGGAAGTTAATCAACATTCCGGAAAATCGACTCATTTCATACAAGAACCAGATATATATGGCCAAGATAGCCAAAGACACAATAAATGGCCAGCATAGCCAAAGCACAACTAACACACAATAAATGGCCAACACAGCCAGCACATAATCTGGTCACATAGGATAATCCGCCAACACAACAAAGACATAAATGGACAACACAACCAAAGACATCAAGGCATCCAGCCAGTAAAAATGGAGCAACCAGAATAAATGGCCAACACACAACAGTACATCAAGCATAAATGGACAGGTTTTAGGTTTGGACTTAGCAATTTCAGGTTTCAGGTTTGACTTAGCGCTTCAGGTTTCAGCAAGCATAAATGGCTAACTATAATGCTGAATAAGAAGTTTCACATAGGATAAACAACAGCTTCAGTTTTGGACTTAGCAGCATAAGAAGTCCTGAACTGATGTTCAGTTTGGAAAAGCTACAAGCTAACTGCTACAAGTTACAAGATACAAGCTACCATTTAGACAAGAACATTCTGTTATAATTCAGACAAGTTATCAAGCTATAATGTTGCTATATTACAAGAATAACATGAGTGATGTGCATTGATGTACAAAATTCAATCTTTGGTCTCTACACAAAATCTTGGCCCGATAATTTAAGGAGTTGTTTGGGAAGGAGCTCTCTACACACAAATTTGGGATCGTAAAATTGTATTCTTGTGGTAGCAACATAATCTTTGGTCTTCCTCAACCAACACACCCACATCTCACCATCCTCCTATTTCATCTCGTCCATGAGTGTCCTCACCCTCCTCTAGCCTAGATCCTACTTGGACCTACCAAAGCTTACAATTGAAACAAAATACAAAATACTAGGAATATGAACTAGTAATTTGCTTAGCTTTAGTGGTCTTAAGGCACCACTAAGAACCACCTAGATTGCAGTAATTTGCACATTCGAATTGACTATATAGTCATAGAACACCCGTAGAGACTTCAAGTTAGATCTGTTGCAATGGCCTTGTAAATGCAATGGAGTTCAGATGTTCAGGTTTTTATCTTATGTATAAAGCAATAAAATCAGTACATTGAGTGATTCATAAAACTCACCACAAAAACATCTAGGTAGAAAACACATTGGTTAAGAATGCATCAACATGCCCAGCCATATCAAGCACTGGGCATTTAACACACATATCTACACAGAAGGAATTATTGTTCGATCTCCATACACATATCTACACATATCTACAAAAATAGCATGAACCAGAAAAGTTCTGAACATGTAAACAAAAAGTTCTGATTTCTATTATGTACACTATCTTCTTGCTGGAACTTTGAAAACATTTAAATTTCCTAATCCTCCAACCTAATCCTAATCCTCCGAAAACATTTAAACTTTGAAAACACTATTTTTCTAGTCATTGCAACACTCTCGCTACCCTAATCCTCCGAACCTAACACTCATCGCTGCCTAACACTACTACTAGGACTAGCACTACTTCTAACACTACGCTAACACTACTGCTAAACCTAACACTACTACTAACATCATCGCTAGCACTAGCTACTGCTAACACTAGCTACTGCTACCCTAATCCTCTAAACCCTAACCCTAATCCATGGCCCAATTCAGGAATGGATGCAGAGAGAGGCGAGGGAGGGAGAGAGGGGAGGGGCGAGGCTCACCTCTAAGATGAGGACGACGGCGGGCTCCTCCACGGCCTCCACCTCCTCGAGCAGCAGCGGCTTCCTCCTCCTCGAGCGACGGTGCGCGTGCGGCGGCGGGCTCCTCCTCCTCGAGCGACGGGCGTGCGGGCTCCTCCTTCTTGAGCGCACGGCCTCCTCCTCGAGCGCACGGGCGAGGTGGCCTCCTCGTCCCTCCTCCCGGCGTGGTTGGGATGCGGTGGCGGTGGCGCTGGCGGATGCGGCGAGATGGCCGAGGACGATGGGGATGGGATGCGGCTGAGGACGATGGGGATGGGATGCAGTTGAGGACGATGGGGATGGGTAGGGACGACGACGTGGCGATTTGTTGACTAGTCATACCCACTTAGGCGCAGCGCACCCTGGCCAAGTGCGCTACGGTTATCCGTAGCGCACTCGGCCAGGGTGCGCTACGCCTAAGTGGGTAGGACTAGTAAGATAAGAGGGCTGTCACCCCCTTTGCTAACACTAGCACCGCTTATCCCACCGGGTTCCGCCAACCGCTTATTCTAAACCTGTTAGCATCCAGGTTCGAATCCTGGTGCCCACATTTTTTATTTTTATTTTAAAAATACTTTTAAATGTACCAAAAAATGCCCAAAAGTGGTGATATATGCTACAAATGTTTTATTTTGTTTTGAAAATACTTTTAAATATTCAAAAATGCCCAAAAGTGATAATATGTCATAAAAGTGGTACAAATTAAATATGATTCAAATATGTCATAATAATTTGTCCATGAATATTACAATCTTTTTCGACCACGCGTTTTACAATATTTTTTGAGTTAGCATTTTACCATCTTTTTTCCCTTCTTTGTCATGTTGAATAATTTAGCCCAGACTTTAATGTTTCTTCTTTCAATCTATTTTTTGGTAGGGTTGTCCTTTTCTTCTTATGATGTATGTTGCTGCATCGTAGTCGCCGCCATCTTCAATCTTTGATCGCATCGGTCAAGTCTTGCTTACGACTCCATCCATTCTCGATGATGTTTATTTTTCTCTCTCACGATAACACGGCTAGGCTTTGTCGGTCGGTAATGAAAAACATTGGTCCACTTTCAGCCAGTACTCCACGGCTCATTTTTCGCGCCACGCTCAAGACCGACGGCCTTGGATTTGGCTGCTTCGGTATAACCATGGTTGTGAAATACCGTCTTCTCTTTCGACGCTTTTGCCCATCCGACACGGAACATCGGCACCTTTTCTCCACAGAGTCGAGCTCCCACATCTCCTCGATTCTTCCGAGAATCTTCCTTCATGTTGTCATCGGTTTAGAATTCGACGCTACGCCTGAGTTCGATAATCACACTTGTTGTCCTTTTCCTCCGTAGAATGTGCAGCCGCTGATATCATACGGATAGGTCACCAGGTTTTGCATCGGTCCTGCGACAAAGTGAATATGATCTTTTCCGTCAAGAATTCGATCGCGATTACCAAGGAGCGCCTAAACCAACGGTGAAATGTGTGTTGTGCTCTTTGATTATTTATCCTCGCCCCTCTCAGATGCCCCACATCGTATTTCTTCTCGATTAACCTTTTGTGCTTCGCCAAGGATCGACTAGTTCTAAATGTTGTAGTGCGACGAGGTTTGCTCGATCAAAGTCTGCCGAAAATCAAGTCTGCATGTAGTATGCGACGAGCCTCTCTGACCAGATCCGCCGAGCTTGCCAAGGTGCCTGCTGACGGAAGACCGGCTGTGGTTCTCAATGTCTAGATAATTCATGCGAAATAGATGTACTCTTCGCCGTAAAGCCCTTGGCTATGCTTCCATCTCGACGGGACCTGTTATAACGTATCCTTTGATGTGTCCGCTCATCCTTCAACGCCATCATGCTGCGGAGGAACATCGCCCGAGTTGTAATGATGTCCCCACGACATGGCCCAAGCAGATGCACCATAATGTCAAAGAATGCGGGTAAGTAGACCTCAAGCTCACATAGTATCACTAATGATCTCCTCCTCACGATCTCCTCCTGCTCCCAAGCTAATTCACGCCAATTGACTTCCTAGAGATGACGTCAAAAAACTTGTAGAGGCCAATAACGCTTCACTGGACGTGCTCGTCCATTATCCCTCTTAGTGCGACCGGAAGTACTCGTCATTAGCACAGCAAGACCGGTGAGACTTCATGCCATCGAACCTTCGCCTCTTCAAGGTATCTCCTTATCTTTCCCGCGTAGCCGTAAGGAAATTTGACTCCTAGAAGGCACTTGAAAAACTGTTTGATCTCATCCTGGCTTAGAGTGAAGCAAGAAGGAGGGCAGCAATATTCGCTCTTCCGAACTTTTTACACTTCCGACGACCTTGTGTCGCCTCCGACTCATGATCATCGTCATCTTCCGATCATCGAGAAAAGGCCCTCCATGAAGCTCCTTCCTGGATACCCAAGCATATCAGGTCGCTCCTTGCTTTCGACCATCTTTCGTCTCTATCTCGCATGTTGATTATGGTGGCAACTAGACTCGCACACGCTTTTCGTGATATGCATGATGTCGAGGCTATGAGGCGCATGGAGAAACTTCCAAAGATGGCAACTCCCGTAAAATAGACCTTGTTTTCCATACCTTCATCGCCGCTTGTCTTGTTGCTGCCTCTTTCGCTCGCTTCTTTTCTAGGCTTAGGACAATCTTTCCAGCTTTCAGCATCTCTTCCACTTCTTTGCTGCCCTATGCTCGGGATTCCTCGGTCTCGGATTTGCCATCGAACAGGTCTCCACGCTTTTCTCCATGGATCATTCTTGCCGCCACCTCCGTGCGCCATGAACACGGTTTTCGGCGACCTGGATCTTTCTCTAGTTGGAGATAGCTTGTGTGATCCATGCACCTAACGCATGCACAAAATCCTTGGATAACCTGCCCCGAGATATACCCGCAACCTGGATAGTCTTGCACCATAGTGACCAACGCGACTCTCATAGTGAAATAATCTTGTGCGACGGCGTCGTAAGTATTGGCTCCAGGTTCCCATAACGTGGCTAGCTCCTCTTTAAATAGCCCGAGATACAGATTGATGTTGGTACCAGGTTGTTTCGGCCCTTGAATTAGCATACTCATTTGTATGTACTTCTTCTTCATGCACAACCATGGAGGGAGGTTTTACATCCATACAAACACGGGCCAAGTGTTGTGCGTGCTGCTCTGGCTACCGAATGGATTGAGTCCATCGGTGCTCGCACCAAGCCTGATGTTCGTCGAATCTCCACCGAATTCTGGGAATTCGAGGTCCAATGCTTTCCACTGGCTAGCATCTGAAGGGTGCGTCAGCAGCTCATCCTTTTCGGGGTCATCATCATCATCTCCTGGATTCTTCCTTTCCGCATGCCATCGCATGAGCTTCGCTTCCTTAGGGTCCGCGAATAGCGCTGCAGACGAGGAGTGATAGGAAAGTACCATACCACATTTCGAGGTGCTTTCTTCCCTTTCTTCTATCGACTCATGCCGCACACCAGACATTTGGTTTTCTCCGCCCCGCCTGATAAAAGATGCAATTGTTCATGCATACGTGATATCTAACATGCGGTAGATTGAGAGGACAGACGATTTTCTTGGCGTCCTCGATACTAGTTGGACATGTGTTCCCCTCCGGGAGATGATCATGCCAGAATGCCATCATATCGTCGAGGCTTGCATCGCTCAATTTGTGTTTTGCCTTCATCTCCATAGCCTTGAGCGCTACATTCAACCGGGTATCATCGGTCCTGCATCCTTCATACAATGGAGTAACCGCATCTTTCTCAAGTTGCAAGCTTGGCTTTCTCTCTAGCGGCAGCCCTGGCGTTACTCGTCTTCTTGAGAACCAGCTCTTGCACATAAGGGTCCTGCACCCAGCCTGACGTTGTTCCATCGTCGTCTCCTCCTCCGGCATCTAGATCATCATCATCCCGGTCTGCTTCCGCACCTTCACCATCTCCAGGATACTCTTCATCATCTCGCCCGTTCTCGCTATGATGATGATCATCGCCATGTTGCCCACCTTCACCGCCTCCATCGCCTTCGCCATCGCTTATCCAACGATTGTATCCATCCATGAAACCATGGCGGAGCAGTGCGCTGCAGATTCCGGAACTGGTCGATCACCCAGTTGAGTTTGCATCTTCTGCACGGACATCTTATCTCCGTCTTGTTATTTTGTATCATGTCGGCCGTCGCATATTTGAAAAATCTAGCCACAATGTCTTCGCTCATTATGAGCACCATTTTTGCCTGCACGTTGTACACGGTACAACTAGAAGTCTATTAGAACCACATAATCAATGCATGCATGCAATGGTCGATAGAAAATTTCAGCATGACCTATCCTAAAATTAGGACCTTTATGAATGTCAAAGTCTTGCCAAAATGGAAATGAATCAACATTTTGGCAAAACAAATGGCAACTTGTTCACATACAAACACAAGAGAGAGAGACCGATCCATACACACATGAACATATCATTATCCTCTCCATACACACATGCATGAGCATCATCCATACTCTCCATAAACACACACATATGACCATCGATCCTCTCATACACACATCATGAGCATCGATCATCTACATACATATGAGCATATAATCCATATACACATGAACACATCCTTACATGGACAACTTACCAAGATGAGAGACCAATCGCGAGAAAGATGGAAAGGAGAGGTGCGCGCGAGACCGGAGAAGGAGATGAGAGACCGGAGACCTTCCTCTATTACTTATGTAACATCCAAGGCAAGTTCTACATGCTAAAAATGGTGAATGGGTGGAGAAATTGAGGTGGGAAGGAGAAGATCCTGACTAGATCTAAGGAGGAAGAAGAAGGGGAAAGTGAAGTGTGGGGTGGTGGATGATCACACATGTGCACATAAAGTGGAGCTGCCAAAAAAAATCGCCACATCCGTGGCGCACTCTGACCTAGTGCGCCACAGGGATTAGTAACATCCGTGGCGCACATGCCATAGTGCACCACGGATGTGTCTAGCCATTTTACAGAATAGAGGGTCATGCGCTTAGGCGTAGCGCACCCCCTCCATGTGCACCACTGTTGACACTAACAACCGTAGCGCCCCAACCGTATGTGCGCCACGGATGTCTGCAGCCATGTGCCCAACAGGCCCACACATGCTCACTATCTGTGGCGCACTATGGTCATGTGCGCCACGGTTGTTCTAGTTACTAGTAGGGCACTGCCCATAGGTGAGCCACACCAGTTTTAGCTGTGGGGCACTTCAACCATGTGAGCCACGGATGTGCTGATTACCTATAGCCATTTTCCTAGTAGTGATGAGGCCCAAAATTTTTCCCTCCATTGTCATTCCTTTGTCATGCTTTCCTTTCTCGGCCTGTATTTTCCTGGTTCTCATTTCCCTGAACATTGTTCCTTCTTGTTCCCTGTGCATGCGCTGGGTTTCCCTAAGCCATTGCCGGGTCGTAGGTGATCATTTTCTTGTTCCTCCCTGAATCCACACTCTTTTCTTTTCTTTGTCTCGGCGCCACTCCGGGTGAGTAAGCTCTATTACCTGCTGATCTCGTCGGGATAGGAGTTGCCGAGTGAACCAGCTGCGATCTTCCTGCTATACCCGGATTCGCCCTATAATATGCCTCATTCAGCATTCCTGCTGTTCTCACCAGTTCATTGACTCGCTCTTGTTGCCTTTTCTTTGCTTCACCCGTCAAATGGGGTATCTCTGCCATTGCTACTTCTGCGGCTCTCAGGTTAGTTGCTGCTATGTTGTATGTCGGCCGCATGGCTATTTCATTGTTGTTTTCTGGTGTCAACTTTGACGTTGCATTTGCCTGCTCCTCGTTGAGGTTTCTTCCCCTCAATCTTGTTGCATGAACCACTATTACCTTCCACACTATACAGTTAATCCTTTGTTTTCAGCAAACCAGTGAGATTGACAACCTCACTGTTTGTTGGGGCGAAACTTTAGTTTGTGTTGTGTAGGTTTCTAGTTGCTAGCAACACCTTTGACTCATTTCCTTCCTCCTACTAGTTCGATAACCTTGGTTTCTTACTGAGGGAAAACTTGTTGTTGTGCCCATCATACCTTCCTCTTGGGGTCCCCCAACGAAGCGATCACGCAATCATAATCCACCCCTTGTCCTTTGTATTAGTATGAGAGGGAGACAAAGGCAAAGCCAAATCTAGCCTTTTTAATGCCTTGGGAGCACCACGGCCCCTTTTTCTCTGCCCTATGTAGCTCATAGGACCCCCGCACAACCTATCCAATGCCACCTCACCCTATCCTCTTGCGCCACCCCTCCATGCGCTTCCGCATGGAAAAAGTCCACCATGATCCTCCCCATTCCGTTTAAAAGGCCAGAGGACACCACATTACTACCCCTTCGGATCATTAGCCCCCAAATTCTCCCACCTATCTTCCTCAGGCTCCCCTTCTCCCCTTCACGGCCTCGCCACAAGAACAAGAGAAGAAGCTCTCAGAATCCTCCATAGATCTGAGCGTAGCTCCCTCTATCTTACTCCTCTATATCTCTCTGAATGTTACACTCTAGTGTTCTCCTAGATCCCCTAAATATAAACCTACTTTTCCCTTTTCCCAGGACCCTTTCTATCTCCACTGCCAGGAAACCTCGAAGAGTTAGGTCTTCGTGGTTCCCGTTGCGCAAGACTTCTTCCGGCAGCGAATCTCACCGTGCCGCCCCTCACTGGTGTCTGCATCCCGTTCGCGTCCATTCCACCACCCCTCGGCCGTTGACACGCCATCTGGTAAGTGCCCCGCACCACCCTGCCCCCTTCTAGGGTTCTGATAGGCCTGCTCGAGTTCGGAGATGGAAAATGAGCACCAACTGTAGATCTCACTTAGATCGAACGGTTGTGCTTCTCCCATACCACTTCGTCCCTAGTAATCGACGACCACTGTGCCGTGGCCCATCCAAATTTTAGATCCCGTGCGTCGAGACGCTGAGTGGGTCGGCTCCCTCTCTGTGTGGCCCAATCCCTTATGATTCCGGCCGAGTTTCTTTTTATTTTAATAATTACTTCCAGATTCATAAACTTATGTTTGTTTTAAATCCATTTGAAAATGGAAAACCACATATTTGCGCAGATCTAATTTTCCCTAGATGCATGCATGTTTTCTCTAACATGCAGTATAAGTCACCTGCCTAGATATCATTTCATTATTATATGGTATATTAATTACTAGAAAGCATCCAAAACAGTATTAAATTTCTCTAGAAAGTTTACTAAAGCCAAATGGCATGACATCAGAGACTTCTTGCATGTCACCTTAGTCCAACCCTATTTTTCTCCCTAGTCTCCGCTGGTAAAAATAACAAAACAGCCTATTTCTATCCTTAGGATTTTCTCTAGGTCAAACCATATATGCTATGGAATAATTCCCAACTCTCAGAACTCATAAACCATCATATCTATCAAACCATAGCAGCCAAAGATTTATTAAGCCCTGGTTGATTTATAATGAATAAAACTATTATGTGTATGGTTATTTCACTAAATAAATCACTATAGTAGTTATGTATACCCAAAAATAGTAATTCCAATTTCTACAGAAAGGTATTTTAAATACCTAATATGTTCCTTTGTATTCACCTTAAAAGCTTCTGTAAATAAATCTATTTAAAAGGACAAACTGCTTTCAGAACTTACTTTGGGAATTTCCCAAGGGTATTCTGTTAATTATTTATAGATGAATCCAACTCTAAAAAATCACAAACTCAAATTTATACAAAACCCTTTGAGGTCAAATTTATTTTAGCTCCAGCTCTAGGAAAATTGATAAAATCATGAAACCAATTTTGTTTGCCTGTATTTTTTCAATACATATCCGTTGATATCATTTTTGTACATTGATATCATACAGACCCAAGCCTTAGTTTAAAACCCCTTCATTATGTGGTATTTGATAATTAAATCATCAAGGAAATAATTGTAATTCCATGTGCTATGAAATCAATCTATCAAAACCTACTGAAGTTAGTAATGTGTTGTGTGTTTTGCCTGTTGTATTGTATTGGTGATTGTATACCATGTATTGATTGTTCCCTTGTTTGCTTACATGTATGATCTCCGACGGTGATAGTTGCAATTATATTGGAAACTAAATAAGATGGTTATCATAACTGATTATTATTGTATTGTAAGAAGAAGTCCAGGGACATATTGCCATATTGCTGATCATAGGCAAGCCAACTTCTTGCTCATAAGCCTTGTCCTTATTGTTTTACTTATGCATGTTTTACCTACTATTTATGAAATTGCATTGTTTTAATATACGATGAGTTATATCTGGTAGTGGCTTGGCTCCTCCTAACAATTACACATTGGTACTACTAAGTACAACCCCCACCTTGATGACACCTACTTGTCCCTAGCATGGTAGATGGTGTACTAAACCATATCCCTTCGGAGACCCCGATTTAGCCGAAGCAAAGCTATAGGATGGGAAGACTCCAGAAAAATTCTGCAAAAAGGTTTGATGGAAAAACCTAAGTGAGGTTTGACCTACCAAGAGAAGTTCGAGAAAGTAAAAAGGTTTTTCTTAATGTTGAAGAAGAGATGGAGGAAAAAGGTTTATGAAAAAGCACCCGGTTCTTTGTAGTTTTGCCAGAACAATTAACCCATGCAACCACATTTATTTGGAATGGGACAGGGCTAGACTTAATGTTTGTTACTCCGGTGTGGGAATTCTCATGACTACTTATAAGGGAACAGTTCCATATAATTCCAGGCTTCCTTTATAGAAAGGGTCAAATGTTAGATAGTCACCTGGAGGAAGCATGATCACCCATGTGAGTGACCAGACGATACTATGAGCGTCTCATTGAAAGTGCCCACTCTCGAGGAGTCAGAATGCACTATGTTTGGTCCGTGGATCCCCAACGTCCTGGTGTTGAGAAGAACAACTCAAAGGGTAGGGCCTATGCTAGAGTGGCATCCGGAGAGTCTTGATCGGCTACTCGACCCACAATAAGTGATGATCAGGGCAGGGTACTCAGTTGATGTGGGTAAAGTGTACAACCTCTACAAAGTGTAAATCTATTCGAATATCCAAGTCCTTGGTCATGGACGGTTGGGAAGGTAGATATAGAGCGGTGCTGGTTTTGATTCCAAAAAGGACTTCAGAAAAGCAAAGTCTTTAGAAATGTTTTGACCATGGGATGGTTAGAAAGGATACATGTTTTGACCATGGGATGATCGGAAATGAAGGAGAAATGTTGGTCATGGGATGACCGGAAGTAGGGAAAAATGGGTGACCCAAATCCTAGTAGTTCTCAAAAAAATTAAATGATTGTAAATTTTTTTACAAAAGTTTTCAACAAGGATATAGCGATGCTATATCTACAAGAGAAACTATTTTATAAAAGAACCTTTCATGGATCCCTCTTACTACCACAACTATATTACATATCCATTATTATTGTTCTTTTAATGTGGTTTGCGAGTACATTCAAAGTACTTACCGACATTGCCAATGTCTATTAAATTGGTTAGATATCGAGAAGAAGGTGAAGTTGACGACTATGCGAGCTAGGATGTTCTCGGTCCCAACGCCTCTGGTTAAGGCGATTTGGAATCTACACTTCGATAAAGTTCCACCGATGATGATTTGTGTAGACATAATGGAAAACAAGGTATGGAATGTATCCGTTTTAAATGTGAATGTTTACTTTGATACTTGTTGGCTATGTGCCACGAGAGACTGATAATGGGATCATGGTGTATGCATAATAGGGATTCTCGGAGGATTGATCCGGGGGGCCACAGACACGGTATTAGAGCCATCCTAACTATAGGAGAAACTTAGTTAGCATGATCGTTAGACAGGAAAACTATTTTGGAAATTTTGGTTCTTGAAAACTAATTTCTCAAAGGTTTTCAAAGATTCTATTTCTCATCTACTCCAAAAACTAAATGATTTCAACAATTGGTTTCTTCCATCTCTCGTCCGAACATCAAAACATATGGCTTTAAAATAAATAGTACCTATAAACATGGTGACAACAATGGTATCAAGATGAAGAGAGGCATCTACCAGCAAACACAAGGAGACTACAAGATCGTCGTACCAGCGAAATTCTAGTAATTAGAAGAAATTAAGGCCGCACTACCCCGAAGCTTCCAACAACACGACAAAAGTTTCATCTGCAAGATAGTGAACAAGACCCCAATAACGTGACATCTAG
Organism: Avena insularis; assembly: GCA_023614405.1. Lineage (NCBI taxonomy): Eukaryota > Viridiplantae > Streptophyta > Magnoliopsida > Poales > Poaceae > Avena > Avena insularis. The sequence goes on from CM042692.1 coordinate 309,020,666, forward strand.
GATTAATAGTCCTAAGATAGGATTCCCCTATCTAACGAGTAGTTAACTCCTTGGTCTATACAAGTAAACCTTGTTTGTTTGACTAAGTGCTTAGTGTGTTGCTTGATGTGTGCTATTTTTCGACCCAATCACTCTGTTCACCTCGGATTGTATGTGTTGGCTTTTTTGCCCCTAGTCACAAGTGTATTGAGGATCGATACACCACCTAGAAACTCAGGCACACCATTTTAGTTATCGCTAAGAAAACCCCATGTCGAACCTAGAGAGTAATGAGAGGAAGAGTACCTCCCGAACCATGACTTTAACATCGTCAAGATAGACCAACTTAAAGATTCCCTCCCCATTAGGATGGTAAACCTCGTCCAACTACCTTCTCAGGACCCAATACCAACCGGCATTTCTATATTCATCTGCCAACAAGAGAAACTGTGTAACATCCCAATTTCGGCAACCCTAATTAAATGTCCAAAAGGCAAAAATCAGGGGGAACAAAAACTTTTTCTTGCATTGAGTGCTTACTTATTTTCTTGTGCTCAAGCAACTGTTTGTGTATTAGTTGTGTACTCCTCATCTCAACATTAGTTTACAAAAACTATTTTACTAAAGAGATGTCTTGGGTCATCTTTCATATTCTCAAATGTTCTGGCCTTTTTAAAACCTAAGCCAAGATGACTTTGACACAACCAAATACCTTACTAGTTTCTATTTCCAAAACTATGGAGACCTATATATTATCTCCTTATGTTTTCAAGACAGAACTCTCAACTACTCTTACCCCTAAGTTTTCCAAAACCTCTATTCAAAACCTCCTCATTCTAAGCTTGGTAGAAATACCAAGAGTTAATTATCTTACTAAAAAACATGACCAATTCAAAATACCCATCCTTACCTCAAGATAGGCATGATGGTAACCGTACTAGTAGTTAGATGAATTGCCTTGATCTGCTGGTTGATGAATTGCCTTGATCTGTTGGTTGATAAATTGCCTTGATCTGCTGATTGCCTTGTTTGCTTAGGAACTAGAGTGAGCTAATATAGTAGCTCCTCCATTAGGACCAATCCTTTATTGTGATCATCAAGCCCTATCAAGCATCCAAGTGCGGATCTATTCTAATCATCTCATCTCATGCTTATCTCAATCCAGGGATAATCCCTCTTGATGGTTTCCGACCTAGTGGAGACCCAATCCAAGTTTGAATCCCCTATCTTCAATCTATGCCTCAAAATCAACCACTTTATGGATAGTATAAACCCTTTCCATCCTCTCAAAATCATCCACACTTCACTCTAGTCAAAATCTCCAAAACTGCCAAAATGGCTAAGTCTGGATTTCTTCTTTAGATTCAATCTTTGGAGCCTACCTCTTCCAACCTATGTGCATTCTTGAGAAGGCACTTGGACCATCTGGTATTACAGTAGTAGTACTACCAAATCCCACTCTTTCCCATGGCTAATCCATTCTATATCCCACTCATCCATGATGGTTTTGTAGTCAAGATAATAATCTTTTCTGCAAATCTTATCATCTTGCCTACTTTGGCAGAAGCTCACATCTATATGCCACCTCCCCTTGACTGACTCTTTGCATGATTGCGATCTAATTATAATAGCCTATGAATTCCCACTTCACTTGTTTCCATTGGAGCCTTGTGCTTCCTAAACCACCATGGTTTAGAAGGCTACCTGATGTATTTGTTATGGCAGCCTTATTTTCAACAAAGTTTGCCATCTCAGCTAGATCACCTCAAATTCAACCAAGCTCAACCTTTGATTCCATGAACATATTTATAACTTTGTCTATCCATCCACATACCCCTTGTACCAAGGTGAGCTTCGAGCTCCCTAATCCAACCCTTTTTAGATGGCATCAGAATAACTAAACTTTAGATCCTCCGGAATCTAGTTTCAATTCTTTTCACCACTTTACTTCAAAACCAAGGTTGACGTTGATGCCTACATCAAGTTTACATCATCTACCTTGGATATAAGCATCCCCAAATAATTCCCACAATTATTTGGATTATTAAACTATTTAATTTCCTTTATCTGCCAATTTATCAAAATCCTTTTCTATAAAGGCAAGTTTGTATTTCTCGAAATAACTTTGCCAACTCAATGCATATTTGAGTTCTCTATATCTTATCCCATCTTTCCAACTCAAAAATAAATATTTTTGAGATTCTTTATTATTTCTTATTGCCCTTTTTCTTAAATGGCAGAAACAAGAAATAATTCCGCAAAAATACTTTTCCACCTCAATAAATCCCAATAAAATTATCCAATGTGTGTTATGGTATTTGGGACCATATCACATCAAAATACAAGGTTGTCCAATGTAAAAATATCATCTAATCTTCCATAATCTATTTCTGCATTTTTTTGAAGAAGTGCATTTAAATGGGATTATAATCTCTAGAAAAATCCCATTTAAATCATGAAGAGATTATTTAACCTATTCCACCCACTAGTACCATTTCCACACTTTTCCCAATGCAACTTATGCAACTTCCTTCACAAGCCTCAAAATGATTAACATTTTGCAAACCAAGCAAATTTGATTCAAATCAAACCCAAACCAGCTCCAATCTTCTCCAGCACTACTACCCAACATCAGCACTCTCCCCTGGTCGACCAACACTGTAGCACCCTTGTCCTTTAGCCCTTGAATCTTGAGAGAGAGAAGCAAATCTTGCAATATCTTTGTAATAAAAAGGTAGGCAGCACCCCACCCCCTCTCTGTCCTCCTAGCATGACCAGGGCCCTCTCACTCACCTCCCCACCGCCTCCCTTGCCCAATGACTAGCCAACACCCCTCCTCCCAAGCTCCTCATGCACATGGTTCACCATGAACCCATCTAGCTTAGTTTATAAGGCCCCAGGCCAGTACAGCTCTCCCCCCTCACCCGCTGCTGATGTGTGCTGTGGTGATGGTCTGCGCCTCCGGCGTGGCTATTGTCGCTGCCTCGGCGTGGTGTGCCGATACAGCACCTCTTGGGTGCTCCTCGTTCCTTACGTGTTAAATCGATGACTCTCTGCTTCCTCTTCTAATCTACAACAAGGACCACAGGTGAGTTGGTCCTTGGGTCATCACCCGTCCCTCTACCTCCTCTGAGTTCATACACTACTAGGGAAATGGCCATTCGTGGCGCACCTGAAAAGAGCATATGTGGCGCACTAGCAGTGCGCCAGACCTGCTCTCTGACTATCTCCTAGCCATGGCGCCTTGCCTAGTGCATGCAGTTGTGTCGAGATAGGCGTGGCGCGCACCTGCTAGTCGCGCTATCAGGCGGCTTATTCTGGCGTAGGATCTTCTGTGGCGCACTTCCCAGTGCCACTAAGCTTCTAAGGTGTGCTTTAGGTGTAGTGCGCCACAAAGTAGTTCATGTGCGCCACAGGTGTTTTTTTTGTTTTTTTTAATTTCCGAGCCAGATTATATACAATACAGATTATATACAATATTACAGGCAGATATTCACACACAGATACAAGATATACAATTATATATATAAATACACAATTTGAAAAACAAGATTGAAACAAATACATATAGATAAGTCTCATACATGAATACATAGTATAAGTTACATTGTTTCGATCAAGTTACAAAGTAGTTGGTGACATGCGAATACATGTGTCGATCGAACAAGTTAGAGCTCGAAGCTCGCCTGAACATCTAAACTAGCTAGACACAAGCAGCGGGATAAACAACCAAAGAAGATAAGCATGATTACCGCCATGACGAAGGTGTAGGTCTTCATCCGGTTCCTTGTCCTAACTCCGCTAGATAAGCGCGTGTATCTATCTTCACCTCCGCCATAGTGTTGTACCCTTTGTAGCTATTGCTATTTGGGCAGTGCACTGTCACCGGCAGTCTTCAAATCATCGTGAACTCGAAACCGTCCCTTGTACCACGGCGTACCACGTCATCTATAAGTTGACAATAATAATTAACCGTGATTGAAAAAAACATATATAATTAAAGTCGCATATGAAGATACACTTATAGAAAGTACTCCTAAATCAAAAAGACCAAACTCAAAAACATGCCTCATATATAACTAGGTTGTTCGACATAGCAATATGCTACGATGGAACTATTCGCCAAGTAGGATGCACAACACCTGGACCTGTGCATAGCACAAGGCGAACAATTCCATCGCAGCACATTCACATATAGTGTGCCACGACATTTCAATCATCGGCATTATTCTCGAAAAATACCAAAGTAACTCGAAAAGCATGCCTCATATATATATATACATAGGTCGTTGGACACATGAATATGCTATGATGAAACTGTGAGCCAAGTAGCTATGCAGAAGACCTGGACTTGTGCATATCACAAGGCTCACAATCCCGGCGTAGCACATTCACATATATATTGTGCCAAGACATTTCAATCATCGGGATTATTCTCTAAAAAGACAAAAGTAAATAAAAAAGAATGCCTCATATATATATATATATATACATAGGTCGTTGGACACAGGAATATGCTACGATGGAACCGTAAGCCAAGTAGGATGCACAACATCTAGACTTCTGCATAACACAAGGCTTACAGTCCCATCATAGCACATTCACATATATATTGTGCCACGACATTTCAACCATCGGCATTATTCTCGAAAAAGACGAAAGTAGCTCGAAAAGAATGCCTCATATATAACTAGCTAGGTCGTTGGACACATGAATATGCTACGACGGAACGGTTAGCCAAGTAGGAAGCACAATTCCTGGACTTGTGCATGTCACAAGGCTGACTATCCCGTCGTAGCACATTCACATATATATTGCACCACGACATTTCAATCATCGGCCACTACTAGAGAAAAGCCTATCCGAGGCGCACCAAAAAGCCTATCCGAGGCGCATATCACATGTGCCTCTAGCTTCAAGCCTCGGGTATTTCATATCGCAGTATATCGATATGCTCGCATATAATATCTTGGCGCATATCGATATGCGCCTCGCATATGTAAAGTATAGGAGGCGCATAGTAGATGCGCCTCGCATATGTTTCAAAATGCGCCTCGGGTATTTATATATATGCGCCTCGGGTATTTATAATATATGCGCCTCGCATATGTTTCAGAATGCGCCTCGGGTATTTATAGTATATGCGCCTCCAATAGTATCCTATATGCGTCTCCGGTAATATTTTCGAAATTCAAGTTTTACAGACCACTATATATAAATAATATACAGATATTCAAATATACAATATAGTCCACAGAATTTTTCAGAAACTTGCATTTTGCCAAAGCATAATAGAACCAACATGAATACACATCAATCATGACATACAAGTTCATACATAGAGTGTTTGTGCCACAAGTTCACACCTCCAATCGGTACAAGTTCACAATCACATTACACCTTCGAGTACAAGTTCACAATTCACATTACAACTCCAACGACGTAGCTCTACCTAGATGAAGTAGAACACAACCTACAATGAAGAGCAACAAGGTGGTGATCACGAGGACTATTACGTGCTGCAACTATATCACGTGCTGCAACTATCTCAATAATTTTTGACCTTTTCCTCACATAAGGTAGTAGCGAACTGTTCTCCTTTGGATCATGAGTGTCAAACTCTTCCTAGAAGTGGAAGTAAATGAGCATTATTAGAAATAAGAACAAAGACAAGTGGAAATATTACACACATGGGAGGGACGTAAAATCAACAGTTCCTGTACAAGCAAAGAATATGAGAAAAGCTCCACGTTTAACAGTTCTAATAGGTGTGGCTTGCAGAATAATCCAGGTGTGGATGGTAAACACACTCAGTTTTGTTGAAAACAATGTGCTGGCACTCTTTTCTCAATGCAGGAGAAACACCAATAAATTCGTTATCTGGGCAGAGTAATGTGACCAAAGCAATGAATAACCAGGAGTCCAGCACAAAGAAACAGATGGTTATTTGAGCAGTGTAATGTGACCAAAGCAATGAATAACCAGGAGTCCAGCACAAAGATTTCCAGCACTAATAGGCCCAGCTTGGCAATTGAACAACAGACTCAACCCGTAAGCCATAGACGGTGCATAACAAACTGTCATCTTCTATGTTGATTGCAGTAACCCAAGAAATTGACAGGAATACATACATCATAGATCCTATACATCCATGAGAAAGGACCGTCCTACAAATTGACAGGACTATCAACAATGCCTAAACGTTCTCAGAAGTTAAATGACAGGCCAGACAGAATGGTCCCAAGGTGCACATGATAGGCATCTGGTACATACACGTCTACTACACTGGAAATGGATTAGCGACTTCCAGAGATCATCACTAATCTGCTGGCACCTGCACTAAATGGACAGACTTCTTCAGCACACGATCAAATCAAGCGTAGCACAGCATTCAGCAACACTCTAGGGTCCTAGTTGCCACCAAGTGTTCACCAAAACCTGACAAGATCTGACTTTTCCATGCCTGGTAAGCCCAAACACCCCGCACGGCAACCAGCTACTCCAATCGAAGCCAATCCGCCGCCGTTCCCCACGCCCAGTAAACCAAACCTCGCCGCAGGCGCACGAGAACGGAAAATAAAAGGGGAACGGAACGAAGCTAGAGAGACAGGGCGGACCTGCAGCTGTATGTTGCGGAAGCGCTCCTGCGCGGAGTTCATGGCGAAGGAGCGGTCGCGGCGTGAGCTGATCTCCCTCCGCTGCAGCTTCCTGACGCTGCTGACGGGCGCCTCCTGCCTGGGCCTCTTCTTCGCCACCACCCGCCGGCCGTTGCACGGCCGGGCTCGCGGAGATCCGCCTCGCCTCCATGCCCGTCCGCCTCTCTCGCCCGCAGACTCCCCGCCCCGCCGCCACGGATAATAGTAGATCCCCCCTTCACGCGTGCACAGCGAGAGCCATCGCCAAGGACAGCGGTGGCTTGGCGCCGGCCGGGGAGCTGCGCCCGGGGAGCGGCGACGGCGGCGGCGGCGGCTTGGCGCCAAGGAGCTGCGCGCGCGTCGGACTACGGGGTGGAGAGAGGCCGTCGATTTGGATAAGCTAGACACTATCGATTGGAGCACATTGCAGGAAAGAAAAGGGGCGATGGGTGCCGGTTATGCGAGGCGCATATCGCAAAGTGCGTCTCGTATAATATTACGCGAGGCGTATCTGGGCTAAATGCGCCTCGCATAATATGCACTCCTAGACAAATAGGGCAGTGCGTATGTTTCTATCAACTATCACACAGCAGGCTAGTGGTAGCATGCCTTGTCCTTCACTGCTGGCCACCCAAGTTCGAATCCTAAGGGGCCAATTTTTGGAATTTTTAAAGGCCAATTTTCATGTAAAAGCATACAAATATGAACTATAAAATATACTACCAATATTTTAAATATTCAAATATTGCTAAAACAACAAAAGTGAGTATTCTCAATGAATGTGTCTTGTCGATACATAATATTCTCAATGCAATATTATTATAACACACACAATGAAAATTCGGAGCGCGCTAGCGTTTCTTGACAATGGTCGTCTTCTTGCACTTCTTTGTCGCGTTGCATAGGTTAGGTGGGGCGTCTTCACTACTTCTCTTGAGCGGAAGTCCTTTCTTAGGTAGGGTTGTGGTGTCACGGTGTTTGGTTGCCATACCGTCTTATCTTCGTCGCCGTTGCGGTGAAAGTCTTGCTCGTTGGCGACTCCGTCCATTCCGATAATGTTCCTTAGGGTGTGCATGAATGTGCTTCCTTAAGTGCGAAATCTGCTGTAAGCGAGGAGTTAGAGGAAAGTACCACACCACCTTCCTAGGAGCTTTCTTGGTCCTCTCTTGTATCGAGAGGTCTTGCACCGGACCGTGGTCTTCTCCGCGTCGCCCTAGATGATGCAATCATTTATGCGGGCGTGGTATTTCACGTGCGGTAGATTGAGAGGACACGACTTTCTTCGCCTCGTGATACTAGTCGGACATGTGTTCCCTTCTTGGGAAGAATATCGTGCGAGAATACAATGTTGTCGTCGAAACATTAACCGGTCATTTTGTGTTTCGCCTTCATCTCCCGAGCCCTAAGCGTTATATTTAGCCAGGTATCCCGTCGTTGCATCCGTCGAAACAATGGAGTGACCGCGTCTTTCTCCATTTGCTCGATTTAGCCTTCTCTCTGCGGCTGACTCTGGCGTTACTCGTCTCCTTGAGAAGCGAGATCTTGGACATGAGGTCTCGCAACCGGCTTTCGAATCATGGTCGGCACCACCTTGATCATCTTCGTGTCCATGCCGCGCCACCTTGATCATCTTCGTGTCCATGTCCGGTGCCACCACCCGATCTTCGTGATCGTGGTGGCGTCTTGATCTTCGTGATCATCACTGGCATCTTGATCTTCGTGATCATCACGTATCCATCAGTGTAGCCATCCATGAAACTACGTCGAAGCGAGTGCGACTCAGCATTCGAATCATGCCTTATCGGATACATCGACTGCGGTCCGACATGGACATCTTATCTCTGTCTTGTTTGCCGTTCCATGTCGGCCCTCGCATGTCATCCACCTATCCACGCGGGCTTTGTTGATCGATGGTCGGACCATGGCCGCTGCGTGGTACAAAAACAAGAGAATAATTAGAGCATATATGGGCGTGGATGGCGGAAAAATTGGCATGACCTCCCTAAAAGAGGACATCCATGAGTGCGAGAAATTCAGGAAAAGAAATAAATCGACATTCCGTGAAACATTGGCATCTCAAATGAAATCCTGAGAAAAAGTAGCACCACAACACAACCATATAGTGATTGTCTCGACAGCGCGCATACATACAAGCCCTTCACGCTTCCTCAACAACGACTTGCAAGAGAGCGGAGGAGAAGTAAATGGACATGTTGTAGATCTAGAGGAGCAAGAGACTTCACTTACATATGGGTGTCGACCAATGGATGTTGAGCAAGATTGAAGGTGAATCAATGGGGAAATGAGGTGGGAGGAGGAGGGCGATTTGTTTGGTGGAGGAGGAAGAAGTGACACAAGTGAGTGGGGTGCTAGTTGCCTCCATGCAAACATTTGGAAAAAAAAGTGGATGCGACTTATGCGGCGCATATTGCACAATATCGCCTCCTATAATTCAAACTATAGGGCATATATGCGATATCGCCTATATCGCCTCTTCCTATCCTTGAGGGCCATGAGTTACTTGGCAGGCCAGGCGCATATGGCCATATCGCCTCGCATATTGGACAATATCTGAGGCGCATATAATATCTCGCATATTCGTGCACCTACCAACACGCGGGCCCACAGAGAATATGCGAGGCGCATTCTAGTCATATGCGCCTCGCATATTATCAAATATAGAAGGCGCATATAGCCATATGCGCCTCGCATATTCGTGCACCTACCAACACGCGGGCCCACACAAAATATGCGAGGCGCATTCTGTCCATATGCGCCTCGCCTATTTTTATACTAGAGGCGCATATCTTAAAGTGCGCCTCGCCTATTTTTATAGGAGGCGCATATGCTAAATGTGCCTCGCATAAGCATGTCTCCTATAGCCTTTTCTCTAGTAGTGGGCATTATTCTCAAAAAAGACAAAAATAACTCGAAAAGAATGCCTCATATATACATAGGTCGTTGGACACAGGAATATGCTACGATGGAACCGTGAGCCAAGTAGGATACACAAGACCTGGACTTGTGCATATCATAAGGCTCACAATCCCATCGTAGCACATTCACATATATAGTGTGCCACAACATTCCAATCATCGGCATTATTCTCGAAAAAAGAGTAAGGAAAAAAAGAAGGACCAAAGTGAGAAAAGGACCAAAGAGTAAGCAAAAAAACCAAGCATTGATTGATATATAATAATAATAAGCAAAATAAGTAAGCGATGATTCATAAACCTAATAAGATAAGTATAGTAGCATGTACACTTGTCCACACACACACAAAGGTCATCTATAGTTTGTAACTACAACTAGGCCAACATCGAGCCTTACGGTTCGGCTTAGGGAGCAGGAGGGCCTTGTCTCGTCATGAACTTCCTATAGTCACCCTGCATCTCTAGATCTTCTATATCACGGTTATTAGGGATATTTCCTCCGTGAAGACCCCCGAAGTCATGACATCCACGAAGATGATTGCCCCAAGCTGCTTTGGATCGATACATCTCTTGTCTAATATCTGAATCATTGATCTTGGCCTTTGCCGGACCTTATTTGAGATGATCGGCGTAGAATTCTGCTGGTCAAGTAGGAGCGCCCTCATGTGATGGAGTCGTAGTAGGCTTCCTTCTTCTTTTTTTCGTTTGCTTCACGCGAGGAACTCCGTTCGTGGTTGAAGGCGTGCACGAACTTGACCTTGTGCGCATGAAGGTGCTGCCTTCCGTCGAGGCAAAGCCGATGAGAGCATCATCTAGAACTTCCTTGATCTTGTCGTAGTTTTCTTCTTTTCTAGACTCCGAGTCGAAATACGTGGCGTGGGAATGCTTGGCGATAGGGAGATGAGCGTGCTGTGTTCATCTGCGCAAAAAATTCAAATGGAATGTGTTGGAAAAAGAATGATGATAATCTAATAAAGCCAATCGACGGTGGCGAGTGAATAACGACTTACTCGGGAAAGTAAGGCACGAGAATGTATTCCTTTGTCTTGTTTGCCACGAGGATTCTTTTTAGGTACGAGGCCACGATACATCGTGGGGAAATCAAGCACGCATGTAGTAAGGGTCCACTATAGCGATGCGGTGTGTTCTCTCTAATGATCTGCATGGCCAGGCTGAGAGAAAAGAGACGGACCGTGGTATAGTGAAGCGGGTATAGGTGGAACATATTGAAGATGTCGTCGAACCGCAAGAAGAATAGATCCGCAGGGGCATTGTCGACGAAGCCCAAGCCTGGTGGCACCTTAACCACGAATACCGGGTGCGAGGGATCTTTCTCCGATAGAAGGCATCTCTCTATCTTCAGCACGCCGTAATGCATACTCTGTAGTTCCGAACTGGCGAGGTTCCACAAATTCTTAGGTAGCATGGGCTCACCCGCCACATGAATCCTCCACATAATACCCTCGGGTCTTGGTGGCCCGTCCCGAAACCTGATCGGATTCGCAGTTGTTGACGCCACCGGCTGGCTCGAGCTGCTAGATTTTCTTTTCCTGCCCTTTTTTCCTTTTGGAAGCGGCGAGCACGCAATCGAGCACCGGCCGCCCTATGTAGTGTGTCAGTCTTAGAATAAAGGGTGGGTTGGTTGTATCAGGTGGCTCTGTAAAAGGCAATTTGGGCGTCTCACGAGAACCAAGCAGGCAGCTTGGTGATAGTGGCTTTCTCGTGGGGCCTGACTAGGTCTTCGTTGCAAAAGCTGAGTGTTGAAGAAGTGATAATTCAGTCTTAAATGCGTCCTCGGCGGATCTGCGCCATGTGCATATCATCAACATGATCATCAGGCCCACAGCGTGGAGGTGACGGCGAGGGCGTAGAGGACCTTGCCACCGCTTGTTGGCACGAGAGGTCGCTATTTTACGTGGCGTGATGGCCCCGCGTCTCCAAATGGATCATGCTCTTTGGCCATAGCAAGAATAAGCGAAGCAAGTTACGAGGATGAGCGGCTCTTCTTCATCCGCTCACAGGGGTTGAATGGGAGGTTCGGTCGTCGCAGCCCCTTAGCACCGACTAATTTTAACCTGTACGCTATCGGCATCGGCCTTGAGTGGAATGTCTTTGCAAGGTTGAGCGATGGTACCCTTGGCAACATCCCTCTCGTTGTTCACGTACCATAAGAGAGTGCAAGGAACATCCGTGCGAGAAAACATGTCTGGCGTCGTCGGAGATGCCATAAGAGTAATAGATGGCGTGAAAGGCGGTAAAGAAATTTGTTTACCGTGATGGCGTCGAGATCGGCTAATGTCGGCGCGCCGCTCTGGCGACAGCGTGCAAGAGATGGAAGGGCTGCTTGATGGTGCGGTGCTGGCGCGGTGTATTCTCCCTACCGGGTTCTTGGAGCTCCGGTCTGCCGCCAGCGGCGATGGCGAGGCACCAACATGTACTCGGCGCAGCGGTGATGGCGAAGTCACCAACACTTGCGGCGGTCTGCGGTGCTAGCGCGAGTCACGAACCGTGGTTCGCCCTAATTCGTCGGCGCCGTGTTGTTGAGTGGCTGCGACCATGCTTGGAATCGAACGCGGCCCTACTCGACCACCCGCACTCTGCCGCTATTGACTCCACCAAGGTGGCGGGAAGGGCGTGAGGTGATTGCCGGTTGTCTTGGACGATCTGCGGGATCCGTGCCACTTGTTCCTTAAGTTCTTGAACCTCGTGGTTTCCTCCTTGCTTCTTCACGGGCGCCACATGCGTCCTCGGCGGTGGACAAAATGATCCACCCAACTCTTACCCCGAGGCGGCCGGCGGCCATCCGGCAACGGCTTCTTCGTAGTAGTCTCTATTTTCTTGGCGGTTCGCCATACTGTTAAAAGGTTATCCCCGGGTGGCCGTCGACCCTTGGATGAGGAACCACAGGATCCATGACTAGCAATAATTTCCTCCTCCTGCGGAAGAAATATGAATCGTTTAGATCATCGATTAGATTGCAATCGAGTTATCATGATAATTAGATTATACTTACCACAATTTCCTCGAATTCCTTCACATGAGGATCCGTGGTGAGTTGAGTTGTTTGGTTTTAGGTCCACATAGTAGCGGGCCACGATGAAGTTCGAACCTTCCGGGTTGAATTTATAAAGGGTTTTCTATCCCCTTGGATCTATACTTTTGTCCTCCTTATTCCATTTGGCCTCCGCGGTTATGTATCCACGAGATCCGAGATGGTGATGACCTATATTCATCTCCTGCAGCACCTTTCCCCATTACTATTGGCCAGGGCTCTTTCGGATTCACACCTCTCCTTGAACTCCCGGAATTGATCTTTGGTGATCTGCGGGTCAATCTTCTGGATCTCCTCGAGACTTTTGCCTTCTTTATAGATATTCTTCTTTATTAGGGTTCTCCAGTGGCCAGGCGGTGCTCATCTTTGTGGTGAATTTTTTACTTTGTTCCCATGATAATTTGTGTTACGATACTTAGCGGGGAACTTGTATCTTCTTGTCTGACTTCTCGAAGAGGAGTGCGCAAGTAGCCAATATCTTTATCTTGGGAGATTCTCGGTGTTGATCGAGATGGTTATGCAGGTGATCGCCGCCACTTGTCCACCATACCCTTTGGCTTGACAAGGCAGGCTCCAAAGGAACCCCTGATGGGCTCACATCGGTAAATTCCTCCCTAACGGTGCCGACCGTGTTTGGGTGTCGGTCCTTCAGCTGCTTCTTCTTCTTAGGAGGATTGCTACCACTCCCTGTGCCCTCGCCGCCCTCAGTTGTTTCATTACCTTAGTTCCTTGGCTTCTTCCTCCGTCTTCCATCTCATCATCCTCGCTCTCCGAAGGATGGTATTCTTCATAAATCTTCTAGCATTTGGGCGCCTCCCGAATGTCAATTGTTTATTGAATGCAGAGTTCTCCTTCAGCGCTGATGCGCTTAGAACATCGACCTAATCGTTGTCACACATCTTTGCACTAATAAAAACAAATAATTGGTTAAATGCGGAAAAATCCGGCATGACCTTTGCTAATTTTCTTAAACTAGGGTGCCGATTTCTGCGAAGCGAAGTTAATCAACATTCTGGCAAAAATCGTGACTCATTTCATACAAGAACCTTCATATATATGGCCAGCATAGCTAGCACACAATAAATGGCCATCATAGCCAGCACAACCAGCATAAAATGGCCAGTATAGCGACCTGTTGCACAACTTGACACACAATAAATCTGTTTCAGGCAAAAATGGAGCAACTAGAATAAATGGCCAACACACAAACAGTACATCAAGCATAAATGGCCAGGTTTCAGGTTTGGACTTAGCAGTTTCAGGTTATAGGTTTGGACTTAACAGTTTCAGGTTTGGACTTAGCAGTTTCAGGTTTCAGCAAGCATAAAGAGTGTAAAAATGCAAAGACAAAAACTATTCCCACCCACAGAGAGGAGTTTCTGGAGCATGGTCCAGGTGATCCTTAGCTCCAGCCACTCAAATGTAACCCCAAGAAGCATATATATGCATGAACCTGATTAAGGTGGAAAGATTAGCTTATGTGGTATGCTAACAGCTTTGTGTGTAGGCCTGCCTTTTTATAATCTTTATTGGAGCACAGGTCCCAATGCCCAAAAAGTGTCTATGCAGCCTACGCATCAGTATAGACAGTAGCTTTGCACAATAGTATATAGCAGTAAAAAAGGGAACTGTTGTTCAGTAGAAAAAAATTTAGATAAATTGACCTTTATTTCAGAGAAGTAGCACCACTACTCTAGTGCATATTCAGTTTTCAACAACAAAACTTTGTTTCATGAAACCTTCAGGTTACACAGGTTCAGAGTTAGTTCTTGTTGCAGTGGCCAAGTAGTAACGAGTGTCTGTTTTCTGAATTTTAGTTAATTGTAGTAGCATTGAAACTAACTTTCAGTGAAGTGTTCCATACAATCTCTTGACTAGTTTCCATGTAGCGACTAGCGATGAAGTAAATTAGACATACAACATGTACTCTAATATATTAGTCTAAGCCCTTTCAGTTTGATGTTTATCTCTTAATGTTTCATGCATAAATAAAACACCTGTGTATATGTTTGGGATCAGAATTTTTCATATTCTTATTTACACTTAGTACTTGTTGCTTGCTAGAAACTGGTTAAATGCCTGAATTTGTGAGTGCAATGTTCAGTGTACAGTAATGTGAGTGCACCGTTCCATTCAAGATTTTGGTCAGTACTAGATCATGTATTGCTTGCTGTGAAAATATGTACTTCGGCTTTTTGGATTTTAGTTGTGCTTGTAGGATATATGTCATTGTGTTTTGGTATATACTAGTGCTAAATTTTGCTCACACTTGTGTTTTGCAGGAGCTAATGGTCAATTGTTCTCAGTTGAACTAGAAACCAATGGGTTTTCCTACGATAAAGGAGATCATTTGACATACATTCAGCCAACTATTGCATACATAGATTATTACGACACAGAATCAGTGACTGGCACCTATCACAGCAATGTCGAATACAAATTGCAATTTTCCTTCAGAGAACCGAATCGAATGATCTAGATGAATATGAGTCATAATCATAATCAAACGAACACATTGTCCAGCACTTCTGGAACGAAATTGATTTCACAAGATCACATTACAACTTGGGCTAAACATAGGAAACAGGCATTAAAAAATTCGAATTAGTGAACTTTGGCTTGTGTCTCTTTAACTCTGATGAAGACAGACAAAGCCTGAACTGAATATGTCTCAACTCTGCATCACCACTGGCGACCAGATACAACGAGCAGTACTGCTGGATTGCTACAACCAAAATCAGGCTAGGGAATACTATGACATTGTAATCCACACTACTGGTACAACCATGGAGCACCATCCCAATAATTACGAAACTACAAATACTACAGATTTTTTGAATCTAGTGGAACCAACTGGAGGAGATAGGCTTGAATCAAGAGAGCAGGACATGGAGCGAGGCCTAATGAACCCTAACCATGGCCTGCAGAGAGGGAGAGATGGAGAGAGAGAGAGAGGCGGGAGATAGGGAGAGAGAGAGGGAGAGGGAGAGAGGGAGAGAGGGGAGGGGCGACGCTCACCTCTGACGGGCCGACGACGGGCGGACGATGGCGACCTACACCTCCTGAGACGCGCACGGGCCTCCTCCTCCTCGGACACGGGCGGACCTCCTCCTCCTCGGACGCGGGCAGGCCTCCTCCTCCTCGAGCAGCGGTGGGCTGGTGGCGGCGGATCAAGCCCAGCTGACGGCGGATCGTGCTCGTCGGGCTGAGAGATGGAGAGATGGGGATGAGAGAGGGTCGGCGCCGTGTGGATAAAGCCACTTAGGCGTAGTGCCTTTGGGGCATAGTGCGCTACGGATATCTATAGCGCACTTATGGGCTAGTCGCTCGCCTATCGACTTCTAACTCTTGTATAAAAAGCTGCAGCCCACTATCTAACAACTACACTAGCCTATCCTTTGGTTTCTCCCTTAGCTCAATTATAAACTTGTGAGCACCAGGTTGAATCCTGGTGCCCACCTTTTTTGTTTTATTTCAAAAATACTTTTAAATGTTCCAAAAAATGCCCAAAAGTGGTGATATATGCCATAGAAGTTTTGTTTTGATTTTAAAATACTTTTAAATATTCCAAAAATGCCCAAAAGTGATAATATATGTCATAAAAGTGGTACAAATATGATTCAAAGTATAACAAAATTTCATAAGAACAGATCCAGGAATATTACAATCTTTTTCGACCACGCGTTTTACAATATTTTTTGAGCTAGCGTTTTACAATCTTTTTTCCCTTCTTTGTCGCGGTTGAATAATTTAGCCCCGGCACTTTAATGTTTCTTATTTAGAATGAGATACCTTTTTTGGGTAGGGTTGTCCTTTTTCTTCTTGTGATGTATGTTGCTGCATCATAGTCGTCGTCATCTTCAATCTATGGATCGCCGTACTGGTCGAAGTCTTGCTCGTTGGCGACTCCATCCATTCCGATGATGTTTATTTTTCCTCTCCTCATGACAACACGGCTAGGCTTTGTCGGGTCGGTAATGAAAAAACATTGGTCCACTTTGGTAGCCAGTACCCACGGTTCATTTTAGCGGCCACGTTTGCCGTGACCTTGGATTTGGCTGCTTCGGGTATAACCATGGTTGTGAAATACCAGTCTTCTCTTTCGACGCTCTTTGCCCATCTGACATGGAACATCGACACCTTTTCTCCACAGTAGTCGAGCTCCCAGATATCCTCGATTCTTCCGTAGAATCTTTCCTTCATGTTGTCATCGGTGTAACATTCCGACGTTACGCCTGAGTTATGATAATCACACTTGTTGTCCTTTTCCTCCGTGTAGAATGTGTAGCTGTTGATATCATACGCCTGATAGGTCACCAGGTTTTGCATCGGTCCCTGCGACAAGGTGAATATGATCTTTTCCATGTCAGAAGAATGCGATCGCGGGGGATTATCAAGGAGCGTCTGCCTAAACCAACGCTTGAAATCTAAGTTGTGCTCTTTGATTATTTCTCCTTGCATCCTCTGTATGCCCCGGTCACTGTACTTCTTCTAGATTAACCTTTTGTGCTTCTGTACCCAAGGATCGACCAGTTCTAAATGCTGTAGCGCGACGAGGTTTGCTCGATCAAAGTCTGCGCGTCGAAAATCGAAGTCTGCATGCGGTGTCGGCGACCCTCTCGGTGACCAGATCCGTCGAGCTTGCCAAGGTGCTGTTGACGGGAAGGCCGATAGGGTTCTCGATGTCTAGATAATTCGATGCGAGAAAAAGATGCACTCTTGACGAAAGCCCTTGGCTATGCTTCCATCTGGCGGGACCTGTTGCGAACGTATCCTTTGATGTGTCCGTTCATCCTTTGAGCGCCATCATCTTTGCGGAGGAACATCGGCCCGAGTTGTACGATATCCTCCACGACATGGACCAGCAGATGCACCATAATGTCGAAGAATGCGAGTGGGAAGTAGACCTCAAGCTCACATAGTATCACCACGATCTCCTCCTATAGCCTCCTGAGCTAATTCACGCCAATCGACTTCCTAGAGATGACGTCGAAAAACTTGCAGAGGCCAAATAACGTTTCACGGACGTGCTCGTCCATTATCCCTCTTAGTGCGACCGGAAGTACCTGCGTCATTAGCACGGCATAGTCATGAGACTTCATGCCACTGAACCTCTGCTTCGCCTCGTCTAGGTATCTGCTTATCTTGCCCGCGTAGCCGTAAGGAAATTTGACTCCTAGAAGGCACTTGAAAAACTGTTTGATCTCATCCTGGCTTAGAGTGAAGCAAGAAGGAGGGCAGTAATATTTGTTATTCTTGAACTTTTTACCCTTCTGACGACCTTGTGTCGTCTCCGACTCATGATCATCATCATCTTCCTGATCATCAGGAGTAGTGCGTCCTCCGTGAAGCTCCTTCCAGATACCCAAGCATATCAGGTCATGCCTTGCTTTCGGACCATCTTTCGTCCTATTTAGCATGTTGATTATGGTGGCGACCAGACTCTCACACACGTTTTTCGTGATATGCATGATGGTGAGGCTATGAGGCGTGCGGAGAAACTTCCAGTATGTCAACTCCCAGAAAACAGACCTTGTTTTCCATACCTTCATCAGCGGCTTGTCTTGTTGCTGCCTCTTCCGCTTCTTTCCAGGCTTAGGACAATCTTTCCAGTTTTCAGCAACTCTTCCACTTCTTGGCTGCTCCTCGCTCTGCAGGATTCCTCGGGTCTCGGATTTGCCATCGAACAGGTCTCCACGTTTTCTCCATGGATCATTCTTCTGAGCCACCTCGGTGCGCCATGAACCTGACTTCGATGAACTGGATCTTTCTCTAGTTGGAGATAGCTTGTGTTATCCATGCACCTAAGACATCGCAGAATCCTTGGATAACACCCGAGATATACGCAACTTTGGATAGTCTTGCACCGTAGTGACCAGCGGCTCTCATAGTGAAATAATCTTGTGCGACGTCGTAAGAATTAGCTCAGATTCCCATAGCGTGGCACCTCCTCTTTCAACAGCCAGAGATCTGATTGATGTCGGTGCAGGTTATTTGGCCCTTGAATTAGCATACTCATTTGTATGTACTTATTCTTCATGCACAACCATGGAGGAGGTTGTACATCCATACAAACACGGGCCAAGTGTTGTGCGTCTTTGCTCACAGCTCTTGAGCGGATTGAGTCCATGATTGCTCGCACCAAGCACGATGTTCCTCTAATCTCCACGATAATTCGAGGTCAATGCTTTCAGCAGCTGCTTTGAAGGGTGCATCAGCGACTCATCCTTTTTGGGGTCATCATCATCATCTCCTGGCTTCTTCCTTTCCGCATGCCATCACATGAGCTTCGCTTCCTTAGGGTCATGAAATAGCGCTGCGACGAGGAGTGATAGGAAAGTACCATACCACTTTTGAGGTGCTTTCTTCCCTTTCTTGTATCGACTCACGCCGCACGGACATGTGGTTTCTCCACGTCCTCGCCTTGATAAATGATGCAATCGTTGATGCATCGTGATATCTAACATGCGGTAGATCGAGAGAATGACGATTTTCTTGGCGTCCTCGATACTAGTTGGACATGTGTTCCCCCTCCGAGCGATCGTGCGAGAATGCCATCATATCGTCGAAGCTTGCGTTGCTCAATTTGTGTTTTGCCTTTATCTCCATAGCCTTGGCGTTACATTCAACCGGGTATCATCGGGCTGCATCCTTCATACAATGGAGTAACGCGTCTTTCTCAAGTTGCAAGCTTGGCTTTCTCTCTAGCGGCCTGGCGTTACTAAATGCGCTTGAAGCAGCTCTTGCACATAAGGGTCCCGCACCCACCTAACGTTGTTCCATCGTAAATACGCTCCTCGGCATCTAGATCATCATCATCGATGCGCTTCGCACCTTCACCATCTCGAAAACTCTTCATCATCTCGCCGTTCTTGCCGTGATGATGATCGTAAATCATGTTGGCCACCTTCACGTCTCCATCGTCTTTGTCGCCGCTTATCCAGCAGTGTATCCATCCATGAAACCATGGCGGGCAGTGCGCTGCAGATTCCGGAATCTGGGTCGATCACCAGTTGAGTTTGCATCTTACGCACGGACATCTTATATCCGTCTTGTTATTTTGTATCATGTCGCCGTCGCACATTTCAAAAATCTAGCCACAATGCCTTGATCATTATGCGGACCATTTTTGCTGCACGGTGTACTGCGGTACAATTAGAAGTCTATTAGAACCACATAATGAATTCATGCATGCAATGGTCGATAGAAAATTTCGGCATGACCTATCCTAAAATTAGGACCTTTGCAAAATGCCAAAGTCTAGCCAAAAGGGAAATGAATCAACATTTTGGCAAAACAAATGGCAACTTGTTCACATACAAACACAAGAGAGAGGCCGATCCATACACATGAACATATCATTATCCTCTCCATACACACATGCATGAGAATCATCGATACTCTCCATATACACACATATGACCATCGATCCTCTCATACACACATCATGAGCATCGATCATCTACATACATATGAGCATATCATCCATATACACATGAACACATCCTTACATGGACAACTTACCGAGATGAGAGACCAATCACGAGAAAGATGGAAAGGAGAGGTCTTGTGAGACGGAGAAGGAGATGAGAGACCGGAGACCTTCCTCTATTACTTATGTAACATCCAAGGAAAGTTCTACATGCTAAAAATGGTGAATGGGTGGAGAAATTGAGGTGGGAAGGAGAAGATCCCGACTAGATCTAAGGAGGAAGAAGAAGGGGAAAGTGAAGTGTGGGGTGGTGCATGGTCACACATGTGCACATAAAGTGCTATAAAAAGCATACATCAGTGGCGCACTCACCTAGTGCGCCACGGGGTAGTAACATCCATGGCACACATGCCATAGTGCGCCCGCGGATGTGTCAGCCGTTCACAGCAGAGAGGGGCATGCGCTTAGGCGTAGCGCACCCCCTCCATGTGCGCCACGGTTGACACTAACAATTGTAGCGCACCTACCCTATGTGCGCTACGGATGTTTGGCGTGCGGCCAATAGGGCCCTGGCCCACACATACCTGTGGCGCACTATGGTCATGTGCGCCACGGTTATTCTAGTTACTAGTAGGGCACTGCCCATAGGTGAGCCATGCCTGTTTTAGCCGTGGGGCACTTTAACCATGTGAGCCACGAATGTGCTGATTACCTATAGCCATTTTCCTAGTAGTGATATGTGTGTAACTAGTGGCCATCCCTCATTAGGGTTCATATTTGTTCTTGGGTTCTTCCCTGGTTCTAGGATTCATCCCTCTTTGTGCTTGTAAGATGATGGTTCGATTTGCTAGTGATGGCTAGTGAAGATTGTGCTCACTCCACTTCAGTGCTTTCTGTCATGTTTGATTACACGATAATATTCTTGATATGATCTGGTGGTTGGTAGTGTTGCCTCGAACTGGTGATAAAGCCTGGTTAAGCTGATGGTACAACTGTGAAACCTGGTTGGTTCGAGTGATGCTTAGTGAGTTTCTCTACTATTAGTACTCCAGTACTGATAGTATCACTATCAGTGGAGATGTGCAGATTGAAGTTACTTAGTTTCTTACAGTAACACGTCGCACATATAAACCTGATCCTGATTCATGGTTCTTCTTTCCAGGAAAATGATAATTATTATTTTATTGGTTTATTTATGAAAGCTCAATGATTGTTGGCTTGTTTAAGAATTGGTCCTTGTGACACCATCCTAGGATGGCACACAAGTAGTGATTCTACTGCTGGCTTTACTATAGCAGTGCTTAAGATTGGATATCTCTTAAAGATAAATTGTAAGCTTTTTTTCTTTAAAAGATCAATGCCTATGATGATGGTCTGAGGCTTAGGAATTAAATTCCTATCCTACTGCCGCTCATAGATATGCTTAAGTATCAAGGTTGTTTACTGAACCTTGGATCCTAGTGGGCTAAAATGATTGGTTTGCTTGTAGCTTAATGTTGGTGCATGTAGATATAAAATCTGAGGTGCTACTCCATCATGAGATGTGCCCAAATTTTATAAGCTATTTGAGAACATTTTGGAATATATGAGTTGTTTATGATCACCAGGACCTAGGATGCTGGTCTGAGGTCCTAGTGGATTTGGTAGAGTTTTACTACTGTCCTTTATATTTCAAATTCCTCTATGATAGGTTCACCCCATTTGGGTGATCACTGAGACGTCTAATTTGTAAAACATGACATGCTTTTCTGTTTGACTAAGATGAACAGAATATGTGGGTGTTTTATGATACTCACCAAACTTGGTGTTGTTGGGGTTGCAAGTTGTGGATCTGGTGGTTGTGTGTCTAGCTTGATCTGGTGCTCCTCCTGATACTTCCAGCTCCTATGCTTGTCCTTGATCTAGCTCTTCACCTCCTGGTCCTAGTGGATTGATCTTGATCTTGCTATCCACCTGATATAACCCCTCCTTATGTCACCATTTTGGTGATGTGATCCAGGGTTTGGTTAGTGTGATCTGGTTTGGTTTAGCTGGGCTGCTGTTTTTGGTGTGTATGAACAAGCAAATGGTGTGGGGTTGGCTTGCCCACAGCTACGCTGTCTAGTTTTGTGTGTTGGAGCTGTTGTTCTTTGTGCTTCTGACACACCATCTGATTTAGTGTGTGTCTTTGCTTGTGCCTCTTGCACCTTGTGGATATGCTCTGAATATGGAAGTTACTTTTATCTAGTTACATTCACTTGTCTGGTGAAACTTGCCCCTCCTTGCTGTATATTTGGTTTATGGCTTGAAATTATGAAAGATATATTCTTTCATATTGGGGAAACTTGTCCCTTAAAACATTACTCAATGATGAACCTTGAACAATGCAACTCACTGTTTGCAGGTTTTCTTTTCTTTTATAGAATAGTCACTTGTAATATTTATTTAATTCTTTTGTATTTTTTCTTTTTATTCTTTTGTAACAAAGATTGTACTATTATTCAATATATAAAGGTTCTTTTTAATTACTATTGTAAAGATTGTTGATCATTTTCATAAGTTACATTTCGTAACACATTTATTTAATACAATTATAAAAAAAAATATTCATTTTATTGATTAACTTATTTTATTTAAATTTGAGTTATTAATTTATAACTCTTGATTGAATCAAATCACTCAAACCTAATTCTAAATCCTTCTACATTATAATTCCAACACTCAATTTTAAATTCAAACTTCATTTCCCAAAACACACTCATCCACAAAGATCATATCAAAATCTATAACATTCATCCTTCAAGACTATACCTAATCTCAAAGCATGAAAGAAACTTTGATCACTTTAGGTTTTTATTTGGCAAAAATTTACCCACATTTTTTCAGATGAATGCATGCAAATTCATAGATTTCTAAATCTACCCTTCGTTGGTTCCTAAATGCTGGGATGTTACACCCTACACTCTTTTCCTCATGAGGCAGCTCGAGCTCCTCAGCGAGCTCTGAGAGTACCCATGATCGTTTTCGGGTGAGCAAGGTCCGGGCGTCGAACCCCATGTTTCCGCCCCTCGTTCTGCTTGCCAGGGTGGGCAGCCTCGCCTCCAGTCATCCACGTCGCCTCCCGAGCCCAAGGTGAGCCACCGCCCACGCCTGAACCTCCCCCTAGGGTTTCCCCTCGTCTACCATAGGTCGGGGGAAGGAGACGACCGGGAGCCATCGATCCCCGTCTAATCGGACGGCTCGCGGCTCCCCGTACCCCTTCACCCACTTCTCTCACTAACGTGGGCAGCCAGCAGCCATGCCTGACGGCTACAGCCAGCGTCTGAAGCGGCAGAGATATAAACTGGCCCAACTCTTCTAGCTCGGGCTGTGCAGATCTGGCCTACACCCTATTTTTCCCTTCCTTTTTCTTTTCTAAATTCCAGATATGTTTGTGGCTATTTGGATTAATTCCAAATTAAAATGAAAAACAGTCCCTTTTTGCCGAGATCCAAAGATCCCCAAATGCCTGGATGTCCTACCAAACATGTAGACCAAGATTTACACTAAATGGATGATTAGAATAAATATGATAAAACGTATTCTAAGATCTGTCCAGAACACTAAATAATCTCTGCAGAAAGTTTTGTATATCCTTTTGGAATGAAACCAACTTTCTCTAGAAGGTATGGTCCATACCTCTCATATCCGCCAGGTCCCTTTGCCGTTGGCTTCCTAGTTTGCCTCTGGTAAAATTATTAAATACAGATAGTTTCTATCTTTAGGAAATTACATAGGGCAAACCAAATGAGGTTATGACCTAATTACAACTCTCAGAGAAAACACATAAGCATATCTTCCAAAACCCAGTATCTCATAATTTTATGAGTCTCTGTTAAATATTGGTGGATTAAACCTTTCTGTGCATGGGTTATTCACTAATAAAAACACTATAGTAGCTCTGCAACTCCAAAAAGTTTCATTCTAATTTCTACAGAAAGGTATTCTCAGTACCTAACATGTTTCCTTGGAATCAATTAAAACGCTTCTGTAAAATAAATCTGATGAATAATACAAAACTTGACCAGTACTAAATTTGGGAATTTCCCAAGGGCATTCTGTAATTGTTTTGAGGTGATTCCAAATCCTCCTGAATCATTCCACCAATTATTACTAAATCACCCAAGGAAATAATTTTTGGTACTCTAGAAAAGTTCTGGTGAATTATTTCCTAAAACTAGAGTTCTATCACTCTAAAACCCATTATAAATCAAGGGAAATTGATAAAATAGTGAAACCACTTTTGTTGGATTCATTTTATCAATACCTATATGATGGTATCATTTTCACACAATGGTATCATAAAAATCAAGTCCTTGGTCAAAAACCCCTCTCTTAGGTAGTTCCTAGACTCTAAATCCAAAGGCATCTTTTCCCTAATGCCTCCAAATCTTCTTCCAATCCAATCACATCCATCCTCCAACATCCTACCGATGTATATCTCGTAGTTATCCTTTACTTGTTGTATGGTTTGTTGATTGAATGCCTTGTATTGATTGGTGTATTGTTTGCTTGCATGTATGCTCGATAAATGGCGATAGTTCTGATTGTGTGACGCCGAGAAGAAGGAAGCATCGGGTTATATTTATTATTGCTATTATTGGTTATCTGGTTATCTAACGCCCGTCGAGGACTTCTCATTTGTTCATAGGCAAGCCACCATTCCTGAACTCCCTTATTAACCTACTTCTGTTTATCAACTGTGTTATATCTCGCATGATAAAAATTGCATGTTTTACTTCAAATAAAAACGCGTGGGTAACTTGGCCTCTCCAAGTTATGGATGAGTGTCCATCGGGACACCTACACTATTTACACCTATCTTTACCCCTTTAGAACGAGGCTAAGATGGTTAGCATCTTCCCTCTTGGAACCCAGGGATTTTCCAATGATAAAACTATTTTGGGTTTTTACCCTACTACTAAGTTTTCAAAATAAAACCCTTGGAAAGAGGCATCATTCCGAGTGGAGTTTTCACTAAAGGAGATATGAGGAGGATGAAGACAAAGTCGAACAAAGGAAAGAGAAGGAAAGAGGTACTCGAGTCTTCTACCGGAACAAATTTTATCTGTGCAACCACATTAGCCTGGCTGGGACTCAGGGCTAGCTCGTAGTTTGTTCTCCTTAGTATGGGATACGCCATGACGCGTACAAAGGGGTTAGAGTCCCCGGAAGTCAGTTCCTTTCCACTTAGGGGGTTGTCATGCCCGGATAGGTTCCATTCAATTCCACAGAGTCGGCTAAAACTATGGAGCTCCCACGGACGGTACCAGGTTAAGGCAGTATGGATGGGAGTGGATAAAGGATGCGTAGGAAGGGATATTCGGACTTGGGAAGTCAGGTACATGTCCCAGGGGAACTAAGCAACCATAGGGAAAGTACCTATACTAGGGACAACAAGTGAAAGGTTAGGTTCGATTATCCGGACCCCCGTCTAAAGTATGTAGAGGGTTGTGGTTGTATCCCGGCGGATGTATTGATTCCTGTGGGTAAAGTGCACAAACTCTGCAGAGTCATATCTATTCGAATAGCCGTGTCCACGATCAAGGAAGGTTGGAAAGGTGATTACTCTGAGTACCGGGGGATATGTTGATATGAACAAAAAGGATTTGAATTGGTCCCGAGGAAAGATAAGCACGAGTTTGGTTTTGACCAGAGATGGTCGAGGATGTTTCAAAAAGTATTTTTCTAACAAAACCATTTTAAAGCTCTTTAACAAGGATGTGGAGATGTCCGGATTCTCAAAAAGGAGGCATGTTTTCTAAAAACTCTTTTTCAACAAAGATATAGAGATGCGAATGTTAGGTCTTTCAAAAACAACTATAGTGTAGAGCTTTCTCGCCACAACCAAATATGCATTATCCTTATTACCCTTGTCTCGGTGGTTTGCGAGTACATTCAAAGTACTCACCGGCATTGTCCCTGGCTATTTACTTGGCCATATTGCAGATGTTAATAAGTAGCGAAGGTGATAGCGTCTATCACGAGCTAGGGCGTCTTCGATCGATTGCACGTAAGTTAAGGCAGCTCTGTTTGAACTTCTTCCGCTATTTGTGTTGTAGTCACCATAATGGCACTTTGTAAGTTTTTGTACTCGTTACTCTAAGGATGTTGTAATGATACTAGTCGGTTATTTTCACGGATCACTGATCATTGGAACGTAAACTATATGCATAACGGGTATTCTCAGACAGTAAATCCGGGGTGGCACAAACATGGTATCAGAGCCATCCTGACTGTAGGAGACCTTAGTTAGCATGGACGTTAGACAGGACAATCCCTATTTATGAAAACCCCTGTTCTCGCAAACTATTTTCTCAAAAGATTTTCGAAAGATTGCTTATCTCATCTTCTCTTACTAAAATAATTTAGAAATGGATTACTCTATATCTCATCTACTTCAAA
This sequence comes from Avena insularis, assembly GCA_023614405.1. Classification (NCBI taxonomy): domain Eukaryota; kingdom Viridiplantae; phylum Streptophyta; class Magnoliopsida; order Poales; family Poaceae; genus Avena; species Avena insularis. The sequence goes on from CM042692.1 coordinate 309,047,120, forward strand.
TGTTCGGTTTTCCCAAATAAAGTCCGAATTGGAGGCTATGAAGCCGAAGATCCCGGAACGAAGAGACCCCGAGGCTAGCACAACAAAGGATCTACCAATGACGACAAACACTACAAGATCGCCCTACCGACGGAGTCCTTCATCACCCCAAATATATCAAGTACGACACCGACGACAAAAGATGGCAAGGCAGAAGTTAAGACCTCCGAAATGACCGTACTTAGGATTAAAACCCCGAGAAATAGGATTCCCATTATGGCGTGTAGTCACCTTCCTAGTACTTTTGATATGCCTTGTTGCTTGTCACGTGCGTGTTTGATGATTGGTATGTATTGATTGTCTGCTAGGAATCATCCGATACTATAGTCTTGACCACCTAGTTGGTAGATCCCAATACTAACTCTCGCAACCCCATTGCCGGAAACCTCTCATCAGCAGGATGGCCACCTAAGGAAAACCTTGAAAACCTCAGGTAAAGCCCTAAGGTCGAAAGACTGCATCTTTCCACTCAACTCCGATAAACCACTCCACCCACTCTCTACCCTGAGAGTTGTTCGAGGACCAAGCCAAGACGTCGTTTAGCACTACTTGTGTCGTGATAAATATGCACCTATCGGTTTTATCTTATCCTAAACCCCAAACCCTCCTCTTTGCACATGGAACCCATTGTGAACCATGTCTAAGAGCAGGATTCCCGTCCTCCTATGGGATTCCCGGCACTGGCGGATACACCCAACTTCGATCTACAACCTCCACAAAGAATGAAACGGACTATATCTGGGACAAGTTATCCTTCATCCAAAGTATGGAGTACCCGGAGAACTCATTGGTGCCACGAGATTCCGAATGCCAAACCCAGAGCTGGCCCTGCAAATGGAGGCAAGAGAAGCACTGTTCCGCATTTGGGGTGTCCTTACCGAAATGAGGCAAAAAACAACCTTCTTTCTGCCCATCAAAGGAAGCATGGATTCATCCGGTCAATCCCAAGATCCTCGCTTGAACTACCCCGCCCTGCAGCTGCAAGCCCGTTATAACTATGCTGGAAATGAGCTCCTCACCGCAGTTGTTGACGAATACCGCTGCACCCAGAAGGAACTACATCGCGTGCAAGCTATCCTGGATCGCAAAGAAGCTCTAGAAGTCCAGCAAAGGAATCAAGCCATAATCAAGGACCCAGAACAAGCCTCTGGAAGACACATCCTCAAGGGAAGGAAGAAGTGCGTCTCCGCTCAGCAATATCTCAAGAGGTTCAAGCCACCCCAAGACCTCCAAGGATTCTCCACCCACCTCCCTGAAGGCGAAGAGGAAACCAAAGAGGATTCTCCTGGATCGTCTGCAAGCGGCAACTAGCCTTTTGTAGTACCTATGTATCGCCCCAGGACTTGTTTTGTAAAACTCTAAGTGCCTTATTGCCTTGCGGCCCAGACCTGTTTTGTAACCCCTTAAGTACCTCCGCCATCGACCGTCTTGAACATACTAAACGTATGGATGTTATGCAAGCATGATATCCTTCCTTGCATGTTTAACCCACGACGTTGCATCAGACTAAACCGAAATGACCCCATTCCCAAGGACCTCGTTTTCGAGACTGCCACAACTCCAATGGCATCCTCCAACCCATCAGACCCGTACCCCGCTCAAAACTATCAACCTGGAAGCTGGTAGACGCCCTCTCCGATAGACCCTCCATGTCATGAAGTAGTTCCGACAACGTCGACAGAAGATAACTACCCCGAAGGAAGACGTAGCTCCATACCCCGACATCAGCATATGACTCCAATCAAGAAAGTCAGCGACTTCCCTAACCCCCGTAGTTTTTCTCTAAGGGGAAAGATTCGTATTTCCGCCCAAAACTTCGAGACCCCGGGAGTGTAAAACTAGTTAGCATTAAGCAATGACCACCCCTCCAAACCTGGACCGCCGACCCTGCAAGAAGAATTATAATCGGAGCTGCTCCGGAATCAGAAGATACTCCCTGAAAGTCCTCCACTCCAAGGTTGACCGCCACGTCAACACATCGGTGTCTCATGATCTTAGAGAGAGAAAAATCGACCCTGAGGCAAAGAAGCAAAGAAGAATCAACCCGCTGTCTCGCCTCAAGAAGGATGTACCCCGTCGATGCTAAACCTACCTAGACTTGTCCTAAGGGGAAAAGACTACGTCTTTTCCATTTGTTTGAAGATAAACCGCCCGACCCAAAGCCACTCAACTCCGAGATGTAACTAACCATGTAGGGTATTTACAAAACTTGTGATCACCTATTTTCTTCCACCACTGAAATTGTTAAGCGGATGTTATTCCCCCAACCCTACTCCTCCGTAATCTCGGGACGAGATTATTTTAAGGGGGAAAGGTCTGTAACATCCCAATTTCAGCAACCCTGATTAAATGTCCAAAAGGCAAAAATCAGGGGGAACAAAAACCTTTTCTTTCATTGAATGCTTACTTGTTTGCTTGTGCTCAAGCAACTGTTTCTGTATTAGTTGTGTACTCCTCATCTCACACTAGTTTACAAATACTATTTTACTAAAGAGATGTCTTGGCTCATCTTTCATATTCTCAAATGTTCTGGCCTTTTTAAAACATGAGCCAAGATAACTTTGACACAACCAAATACCTTACTAGTTTCTATTTCCAAAACTATGGAGGCCTATATATTATCTCCTTATGTTTTCAAGACAGAACTCTCAACTACTCTTACCCCTAGGTTTTCCAAAACCTTTATTCAAAAGCTATTCATTCTAAGCTTGGTAGAAATACCAAGAGTTACTTATCTTACTTAACAACATAACCAATTCAAAATACCCATCCTTACCTCAATATAGGCATGATGGTAACCCTAGTAGTAGTTAGATGAATTGCCTTAATCTGCTGGTTGATGAATTTACTTGATCTGTTGGTTGATGAATTGCCTTGATCTGTTGATTGCCTTGTTTGCTTAGGAAATAGAGTGAGCTAATCTAGTAGCTCCTCCCTTAGGACCCAATCCTTTCTTACGATCATGAATCCCTATCAAGCAGCCAAGTCTGGATCTATCCTAATCCACTCAAGTGATCATCTCATCTCATGCTTATCTCAATCCAAGGATAATCCCTCTTGATGGTTTCCGACCTAGTGGAGACCCAATCCAAGTTTGAATCCCCTCTCTTCAATATATGCCTCAACATCAACCACTTGATGGATAGTATAGACCCTTGCCATCCTCTCAAAATCATCCACACTTGCACTCTAGTTAAAATCTCCAAAACTGCCAAAATGGCTAAGTCTGGATTTCTTCTCTAGATTCAATCTTTGGAGCCCTACCTCTTCCAACCTATGTGCATTCTTGAGAAGGAACTTGGACCATCTTGTAGTACAGCAGTAGTACTACCAAATACCCCTCTTTCCCATGGCTAAGACATTCTATCTCCCACTCATACATGATGGTTTTGTAGTCAAGATAATAATCTTTTCTGCAAATCTTATCGTCTTGCCTACTTTGGCAGAAGCTCACATCTATATGCCACCTCCCCTTGACCAAATATTTGCATGACTGTGATCTACTTATCATATCCTATCAATTACCACTTCACTTGTTTCCATTGGATCCTTTTTCTTCCTAAACCCCCATGGTTTAGAAGGCTACCTGGTGTATCTAATATGGCAGCCTTATTTTCAACAAAGTTTGACATCTCAGCTAGATCACGTCAAATGCAACCAAGATCAACCTTTTCTTCCATGATCATATTTATAACTTTGTCTATCCATCTATATAGCCCTTGTACCAAGGTGAGCTCCGAGCTCCCTAATCCAACCCTGTTTTGATGGCATGAGAATAACTAAACTCTACATCCTCCGGAATCTAGTTTCAATTCTTTTCACCACTTTACTCCAAAACCAAAGTTGACCTTGATGCGTACATCAAGTTTACATCATCTACCTTGGATACAAGCATCCCCAAATAATTCCCACAATTATTTGGATTATTAAACTATTTAATTTCGTCTATCTGCCAATTTATCAAAATCCTTGGCTATAAAGGAAAGTTTGTATTTATCCAAATAACTTTGCCAACTCAATGCATATTTGAGTTCTCTATATCTTATACCATATTTCCAACTCAAAAATAGATATTTTTGATATTTTTTATTATTTCTTATTGCCCTTTTTCTTAAATGGAAGAAACAAGAAAAAATTCCCCAAAAATACTTTTCCACCTAAATAAATCCCAATAAAATTCTCCAATGTGTGTTCTGGTATTTAGGACCATATCACATCAAAAAACAAGCTTGTGTAATGTAAAAATATCATCTTAGCTTCCGTAATCTATTTCTGCACTTTTTGAAGAAGTGCATTTAAATGGGATTATAATCTCTAGAAAAATCCCATTTAAATCATGAAGAGATTATTTAACCTATTCCACGCACCAGTACCATTTACACACTTTTCCCAATGCAACTTATGTAACTTCCTTCACAAGCCTCAAAATGATCAACAATTTGCAAACCAAGCAAATTTGATTCAAATCAAACCCAAACCATCTCCAATCTTCTCCAGCACTACTCCCCAACACCAGAAATCTCCCCAGGTCGACCAACACTGTAGCACCCTTGTCCTTTAGCCTTGAAACTTGAGAGAGAAGCAAATATTGCAATATGTTTGTAATAAAAGGTGGCGGCACCCACCCCTCTTTGTCCCCCTAGCATGACCAGGGCCATCTCCCCACCGCCTCCCTTGCCCAATGACTAGCCAGCAGCCCTCCTCCCAAGCTCCCCATGCACATGGTTCACCATGAACCCATCTAGTTTGGTTTATAAGGACCTAGGCCAGTACAGCTCTCCCTCCCTCACTGTCATTTGTCCCCTTCTACTCCCACTCACCTCCCCAACACCTCCTCTCCTCTCCCTGCTCGGCATTGCCCGAGAGAGAGGTTGCCATGGTTAACCATGGCAAAGAAACAAAACCCCAAGATCCCTCTCCTTCCTCTCTGCATGCCACCTGCATGAACCCTCTCACTCTCACGCCCCTAACCCTACACTCTTTTCCTCGCAGGAACACCCCAGGAAGATCCTCTAGCGAGCTCCCGAGAGTAACCCGTGGTCGTTTTCGGGCGAGCAAGGTCCGGGCGTCGAACCCATTGCTGCCGCCCCTCGTTCTGCTCTCCAGGGTGGGGCGCCTCGCCTCCGGTCATCCCCGTCGCCTCCCGAGCCCAAGGTGAGCCACCGCCCATGCCTGAACCTCCCCCTAGGGTTTCCTCTCGTCTACCCCAGGTCGGGGGAAGGAGACAACCGGGAGCCGTTGATCCCCGTCTAATCGTACGGCTCGCGGCGCCCCGTACCCCTTCACCTCCTTCCCTCACTGACCAGCGGGCCAGGCCAAGCGGCCAGCAGCTACCAGCCACGCGTGCGGAGCAGCAGATCTGTGGCAAGCCCAACTCTTCTAGCTCGGGACGTGCAGATCTGGCCTACACTCTCTTTTTCTCTTCCTTTCTCTTTTCTAAATTAAAGATATGTTTGTTGCAGTTTGGATTAATTCCAAATAAAGATGAATAGCAGTCCCTTTTTGCCCATATCCAAAAATCCCCAAATTCCTAGATGTCCTACCGAACATGTAGACCAAGATTTACACTAAATGGATGATTAGAATAAATATGATAAAACATATCCTAAGACCTGTCCAGAACACTAAATAATCTCTCCATAAAGTTTAGTATATCCTTTTGGAATGAAACCAACTTCTCTAGAAGGTATGATCCATACCTCTCATATCCCCTAGGTCCCTTGGTCATTGGCTTCTAAGTTTGCACCTAGTAAAATTATTAAAAACAGAGCCTTTTGTCTTTAGGAAATTCCCTAGGTCAAACCAAATGAGGTTGTGACCTAATTCCAACTCTCAGAAAAAACACATGAGCATATCTTCCAAAACGTAGTAGCTCATAATTTTATGAGCCTCTATTAAATATTGGTGGATTAAACCTTTATGTGCATGGGTTATTCACTAATAAAAACACTACAGTAGCTATGCAACTCCAAAAAGGTTTATTCCAATTTCTACAGAAAGGTATTCTTAGTACCTAACATGTGTCCTTGGAATCAACTAAAACCTTCTGTAAAATAAACCTGATGAAAAGACAAAACTTTACGATCTTGACTTTGGGAATTTCTCAAGGGCATTCTGGTATTTGTTTTAAGTGATTCAACTCCTCCTGAATCAGTCCACCAATTATTACTAAATCACCCAAGGAAATTATTTTGGAACTCCTGAAAAGTTCTGGTGAATTATTTCCTAAAACTAGAGTTCTAATCACTCTAAAATCCATTATAAATCAAGGGAAATTGATAAAATAGTGAAACCACTTTTTTTGGCTTGATTTTATCAATACCTATCTGATGGTATAATTTTCACACAATGTTATCATACAAATAAAGTCCTTGGTCAAAAACCCCTCTCTTAGGTAGTTCCTAGACTCTAAATCCAAAGGCATCTTTTCCCTTATGCCTCCAAATCTTCTTCAATCGAATCACATCCATCCTCCAACATCCTACCGATGTATATCTCGTAGTTAACCTTTACTTCTTGTATGGTTTGTTGCTTGAATGCCTTGTATTTATTGGTGTATTGTTTGCTTGCATGTATGCTTGATAAACAGCGATAGTTGCGATTGTGTGACGCCGAGAAGAAGGAAGCATCGGGTTATCTTTATTATTGCTATTATTGGTTATTTGGTTATCTAATGCCGTCAAGGTACTTATCGATGGTCATAGGCAAGCCACCATTCCTGAACTCCCTTATTAACCTACTTATGTTTATCAACTGTGTTATATCTCGCATGATCAAAATTGCATGTTTTACTTCAAATAAAAATGCATGAGTAACTTGGCCTCTCCAAGTTATGGATGAGTGTCCATCAGGACACCTACACTATTTACACCTATCTTTACCCCTTTAGATCGAGGCTAAGATGCTTAGCATCTTCCCTCTTGGAACCCACGGATTTTCCAATGGTAAAACTATTTTGGATTTTTACCCTACTACAAAGTTTTCAAAATAAAACCCTTGGAAAGAGGAATCGTTCCGAGTGGAGTTTTCACTAAAGGAGATATGATGAGGATGAAGAGAAAGTTAAACAAAGGAAAGAGAAGGAAAGGGGTACTCGAGTCTTCTACCGGAACAAATGTTTTCTGTGCAACCACATTACCTGGGTGGGACTCAGGGCTAGCTCGTAGTTTTTTCTCCTTAGTATGGGCTATGCCATAACGCGTAGAAAGGGGTTAGAGTCCCCGGAAGCTGGTTACTTTCCACTTAGGGGTTCGTTGTGCCCGGAGAGGTTCCATTCAACTCCACGGAGTCGGCTGAAACTATGGAGCTCCCGCGGACGGTACCAGGTTAAGGCAGTATGGATGGGAGTGGATAAAGTATCTGAGAAGGGAGATTCAGACTTGGGAAGTCAGGTACACGTCCCGGGGGAACTAAGAAACCATATGGAAAGTACCTATACTAGGGACAACAAATGAAAGGTTAGGTTCGATTATCCAGGCCCCCGTCTACAGTATGTAGAGGGTCGTGGTTGTATCCCGGCGGATGTATTGATTCCTGTGGGTAAAGTGCACAAACTCTGCAGAGTCAAATCTATTCATATAGTAATGTCCACGGTCGAGGGCGATTGGAAAGGTGATTACTATGAGTCTGGGGATATGTGGAGATGAACAAAAAGGATGTGAATTGGTCACGATGAAAGATAAGCACGAGTTTGGTTTTGACCGGAGATGGTCGAGGATGTTTCAAAAAGGATTTTCCAACAAAACAGTTTTAAAGCTCTTTAACAATGATGTGGAGATGTCCGGATTTTCAAAAAGGAGGCATGTTTTCTAAAAATTCTTTTTCAACAAAGATATAGAGATGCCAATGTTAGGTCTTTCGAAAACAACTATAGTGTACAACTTTCTCGCCATATCCAAATATGCATTATCCTTATTACCCTTGTCTCGGTGGTTTGGGAATACATTCAAAGTAGTCACCGGCATTGTCCCTTGCTATTTACTTGGCCATTGCAGATGTTAAGAAGTAGCGAAGGTGGCGGCGTCTATCTGAGCTAAGTAGTCTTCGATCAATTACCTGTAGGTTAAGGCACGGGCTCTGCGCTGAAGACTTCCGCTATTTTGTTGTATTCGCCATAATGGCCACTTTGTAAGTTTTTGTACTCGTTACTCAAAGGATGTTGTAATGATACTAGTCGGTTATGCTCACGGCTCACTGATCATGGGAACGTAAACTATATGCATAACTGGTATTCTCGGAAAGTAAATCCAGGGTGCCACAAAGCGTCTCGTTAAATCTAGAAGTATAACACCAAAGGACCCCCCTCATCCCTAAGAAAACGCATGACTTGCTAATCAAGACCAGACTCCATTAACCCTTCGGCACATTAGAGTTTCTAATAACCTCAAAAGGCTAACTATACTTGACCCCTCTTCTCCAACTCAACAAAAAGTTCCTTACCGGAATGTCAGAAATACCCAAAAGAAATACTGAAGACAAGGATGCAGGAAGACAACGAGCCTACTCCGGCATCGAGCAGAATCAACTCTAAGAATTCAAGCGAAGACAACCTCTCTGAAGCTAAAGGCCTCTACTCCGACAAAAAACTCGAATGTAGTGTCGCTAACAGCTAATCTACCCCGAGTTAACCCCAAAAGCCTCGCAAGGTGCTCCCAAAATAGGGTGTCACCTGTAGACCTCAACTCAAGACCTAGGGAAATATATCTTTTGACAAGAATCGTGAGAACACTCTAAGATGAAATATCTACACCCGCCTTTAAGACCCTTAGTAAACATCTAAGGTGGAAAGACTGCGTCCTTCCACTCAAATCCAGAAGACCGTCTACCGGAAGATACTACCGAAAGATTTCCCAAATCAGATGTCGTTCGCCAAGCATCAACTCGTCAGTCATCAGCTAAGAGAATAGCTAAAGATCATCCTCGGCATTCATGTCAGAAGTCTCATCGATCTTCCCCAAGAACCCATGCAGCTCAGAATTAGGACGACAAGAATAATCTAACACGTGAAGCAACCTGAAGAGTCAAGATTTATAAACATGTTACGGAACCTCCCCTCTACCAATTCAGTTAAAGACCCACTAAAGGACCTCCAACTTCGCTAACCCCGTCAGATCTGACCTTGTCAACCCCATCAGATCTGACCTTATCAACCCCGTCATACCTAAACCGTTCGGAAGATCAGCCAAGTCAACCGCTCCAATAAGGTATTACAGATAAAAGTAGTATACATGACTCGTAGGACAGTGTTTGTGGATGTCATCTGAAGGTTTTAACCCAAGGTGGAAGATTTCGATGTCCATCATAACACTCCAAGAAATAAGGTCTGTGTATTCTCTAACCACCTTTAATGCCACTTTAAGGGGGGAAACACTGCTTCTTTCCAACCTGAATAGATTAACACTACACCAGAAGACACCCTCTGAAATTTCGACACAACTCCCCCAATAGCCTCTAAAAAGGCAATTCCCGATGAAGTTTTCTAAGGAGGCATTCAAAACTCTGAAGATCATCAAAGCCATGTCAACAAGGACCGACACCCTTCCAACTCGTCATCTCAATTAAAAAAGGAAGGACCGCGTTATCCTTGAGCTACCCTATTTTAACCCTAAGGGGAAAATACTGCGTCATTTCCACAAGAATAGATTAACTCTCCACCAGAAGCAACCTCATAGTTTCGACCTGAGTCGTTGAATAGGTTACCATAAGCCCCTAAGGAAACTCCATGGGTCTTGACAAAGAAGACATCAAGATGTAGATCCTATCTTTAGAAGGGTACTTCAAAAGTTCCAATCGAGAAATTAGCCCAACCTAAGACCTTGAGGTATCAAGTACTAAAACAAAGAAGGTCCTCCATCGCAAGTTACGAAGCTTGCTCAACCCACCGTACATCCAAGAAGACTGAAGATCAACGTCACCGATAGAGTAACCATGTTCGAGTAAGAATCCCATAAGTTAGTATAATTGTGATCCATAGTAATACCGACTAAAAATACCCTAACCCTATCTCTCCCGAAACTCGGGACGAGATTATTTTAAGGGGAAAGGTCTGTAACATCCCAATTTCAGCAACCCTGGTTTTTTGACCAAAATGCAAAAATCAGGGGAACAAAAAAAAATTATTGTTTAATGATGCAATGTTTGCTTCCTTTTTTTTGTGCTTATGCACCTTATTGTGCAGTAGATGATATACCCATTATCTCAACCTCAGTTTACAAAATCTATTTAACAAAACTATCTTGGCCTAGTTTATTCTCAAATGTTCTGGCATTTCAAAAACATGAGCCAGATGACCTTGCCACAACAAATGCTTTACTAGATTCTATTGACAAAATGATGGAGATCTACAATATATAATCTCCTTATGTTTTGAAGACATAACTTCCCACTACTCTTACCTTTAGGTTTTTCGAAAACCTTTTGAACTCTACTATTGTTAGAAATACCAAAAGACTTTTACCTTATTCAAAAATCCAGATCCTTAAAATATCCATCCTTACCCCAAGCTATCCTTGATGGTCACCGTAAAATTACCTGGTTGCTTGTTAAAATGAATTGCCTTGATCTGTTATTTGATGAATTGGCTGGACCTACTGTTTAATGAATTGTCTTGATCTTTTGATGTGTTGATTGGCTTAGGAAGTAGCATGAGCCACCCTAGGAGATCATCCTCTAGGATCAAACTAATATAAGAGTACAAATCCTAAACAAGTCCCCTAAGCATGATCTGATATCTAGTCACTAGAGTGACCATTTCATCTCTTCACCATATTAATCTAGGATTAATCCCATCTGATAGTGTCCACCTAAATGAATACCAAATCTAAGCATGGAACCCTTCTACTCAACCAACACTTAAACAAAATACCTTTGGTGATGAGATTGGAACCTAGCATTCTCTCAAAATCATCCACCCTGGTAATCTAGTTGAAAACCCTAAACCTGCCAAAATGGCTAAGTCTGAAAACTATTATCATCATCACATCTTTGAGTCCCTGCATTTCTCAACCCATGTATATTTTTTGGAAATGCACTTAAACCTTCTTGTATACCATCATAAGGACTTACAAATTCCACTATTTACCTTGACTCAATTATACTTTTACCCACTTCTTCTTTACGGTTTTATAGGCAAGAAAATAAGAATTTCTGCAAATCACATCATCATGGGTACTTTGACAGAAGCTCCCCTCTCCATGCCATATCCTTTTTTCCAACTCTTTGCATGATAATGATCTAATAACCATGGTCTATCAAACCAAACTTTTTGTGTTTCCATTGGAGCTCTGTGCTTCTTAAACCCGCATGGTTTTGTGCCTATTTTATAATCTGCTACGGCAGCCTTAATGTCAACAAAGTTTGGAATCTTTTCTAGAAGCCTTCAAACATGATCAAGCCCAACTCTTGCTTTCATGATCATATATATAACTTCGTCTATCCATACACCTATCCCATGACCGAAGATGAACTCTGAGCTCCCTAAGCCAACAAGGTTTTGTTGGTATAAAAATATTCCAACCCTAGATCATCTAATTCTTGTTTTCTTCCAAAATCAGGTTTGATTTTCAAAACCAAAGGTTTAAATAGATGGATAAAATATGTTGAAATCACATACCCTTATTATAAAGATTTATCAAATATTGTCCATACTTATTTTGGCCCTAAAACTATTTAATTTTCCCCTTTTACAAAATCTTCAAAACTAACTCTATTGAAGAAACTTTGCTTGTCTTCAAATCACTTCTTCAACTAAAATCCTATATCTATTGATTCCTATATTTTGAAGTATTTAAATATTTTTTTTATTAATGACAGAAATGGAATAATCATAGTTTTAAATACTTTTTGTAACATCCCAAAAATATTAATCAAGATTATCAAGTTCTAATCATCCAAGTTTAGGGTTAACAAAAACTTTTGTTATTAAAATTAATATGAATGCATGTGTGTATGTGATGAAGGCATGAATGCTTGCAGTGACTTGTTTGATTTCTATGAATGGGAAGGATTGGTTTAAAGATGAAAACAACATCATCTAAATCATTTCCAAGAAGAATCAAATGAAGAGAAAATCAAAAATAAGATATATAAGCAAATGGTCACTTTGACCAAAGTTAACCACTAGACCACTTTGAGTGTTCCTAGTCCAAGTTTTCTAACAGAAACAAATAAAATTCTTTTCACCCCTTGCTAGAACAAGTACAAGTGAACCCAAGCCCACCTTGCAAACCAATAGAAACAATTTACAAATCTATGCCAAGGACAATTCAAAATTGAATCTAGTTCAGATGGTAAGATCACCATTTCTCAAAACCCAACCCAACCAAACCAGTTCATCTTGACAAACCCAAACAACCAGATACTCCCAAGTATGTGACCAGAGCACCCACCAAACTTCATGCAAAAATTTCAAACTAAATCTCTTGCGGCCATTCCATCAAACACCATCTGTGCACAAATCTGGAAAAATCACAAACACTATAGTGATCAGTGTTATTGCCAAACTTGTTCCCTCTACAGCCTCCACAACACCCCCACTATGTCACCCACATTGTCTATGCAGCCCTAGCCCACTGTACACACGACCATTTCATCAATGGCCACCATGGCCGAGAACATTGCCACCCCACTTTGGCGATAGTGCGATGCAAGCCACATGCCTCACCTACCATGTCATACGTTGCCCGTGCCTCACGCCCGTCGGACCAGCCCTAGCAGGATAGAGAGGAGATGATGGGAGCGCCGTGCGAGGCTGTTAACCATGACGATCGCGCATGATTCAAGCTCGGTTCCAGCTCGACCTAACCACCTCGATCTCTCTCCGCCTACATACACGATCACCACCGTCCCAGGAGATCAAAAGACATGCCCGTGCTCCGTAGCCGCCGGAAGCCGCGAAATTCGCTGTCAGTGACGCGGAGAGCACCGCCCCGTTCTAACCACTTTAGACCTCCATTTACTGAGCCATGCTGCCCGTAATGATCGCCAGGTGACCGCCCCCCGTCCTAGCCTCTGAACCATGCCGATAGCACACTGTGACACCATCCCCGACGACCTCTGCCCATGCCGTGATGCACCCCTCGCCCCGCTATAAAAAGGTAGCTCACCGCACCAATTCTTCACACCATCGCACTCCACACATCCTCAGCAACGCCTCCGAGCAACCCCAGAGCAAGCCACTTCCCATAGCTCCCCAATTCCACCGGAGACTGCAACGGAAGGAGGAGAAGGGCGCCATCGATTTAGACCACCGCAAGAGACGCCACTGGTACTAGGAGAACCGTCGGAGCCTCCTCGTTCATTTGCCCCTATCGCCAACCCTCACCGGAGCTCCGGTAAGCCTCCCCCAATTCTCACTGACCTCGCTAGGGTTTCTCCCCATCGTTTCCTGTTTAAGTGAGGAAGATGGGTGTGATTCATTGATCTGGGATCTAAAACTACGGTCAAAATCCTCCCATACCCCTTCGTAATCCACTGTATCACTGATGCGTGGGTCCATCACATAAGCCAGCCTGCGCGCGCTGTGTGCAGTGGGCCGGCCCATTTAGTTTCCCGCTCAGTCAGTTGAGATTCGAATTAGATTTTTCCAATTTAGTTCAAACCTAGTTCAATCAGTAGATTCAAAATCTATTCAGAGATATTCACTGAACCAAATTGCCTAAAACCAATTTTTTAGAAAGGTATTGAAATTATTAAATCAAGCCCGTTGGATTCAAAACATTTGGAATTATAGATCACCTATAGTAAAAATAACAAGGCAGAGACTTTTCTGCATTCAAATATTTTTCAAAAATCAACCATAAATGCTTTTGAGGTTATACCAACTCTCAAAAATCACATTTTACAAGACCTTTCTGAATATATAAATATACCAAGGTTTACTTGCGTTAATAATGGACAAGTATTAAAAGAATGCTCCATAGGAATTTCTAGTCACTTTAATTAATTAAAATAATAATGTTAAACCTTATTCAATTGTGACACAACTTTAAATCACATTCCCAAGCATTAAAAAATGTGGTGATGACATATGTCAACATGAACCCATACTTTAATTGGAGAATATTAAATCTTAAGTAGTTTTCAATGAGTAGAAATTAGTTTTTTAAAATAAAATAAATAAGACTAGTCTTTATTTCATGTGATGATTGTGATACGAAGAGGTTTAGTATATCATCTAGTGTGATCCTTTGTGTGCCAAATAGAAGTAGTTTAGTATTGGTTTGGAGATTGTGTACCTCATATTTATTTATAGACGCTAGTACCGACCAAGGATACGAAGAGGAGGGAGACTACTACGAAGAAGAAGGAGAAGAGAACTGTAGAGGTCCCAACCTGATAAGGTAGAGATCCCTGTGTTTACAATGTTAGTCCCTGGATCAATAGCTGCATCCATAGTTTAAGATGTAATATCAAGAAACAAAGGTCATAATACAAATTTATAACCAGGAATAAAATAATTAATTACATCTTACATAGCTCATTTGGCTATCTCATTACAATGCAGCAGAAATAACTATATAGCATGGAGTCCTTCATCTTCAAAGTTCCATAGGCAATCATGTTGGTTGTAGTCTTGTAATCCTATTCAACACACTTCACTAACATCAAAAAAACCTGCAACATAATAAGTTATAGCCACAAGGGTCAATACATTTGACTTGTATTGGCAAGTTATACTATGGTAGAATAGTGGTATCTATCGTCTATATGCATTTGGCTAAGTGGAGCTTAGGCTTTCTTTGCTCAAAATAGATTTTCCTTATCATTTAAAAACACTAAGTTTTTTTCGACAAAAACACCCAAGGCATCAACCAATGAACATTGGTGATCCTTTACCCTTGTTCAACCACAAAATTTTAACTTACAAATTGGGATGAGGAGATCCTTGATAGCTTCCATGTCTTGATGCTCAAATTGTCCATTTTCGGGGACACGGCTAAGTACTTAGATTTTACTCTCTCGAGAGGTGGTGCACTTTCCCCACAAGACTCGACATGCATCGAGACAAGATCTTTGAAGCCTTCCTTAGACCAAAATGAAGCGCTCCAAACCTATCACCCCTACCACCGATTGTCCATCGGCTAAGTTATTGCAACCTATATGATCCATCAGAGCCCATATTGCCATGTGGATGCACTTGAAGCTTCTCAACATTTGACATCTCAAATATCTTTGTTCTGGTGGCATTCCACAAGTGAGATGTAGGGTTCGCAGCATAGAAAACAAAAATTTTCCTACGATGTGAACTATATACCAAGATCTATATATACTAGATACAAACAACGGGCGGATGTATATCCGTAGAGAACATACCCTTGAAGACCGAGCAAAGCAACGAGTTCAACTCGTGGTTGATGTAAAGCGATCTCTTGCGATCTCAAGATCGAGAGGAAGTCCTAGCGCCTTAAATCAGCAGCGCATCCGTGCTCGCACACACGTTCAAGGCACCGAGCAACCTCAGCCTCCTCGCTCCAGCGATACAGCGGACGCACACCTCGTTCTTGCCGAATAGCCACCGGGAACATGTATCTCGCTAGTCCGAGACCATGGGGAATAAATTCTAGAGGGGAGAGAGATCCTTCACGAGGAGGTGTGAGAGACAAGTGAGGAGGAGGGCTCCTTTTATAGGAGGAGGGGGGGGAACCCCAAGGGGGTGGCCGGCGCATGGGGGCTGCCCCCTTGCCCTCCCCTCTTCATGTGGGTGGACACTCCACTCACAAAACTCCTCCAAATTCCCTCCACTCAAAAGTCCACTCAAAAATCCCATTAAATTTCCACCAAATTTAATGCAAACTCTCATTAAATAAAACTCTTTTATTTTATTCAGAATTTTGTCAATTACTTTAATGACAAACATTCACAAATAACCCCTTGCCAGAATTCTATTTCACATGCATAACGGTTTATGCAATTTCACCCAAAACTTGTTTGGTATCTAGTGAAATAAATTCCTGCGCTTGTTCATTCTTTCGGCATGAAACATTTGCTCCAATTGGATGTCGGTGTCTCTTAAGTGTGTCACCCTACGGTTCGTGAATAATGCGGACATGATCGAGACCCCTCTCGGATCAATAATCGAGCGGGATCTGAGACCCATCTTGGCTCCACACATTCAACGATGACTTTCTTGTGATCGTCGGAACCTTTTACACTAGTATCTTAATCCCTTTGTTTCACGATATATTACATGTCCGAGATTCGATCATCGGTATCTCCATACCTAGTTTGATCTCGTTACCGACATGCACTCTTTTCTCGTTCCTGTGATATAACATTCTAGTGATCAAATCACTTGCTTGCAAGCTAATCAATGTGATATCACCGAGAGGGCCCCGAGTATATCTATCCGTCATCGGGATGAACAAATTCCTCTCGATCCATGGGCCTCAACATAACACTTTATTAGTTCTGAATCCATCTTTATAATCACCACATTACGGTGTGACGTTTGATGTTATCAAGAAACTCTTCCGGTGTTAGTGATTGACATGATCTCATGGTCTAAGGACTAGGATCACTTCGTAAGTTGTTATAGCAATATAAACTCAATGACTTTGATCGTAATGCTATACTTCGGATGAATGTTCATCACATCATTACACTAATGTTGTGATCCCGTTATTAACAACATCCAATGTCTATGATCAGGAAACCTTGATCATCTTGTTAATCAACGAGCTAGTTTATGAGAGAGGCATAACTAGGAACTTTACATTTGTTTATTAAACACACATGTATTAATGTTTCCGTATTAATACAATTATAGCATACAAAATAAACATCTATCATATACTTGGAATACACATAATAAACACTTTATTATTGCCTCTCGGGGCATATTCCTTGAGTCTCCCACTTGCACTAGAGACAATAATCTAGTTACATAGTGATAAATCTAACACCCATTGAGTTACGGTGTTGATCATGTTTTGCTCTATGGAGAGTTTTAGTCAGCGGATCTGCTACATTGAGATCCGTATGTACTTCTAAATCTTTATATCTCCATCCTTGACATGCTCATGGATGGAGTGAAACCGCGCTTAATATGCTTGGAATGCTTGTGAGACCTTGGCTCTTTGGCATTGGCAATGGCACCATTGTTGTCACAATAGATCACCATTGGGTCCAGCGTTTGCCACAACTCCTAGTTCGGATATGAACTCCTTCATCCAAAGCGCTTCTGGTGCCACGGCGACAACATATTCGACCTCCGTTGTTGATCCGCTACCACAGGTTGTTTGGAGCTCCTCCAACTAACCGCTCCGCCATTCATGAGAAATTGTATCCGGATTGAGACTTAGAGTCATCCGGATCGGTGTCAAAACTAGCGTCGACATAACACTTAGCGACAAGCTCTTCTTCACCTCCGTATACAAGAAACATATCCTTAGTTCTTCGTAAGTACTTAAGGATATTCTTGACCGCTATCGATGTTCGAACACGGATCCGATTGGTACCTACTAGTCAAACTAATAGCGTGCCACATCCGGTCTTGTACATAGCATGGCGTACATTATAGAGCCTATGGCTGAAGCATAGGGACTTTGTCCATTATCTCTCTTTCTTCATGAAGGACTTTGAGTCTTACTCAATGTCTTGCCTTGCAACATAGGTAAGAACCCTTCTTACTTCCGTCCATTTTAAACTTCTTTAAAATCTTATCAAGGTATGTACTGCGATAGCCCTATTAGGCGCCTAGATCTATCTCTATAGATCTTTATGCCTAATATGTATGGCCTTCACCTAGGTCCTTCATTGAAAATTTGCTGTTTAGATAACTTTTAACCTTTTTAAAAGTTCTATATCATTCCGATCAATAATATGTCATCCACATATAATATCGAAATGCCACATTGCTCCCACTCACTTTCTTGTAAATACAAGCTTCTCCATAAGTTTGGACAAATCCAAACTCTTTGACCACCTCATCAAAGCGGAGATTCCAACCGTGATGCTTGCTTCAATCCATAGATGGATCGCTGAAGCTTGCACACCTTGTTAGCATCCTTAGGATCGACAAAACCCTTTGGTTGTATCATATACAACTCTTCTTCAATATTACCATTGAGAAAAGCGGTTTTGACATCCATCGCCATATTTCATAATCGAAATATGCAGCAATTGCTAACATAATCCTAGCGACTTTAGCATCGCTACGGAGAGAAAGTCTCATCGTAGTCGACTCCTTGAATTTATCGAAACCCCTTTGCGACAAATCGAGCTTTATAGATGGTCACATTACCATCGACATCAGTTTTCCTTTTGAAAATCCATTTGTTCTCCACGGCCTTCGATGCGTGAGGTAATCCACCAAGTTCCAAACTTGATTTTCATACATGGATTCCATCTCGGATTTCATGGCTTCTAACCATTTGTTGGAATCCGGGCTCATCATCGCTTCTTCATTCGCAGGTCATTGTTTTCATCAACCATGAAATTTATGACAGATTTCCGTCTGACTCGGGGCTGCAGCGTCTGTTTGACCTGCGAGGTTGGTGTACTCTCTTTGAGTTTCATGATCATTATCATTAGTTCCCTCTTCAGCGGTGGAGCCAACTCCGGAACAACTTCCGGTAGCGCTACTCGCCATACTTTGAAGAAGGTTCCACAACCTCTTGAGTTCTACCTTCCGACTACTCACACCTTTCGCGAAACTCTTTCTCTAGAAAGGATCCATTCTTAACACAAAACCTTGCCCTCGGATCTGTGATAGAAGGAATACCCAATAGTTTCTTTAGGGTATCCTATGAAGGCGCATTTTTCCGCTTTGGGTTCGAGTTTATCCGGTTGAAGTTTCTTCACATAAACATCGCATCCCAAACTTTAAGAAATGACAGCTTAGGTTTGTTTCCAAACCATAATTCATCTGGTGTCTTTTCAGCAGTTTAGATGGTGCCCGATTTAAAGTGAATGCGGCGGTTTCTAGTGCATAACCCCAAAATGACAACGGCAAGTCCGTCGGAGACATCATAGATCGAACCATATCTAATAAAATACGATTCTGACGTTCCGACACACCATTTGGCTGTGGTGTTCGGCGGTGTGAGTTGTGAAACAATTCCACACTCTTTCATGTGAGTGCTAAACTTCGTAACTTAGATACTCACCTCCACGGTCGGACCGTAGAAATTTGATCTTTCTATTACGATGATTTTCCACTTCATTCTGAAATTCCTTGAACTTTTCAAAGTTTTCAGACTTGTGTTTCATCAAGTAGATATAACCGTATCTACTCAAATCATCCGTGAAAGTAACAAAATAACGATATCCACCTCGCAAGCACACTCATTGGACCACATACATCGAATGTATGATTTCCAATAAATCATGCCGTTCCGTTGAACTGGAAAACGGCGTTCTAGTCATCTTGCCCATAAGGCATGGCTCACATGTATCAAATGATTCATAATCAAGTGATTCCAAAAGTCCATCCGAATGGAGCTTCTTCATGCGTTTAATGCCTATATGACCTAGGCGATTACCACATATATGCGGATATATCATCATTAAGTTTAATCCTTTTAGCATCAACATTATGAATATGTGTAACATTATCATTGAGATCTAACAGAAATAAACCATTCATCATCGGTGCATGACCATAAAAGATTTCATTCATATAAATGGAACAACCATTGTTCTCAGATTTAAATGAATAACCACTTTGCATCAAACATGATCCAGATACAATGTTCATGCTCGGTCACCGCAGATAACATTTATTTAAGTTTATGACTAATCCCGGCGGTGAAGTGGAGAGGCAGCGTTCGGCGGCGATTACATCAATGTTTGATCCATTGCCGACGCATCTTGACCTCACCCTTGCTAGCGTCGCTTGTTCGCAGCCACGATTGAGTTACAAATATTAGCTGAGCCGGTATCAAATACCGGTGCTCTGCGAGCACTAGTCAAGTACACATCAATAACATGTATATCATATATACCTTTGTTTGCCTTGCGGCCTTCTTATGCGCGAATACTTGGGGCGATTCTTCGATGGCGATCCTTACAATAGTGCACTTCGGAATCAGACTTAGGTCCAACTCGGGTTTCTTTTCAGCGCAACGGGCTTGCGCCCTTACTTCCCTTCCGTTTTCCCTTCTTGTCTTTCTTGAAACGGTGTTCCTATTGATCATCAACACTTGATGTTCCTTTTGATCTCCACTTCTGCAGTTTTAAGCATTGTGAAGCTCGGGAGAGACTTCTTCATGCCTTGCATATTATAGTTCATCACGAAGCTCTTATAGCTAGGTGGCGAGGCTGAGAACACGATGGATGCCTAAGTCAATGGGAATCATTATTCCCAAGGACACAAGCTTATCGGTAACCGACATCTTGAGTACATGCTCACTAACAGGCTGTGCTCTTCCATCATCAGCTAAAGAACTTTTACGAAGCATTGTAGCTCTCTCTGACATGTGTGTAAAATCATTTCAACTCACCCATTGTATCAAATGCATTGCCGTTTTAAAGCGCTTTGAAGTTCGGCTCTAGCCCATACAATATGCATAATGAACTAAGTTGTGGTCCTCTTGAGTCAGATAGACATTCTTCTCCTCGTCAGGCATCATCAAAGGTGGGGGCCTAAGGCGCTTCTAGCACATATTGCTTTTGTGCGTGAGGAGAATCCTCAAATTCATGGCCCATTCGGTAAAGTTGCTACCGTTCGTTGCTAGTTTCTCTTTCTCCATGAGCATTGAAATTAAAAGCGGTGGTGCCATCTACAGCAGAATTTGTAAAGTTTAGACTAAGTGTATGATAGATCGAGTTCAACTAATCTATATTACGAATGAACTCCCACTCAAAAGCGACATCCCTCGTGTCCTTTTGGTGATTACATGAACCAAATCCACTACACCAAGTCCGATCATCCGTGAGTCGGTATAGCTTCAAAGCGAGCATCAAATGGGCATCATATCAACTATATGACTCATGCTTAACCTTTGATTACGTGTTAGGCCATATACGTACATGCTAGGCTGCCAAGTTAGAACCTTAGTATTTGCGTGTGTTGCTTTTACACCGAAATATGGTCGTGGATCCAAGAACACCCGATCATCACGTGATGTCTTGGGCGACGAAAACATAATCGGTGCATACTAAAGGAAGAAAACATTTTATCTTGATATTTAAATGAGGATCATCTTATTATGCTTAACAAAGTGCTAAACAAGCAATATAAGATGTAATCAAACATCATATGTTTATTAGTGAAATTATATGGTTCCCAGATGATCTCTATCATGTGCATCGTGGTATGATCACTATCATACCTATATGTATAAATCCAAGGTCTATGGATTTTACACGCTATGTGTGTTATGAGTATCATCTCATACTTTTACTTACAACACTACCATATCATAACACTAGCCCAGCAACAATCTAAACTAGGCGCCTCTAATTTATCCATTGCAAGTTTCGTGGCTTAGGGCTTTTCGAGATAGAACCGTTCTTACCTACGAACATGAACCTAGCGAGGATAATCAAATTGTTGACAACTCGCTTGCAAAATAGATATTGACTATAGTAGGAGACAGACACCCGCTAGCCACTTATGCAAACTAGTTGCATGTCAAGCGTGGAACAGGTCTCATGTGCGAGGACATGTAAAGTTTGTCCGGGCTTCATCCCACTATGCCACCAATATCCAAAATCACAACAAAGAGCAACAACATGATCATCATCGCCCACATACTCATATGTGTACTACCCGTAAAGTATCTACGCATAGATCGGCTCGATACCCTTTGTAGGGTTAGCAGCATAGAAAACAAAAATTTTCCTACGATGTGAACTATATACCAAGATCTATATATACTAGATACAAACAACGGGCGGATGTATATCCGTAGAGAACATACCCTTGAAGACCGACAAAGCTTAACGAGTTCAACTCGTGGTTGATGTAAACGATCTCTTGCCGATCTCAAGATCGAGAGGAAGTCTAAGCGCCGCAAATCAGCAGCGCATCCGTGCTGCACACCGTTCGAGGCACCGAGCAACCTCCGCCTCCTCGCTCAGCGATGCAGCGGAGCACAACTCTTTCTTGCCGAATAGCCAGGGAACATGTATCTAGCTAGTCAGAGACCATGGGGGATAAATTCTAGAGGGAGAGAGATCCTTCACGAGGAGGTGTGAGAGACAAGTGAGGAGGAGGGGCTCCTTTTATAGGAGGAGGGACCCCAAGGGGTGGCAGTGCATGGGGCTGCCCCTTGCCTCCCCTCTTCATGTGGGTGGACACTCCACTCACAAAACTCCTCCAAATTCCCTCCACTCAAAGTCCACTCAAAAATCCATTAAATTTCCACCAAATTTAATGCAAACTCTCATTAAATAAAACTCTTTTATTTTATTCAGAATTTTGTCAATTACTTTAATGACAAACATTCACAAATAACCTTGCCAGAATTCTATTTCATGCATAACCGGTTTATGCAATTTCACCAAAACCTGTTTGGTATCTAGTGAAATAAATTCCTGCGCTTATTCATTCTTCGGCATGAAACATTTGCTCCAATTGGATGTCGGTGTCTCTTAAGTGTGTCACCCTACAGTTCGTGAATAATGCGGACATGATCGAGACCCTCTCGGATCAATAATCGAAGCGGGATCGAGACCCATCTTGACTCCCACACATTCAACGATGACTTTCTTGTGATCGTGGAACCTTTTACGCTAGTATCTTAATCCCTTTGTTTCACGATATATTACATGTCGAGATTCGATCATCGGTATCTCCATACCTAGTTTGATCTCGTTCGACATGCACTCTTTTCTCGTTCTGTGATATAACATTCTAGTGATCAAATCACTTGCTTGCAAGCTAATCAATGTGATATCACCGGGGCCCAGTATATCTATCCGTCATCGGGATGAACAAATTCCACTCTCGATCCATGGGCCTCAACATAACACTTTATTAGTTCTTAATCCATCTTTATAATCACCACATTACGGTGTGACGTTTGATGTTATCAAGAAACTCTTAGGTGTTAGTGATTGACATGATCTCATGGTCTAAGGACTAGGATCACCGTAAGTTGTTATAGCAATATAAACTCAATGACTTTGATCGTAATGCTATACTTGGATGAATGTTCATCACATCATTACACTAATGTTACGATCCGTTATTAACAACATCCAATGTCTATGATCGAAACCTTGATCATCTTGTTAATCAACGAGCTAGTTTATGAGAGAGGCATAACTAGGAACTTTCTGTTTGTTTATTAAACACACATGTATTAACGTTTCCGTATTAATACAATTATAGCATGCAAAATAAACATCTATCATATACTTGGAATACACATAATAAACACTTTATTATTGCCTCTCAGGGCATATTCCCTTCATGAGATACACCAGGTATTGCCCCTGAGGTAACCACTCAACATAAATCCATTCACACCATTCCACCCAGGTGATTCATTCACATAGTTGTTTTATTAAACAAAACACAAGTCATAAACTTAGAAATATTACATAGCATGAATATAATCCACCCTTGTTTTCTAGCTAATCTAAGCATGATAGTAGCAGGGATCTTAACTTAGAAAAATTATACTAAAGCATCATCTACTAGGATTTCCCAAGGCATAGCATACTTAGAAAAAATTCCATGCAAGACCTACTCAAAATATCACTAATGTATAGTGAAAATAATGGGACAAAAGTATGAAGAACCACATGCCTTTTAGTAGAGAATATAGATTCAATCATTGATCTTGGAAATGTCACACTCTTCAAAGTTCACTACAATTTCAATCAAGGCACAAATTCAATCTAGCATTCAAACAATTCATCACATAAAATAATAAAAACAAAGAATGCATGCAAGCATGCAAAAGATTGTTTTATTTGGAAAAGTGGTTTCTAATAGGCTATAAATATTTTAAAACACCTATTGGTCATTTATAAAAGTGGAAAAACCATTTAAAATCAAGTTAGTGAAAATGGGCCATTTAAATCATTTTTGTTTTGCTATAAATGATTTAAATCAAAGTAATAATTTTCTAGTGTTTGCCAAATATATTTTTTTAAACACAAATGTTAGTGTTTATGGTCAAAGTGTTAAAAACAAAATAATTTACAAAAGGTTTCACTCAAAAACCATTTTTAAATCAAGCACCATTTTTATTTTACTAGAAAAGCTTTTTATTCAAAGGAATAATTCTTTAGTGTCACAAAATATACTTTTAAATCCAAAAGTTGGTTTTTATGGTCAGTAGGTTTAAAACAAACCATATGCAAAAGATTTTACCCTAAAAATATTTTTAGAATAATTTTTATACTCAAAGTAGGCCTAATAATGTTTCTGCAAAAACAATCAATTTTCCAAAAGCAAAATGCTAAACTAAGGGCATGGTTGCAAATTATTCTTTTTCCTGATTCCATTGTTATAAAGTTTGTAAATTTTGGACGTGTAGATTAAAAGTTATGAATTTTTCAAATCTAAACATCTAATAGAACCTTTTATGTTTTTAAAACAGAGTCTAGGCCACGTGTCTGTATCCTATTGGCTAAAAATGGTTCAGTTGGATTGACTAACATAGGCTGCAGGATTTAAAGTGCATCGCACGTATCAAATTGATCCTTACCTTTTCGATAAGTTAATATATCGCATCCACAAGATCAAAATCTAATGGTTCTTATCGAATCAACCACCACTAGCGGCGCTGCGACGGTGGACGGTGGCAGCGCGCTTAGGAAGAAGTGTTCCAACAAAACTTGGATGCACGGGAGAGGGAGAAGATCATTACCAGACTCGCAAGGATGCACTGATTCTCGACGTGGTCGCCACAGGGATAGGGGAGCACTATGTCGTCGGGGATTGCTCGTCGAGAAGCTCGGACGGCGCGTCTATTCGTCATCGTTGGCGGTATCTGACACATGGTAAGACAATCTCAAGGTGAGTTAGGCAGGCGAGAGAGGGATCTGGCGTCATCGAGAGGGAGAGGCAAGGTCAGAGTTATCGGGGAAAGGTCGCCGGAGTTGAGCTAACCGTCGGTGCCAGGAAGTGGGAGGTGGCGGGGTCAGCGCGAGGAAGAACATGCCAGCGCAACAGTAGGGTCCGTTGTCAGCAAGTAGGAGGGGGTTTGTCACATCAGTGACTGCGCGGGTGCGGGTTCTGGTGAGAAAAACGATTCGGGGAAGAGAGAGTGGTCTTGCTGGGCCTGTTGGGCTAGGGTTAGATGGGCTGGGTCTATTTTTCCATATTTTTCATTCCTGATTCTTTTTCTTTTTCTTTTTTATTTATTTTGTTTTTAATTTATTCAAATGATTCAAACACTTGTTTGAATTCAAAAATTTCCCAACTTTCAGTATGTTTTAATATTGTTTTAATAATGTATTTTGGAATCCATTTTTGAATATTTTCTTATATTATTTTATGGTTTATTTTCAAACTTCTATTTGAATAAGATTTTAAATATATTTTCAAACTTCTATTTGAATAACAATTTTTACCAAACCTTTTTGAGTAGGTTTTATTTATTTATTAGTGCAAATAATTCACTTTGAACTATTTAAATATTTTAATATGTTTTAATGTTCATTTAAATTGGGCATTTATCCTTATTCAAATAAAATCCAATATGATTTTAAACCCTTATAAATTCTATTCAAATAATTCTTTTTAAGTTAATCAAATACTTTTTAATCCACTTTGTCAAAGTCCAATTTATTATTTTCTCATGATTTAATTAATCATTTACTTTAGGGATTTTGTCTCCATTTAAATATAATTAGTATATGGTTATTGCCATATAATTTTATTTGGATATTATTTTTCCCTTTATTTTATTTGTATTATCTTTATTCCATTTGCTTATGGATTTAATTCAAGTTTTAAATTGTCTTCTAAATAATTTCATTGGAATTTATTATTTAGTTTAGGCAATTTGTCTTTATTTAGATAAAATCGGATATTGTTCAATCCTTATGATCTTATTTAAATAATCCTTTTGTCCTTTTTATTATTCAATAACTTTCATTTGTTTATGGATTTGGCCAAGATTTAATTTGGCTTTTAAATAATCCTTATTTATTTTCTTCCTTTGCCTTATAAAGTCCATATCTTTTTATTTATAGATCCAAAATTGGTGTTTCCAATTTGTATAATTTTATTTAATATTTCTTTATCTTTTTAAATCCTTCTGGGATTATTTTTCTCATAATTTAGTATGGATTTTAGCTAGGAGCTTTATTATCTTTGGAAATTAATTCCTTTTAACTTATTAAATTCACCATTTGGAATGGTTCCCTGTTCTCTGGACATCTTTCCTTCCTCAATGAGTTTTCTATCTCCATCACCTTGACATCTCTCTTGTCCAATGAATCCTAGATCCTTACCAACATTTATTGGCCATGTTTACCTGAAAAAAAGACTGAATTTTTGGACTGGTTTGGCAGCATTAATATGCCTGATGATTTAGACTGGCTCATTGTGGGAGATTTTAACTTCTGTAGACGGCCTTCAGATAGAAACAAATTGGGTGGATATGTGAATGGTATGCTTCTCTTTAATGAAGCCATTAATAATTTGGGTCTCATAGAGTTACCACTTAAAGGTAGAAAGTTCACTTGGAGTAACATGCAGAAAGATCCCATTTTGGAAAGGTTGGACTGGTTTTTACTTCTGCTGCCTGGACTCAGAGTTTTCCCTCAACTTTTGTTGCTCCTCTTGCAAAGCCTACCTCTGATCATCTTCCTTGTGTCATTTCCATTGACACAATGATTCCCAAGGCTCAGGTGTTCAGATTTGAAAATCATTGGATGCATCATAAGGAGTTTAAAGCTATTGTTCAAAATGCCTGGAACATTCCTGTGGGTTTTCTGGATTCTGCAAAAAAAATCAATGCTAAATTCAAAAATGTGAGAAGAGGGCTGAAGCTCTGGGCCAAAAAGTTGCCTTGCCTGAAGGCACAAATATGTAATGTTAATGCCACCATTGACTTTCTTGATATCATGGAGGAAATGAGAACTCTTACTGTTCAAGAATGGAATCTTAGGGATCTCCTGAAAAATCTTATTATTTCTCTATTACAGGATCAGGATACTTATTGGAAACATAGGGGGAAAATTAAATGGGTTAAGCTGGGGGATGAAAACACAAAGTTCTTTCACTCTAAGGCTACCATAAGCTTTAGACATAACTACATTTCCATGCTCAAGGATGATTCTAATCTTGAGGTTTATGATCATGATGGCAAAGAAAATCTCCTTTGGAACTCCTTTAAAAATAGAACGGGCTCTTCTGAGAAGCCTGAAATGCATTTCAATGTTAATGACTTGGCTGGGGAATGCTTAAGCCAAGATGACAGGGATGCTTTGGAAAAACCTTTCTCTGATGAGGAGATTGATGAGGTCATTAAAAATCTGCCAAATGATAAATCCCCTGGCCCTGATTGTTTTAATAATGAATTCATGAAGCTTTGCTGGCCTATTATTAAGGATAATGTGGAACATCTCCTTGTGGATTTCTATGAGGGGCAAACTTCCTTGGAAAGCATTAATGCCTCTTTTATCACCCTCATTCCAAAAATTGCTGTTCCTTTGACTCCTGCTGATTTTAGGCCTATTTCTTTGCTGAATAGTGTCTTTAAGATTATCACCAAAATTCTGGCTAATAGACTGCAGAAAGTCATCCTTAAAATTGTTCACAAGAATCAATATGGTTTCCTCAAACAAAGATCTATCCAAGACTATTTAGGTTGGACATTTGAATTCCTTGATCAATGTCACAAGTCAAAGGACGAAATTTTAATTATTAAGCTTGATTTTGAAAAGGCTTTTGACAGAATTGAGCATTCTGCAATCATCAATATCCTTAAAGCCAAAGGTTTTGGAGTTAAATGGATTTCTTGGATTCAGATGATCTTTGGGTCAGCTTCTTCCTCTGTGCTTTTAAATGGAGTGCCTGGGAAAAAAATTTACTGCAGAAGGGGTGTTAGACAAGGAGATCCTTTATCTCCTTTATTGTTTGTTCTGGCTGCTGATCTCCTTCAAAGTATCCTCAATAAGGCAATGAACCTGGGTCATCTTTCTCTGCCCACTGAAGAAGTGTTCTGTCCTGATTTCCCTGTGGTTCAGTATGTAGATGACACTTTATTAATCCTAAAAGCTGATTCTGAGCAACTCTTGTGCCTTAAGGCCATTCTTCATACTTTTCCTCTCTCCACTGGACTCAAAGTTAATTATTCTAAATCCAGTATGATTCCAATTAACATGGTCTCTGAGAGGCTTGGACACTTTGCTAATACTCTTTCTTGCCTCACTGGCACTTTGCCTTTTACCTACCTTGGTTTGCCTCTGAGTTTGCATAAACCTGCTGTGGAACATTTCCTGCCTATTGTTCAGAGAGTTGAGAGAAGGTTGTGTGGGATAGCTGACTTTCTTAATTATGGGGGGAAACTGCAGCTAGTTAAATCTGTTTTGTCTTCTCTTCCCATATATTACATGAGCTGTTTTGCTCTGCCTGTCACTATCAAGGAACAGTTGATTAAATATATGAGGCAATGTCTATGGAGAAAGAAAACTTCTGATGTTCAAGCTAGAGGTAATGCTCTTGTAGCATGGAAGAAAGTTTGTAGACCCAAGAACCAGGGGGATTGGGAGTTCTAGACCTTAATATTCAAAACTCTGCACTTCTTTCGAAGAATTTGGACAAATTTTATAATCACAAGGATATCCCTTGGGTTCACCTCATATTGAACACTTACTACTGTAATGGTAAGCTCCCTGGAAGAAGTCTTGAGGGATCCTTTTGTGGAAAGCTCATCTAAAATTGATTGACATTTTTAAAGGACTTGCAAAGTGCTTGGTTGGAGATGGAAAATCCACACTTCTCAGTCGATATGTGGAATGATAGTTGCCTTCAACATAAGCTTCCTCATCTCCTCTCCTATGCAAAAAACCCTCACATCTCTGTCAGTGAGTTCCTGCATACTGAAAATACTCAGGATCTTTTTTACCTTCCTCTGTCACAATAAGCTTACCAGGAATATCAAAGTCTTGAATAAATTCTCAATACTTGCAGGCAGGGGGAACTGATAACTGGTCTTACATTTGGGGCAGTAATTTTTCGGTCAAAAAGGCTTATTGTTCCTTATCTGGTTGCCAACAGACAGCCACATTTCTCTTGGTTGTGGAAATCTTCTGTCAAAAAGCACAAATTCTTCTTCGCTCTTCTTTGATAGGCTCAACACAAGAAATCTTCTGAAAAGGAAATGTTTTTCTCTGGCATCTTATGAATGTGTGTTCCATGGCTGCATCAGTGAAGAAACCATCCTACACCTATTTTGGGAATGCCCTTTTGCAAGAGCTTGTCATTGAAATTTCGCAGTCCATGTGGCTGATCAAAATCTTTTTGAAGCTTTAGCCAGTATTAAAAAAGATCTTAATGTCCCTTTTGCAATGCAAATTCTTATACTTGGAGCTTGGGGCCTTTGGATTTGTATAAATAATGAAATCTTCAATAACCTGCATGCTTCGCTTGAGGATTGGAAGGCTATTGTAGCCCAGGAATTAAGATGGGTCCTGTATAGAATTAAGAAGAAGTATTATCAGGGCCTTTGGATAGCTGCTTAGAATGTTATCCCTCCTCTTTGAGGTGGATTGAGTTTGTAAATATTCTTTTGTAACTCTCTATAATATATAAATATTTCAGTGGGGTTTTTTGCCCTACTGTTTTACCCTAAAAAAACTTATTAAATTCATAAGTTTTTATCCGTGGTTCCAAATTGAATGACACCAATTTCTATGGTTTTATAATATTTTTGTTTATCATTTTTTATCATTTATAAATGTTTTTTGCTGAATTTTTCTATGGATCAAATCCATAGTCTTAGGGAGATCTTGGAAATGATTTCTTTCTCTAGGGTTTTGGGGTTTTGGTTTAACTTTTCCAAATGTTTAAATTTCAAGATACATTCATTGATCAATGCATTTCACTTGATTTGAATTTGTTGGATTCCATTTTATTCAAAGTTTGTTCAAGAAGGGTTTTGATGTTTCCATTTAGAAACAAAAAGTTTCTTTTCACCCTAAATTTCAACAATTAATTCTTTTGTTTATTTATTTTTTCACATTTCAAAATTTGGAAAATTTTGGGATGTGACAAGAACTTCAATCACTGCACTACTCTAGGCAAGCTAAAACTTGCAAGTTATCTTACCTTCCAAGCGACATAACTTATGCAATGCCATAGGCATGCTTTGATTAGGCAACCTTGATTATAACAAATCTCAGTTTTACTTGCAAGCATGATTATTTTAATTCTTTATCAAAGTTCTTTACTACTTTTACCTACTGACTTGTGAATTTTGGAAAGATATTATAGGTAGCATAAAGGGCATAAAACTTGGCCTAAGTTAGATAGAACTAGATGTCATACTGAGGCATGAGATCTAGATTTGGTTAAGTCACACTTGATTAGCACCCCTCATTAGTGATTACCCTCAACTTTAGTGGCTAGTGCTAAGCATAAAAGTTGATCACTTTAGATGGGAATACTTGGTGAAAATTATTATGAAAACCTTAGAATGATGAGTCATTCTAATGAAATGTTTTGACATGTGTTATGAACACCAGATGGTTTGATGAAGAAAATGTTGAGGGATGAGCCTTAGCCCTTTATAAAACTAATGGTTGGGTTCGGATGCGACACCATTCCAATTTTACCGTACAACCATAATACCCGAATTTGGGTTGGGCTTCACTGGAAGTTTATATATCTTAGTATGGGTTCCCTTGCGAAAGAGGTTTGAGCTGAGGGTACCTCGTTATGAATGTCCACCTCTGCAGTTCCCAAGGTGACAGATGGTCATGGTTGGGAGGCCAATCTCATACGGGAGGAGCCTATACTAGGGTGTGTAATTAAACGGTTAGGATTGATTATCCGCATACTGAGTATGGTGATTCAGGGTTGTTCCTGACGGATGTATCGAATGTTGTGGTGAAAGTGTACCACCTCTACAGTGTCATACTATTCGAATAGCTGCGTCCATGGTTATGGACAGTTGGATTGACCATACTGTTCCGTCATCAAATGTTTTCAAAATGACTTGTAAAATGAATCATGACTTTGACTTGACCACAATAGGGTTGTGGCATGAAAACTAAGTTCCCACTTAGGTGTTTGTAAAACATGAAACTAGTTTTCTTTACTTCTAAACTCAGTTAGAGATAAATCTGGATTTTTGCAAAACAACCTAGAGCTTAGGATTCCCACTCAAACTACCTTACTTGTTAGTATTAGTCTGCGAGTACTTGCAGAGTACTCATGGGAAAATTTGGGACTTTTCCCAAATCCGGGTGTTGACACTTTTCTTCATCAAGAAATCTTGGGAAAATTCTCATAAGTATATACACATATTTGGGACCATCTAAAGCCAAAAACCATGCTTGTCCAATTCAAAAATACCAAACCATTTCTGCATTATTTGAATACCTGATTTAATGTGGACCAAAAATCATCAAATAAATCCCACAAAATTCTAGGAAGTGTATCTTGACCTAATCTATCTACCAGTACCCTTGCCTCACCTTATATAAGTCAAATTTATTATACTCCCCTCATGAGCATCTTTATGATCAAATTTTGACATTAATCAAATCCGTGAGCTAAATCAAATCAAAGGATCATCAAGACACCTCCATCAACTTCCACCTGCACCAACACTCACCGCTGGTGGGCATGCCACTGGAGTAGAACTATAGTCATCATCCACCCCTTGACCTTTGTATTAGTATGAGAGGGAGACAAAGGCAAAGCCAAGTCTAGCCTTTTTAATTCCTTGGGATCACCACACCCCCTCTCTCTGCACTATTCATCTCACAGGACCCCAATATGACCTATCCAACGCCCACCTCACCCTATCCTCGAGCACCACCCCTCCATGACCTCCCCCATGGACAAAGTCTACCATGGTCCTCCCCATTCGGTTTAAAAGGCCAGAGGACACCACAGCACTACCCCTTCGACTCATTAGCCCCCAAACTCGCCCACCTATCTTCCCTAGGCTCCTCCCTTCTCCCCCTGCCTGGCCTTGCCCACAAGAAGATGAGAAGAAGCTCTCGGCCTCCTCCATAGATATGAGCGTAGCTCCCTCTATCTTACTCCTCTCTCTCTATGCATGTTACACTCTATTGTTCTCCTATAGATCGCCTACATCGAACCCTACCTTTCCCTTTGCCCAGGACCCTCTCTACAACTGCTGCTAGGGAACTCTGACTAGGTCATCATGATTTCTGTCGAGCAAGACTTATTTCAGCGATGAACCCCACCGTGCCTCCCCTCGTTGGTGTTGGTAGCCCGTGCCGCATCCGTTCTGCCACCCCCGGCCTCGACGCGCCCTCTGGTAGGCACCCCATGCAGCCCTACCCCCTGATAGGGTCCCGGCGATCTAGCTCGAGATTGGAGCTAGAAGACAAACACAATCCATCGATCTCACTTAGATCGAACGGACGTTGTTCTCCCAGACCCCTTCATCTCTAGCGAGAATAACATCCAGCTGTCATGCCCATTTGAATTTCAGATACCGCGTGTGGAGATGCTGAGTGGGCCGACTCCCCCTCTCTACGACCCAATCCCTTATGATTCTGGCCCAATTTCCTTTTTTCTTTTAATAATTACTTCCAGATTCATAAACTACTGTTTGTTTTAAATACATTTGAAAATGGAAAACCACATATTTTCCTAGATCTAATTTTCCCTGGATCCATGCATGTTTTCCCTAACATCAAGTATAGATCACCTGCCCACATATTATTTCATTACTTTCTGGTATATTAATTACTAGAAAGCATCCAAATAGTACCAAATTTCTCCAGAAATTTTAGTAAATCCAAGTGGCATGGAACAAAATGGTATTGCAATACATCAGAGACCTCTTGCATGTCACCCTCACCCAACCCTATTTTTCTCCCTAGTCTCCCTTGTAAAAATAACAAAAACAGACTATTTATGTCCTTAGGATTTTCTCCAGGTCAAACCATATAAGCTATGGACCTATTTTCAAGTCTCGAACTCAAAACCATCATATCTATCAAACCCTAGCGTCCCCAGATTTATTAATCCATGGTTGATTTATCATGATAAAACTATCCTATGTTTGGTTATTTCACTAAATAAATCACTCCAGTAGTTATGTATACGCATAAATAGTAATTGCAATTTCTAAAGAATGGTATTTTAAATACCTACTATGTGCCTTTCAATTCACCTTAAAAGCTTCCGTAAAATAAATCTAGTGGAAAAGACAAACTACTTACATAACTGACTTTGGGAATTTCCCAAGGGCATTTTGGTAATTATTTATAGATGAATCCAACTCTCAAAAAATCACAAACTCAGATTTATAAATGCTCCAAGGACAAATTTATTTGAGATCCAACTCTTTTCTGGTGAATTATTCACCTAAACTAGAATAATCATAACTAATTAATGAAAATTGATAAAATCATGAAACCAATTTTTTTGGCCCTGTCTTTTTTTAATACCTATCTGTTGATATCATTTTTATAGATTGATATCATACATACCCTATACTTAGTTCAAAACCCCTTCATTAGGTGGTATTTGACAAATTAAATCATAAAGGAAATTCCACAAATGCAATTTTTGTAGTTTCAAGTTCTACGAAATCAATCTATGAAAAACTAATGAAATTAGTAATGTGTTGTATGTTTTGTTTGTTGTATTTTATTGGTGATTGTATACCTTGTATTAATTGTGCCCTTGTTTGCTTGCATGTATGATCTCCGACGACGATAGTTGCAATTATATCGGAGACCAAAGAAGATGGTTATTATTACTGATTATTATGGTATCCTAAGAAGTCGAGGGATATATTGCCATATTGTTGATCATAGGCAAGCCACCTTCTTGCTCATTAGCCTTGTCCTGATTGTTTTACTTATGCATGTTTTACCTACTGTTTATGAAAGTACATTGTTTTAATATATGATGAGTTATATCTTGCAGTGGCTTGGCTCCTCCGAACCTTTACACATTGGTACTACTAAGTACAACTCTCCTTGATGACACCTACTTGTCCCTAGCATGCTAGATGGTGTACTACACCATATCCCTAGGGAGACCCTCATTTAGACGAAGCAAAGCTATAGGATGGGAAGACCCCGGAAAAATTCTACAAAAATGTTTTATGGGAAAACCTTGGTGTGGCTTCACCTAGCAAGAGAAGTTTTAGAAAGTAAAAATGTTTGTTTTACAATATGCAGAATAAAAGATGGAGGAAAAAGGTTTACGAAAAAGCACCCAGTTCTTTGTAGTTTTGCGAGTATAATTAATCCGTACAACCACATTACTCTGGAATGGGACATGGATGGACTTAATGTTTGTTACTATTATGTGGGAATTCTCACGAATACTTATAAGGGAACAGCTTCCTCTAATTTCGGGATTCCTTTATAGAAAGGGTCCATTGTTAGACAGTCACCTGGAGGAAGTATGATCACCCATGTGAATGACTGAGTGATACTATGAGCCTCTCATTGAAAGTGCCCACTCTCGAGGAGTCGGAATGCACTCTGGTTGGTCCATGGATCCCCGACATCCCAGTGTTGACAGGAACAACTCATATGGTAGGGCCTATGCTAGACTGGCATATGGATATTCTTGATCGGTTACTCGAACCATGATTAGTGAGGATCAGGGCAGGGTACTCGGTTGATGTGGGTAAAGTGTACAACCTCTATAGATTGTAAATCTATTCGAATAGCCGAGTCCTCATGTTTGGACGGTTGGTAAGGTTGTTGTAGAGTGGTGTTGTTTTTATTCCAAAAAGGAATTTGGAAAAGCAAAGTCTTTGGAATTGTTTTGACCATGGGATGTTGGAAATGAAGGAGAAATGTTGGTCATGGGATGACCGGAAGGAGGGACAAATGGGTGACCCATATCCTAGTAGTTTTAAAAACTTTTAAAATTATTTTAAAATGTTTTACAAAAGTTTTAAACAAGGATATAGAGATGCTATATCTACAAGAGAAACTATTTTATAAAAGAACCTCTCATGGAGCCCTCCTACTATCATGGCTATATTGCATATCCTTTTTATTGTTCTTTTAAGGTGGTTTGCGAGTACATTCAAAGTACTCACTGACATTATCCCTGACTATTAACTTGGTCGATATCGTGAAGAAGGTGAAGTTGACAGCTATGAGAGCTAGGAAATTATCCTAGTCGGTTGCGTAGGTTAAGGCAGGGCTCATAATCTACACTTCGATAAAGTTCCGCTGATGATGATTGGTGTAGCCATAGTGGAAAACAGTGTATGAAATGTATGTGTTTAAGTAATGGATGTTTCCTTTGATACTTGTCGGTTATGTTCCATGATATACTGATCATGGGATCGTGGTGTATGCATAACAGGGATTCTCGAAGGAATGATCCGGGGGCCATAGTTGTCGCCCTCTCCGAGTAGAACTGAGTTGTGCCCAACGGAGACTGCATTCATCGGCTGGCCTCTTTCTTTCGTCAAGTTGCCTTTGCATCTGAAATAGGTCCCTTCTATTATAGTGGAGGAGATACTGATAGGCCATCAGCTCTTCACGTGTAGCATCAAAAACATGGGTACTTCACCTAAAACAGCGTCTCGAGCCTTCTGCCATGATGCTAGGGACAACCGAAGTGTTATGTGCTCGCTGTCGCAGTCTCCTTATCTTCCTGGTATGATGCAACGATTGTTGTAAGACCTCACAGTTTAAGGTAAAGGCCCCTGTGATTGAAATGCTAGTCCCTAGATCGGAATGCTAGCATCCATAGTTTAATATGAAGTACACAGATACAAAGGTCATATTACATCGTAATTCTAGGAATACAAATAGTTCTTACACTCATTAGCCCAAGGCTAACACATAGAGTTCTTATTACAAAGTAAATAAATAAAGTCTTCATCTTCATGTGCCACAGGCAAACATGTTGAGTTTAGACTCATAACCCTACTCACCATCAGAGTAACCTACAACATAATAAGATACAGCCACAAGGGGTCAATACATTTGGAATTGTATTTTCAAGTGATATCATAGTTATATAGTTGAGACTATCATCTATATGAATTTGGCTAAGTGTGGTTTCAGGCTGGCTTTGCAAAAGTAGTTTTGTCCTACTAGTTGAAAACACTAAGCTTTTCTTTACAAAACCCTAAGGCACAACCAATAGAGATTGATGAACCATTACCCTTGTTCACCCACAAGTTTTAACTTAGATAAATTGGGATGAGGGATCCTTGATCATTTCAATGTCTTCGATGCTCAAAATGTTCGTTGCTGGGGACATGGCTAAGTACTTAGGTTTTACCCTCTCGAGAGGTGGTGCACTTTCCCACAAGACTTCAAATGTATCAAGACGAGACTTTTCAAAATCATTCCCTCAGACCACCATGGACGCGTTCCATCCTATCAACCCTACCACCAACTGTCCATCTGGCTGAGTTCTTGAAACTTAGTTGGTCAACGCAGAGCCCATATGCCATGTGGTTGCTCTAGAAGCTTCTCAACACTAAACATCTGGCTGAGTTCTTGAAATGGGCCTTGTGTAACCACTCAACATAAACCATTCTTCCCATTCCACCCAGGTGTTTCATTAACAAGTTGTTTTCTTAGTAAAAACACATAGGCATAAACTTGCCATAATATCATAACATGAATTTTTCACCCTTGAATTCTACTAGCTAGTCTAAGCATACTAGCATAACATGTCTCTTAACTTAGGAAAATTTCTACCAAGATATCATCTATAGGACCTACCAAAGCATATCATATACTTTGAAATCTACCATGCAAATCCTACTCGGAATATCACTAGTGCATAGATAAAATAATAGGACAAAATATGAAGTATCACTTGCCTTGGTAGCTAGGGGAATAGACACTATCCTCACAGTCACACTCTCCAAATTCCACAAAATCTACACATAAATTCATACAAAAAATTCACAATCAATATACAAACAAAATATATATGAATGCATGCAAAATGCAACGAGATTATTTGCCTCACTTTTAAAAACACAATTTTCAGTACTGAACACAAGGCATACTTTTTTAAGTCTAAATAAACCAAAATTTACTTTAAAACAATTTTCTAAATAATTTTTATAGCCAAAATACGCCTACAAATGCTTCTGCATAAAATCCTAATTTTTCAGAATCAAATGGCCTAATAAATGCCATAGTTTCAAATAGATCATTTTTCTGAATCCATTGATATAAAATTTGTAATTTTTGGATAAACAGAACAAAAGTTATTGAATTTACAAGTTTGAATAACTAATAGAACAAAATCTGGTTTTTAAATCAAAACCCTAGCCACGCACGCTCACGATTACGCCAGACGGTTCGGCCGGATCACGTTTCTGCACCATATGATCTAAGTGGCTATGCACCGGCTTTATCAAATCATACCGCTTCGGTATGTGATCTAATCGTGGCCATCAGATGCAGATCTAACGGACCTGGCTAACCTGACCAAAAGCTAGCAGCGGAAATGTCTCAGGCGGCAGCGACGCCACTGGCGGACATGCCGGCGAGGTTATAGGGGTAGGAGGGGTGTGCTGGAACTTACCACATTCGCGAGAAGGCGGGGAAGCTCAACGTGGACGTGGCTTGGACAGGGGCGCACGGACATGACAGAAATACCTCATCGGAGCTCGTACTGGAGTTGGATGTTCACGAATGGAGACAAAGACGACGCTCTGGTGCAAGATAAAATGGACAGTGGGCGGTACAAGAAGCGGAAGGTGATGCCGAACCAGGTCATGTGAACCAGAGGTCAATGTGAGGACGGGGTTTACCAGAATTACTCACCGGAGTTGAACTGCGCCTTGGTTGCTTGCACACGTTGACGGGGGCAATGACCTGGGGCATGATTTGACAAACAAAAGGCATGAGCAGGTGCACAAGGCCGATAGGAACACGTTCGAGTGAGTTAGAGGCAGAGGGGCGCTCTGTGCTTACCGGAATAGTTCGCCGGAGCAGCTTTGTACTGCGGCGGTGCAAGCGGAAATTAGGTGAGCATGGCGGCGCTTCGTACTGGCTAAGTGAGGGGAAATTGTCGCTAGGAAGTGGGGGTTAAGTAGTCGGGGAAGGGGCGAGAATCACGCATGCATTCATTGGCAATTAAGCGAGGATTGATTCGGTAGTGACAGCGGGGAGAAACGGCAGTGGAACTGGTCGCGGGCGAGGGATTGACGATGACGGTCGACATGGCGGTGGGGCCTGGCTGTCAGGGGGTGGGGTGCGCGCGCAGGTGAGAAACTACGAGGAGAGAGGGGGGTTCCCGGGTGGGCCATGGGATTCCAGGGGGTTTGGGCCGAAAGGGTTGCCGCCTATTTTTTTTCCCTTTGCTCTTTTCTTTTTCTGTTTTGATTTTCTAGAATAGATTTGAATGGCCAATTCAAATCCAAATGATTTCAAACTTACATCAAGTTTTTGTGTTGTGATCCTAGTGTGTACAAGTGTGTCAAACACATCTAATCACTCAAAAATCATTTTGAGGTCATAAAATAAAATAAAACCATGTCCCATATATATAATAAGAAAGGGTTTAAAT
Source organism: Avena insularis (assembly GCA_023614405.1). NCBI lineage: Eukaryota > Viridiplantae > Streptophyta > Magnoliopsida > Poales > Poaceae > Avena > Avena insularis. The sequence goes on from CM042692.1 coordinate 309,085,740, forward strand.
ATTGTTCTATTAGGGTTTTTGTTTTGAAATTTTTTGTGCAAGATCAATATGCCATGATGATATGAATGCAACAACATGGTTTTGAACTTGATGAAATTTTGGATGTTACAATTCTAAACCCCTTAAGATGAATCTTGCCCTCGAGATTCGGATTGGGTAGAAAATAGGTGAGGGTGATCTTTCCGAAGGACATCTTCTCTTTCCCAACTTTCTTCTTCCTCGGTATGATGATTCCACTGTACGTTACAGAATTTGATAGTCTTAGTGTGAGTAACTCTTTCTGCTGTCTCGAGAATCTTGATAGGTTTCTCTTCATAAGTAAGATCACTCTCCAACTATACGTCTTCCAATGGTATAGTGTCCTTCAATGAAGTTTCTTCCATCTTCGGGTGACACTTCTTCAACTAACTCACATGAAACACATTGTGAACTACAGACAGTGATTCAGGTAATTCCAAATCAAAAGCCACTTCTCCTTTGTGGCTCAAAATTTTGAACGGTCCAACATATCGAGGTGCCAATTTTCCTTTGACTCCAAATCTCTTCACACCACGAAGTGGTGAGACTCTGAGATAGGCTCTATCACCTACATCCACTACTAGGAAAATGGTCGTTTGTGGCGCACCTGAAAGGCCCATCCGTGGCGCACCAGTAGTGCGCCACGGGCCTTGCGCTACGGCTATCTCTCAGCCGTGGCGCACTGCCTAGTGCGCCACGGTTGTGTAGAATAGGCGAGCGCCAGCCAAGGCGCCACAGAAGTTTGGCATGGTGCGCTACCCTTGATCTTCATGGCGCACTACCCGTGCGCCACTAAACATCCATGGTGCGCTTTAGGGGTAGTGCGCCACAGAAGGTAAAACATGTGCGCCACAGATGTATTTTTTGTTTTTTTTTTAATTTCCATGCCAGATTATATGCAATACAGATTATATACAATATTACAGCAGATATACACACACAGATACAAGATATACAATTATATATATAAATACTCGATATGAAAAACAAGATTGAAACAAATACATATAGATAAGTCTCATACATGAATACATAGTCCAAGTTACATTGTTTTGATCATGTTACAAAGTAGTAGTTGGTGACATGCTAATACATGTGTCGATCGAACAAGTTAGAGCTCTAAGTCGCCTAGACATCTAAACTAGCTAGCTAGACACAAACGCGGATAAATAACCAAAGAAGATAAGCATGATCACCGCCATGACGAAGGTGTAGGTCTTCATCCTGTTCCTTGTCCTAACTCCCGCTAGATAGCGCTGTATCTATCTTCCGCCTCCATAGTGTTGTACCTTTGTAGCTATTGCCGCTGAAACGGTGCACTGTCTCGTGGTCCGCAGTCTTCCCAATCATCGAGACTCGAACCCGCCCCTTGTACACGACGCATCACGCCATCTACAAGTTGACAATAATAACTAACCGGTGATTGAAAAAACATGTATAATTAAAGTCGCATATGAAGATACACTTATAGAAAGTACTCTTAAATCAAAAAGAGAAAACTCAAAAAGCATGCCTCATATATAACTAGCTAGGTCGTTGGATTACAGGATTGTTATGACGGACCAGCCAAGTAGGATGCACAATTCGGACTTGTGCATATCACAAGGCTAACAATCCCGCCATAGCACATTCACATATATATTGTGCCACGACATTTCAATCATCGGCATATTCTAAAAAGACAAAAATAACTCAAAAAGCATGCCTCATATATAACTAGCTAGGTCGTTGGACACAGAATTGCTTATGACGGACCTGTCACCAAGTAGGATGCACAATTCCGGACTTGTGCATATCACAAGGTCGACAATCCCGTCATAGCACATTCACATATATATTGTGCCACGACATTTCAATCATCGGCATATTCTCGAAAAAGACAAAAATAACTCGAAAAGCATGCCTCATATATAACTAGCTAGGTCGTTGGACACAGGAATTGCTTATGACGGGACTGTGAGCCAAGTAGGATGCACAATTCCTGGACTTGTGCATATCACAAGGCTCACAATCCCGCCATAGCACATTCACATATATATTGTGCCACGACATTTCAATCATCGCATATTCTCGAAAAAGACAAAAATAACTCGAAAAGCATGCCTCATATATAACTAGCTAGGTCGTTGGACACAGGAATTGCTTATGACGGGACTGCTAGCCAAGTAGGATGCACAATTCCTTGACTTGTGCATATCACAAGGCTAACAATCCCATAGCACATTCACATATATATTGTGCCACGACATTTCAATCATCGGCATATTCTTGAAAAAGACAAAAATAACTCGAAAAGCATGCCTCATATATAACTAGCTAGGTCGTTGGACACAGGAATTGCTTATGACGGGACTGTGAGCCAAGTAGGATGCACAATTCCTGGACTTGTGCATATCACAAGGCTCACAATCCCGTCATAGCACATTCACATATATATTGTGCCACGACATTTCAATCATCGGCATATTCTCGAAAAAGACAAAAATAACTCGAAAAGCATGCCTCATATATAACTAGCTAGGTCGTTCGACACAGGAATTGCTTATGACGGGACTGTGAGCCAAGTAGGATGCACAATTCCTGGACTTGTGCATATCACAAGGCTCACAATCCCGTCATAGCACATTCACATATATTGTGCCACGACATTTCAATCATCGGCATATTCTCGAAAAAGACAAAAATAACTCGAAAAGCATGCCTCATATATAACTAGCTAGGTCGTTGGACACAGGAATTGCTTATGACGGGACTGTCAGCCAAGTAGGATGCACAATTCCTGGACTTGTGCATATCACAAGGTCGACAATCCTGTCATAGCACATTCACATATATATTGTGCCACGACATTTCAATCATCGGCATATTCTCGAAAAAGACAAAAATAACTCACACTTGTCGTCCGAGAACCAAAGAGTAAGCAAAAAAACCAAAGAGTAAGCAAAAAAACCAAGCATTGATTGATATATAATAATAATAAGCAAAATAAGTAAGCGGTGATTCATAAACCTAATAAGATAAGTACACTTGTCGTCCACACACACACAAAGGTCATCTATAGTTTGCAACTACAACTAGGCCAACATCAAGCCTTATGGCTTAGGGAACGGAGGACGCCTTCGCCATGAACTTCCTATAGTCACCGCATCTCTAGGCGATCTTCTATGTCACGGTTATTCGGGATATTTCCTCCGTAGAAGATCCCCCCCGAAGTCATGACATCACGAAAGATGATTGCCCCAAACTGCTGCTGGATGCGATACATCTCTTGTCTAATATCCGAATCATTGATCTTGGCCTTTGCTTCGGCCCACTGTTTGAGATGATCTGGCAGCGTAGAATTCTGCTGGTCATAGGAACGCCTCATGTGATGGAGTGCGAGTAGGCTTCCTTCTTCTTGTTTTCCGGCTGCTTCACGCAGGGAACTCACGTGGTTGAAGACGCGCCTGCCGAACTTGACCTTCTTACGCACGGGTTGGTGCCTTCCGTCGAGGCAAAGCCGTGAGAGCATCATCCGTAACTTCCTTGATCTTGTCGTAGTTTTTCTTCTTTTCTAGACTCTCCGAGTCGAAATACGTATGGGAATGCTTGGCGATAAGGAGATGAGCGCAAAGGTTCATCTCTCGAAAAAATTCAAATGGAATGTGTTGAAAAAGAATGATGATGATCTAATAAAGCCAATCGACGGTACTGAATAACGACTTACTCGGAAAGTAAGGCACGAGAATGTATTCCTTTGTCTTGTTCGCCATGAGGATTCTTTTTAGGTACGAGGCCACGATACGTCGCTGGGCGGGGAACCCAAGCAGCCACACGCATGTAGTAGGGGTCCACTATAGCGATGCCCGTGTGTTCTCTCTAATGATCTGCGTGGCCAGGCTGAGAGAAAAGAGACGGACCATGGTATAGTGCAGCGGGTATAGGTGGAACATATTGAAGATGTCCTCGAACCGCAGGAAGAACAGATCCGCGGGGGAAGTGTCGACGAAGCCCAAGCCTGTTGGCACCTTAACCACGAAAAACGTGTGCGAGGGATCTTTCTACTATAGAAGGATTCTCTCTATCGTCAAGACGCCATCATGCACACTCTGCAGTTCAACTGGCGAAGCTTCCGCAAATTCTTAGGTAGCATGGGCTCACCCGCCACATGAATCCTCCACATAATACCTCGGGTCTTGGTGGCCCGTCCAAACCTGATCGGATTCAGCATTGTTGACACCACCGGCTGGCTCGAGCTGCTAGATTTTCTTTTCCTGCCTTTTTCCTTTTGGAGAGCGGGCAGGCACATAATCTGAGCACCGCCGCCCTATGTAGTGTGTCAGGGCTTAGAATAAAGGGCGGTTGGTTGTATCAGCTGGCTCAGAAGGCGCAAGCTGGAGGCGTCCCGAGAACCTAACATACGCTTGGTGATAGTGGATTTCTCTGTGGGGCCACCAGCTAGGTCTTCTTCGTTGCCAAACTGAGTGCTGAAGATGTGATCATTCCAGTCTTCGAAGTCCTCGGCCGGATACTGCGCCATGTGCATATCATCAACATGATCATCCGACCCACCGCGTGGAGGTGACGGCAGGGCGTAGGTTTTGCCACCGCTTGTCGCTGCACGACAGCGGTGCTGTTGTCTGTGGCGTGATGGCCCCGCCGCCCCAAACGGATCATGCTCTTTGGCCATAGCATGAACAAGCCAAGCAACTTCGAGGATGCATTTACTCTTCTTCATCCGCCTGGGGGTTGAATGGGAGGTTCCAGGTCGTCGCAGCCCCTTAGCACCCGACTAATTTTAACCCTGTGCATGCTATCTGGGATCGTCTTTGAGTGGAACGTGCGCTGCAAGGGTTGAACGGTGGTACCCTTGGCAACATCCCTCAGCTCGTTGTTCACGTAGCATAAGAGAGTGCAAGGAACATCCGTCTGGAAAACATGTACGGCGTCGTCGAGCGAGATGCCACAAGAGTAATATATAGATGGCATGAAAGGCGGTAATTAAAGCAATTTGTTTACCGTGATGGCGCCGAGATCGGTTAATGTCGACGCACCGTGACACGGCGACGGGCGTGCAAGAGACGGAAGGGTGCTTGATGGCGCGGTGCTGGCCGCCGTGTATTCTCCCTACCGACGGGTGCTTGAGCTCCGTGCGCCGCGACGATGGCGGGGGCACCAACATGTACTCCGCGCCATGGTGATGGCGGGGAGTCACCAACACTTGCGGCGCCATGGTGCTAGCGGCGGAGTCAATGAACACGTAGTTCACCTGATTCGGCGCCGCGTTGTTCGAGTGGCTGCCGACCATGCTTGAATCGGGCACGCCCTACTCGACCACCCGCACTCCAATTTCGCTATTGACTCCACCAAGGTAGGCAGGAAGGACGTAAGGGTGATTGCCAGGTTGTCTTGGACGATCATGGATCCGCGCCACTTGTGCCTTAAGTTCTTGAACCTCTGCTTTTCCTCCTCGCTCCTTCCCGACGGGCGCCACATGCGTCCTCGCGGTGGACCAAAATGATCCACCCAATTCTTACCCCGAGGTCGCCAGACGGCCGACGACGGCTTCTTCAGAATCGCTCTATTTTCTTGGCCCGGTTCATCGCCTGTTAAAAGGGTTATCCCACCGGTGGTCGCCGTCGACCCTCGGATGAGGAACCCCGGATCCATGACTAGCAACAATTTCCTCCTCGTAGAAGAAGTAATATGAATCATTTAGATCATCGATTAGATTGCAATCGTGTTGATCACCGTAATTAGATTATACTTACCACAATTCTCGACCTTCACCGCAGATCCGCGGTGAGTTGTTTGGTTTTGGGTCCACATGGTAACGGCCTCGATGAAGTTTCGAACCTGCCCGGGTTCGAATTTAGCAAAGGGTTTTCTATCCCTTGGATCTATACTCTTCGTCCTCCTTATTCCATTTGGCCTCATGGTTCAGATCCACCAGATCCGAGATGGTGATGACCTATATTCATCGCCGCAGCGCTTTTCCCCGATTACTATTGGCCAGGGCTCTTCGGATTCACACCTCTCCTTGAACTCCGGAACTGATCTTGGTGATCTGCGGTCAATCTTCCGGATCTCCTCGAGACTTTTGCCTTCTTTATAGATCTTCTTCTTTATCCGCCTCCAGCTGGCTGGGCGGTGCTCATCTTTGTGAGGGCGGATTTGTTTACTTGCTCCCATGATAATTTGTGTTCGATACTTAGCGGGAAACTTGTATCCGCGTGTTTTCTCGAAGAGGAGTGTGCAAGTGGCCATTATCTTTATGCCGGAGATTCTCGGTGTTGATCGAGATGGTTGTCGGTGATCGCCGCCACTTGCCCACCGCACCCTTTGACGACAAGGGCGGGCTCCAAAGGAACCCCGATGGGCTCACTGTAATTTCTCCCCGACTGCGACCGTGTTCGGGCGCCGGTCCTTCGGCTTCTTCTTAGGAGGATTGCTACCACTCCCTGTGCCCTCGCCGCCATCAGTGGTTTCATCGTCCGCCGTTCCTTCGGCTTCTTCCTCCGCGTCTTCCATCTCATCATCCTCGCTCTCCGAAGGATGGTCTTCTTCATCGCCTTCTAGACGCTGGCGCCTCCTCGAATGTCAATTGTTTATTCGGAGGTCTGAGTTCTCCTTCAGCGCTGATGCGCTTAGAACATCCAGCCTCGTCGTTATCACACATCTTTGCACTAATAAAAAACAAATAATTGGTTAAATGCACGGAAAAATCCGGCATGACCTTTGCTAATTTTCTTAAACTAGGAGTGCCCGATTTCTGCCAAAACGGAAGTTAATCAACATTCCGGCAAAAATCGGGACTCGTTTCATACAAGAACCTGCATACACACATAATAAAGTGCTTCATATACAAGCACAAGCACAATTTCAAGGTGCTATGATTCCAATGAAGCAATGTCATTGTTCTAACCACAATGGATACCCACAATCTGTGCTACAATAAGCCCAAGACCATAGCTAAAAATATAAGCCCACAATCTGTGCTACAATAAGCCCAAGACCATAGCTAAAAATATAAACCCATGATATATGCTGATACATCAAGGATCAGGATTTATAACTATAACTGAATCAGTTACCTATAACTCTGAAAGTGGATTTATAACTATAACTGAATCAAAAGGACCTGTGTAACAGTTGTCCATATGCACAAAAGGAAATGCACTTTCTTATACAACAGTAAAAAAAGGGAACTTGGTTTCATGAAACCTTCAGGTTACACAGGTTCATAGTTAGTGAGTGCAATGTTACACAGGTTTTTGACTTGCAGAACAACAACTAGCTCAAGATACAACTAGTACTGAAACACAGAATGACTTGCAGAACAACAACTAGTACTGAAACATTCAGGTTACACAGGTTCAGGACTGAACATTTCTACTGAAACATAGGAGACATGCATTAAAAAACACAAGTTTTACTACTGCATATCTTTGTTCTACTATTGCATTTTCATCTACTCTGAACCTAACCTAAACCTAACCTGAATCTTGCTACTCTGAACCTAACCTGAACCTGAACCTAACCTAAACCTAACCTGAATCTGAACCTAACTCCGAACCTAACTCGAACCTGAACCTAACCTAAACCTAACCTGAACCTAACCTGAACCTGAACCTAACCTGAACCTAACCTAAACCTAACCTGAACCTAACCTAACTCTGAACCTAACCTGAACCTGAACCTAACCTAAACCTAACCTGAATCTTGCTTCAGGTTACACAGGTTCAGGACTGAACATTTCTAGTTAACACTAGGACTGAACAAAATAAGGGGGAGAGAGAGGGGGAGAAGGATAGAGGGGAGGGGCAGGGATGCAAGTTTGATATGATTATAATTTCTCAAGGTATGACATTGTTATTCATAGTACTCTGCTCGCGACTGCTAGTACACCGTGTTGAATCAGGTTTTTGGTACTCCTATATATCTGACTGTTGTTGGTTAGCAATAGAACTACATGTTTAATGCCAAGAGTTCAGAATTGAACTCAACCATACTACTCCATGCAAACCGGTAGCTTCTCTATCTTCAGCTTTTGAGAGCACTATATCAACCCAATATCTTTTCAGAAGTGTGAATACATTCAATTCTGATTTTTTTAATTAGCCATAATGCCTAGGCACACTAGACTTCAATTCTGAAACTTGTCTATTTGTACTGAAACTAATAAGCTGATGCTGCTGGTGGATATATAGATCAGTAAGTAAACATGGAGTTATCTTCAGTTCAACACCATGGCTTGTACTGAAACTTATATTCTGAAACTTGTACTGAAACTAGGAGTAAGTAAACATGCAAGAAATTTTCCATGGCAAATACTGAAACTTGTACTGAAACTTGTACTGAAACTAGGAGTTATCTTCAGTTCAACACCATGGCTTGTACTGAAACTTATATTCTGAAACTTGTACTGAAACTAGGAGCACATTTTTGTCTAACCCTAACCCTCTGAGGAGAGAGAGGGGGAGAAGGATAGAGGGGAGGGGCAGAGCTCACCTCTGAGATTGCTCGAGGAGAGAGGGGGAGATGACGACGACGAGGGCTGGCTGATGCGTGGCGTGGCGGCCTCCTCCTGGCGTGGCGGCGGCGGCCTCCTCCTCCTGGCGTTGCGTGGCGGCCTCCTCCTCCTGGCGTGGCGTGGCGGCCTCCTCCTCCTCTTGGCGTGGCGTGGCCTCCTCGAAGTGGCGGTGGCCTCCTCTGGCGTGCAGCAGCGGCGCCTCACGGGATGGGGATGGGGGATGGATTATGTGTCTGATGCGGGGATGGGGATGGGGATGGGGATGCGCAGTTGACTAGTCCAACCACACACGCCAGGCGCACCCGGCTAAGGCGCTACGGATAACCGAAGACTTAGCTGTGTGAGCCACGCGTGTGGGTTGGACAATCAGATAAGTACTTTGTCGTCCCACTAGTTAACACTAGTACTCACTTACCCCACTGGTTCTGCCCTTAGCTCTATTCTAAACGATGAGCACCCAGGTTCGAATCCTGGTGCTCCACTTTTTTATTTTTACTTTAAAAATACTTTAAAATGTTCCAAAAAATACTTTAAAATGTTCCAAAAGTGGTGATACATGCCATACAAATTTTGTTTTGTTTTTAAAATACTTTTAAATATTCCAAAAATGCCCAAAAGTGGTGATATATGCCATAGAAGTTTTATTTTGATTTTAAAATACTTTTAAATATTCCAAAAATACCCAAAAGTAATAATATTCCAAAAATGCCCAAAAATATGATTTAAAGTATAACTAAATTTCATAATAATTTGTCCATGAATATTACAATCTTTTTCGACCACGCGTTTACAATATTTTTTGAGCTAGCGTTTTACAATCTTTTTTCCCTTCTTTGTCGCGGTTGAATAATTTAGCCCCGGCACTTTAATGTTTCTTCTTTCGAACGGGCTACCTTTTTTGGGTAGGGTTGTCCTTTTTCTTCTTGTGATGTATGTTGCTGCATCGTAGTCGTCGTCATCTTCAATCTTTGGATCGTCGTACTGGTCGAAGTCTTGCTCATTGGCGACTCCATCCATTCCGATGATGTTCCTTTTTCCTCTCCTCACGACAACACGGCTAGGCTTTGTCGGGTCGGTAATGAAAAAACATTGGTCCACTTTGGTAGCCAGTACCCACGGTTCATTTTTCGCGGCCACGTTTGCACCGGCGGCCTTGGATTTGGCTGATTATGGTGGCGACCAGACTCTCGCACAAGTTTTTCGTGATATGCATGATGTCGAGGCTATGAGGCGTGCGGAGAAACTTCCAGTATGGCAACTCCCAGAAAACAGACCTTGTTTTCCATACCTTCATCAGCGGCTTGTCTTGTTGCTGCCTCTTTCGCTTCTTTCCAGGCTTAGGACAATCTTTCCAGTTTTTCAGCAACTCTTCCACTTCTTCGCTGCTCCTACGCTCTGGGATTCCTCGGGTCTCTGATTTGCCATCGAACAGGTCTCCACGTTTTCTCCATGGATCATTCTTGCCGAGCCACCTCCGGTGCGCCATGAACACGGTTTTCGATGACCCTGGATCTTTCTCTAGTTGGAGATAGCTTGTGTTATCCATGCACCTAACGCATGCGTGGAATCCTTGGATAACCTTCCCCGAGATATACCCGCAACCTGGATAGTCTTGCACCGTAGTGACCAACGCGGCTCTCATAGTGAAATAATCTTGTGCGACGGCGTCGTAAGTATTGGCTCCAGATTCCCATAACGTGGCTAGCTCCTCTTCAACAGCCCGAGATATGATTGATGTTTGCACCAGTTGTTTCGGCCCTTGAATTAGCATACTCATTTGTATGTACTTCTTCTTCATGCACAACCATGGAGGAGGTTGTACATCCATACAAACACAGGCCAAGTGTTGTGCGTATGCTCGCTACCGAACGGATTGAGTCCATCGGTGCTCGCACCAAGCCCGATGTTCCTCGAATCTCCACCGAATTCGGGAATTGAGGTCCAATGCTTTCCAATCGCTAGCATCCAAGGGTGCGCCAGCTCATCCTTTTCGGGTCATCATCATCTCCGGCTTCTTCCTTTCCGCATGCCATCGCATGAGCTTCGCTTCCTTAGGGTCCGCTAAATAGCGCCGCAGACGAGGGGTGATAGGAAAGTACCATACCACTTTTCGAGGTGCTTTCTTCCTTTCTTGTATCGACCACGCCGCACCGGACATGTGGTTTTCTCCGCCCTCGCCTCGATAAATGATGCAATCGTTGATGCATACGCGATATCTAACGGGCGGTAGATCGAGAGGATGACGATTTTCTTGGCATCCTCGATACTAGTTGACATGTGTTCCCCTCCGGAGACGATCGTGCTGTAATGCCATCATATCGTCAAGCTGCGTCGCCAATTTGTGCTTTGCCTTCATCTCCATAGCCTTGAGCGCTACATTCAACCGGTATCATCGGGCCTGCATCCTTCATACAATGGAGTAACCGCGTTTTTCTCAAGTTGCGCAAGCTTGGCTTTCTCTAGCGGCAGCTGGCGTTACTCGCCCGCTTGAGAAGCAGCTCTTGCACATAAGGGTCCCGCACCCAGCTCGACGTTGTTCCATCGTCGCCGCTCCTCCCAAGATTCTAGATCATCATCATCCCGTCCGCTTCGCACCTTCACCATCTCCAGGAGCCTCTTCATCATCTCGCCTGCTCGCCGCGGATGATGATCACCGCTCCATCATCTACGCCATCGCTTATCCAACGAGTGTATCCATCCATGAAACCATGGCGGAGCAGGTGCGCCGCAGATTCTGGAACTGGTCGATCACCCAGCTTGAGTTTGCATCTTCTCGCACGGACATCTTATATCTGTCTTGTTATTTCAGATCATGTCGGCCGTCGCACATTTCAAAAAGCTATCCACAATGCCTTCGCTCATTATGCGGACCATTTTTGCCTGCACGATGTACACGGTACAATTTTGAAGTCTATTAGAACCACATAATGAATGCATGCATGCAATGGTCGATAGAAAATTTCGGCATGACCTATCCTAAAATTAGGACCTTTGCGAATGTTAAAGTCTTGCCAAAATGGAAATGAATCAACATTTTGGCAAAACAAATGGCAACTTGTTCACATACAAACACAAGAGAGAGAGAGACCGATCCATACACACATGAACATATCATTATCCTCTCCATACACACATGCATGAGCATCATCGATACTCTCCATATACACACACATATGACCATCGATCCTAGCTCTCCACACATACACACATCATGACATGAGCATCGATCATCTACATACATATGAGCACATGCATCATCCATATACACATGAACACATCCTTACATGGACAACTTACCGAGATGAGAGACCGATCGCGAGAAAGATGGAAAGGAGAGGTGCGCGCGTCGACCGGAGACGGATAGATGAGAGACCGGAGACCTCCTCTATTACTTATGTAACATCCAAAGGAAGTTTTACATGCTAAAAATGGTGAATGTGTGGAGAAATTGAGGTGGGAAGGAGAAGATCCCGACTAGATCTAAGGAGGAAGAAGAAGGGCAAAGTGAAGTGTGGGGTGGTGGATGTGGTCACACATGTGCACATAAAGTGCTGTCCTAAAAAAATCGACACATCCGTGGCGCACACGGCCACAGTGCGCCACAGGGAGTACAAACTTCTGTGGCGCACTAGGCAGAGTGCGCCACAGATGTTTTAGTCCTCGTGTGGCGCACTAGGCGGAGTGCGCCACAGAAGTTTGTGGCCGTTTCAGAGCAGAGGTGGGCATGCGCTCAGTCGTAGCGCACCATGCACACGTGCGCCACAGATGACCCTAACAACCGTGGCGCACATGGCTGTAGTGCGCTACAGAAGTTTGGCGTGTGGCCAACAGGGCCCTGGCCCACACATATCTGTGGCGCACTAGGGTCATGTGCGCCACGGATGTTCTAGTTATTAGTAGGGCACTGCCCACAGGTGAGCCACGCCTGTTTTAGCCGTGGGGCACTTCAACCATGTGAGCCACGGATGTGCTGATTACCTATAGCCGTTTTCCTAGTAGTGATCATAGGTGACTTCCTATGCTTTGGGTCTGCGTAGATCTTCTGTCGGGATTGGGCTAACTTCAATCTGTCCTTTACCATTCAGACTTTCTCTTCAGCTTCCTTGATTAGTTCCGGTCCGAATAAATTCCTTTCCCCTAATCCACTCCATAGTAATGTCGTAGTACATTTCCTTCCATAAAGGAATTCAAACAGATCCATCTCTATGCTATATTGATAGCTATTATTGTAAGAGAATGATGCATATGGCAAACTTTCATCCCAACTAGCTCCATAGTCAAGATCACAAGCTCTCAACATATCTTCCAAAATCTGATTGGTCCTTTTTGTCTGTCCATCAGTCTAAGGATGAAAAGATGTGCTGAATTCTAGCCTTGTTCCCAATATATTCATGCAGTCGTCGCCAAAAATGCGAAGTTAACTAAGTTCCTCTATCAGACACAATACTTTTAGGTACTCCATGCAGACACACAATACTGTTCATATAGATCTTAGCCAATTTAGCACTTGTATAGGTGGTCTTCACGGGTACAAAAGGAGCCACTTTAGTCAGCGATCCACAACTACCCATATAGAATCGTATCCAGATCTAGTCCTTGGAAATCCGGTGATAAAATCCATACCAATCTTATCCCACTTCCAATCAGGTATAGATAGTGGTTGCAATAACCCTGCCGGTTTCTGATGTTCTTCCTTCACACGGCTACACACATCACACAAGGCAATATGTTCCGCGATATCCTTCTTGAGATTATTCCAACAAAATCTTTTTTTCACATCCATGTACATCTTGGTGTTTCCCGGATGAATAGAATATGGTGAATTGTGTGCTTCTTCCAAAATCAACTTCACAAGTTTGGAATCTTGTGGAATGTAGATACGCTTTCCATACCATAAAGTTCCTTGTTCATATTCATGGAATCCTTTTGCCTTTACTTTGCTAATTTTACCTTTAATCTCCTCTATTTCCTTATCCAACTTTTGGGCTTCTTTGATCTTATCCAACAGTGTGGGTTGAACTTCCAATGATATTAGATAGCCTTCAGGCACTATCTCCAATATTATCTCTTTAAATTGGGCACACAAATCATCTGGCAACTCTCCTTTGGTGAGGCCATTCACATAAACTTTGCGGCTTAATGCATCCGCTACGACATTCTCTTTACTGGGATGGTATTGAAAACTCAATTCATAATACTTGATAAGTTCTAGCCACCTTCTTTGTCTCATGTTGAGCTCTTTTGAGTGAAAATATATTTCAAACTCTTGTGATCAGTGAATACTTCAACGCTTTCCCAAAAGGTAGTGTCTCCATGTTTTTAGTGCATGGACAACATAGGCCAACTCTAAGTAATGTGTTGGATAATTTACTTCATGATTATTGAGTTGTCTCGAGGCATAAGCCACAAATTTTCCTTCTTGCATCAAAACTCCACCCAATCCTTGGTGAGATGCATCACAATAGACTTGGAACTCTTTCTCTAGATCTGGCAGACATAAAACTGGTGGTGACACAAGTATTTTCTTCAATTCTTGGAAACTGGCTTCACATCCTTCAGTCCAATCAAACTTCTTCTCTTTATTAAGCAGATCTGTCATTGTCTTAGCCACTATCGAGAAATTCTTGATGAACCTCCTATAGTACCCGGCCAAGCCTAGGAAACTACGGACTTCTTTAACTGATTTGGGAGATTTGCGCTCAGTTACAGCTGACATCTTTGTGGCATCGATGGCTATACCATCTCTAGACACCATATGTCCAAGAAATCCAACTTCATTCATCTAGAATTCACACTTACTGAACTTGGCATACAACTTGTGCTCCCTGAGTTTCTCAAGAATTAAACGCAAATGATCTTCATGTTCTTCATTGCTCTTGGAATAGATCAATATGTTATCGATGAATACGAAAACAAACTTGTCAAGAAACTCCATGAACACCTTGTTCATCATGTTCATGAAATAAGCTGGTGCATTTGCTAGTCCAAATGGAATCATCGTATACTCATACAATCCATACCTAGTGGTAAAAGCAGTTTTAGGTATGTCTTGTTCTCTAATCTTTAGCTAAAAATAGCCTGATCGGAGATCAATTTTTGAGAACACACGAGCTCCTTCTAGCTGATCAAAAAGATCATTGATTCTAGGCAAAGGATACTTGTTCTTTATAGTCACCTCATTGAGTGAACGATAATATATGCATAGCCTCTGACTTCTATATTTCTTCTCAACAAACAGAACTGGTGCACCCCAAGATGAAGAACTTGGTTGGATAAATCCTTTCTTCAACTGTTTTCCAAGCTGTTTCTTGAGTTCTTTCAACTCATTCATAGACATCTTGTAAGGTCTCTTGGCTATGGGTCTAGATCCGGGTAGTAAGTCAATCAGAAACTCTACATCTCTATCTGGTGGCATTCCTGGTAATTCCTCCAGAAACACATTCGGGTACTCCTTCACTACTGGTACATTGTCTATGCCAACCCCCTTAATAGAATTTAACTTACACTACTAGGAAAACAGCTATAGGTAATCAGCACATCCGTGGCTCACATGGTTGAAGTGCCCCACGGAAACAGGCATGGCTCACCTGTGGGCAGTGCCCTACTAGTAACTAGAACAACCGTGGTGCACATGACTATAGTGGGCCACAGATGTGTGTGGTCCAGGGCCCTGTTGGACGCTCGCCAAACATCTGTAGCGCACCATAGTCATGTGCGCCACGGTTGTTAGTGTCATCTGTGGCGCACATGGGGGGGGTGCGCTACGCCTAAGCGCACGCCCCCTCTGCTGTGAAACGGCCACAAACATCTGTGGCGCACATGGCATAGTGCGCCACAGATGTATAAACTTAGCCGTAGGGCACTCTGCCCTAGTGCCCTACGCCTAAGTGGCATGCACCAACTCCCCCCCCCCCCCCCCCCCCGTGGATCGCCTTTTTAGGGTTTGCAAAAAATAAATGAAAATGATAAACACTTCAAAAAATTAAATCCTTTCATATTTAGGTAGGTAATGTGGTATAGCTTCTAGTAAAATTAACAAAAATGAGTTTCGACTTTATTTGCAAAAAAAAGTCATGCCACGGTAAAAAGGCCGTAAATTTTGCATACGATGTCGAAAAAAAACGTATAATATACCAAAATGACCAGAACGAGATTCCAGATCCGCTTGCAACTCCTTTAGGTCGTTTAGCGATTTTTTAGAATCTCAAAATTCGAAAAGAGTAAAAAGTTATGGCAAAAACAAGATTTTTTGCTGCAGAAAAAAAAAATTGAGGCAACTTACCCGTAGCGCACCACCACCTAGTGCGCCACGGATAATCTTGGGCGGCATTCAAATTTGAATCACCACCCCGCCCACCTACCCCTATTCCCTCCCTCTTCTCTTTTTCATTCTCCTCCCTCCTCCTTTTCATTCTCTCTTCTCCTCCTCCTTTTCCTTCTCTCTTCTCCTCCTCCTCCTCCTCCTCCTCCTCCTTTACTTCTCCTCCTTCCCTTGCCGTGGCAGTGACGATGGCGATGGCGGCGGCGACCTTCTCCTCCTCCTTGCAGTCATGACGGCGATGACCTCCTTCCTTGCGGCCTCCTCCTCGCCTCCTCCTTCCTTGCGGCCTCCTCCTCGCCTCCTCCTCCTTGCAGTCACGAAGAGCGACGACGAGCTCCGACGACCGTCGAAGACCTCCTTCTCCTTGCGGCAACCTCCTCCCTTCTCCAGCCACACCTCACTGCCTCTCTTCCTCGATGCCGGCGAGGAGTAGCAAGTCCACGGCCTCCCGCACTTCCCTGCGGTGGTAGGTCATGGCCACGGCCACCTCCCTGCCGGCGAGGCGACACGACGGCGGCAATGCGGACCCGATTGCTTTTCCAATTCAAAACGAGGGTGTTTTTTGCATTTTTTTATTTTTGAAAAAAACATCCGTGGCGCACATGTACCCCTACCCGTGGCGCACCTGGTAGTGCGCCACGCCTATCTCGATATAACCGTGGCGCACCATGCAGTGCGCCACGCTACAGATAGTCAGAAGTAGTCTTGAGATCGCTAGTGCGCCAGCATGAGCTTTTTTCATGTGCGCCACGAATAGGCGTTTTTCTAGTAGTGTTACTCCCTTTTGGTTCAAAGTTAGACTTGAACCTAATCTGTTTCTTTTCTGGCACAGTCTATTACTCCCTCATACTTAGTCATCCAATCCATGCCCAAAATTACATCCAATCCTTGGTATTGTAGGATTATTAGACTAACTGGAAACTCGTATTTTCGAAACTCTATTACTAGATCATGGCATCCAAAATTTAATATCATCTCTCCAACTGGGGAGCTTACTTTAATAGGACATCCAATTTTTTTAGTTGGGAGTCTATTTTTGTCTACAAATGCTGTTGATATGAATGAATGTGATGTGCCGGTATCAAAAAGGATAAATGATGGAAAGGAATTAATGTTGAACTTACCAGCTACATCATCAAACTCCTCATGGATTTCCTCCACATTGATGTGGTTCACATGACCCTTCTGAAAAGGGTTTGGCTTGTTGGCTCCATCAGTCTTCTTTTCTGGGCATTCATTTTCCTAGTGCCCAGTGTTCTTGCACTTGAGGCATTCAACCTGACTGATGTCCTTATTTGTTGGCTAACTTCCATTGCCATTTCCACCATGGTGACTCTTGTACCCACTCTTGTGGTTCATATGTCCACCATTCTCATGACCACAATGATTCTTGTTATCATGGTGGTAGTTGTTGTTGTGATGGTTGTTATGACTCCCACGATTGTGGGATCCAGAACATCCACCTCCTTTACCATAGGAACGCTTGTGTGACGATCCTGAACTATGCTTATCAAAATGGTGCGTCCTCTTCCTGTTCTCCACTTGCTTCATCTTGATTTCCAAGATGGTAGATTTATCACAAAGAGATTGATAAGTTGGAACATATGCAAGAGATAGCTGCATGCACATCTCATCATTAAGCCCTTCAACGAACTTCTCCTTCCTTTTTGCATCAGTGTCAACATCATCCGATGCATAGCGTGCCAGATTGTTGAACTCCTCAATATATTCTGCAACATCATGGTGGCTTTGCTTAAGTTTTGAAATTCCTTCTTCTTCAAACTCATCACTCCTGAAGAGATATGAGCAGTGCGGAATCCATACTCAAACATTGCCCAAGTCACTTCTTCAATAGGGGTAGTGATTTGGAAGTTATCCCACCAAGTAGCTGCTGGTCCTTCTAGCAGGTGTGCTACAAATCTGAATTTCTCCTCATCAGTGCAACCAACCGTGACCAAGTCCTTGTTCATAGAATGTAACTAGTCATTGGCTACCATAGGATCAATGGTCCTAGAAAACTTTGGAGGCCTCAACCTTAGAAACCTTGTGAGCATATCAAAATATGGTGGGTTGTTTTGGTTGTTATTGTTATTGTTGTTGTTGTTGTTGTTGTTTTGGTTCTGGTACTGATTCGCCATGAACTGGTTCATCATTTGCATCAACTAAGTCTGGCTGTCATCAGTTGCTGCATCTCATTGCCATTTTTATTGTTGTTGTTATTGTTAGGATTGTCATGATGAGGAGGCATATGTGGTTTCAATAAGGAAAGTAATGAGATATAACCCATAGATCCTAACATGCACAATACAATACATAGCAAGAATCACAACCATCAAGCACAAGATAAACTTAGAGTTTAAACATCACGAACAACAAATTTTTGTAAAGTAAACACACTCCTGCGACTCGATGAATAAACATCATGTTGGATGATCAATGCGACTCGATGAATAAAAAGATGATAAATGGATAAATAGCCAAGTAGTCAACACTACTCCTCCATATCGACTTCCACCTCCACTAGAGCAAGTCCAGCTGCGTTGATTCCTGACTTGTACTCCTCCACGCTGGTGGTCAAGGCATTGACCTTTGCCTGAAGCTCTCTCTTCTGTGAACGCAGCGTCTCAATCACCTCCTGTTGTGTCTCTAGCTCAAGATCCTTGAGCTCCATCTCTGCCTTCATCTCATTGATCTTCTTGTTCCTATTCTGCACTCTCTTTTCTTGCTTCTCGAACATAGTCTCCATCTCCTTGATGCTCTCCTCCTGCTCCTCGAAGGCCTTTTCGTTCTCCCTCAGCTGGACCCGTAGCTCGTCATTTCTAAGAATGATGTTGGTCCTATCAGTATCGAGGATCCTAAGAAGGCTTTCTAGGTCCTGAAGATAGAGGTGCACTGGCTCAATAGTCTCCCTAGTGGCCTCGTCATACACTATAGCCTCTCCCTCCTCGTCACGTCTCCCAAATGGATGGAAGTCGAGGCCCCGAAGCTCGGCGGAATGACGTCCACAAAGGCGTTCAAGCAGCTCCTCCATGCCGATGTCGAGTCCCTTCTCCTTGTCTTCATGGAGTATCTTGAAGGAAATATCCTCGGTGGAAGGCTCTAAGCAAGGCGTCTGGCCGAGAGACTAAATCCCCATAGGTCCTTCCTCTTGAACTTCCTGAGCTGAAGTCCCTTAATATTGGGGAGGGGAAGATTGAGCACACTAACGAGCTCCATGATATGGGATCCAAAATGAGTTCCCTTGAACTCCTCGACGGTGCTGAAAGCAAAGCTAGACATCTATTGGATAGGATAGAGAAAATTAGAAACAACACAAGAAAAACATAAAGTAGTGAAACAAAAGCCAATTGCATACATTCATCCATAAAACACACAAGTCATGGCATACAATATTCAATTACAAACACTAATGTTCAAACATAACTTAGACAAATTTTTGCCATACCACATAGGTTGGTATGATCAAAATTATTAACGCGATAAAAGGACAAGTGTGGTGGTCCAACTATTGGAGTACGTCACAACTCTCACTCACTAGTCAAGGTAGCAATCTAGACATCCTTGGAGGCAATCTGTTTGTCTTGGTCACAAGACTCCCATGCTAAGTCTATGATATCTTCCCTTAGACGTTTTATGGTAGCTTCTAAGTCTTGGGTATGCTTCTTATCCTCTCTAAGGTCATTTTGAGTGTTGAGCATTCTACACTTGAGTCATTCACCAAGCTCCTTGATGGCATTCCATGCTACATTACTTGTAGAGTCAAAGAGTGACATGTGCATTTTAGAGTTGGTGACCATGCAGAATCCCGAATCTTTGGGGTTGTCCTCCTGGTTTTTGTACAAGTGGAGTTGTACCCACCAATATTATTCTCCTTCATCCATCACTGGGAATCCCTTGTACACATCTTCACCATTTATCCCCAAGCTAACCATGAGGTTTTTGAGTGCCTTGGGAAACTCTGTCTCACATTCTAAAGTCATGGTCATGAGTGGTCCCTTCTTGACGGCTTCGTTGATGGCGGCCATCTACAAATAGAGATGAGAAAGAATATTAGGAGAAGTTTTACGAGATGAAAAGAGACAAGTGTGGAAATTTACAAAGGAGAATTTTCCTAGTGGTTTCCTTAGTCTAATCCATCTTAGGGTCATAATCCTACAGGCAACACAGTGCTCTGATACCATCTGTAAGACCTCACCCTTTAAGGTAAAGTCCCCTGTGATTGCAGTTCTAGTCCCTGGATCGAAATGCTAGCATCCATAGTTTAAGATGAATTACACACATACAAAGGTCATATTATATCGTAATTCCAGGAATACAAATAGTTCTTACACTCATTAGCCCAAGGCTAACACATAGAGTTCTTATTACAAAGTAAATAAATAAAGTCTTCATCTTCATGTGCCACAGGCAAACATGTTGAGTGTAGACTCATAACCCTACTCACCATCAGAGTAACCTGCAACATAATAAGTTACAGCCACAAGGGGTCAATACATTTGGAATTTTATTGGCAAGTGATATCATAGTTATATAGTAGAGACTATCATCTATATGAATTTGGCTAAGTGTGATTTCAGGCTGGCTTTGCACAAAGTAGTTTTGTCCTACTAGTTGAAAACACTAAGTTTTTCTTTACAAAAACCCTAAGGCACCACCAATAGAGATGGCTGAACCATTACCCTTGTTCACCCACTAGTTTTCACTTAGAGAAATTGGGATTAGGGGATCCTTGATCATTTCAATGTCTTCGATGCTTAAAATGTCCGTTGCCGGGGACACGGCTAAGTACTTAGGTTTTACCCTCTCGAGAGGTAGTGCACTTTCCCCACAAGTCTCGACATGCATCAAGACGAGACTTTTCAGAAGCATTCCCTCAAACAACCATGGACGGTTCCATCCGATCAACACTAACACCAACTGTCCATCTGGCTGAGTTCTTGCAACTTAGTTGCTCAAGGCAGAGCCCATATGCCATGTGGCTGCACTAGAAGCTTTGAAATGATCATATGGGCACCTAGAGGGGGCGAATAGGTGCTACTTCAAATTTTATTCTTTTTCAAATTAGGGTTTAACAAGAAAGGTAAATTCTCTAGATTATGCAACTAAGATGAATTTACCTATATGTCAAACGAGTACCAACTAGTGCAACACTAAGCAAGAACAAGTGAGGTAAAGTGCGGTAAAGGATAGAAGTAAACAAAGTGGTGGACGCTAAGACACAAGGATTTGTTTCCCGTAGTTCCTTCCTTTTGAGGGGATGTACGTCTACGTTTGGATAGGGGGTGGTATCAAACCACCTACGCCACGAAAGGCCTCCCTTGTTCTCCGATGAACCTCACCCCGATGGGTTCGATTCATCTCTTCCACTATATCGGCAACCTTAAAGGTGGAAGCCGGCACCTTTACAACTAGTTCGAGGCACACATCAACAACTTAATTAGAGGCTCTCGAATACAAGCAAGATGTCAAACAATCAAAGACAAACTTGTAAGAACAAAAGGTTGCCGATATGAGGGGATCTCGAGTGAATGAGGGGGAAATGAAGATCTCTCTTGGTGAAGTAATAGATCAAGGGCTCATCCTTCGATTCTCCAAAAATCAACGACTTTGGATGGTTGAGTGAAGAGATCTTGGCGATTTGCTGGGTCAAATTGAGGTGGTGTTCTTGAGTGGGACGAGAAACTACTCAAGGTAGGTTAAGGGTGCATTTATATCCCTTGGAGTGGATATTCCCATTGAGCATTAAATGCACCGGTACTACCGGTACTCAAGCGGTAGTACCGGACAACACCCAGTACTACGGTCAAATTGCGGACCAAAATCGGAGATGCACCAAACGGATGGGTTAGCCTCAGACACCACCGGAACCACTTAGCGGTGCTACCGCTAAGCAGTAGTACCAGTCATGAGATGTGGTACTACCGGTCCGATCGGTAGTACCAGCTCGTAACGGTTGATGCTGAGGAATGAAGAGATCTTGTCAACCCTTGAGTCGCCTACAGCTGAGCGGAACTATCGTGGTCAAGTGGTAGATCGCTTTGCAAGCGGTACTACGGTTGAAGCGATCACTCCAGCGATGTGGTACTGATCCTTGGTGAGAGCTTCTCTTCCCTCGGAGATGCGACCAGTACAACGAAGCGGTACTACCGGTGCCAAGCGGTAGTACCAGATGTGACTTCTGGTACTACCCGGTCGATCAAGCCTTTGGCAAGTGCCAAATGTGGGCAATTCATTTTTCGTGCCTCAACCTTTAAAGAACCTGAGATACACTTAGCGCACAATTAAACCGATAGGTGTGTTATCATCAAACATCAAAATCATAAGAATAGGAATTGCACTTTCAATCTCCCCCTTTTTGGTGTTTGATGACAACATAGCTTTGCAAGATAATATTATGAAGATAAGCATGGTTTTTGGAAAATAGAGATGGGGCTCCCCCTGGATGAGTAGGATCCATCCTCCCCCTCTATTTTACAAACCCATCAAGAGTGCACAAATAAATATAACAACATTTGGACTCATATCTTTGCACAATAAAATGTGATGAGAAAAGTATTAGCAATGGATGGCACATATCATCACAAAGATGGATCCGTGAAATACCCACATACTCTCAACATACATAGCACGAGTAGTTCCCAAATAGTTAGTACATAGAGTTCACACATAATATGAGGAAAATATAGTTCACAAGAAATTAAAAGATCAAAGAAAGAACGAGCTTGTGACTTTCCCATGCAACACCCGCACGGCTAGGGTGCACCTTCTCCCCCTTTGGCATCAAGACGCCAAAAAGGGAAAAGAGCAAGACTAACGTCCCGAAAGTCAATCCTCATCATCATCATAGTCCTCCTCATAGGTTGGTGGACCACGGTACGAGGAAGAGACATCATCATCCCAGACGATGTGCTTGGAGATCCATTGGTCTTCGGGGGTAATGTTGTTCTCGGACCCTTTGGAGACGGTCATGCCTTGGGCTTCCATCAACTCTTTCTGACGAGCATATGATTTCTTGGCATCCACATGAGACTCAAACATGTGCTTTTGGTTGTCAACCTAGAGACAGAACACCTTTTTGAGCTTGGCTTCCATCCTCTTTGCCCAAGAGGGCTGGGCATGCTTGCGACGGGAGACAATATAATCAGAATCACGACCACTATCTGCATCATTAGAATATGCCTCAAGCACATTTCCATCTTCATCCACCTCATCACCCTCCACATTGTGAGGCTTAGCATGCCTTTTGATCTTGAGGGCCTTGGGCTTGTGCACAACAAGTTGATGAGAGGAGAAGGTCCTGGCAATGGGAGGACATTTGGAAACAATAAGAGCCATGATGTAGGGAGCGAATGGGGGAACCCTCCTGGAGTGAGCCACAGCGACCATATCATTCCATATAAAGTCAATTACATCAAGAGGGGTGCGAGTCGTTGAGAAAGGTGTTGAGCAAGATCAACCGAAAATCCATGAATCTCATCTTTGTTGCTTGCACGAGGAGCAACGGTCTCACGGAAGATGTGGTGGATAATGTAATAAGTGGGGAGAAGATCCTTGATCTTGCGAACAACACCGCGCCCCAGATATAGAGAGGGGCAAAACCTCCTTCTTGGAGGGGTGCTCACACACGTGGCAGTGGAAGACAGAAGGAGTGTCACGGCCACGATCTTCATATCCCAGAATTTATTCAAATTCAGCAAGAGTGGCCTCCTTAAGTGCCCCTTGAGTCATCCAAGTGGTTTTCCGATCTCGGATTGTTGAGAAGTGAGAAGTGGCATAAAACTGAGCAATGAGAAGAGGATCGTAATCATGGCGGAATTCCATAATGGGGAGCAATACAAGGTAAGAGCAGATTTCTTTAGCCTCAGCAAAGTACTCAAGATGCTTGTTGACATGGTCCATATCAATCTATATCTGCGGCATAACAGGTTGGCCATTCTTCATAAGGACTTCATTGTATACACACTCTTGGAAGTCATTGAAGAACAAACTCTCTTCCCAACCCTCGTCACGGGCGCGGACATAGGGATTATCAACCCTCAGGGAGTGGAACTCAGCATTAGATATATCAGACAGTAACTTTGACCCTGATGGCCCTGAGTTGTAGCTCTTTGAGCGCCCCGAGGAAGGAGGACGAGGAGGGGGAGCACTGCCACGACCAGTAGACCGCTTGGTGACCCCCCACGACCACCTCGAGAGGCTTGAATATTCATGCGGCGGCTAGGCTGGGGCAAGACTTCTTCTTCGGTCTTCGATTCTTCCTCGACAATCTCGTGTCTAGCCTTGCAGATTTATGAGCGCCGCCAGAACCACTTGCACCTGCGATAGCAAGATGGAGAACAGCAGGGCGTAAGGGCTCAAGAACCCAAAACAAACCACAAACAAATCCAAGCTTTAGGGAAGAATTGTGGTCAGCTCGGACCGGTACTACCAAACCTTGGAAGTGGTAGTACCGCATGCGAGCGGTAGTACCGAAAAACTTTTCCGGTACTACCATTCGGACGGATACTTGCACAAACACGGTAGAGCACGGCCCCAAATTAACCTCAAAACTTCCTAAATCAATGATTCCTCTAGGTAACGAGTAGTGTTCGGTGGTACAACCTCAAAACAATTGACTTTCTCCAAGAATCTAAGGATCTTAGACCCAATGAAGAAAACAATGGGGAGAGGGAAAAGGGAGAGATTGTACTGGAATCCATGGCGGTGGAGAAGGATCACGAGCCTGCAAGGAGTCCAATCCGATGAGGATCTGGAGAGAGGAGGGTGCGGTGGGGCTCAAGTGGCGCCAAGAGCTCAGCGACGGGCGGTATGTGTGGGGGAGCGGGGGATAATGAGGCAATCAAGGGTGCCCCGACACAACCTATACTGTAAAACGCCGACCGGTAGTACTAGTACAAGAATCGGTAGTACCGTGACCGTAGTATTGGACATACGACCGGTAGTACCGCTCCTGGAGAAGTTTCTAGGATTCGACCTGGGAACCAACTAGGTCTGGTAGTACCGCTCCTAGTCTGGTAGTACCGGTTCCGCCTGATTCCATAGCCAGGGACAATAGAGGGGTTCATGTGCGGATTAGATAGGGGGTTTTGGAGGAAGTAGAATGTCTTGGGTTGAGATAATCAAACTGTGTGAAGCACATGCACTCACAAATAAGGATAAAAATATCAAAAACCAAAGGAGAGTGCATGAAACTAAGATCAACAAAGAATCAACAAATGACAAACACGGGTAAACACCAACCTCTCGAATGTGAGAGGGCGGTGGCCTAGGCCACCATGTTTGAGTATACTCGGCTTGGCACCACGAAGATATATCTTGGGTCGATTACCGAAACTCAACATTTAATCTCACATATCACAAAATGATATTAAGAGAAATTATTTTTTATCGCTTTGGGCTTAATGGGGGGAGGGATAGTCCAATCAATTAGGAACGCACTCCCCCTGTATCCATGCCTGCACCTTAACCAAATAAGAGTTAAGACATAGGTGAGTATGCAAGGTGATCAAGTCAAGCTCCTTGAATCTATGATATTTAGTTCATTCCTCAAATAACAAAAGCTCGCTTCATCAAGTGGCTTCGTGAAGATGTCGGCAAGTTGGTCTTTGGTTGACACATAAGATAGATCAATATCACCTCGAGCAACATGATCTCTAATGAAGTGATGGAGAATCTCAATATTCTTTGTCCCTATCTGATCCACCGGGTTGTAGGCAATCTTTCTATCACTTTCATTGTCACATAGAAGAGGCACTTTGTCACAATGGACACCATATTCCTTTAAAGTTTTCCTCATCCATATCAGTTGAGTGCAAGCACTAGTAGCTGCCACATACTCGGCTTTGGTGGTGGAGAGAGATATACAATTTTGCTTCTTACAAGACCAACATACCAAGGACCTACCAAGGAATTGGCAAGCCCCGGATGTTGATTTTCTATCATCCTTATCACCATCCCAATCCGAGTCCGTGTATCCACAAAGAGAAAATGTTGACCCTCGAGGATACCAAAGACCATAATGGGGGGTATGAACCAAATATCGAAAGATTCTTTTGACCGCTATCAAATGGATTTCTTTAAGAGCCACTTGATATCTTGCACACACACCTACACTCAACACAATATCGGGTCTAGATGCACAAAGGTAAAGCAAAGAACCAATCATATACCGGTATACCTTTTGATCCACATCTTTACCATTGGGATTTTGTTCTAGATGATTCTTTCTAGCCATGGGAGTAGGAGCTCCATTTAAATCTTGCATATTGAATCTTTTGAGCATATCTTGAGTATACTTGGCTTGGTTGAAGAATGTCCCTCCTCTAACTTGCTTGATCCAAGAAATACCCTTAACTCCCCCATCATAGACATCCGGAACCTACTAGTCATAAGCTTAGAATTCATCATTAAAAGCTTTGTTAGATGAGCCAAAGATAATATCATCAACATATATTTGGAATACAAAAAGCTCCCCATTGACCTTCTTAATAAAAAGAGTGGGATCGATTTTCCCAACCTCAAACCCATTGTCACCCAACAACTCTCTAAGGTGCTCATACCACGTAAGGGGCTTGTTTGAGCCCATAGAGCCGCTTTGTCAAGTTTGTAGACATGGTTTGGGGTTGGGATCCTCAAACTGGGGTTGCTTTACATATACCAACTCATTTAAGGGACCATTAAGAAATGCACTTTACATCCATTTGTTGCAACCAAAGTTGTGATGTGTCGATAAGCAAGAAGGATATGGATGGACTCAAGGCAAGCCATGGGTGCATATGTCTCCATAATCAATGCCTTCAATTTGAGAAAACCCTTGCACAACCAATCTTGCCTTTTCCTTACTATAATCTCCATTCTCATCTTGCTTGTTCTTGATTATCCACTTGGTGCCTATAACATTGCAGCAACTTTGGCTTCTCAACTAACTTCCATATTTTGTTTATCTCAAAGTTGTTGAGCTCTTTGTGCATTGCTTCCAACCAATCCCAATCTTCAAGAGCTACCACAATTTATTGGGTTCAATCATGGAGATGCGTTGGTGTTCACTAAACCTCTTCAATTTTACTCTTGTGGAAATGCCTCTCCTTAGATCACCAACCATTCTCTGGGGAGTGGTCTCTTAATTCTCTAGTGGGGACCTCTTCATCAATTTGGTCCTCGTCTTGACCATAAACTTGACCTGATCATTACCACAATCATTCTCTTCATTAAGAGGAAAAAGATTGACCTTGTTCTTGATCAGCACACTTTATAATTGAGTTGAGCTTGTCTCAAGGAAGTTTGTATGGATCTTCCTTGTGTAATTGACTTGGCACCACTTGAAATTCTGGAAAATTATGACTCAAGCTCCTCCTCACTAGAGATGTCACCTTGATCAACATGTTGAGTGTCCACAGCTTGTCTTTGGCTTAGGTCATTTGTCCTCCTCGGTGGATGGAGCTTGTTGTTGTGAAGATGAGGGCTCCACTTGAGTAGATATAGTTATTCTCATCCTCCATAAGGGGTTCCTCAACGGGCGGATATATCCCACACCCATTCTTCCTATGGCATCCCGAGGCATTTCATCATCTCGCATCACAACCATCAACATGCCCCTTGGGGATCATCATATTCTTGAAGGTCACATCATAAGATTCTATGACAGCCCGAGAGCTTTATCATAGATTCTATAAGTGTGAGATTCGAGACCATAGCCAACAAAAATACCCTCTAATGCTTTAGACTGAATTTGGACAAACAAACACCTTTTATGAGATAGAAACACTTACAACCAACACAAAGTAAGATATGTTGGGCTTGTTACCGTAAGTATTTCATATGGACTCCTTCTTCTTTTTTTCAATTCTTTCGCGAATGGAGGTAGAGCCGGGTTTGATGCATGGCAAGCGGTGGAGATGGCTTCATCCCAAAAAGTTGTATGGAGATTTAAACCTCCAACATGGTCCTTTGCCATCTCAATAAGAGTCCCGTTCTTCCTCTCACCTTCACCATTTTTTGAGGGGTATATGCAGTGGAATATTGGTGTTTTATCCCTCATCAATAAGAAAATCATTCAAGGTGTAGTTCATCAACTCGGGTGCCATTGTCGCTTCTTATTATCAACGCTGGGACATTGTATTAACGTTGAACCAAGTTGATGATAGTCGATGAAGGTCTTTTGGGTCTCACTCTTTCAACTTGGAAGAAATATACCCATGAGTATTATCTTGAAAGTCATTAACAATCACCGTATCAATATTTCTTCTTCCCACCAAGATTCTTGCATGAGATGGAGGACCAAAGAGATCCACATGAAGGAGATCCAAGATCCTCGTTGACTCTGATGTGGGTTCTTTTGCTTGGGGGAGCATCATGCAATCTTTCCTTGAACACAAGCCTCCTACAAACACGTATATTTGGCAAAGGGAAACATTTTCTTTAATCCAACAATATGGCCCTCATTGTGGAGAATTTGCAAAGTTCTCATATTGACCAAGGTCGGGCTAGTCGGGTCATGCCATAACCAACCCACATCGGGCCTTTCCATTAAAAGCACATCGCACTTGTAGTGGTTTTCCTCGAAAAAGTCCACACCACATACAAGTCATGTTCGACGACTCCAACAAAAAGTTTACTTTAGATGACTTGTTCCACACGAGACCACAATATCATCATCAATAAAGACGGCAAAGCCCATATTTCCAAGAGCAACGGACCTGAAAAGTAAATTGTAAATCATGGGTACTCCCAATAAGCATGACGGGCCCATGAGTGTAATATCGCTATTCTTGCCAAAACCCATTACCTTAGACTTTGACTTGTCAAAGATATGTCACTTGATATTTTATCATCATTTGGCCTTAATTCCTTTGACAATAGAGGAGGCTTCCGGTTATATGACTTGTGCAACCACTCATCAAGCACCCACTTTGACCCTCCATAAGCATGCTGCTATGTCTAGAAAGATCAAGCTTAATTTTAGGGTACCCATTTTTCAATGGGTCCTATTTGTTAGCAACAAGGGTTTTGGGGACCCAAATAGACCAAGAATATAACCATCATATGGGCCAACATATTGCATACACATCACCATAATTATCACGAGGAACATGATAGTGAGGGTTAAGCACTTCCCAAGAAAAATCATCAGTGAGACATAGTTTTCTCACTGTTTCTGTGGTCTTACTATCCATAATGGCCTTTGTTTTTCTCTGAAAGTGGGCTTGGCCTTCTTTCTTCTTTAAGTTGTTCTTCTTCTTGGCTTTGGAGACAAAACCAATGCCCCCTTTCTCACCATTTGACCTTGCTTACCTCAAGATGTCATCAATGGCCTTGCATATCTTTGGAAATGTGGCCTTAGTTAGCTCCCCCTTCAACCTAGCATTTTCTTCAAGAATAAGTTGTACTACTAGAGGGAATAAAATTACTAGTTGAAGCGAATATTGGTCAATTGAGTTTCTGAAGCTTTTCATTGGACTTTTTGTGTGAGTGACAATAGTTCACTTTCCAAAGCTCTCCGTTAAGTAAACTTAAAGTCCTCGTGAAGTTTTCTCATGAACCACACCAAACTTCCAATCTTGTCCTTTTTTTTTTTTTTTTTTTTTTTTTAGCTTTTTTGTATATTTAGCGCAATAGCATGATCACGCTCTCTTTGATGAGTCTATTAACAATTACGTCATTGGCCCCATCAAGCCCTTCAAGTTTTTAGTTCAATAGACATCCTAGTATCTTGTTCTTCTTCTAGACCATTATTTAGGCTTCTACATATCAATCTCATGTTATTCCCAAGTTTACATCTTACATCAAGAAGCTCTTTGTGGTGTGGGAAAGTCGATCTAAGATGTTGGTCCAAGTATCAGTGTCAGATCCGTCTGATGTTTGTTATGTTAAACTCATTAATGCTTATTGTTATGATTTAAGTTTGAAAAGGATGATGAAGCATCAATCGATAAAATGTAAGCAATACGTAGACGCAAAGGCTATCTAAATTCGTGCCAAGAGAGGACCCTACCCCGCTTGTCTCGCTTCTTGGAATTATTTATAAATCGAAGTTATTATGCAGACGCAGACGCGATCTAAATGGCGCTGCTAAAACTAGGGGTGTGTTCACTTTCTCCCACCCCTTCTAGCCTTTGTTGTATAGATAGCCTTATATAGATATGCCAGTCTTAGTAGCAAATAGCCGGTTACAGGTTAGGATTTGTCCCGTTTTGCCCTATCGTAGTTTAAGTAGTCTGGAGTCTTTCGATCACCCGAATTTTGATCGAGCTCCTCGGGTAAGCAGGCTTTTTGCCGGTTGGACCGAGGCCCAAGCTCATGATCGCGCAAGGTATGCTCGCGTCGGTGAGTCTCTCGAAAGGTCCGGGGTTGAATCGTTAGATTCGAAAGCGTAGGACTGCTATGAAGTCTTTAGTATAGTCGAGCATATTTTTGAGTTCTCCGATTTGTATCATATGATTGTTGATATGTGCCCGATTTATCCGATGTATTGGGATCGCTTAATCGCTTAGGGCAAAACAACACATCTATTTAAACCTCGAAGTCCCCGGACTGGAATTCAAAAAATGCTATGCACTTGACTTAGGCCGCTGAGGTCTTATAGAGTCGAATCCAAGTGTATAAGCGAGCACCACACCGCCCGCCAAGGCTTAGCCTTACCGTGACCAGAGGCATGGATTGCTTCGGCAGAGTGCATCAAAGGCCAGCCTCTTTAGCTCATTCACGTACAGAATCGTGCCATCCTAATTTTGTCATCGTGAGATCTTGCTGACCCAGAGACGCAGATTCAGAGAAATATATGCGTAGTCGCTGAAGAAGCTTTCGAGGTGGATGAAATGACACGCTATGTGTGAGAAAATCATAGGGTGCACTATGGGAGTAGCCCCTTAGTGCCTATTCAACAGACTGAGGAGACTATACTATTTTGCGTCTGCTAATGCTTCTTGCTTGTTTCTACCAAATATGCTTTCAGCGATCCCTATGGGAGTAACTGGTACAATCGAATCGCTGATTTGAGGAAGGGTTTTTGTGAGTAATATGTTCGTGATAATGGCTTGATGTCTTAGATACCTCTAAAAGGCCGGGCCTGCTAGAGTAGCCCCTCAGCAGCTGGTCGAATCAAGACCTTTAGTAAGGACTAGTGTAGTCGTAAATGTGCTCCCGCTGAGTTAATGACTAAATCGGGCATGGAAAACAAAAAATTAATGCTGAATCCCAAAACTGCTCTAGGATCTATCGGCGTAGTAATGCTATGAACGGCCAGACAAAAGAGGAGTACATAATTGTAGACCGTGGCGCTGCCAACGCTCCAGGAACGTGGTCGATGTAGTCGCACTGGTTAATTTCAAGGTCGCTAAGTTCGCAGGGTCAAATTCCCCTTGCCTTTTCTAATCTTCATATCTCATCGCAACAGCCTCCGCTCACTATTCAAGCGCCTCTAAGTGTTGGGCGCCGTGTCTTCGCATACATCCGGCAGCACGATGAGACCCTCCGCCTCCCCATCCCGCCCTGAGTGCGGAAGTTGATATTCCATAGGAATCCCAGAGCGCTAACGACGTGACGCAGTGTGTGTGTGCCTCGACGACAACCCGTATACGGGCCATGGTCACGAGGCATGAGAGAGGGTGAGGAGAAAGTCAACCAAAGGACTTCTCTCCAATTGTATTTGTGTGTTTTATCCACCCATGGACATTCCTATATAGGTTTTAGGTGCTCCTTCCCATTGGGTTAGGCCATGTGGACTAATACCAAGGAAAATGCAGAATTTGACCGCTAAACGGGCCAAATTAACTCAACCTAATAGACAAAACAGAAATGTGACTAAAGAAAAGAGGCAAGCAAAGCAGCCTACCAGTCGGGTGGGCTTACCGCCCACCTAAGAACTCCAAGATCCCTCATGGTATAGCTCCTCGGCGAGAAATTCTCGAGCGGGATGGTCATTCTCCTCCCCGGCGGCCTCTCACTGCCTCAGGCTCATTAGTCGGCTCCCCGCTAACTCACTGGTGGGCCGGGCAGCCCCCACAGACAGCCTCTGGGCGCCACCTGTCTGGTGGCGCTTATCCGGGCCACTGCGGCGAGATCCGCCGCTGTGGTCAACATGGCCTTTTTCTTTTCTTTTTCCTTTTTATTTTTCTCGCACTTTTATTTCTAAATTATTTCCTCCGATTTGGTCTAATATGTGCTGACTTTATAAATTTTATCTTAATATTATTTATAATATATTAATTCACCATTAACATATAATAAATTTATATTTGTTCTATTTATCCGGAAGTGTAACACTTTTCCTGGATTTCTTTTCTTTTTTATTCTTTCTCCTAACAACTTCGTGATTCTCCGCTGGAATGATTCGCCTCTTCTACTATGATTCCGCTCATTTAATGATCACTCCTATCGCACTTCTTGTTGTATCCTCTGCCTACCGGAATGCTTCCAGACATGGATCTGTGATTGATCAACAGAATTGTGGATGTCCATGTGACCCTATATCTTCGATGACAATGTCGCTTGAACCGCCTAAATGTAGCATCCTCTCCTTTGTTTCTCACAACTTGTCCGGAGATTCATCATTGCATCACATAAATTTTGTTCAACTTCGCTCACAACAAGTTGTTTTCTTGTTACCGTGATATTACATCCCCGTGACCTAGTCACATGTTGCAACATTTATAGATGTATCCTGTCAAGACTACCAGAAGCGACCTTAATTGGCCATGTGGGAGGAATAACAACCTGCCTTGGTACCACATTTCATCTAATGCTCCTTCCGAATACCCAACGACACCTTTTATGGCCACCAAGATACTGTATGGCGCTTGATGCGCTCGCTAAAAGCGCACTTAGGGAAACAAGTGAGTAATAAGGAGCTCACGGGTCTAAGGAGAAGGAGTCTAGGTAGCAATACAAGAATGAACTATATGACTTGATCAAGTTAGCAATCCTTCGAGGAAAGTCCAACCACACTATTCTCCAATGATATGATTCATGTCGGGTTTATGATAATGTCATGATCTTGAAACCCGACCATCTCGCGACCAACGAATCAGGTATGAATAGAGGCTACTAGGGACTTGGTTGTTTCATACCACATATACCAATGTTTCACTTGGCACGCTTCCCTATCACAATATAAACTATTATAAACTAATTGAGAGAGGCACAATAAATCCTATTTGTTATTTTGCCTCTAGGGCATATCTCCTTCAAATTCACTTGCACTAGAGTACAAATAATCTAGTTTGAATTTTATTCATAAACCATATACCATATGCGCTTTTACATAGATCATGCATGCTCATGGGAAACGCCATGTCCATGTTCTGCTTTTACCAGATCATTATAAAGTTCAAGCAAATGCGCTAACGTCTTCCTTAATTTTGACATTCACTCCATTATCTTATAATGGGTCAAGTATTTGTTTGGCAACAAAGTTTAGACTTTTGTTTCTAGTAAGTTTGCGATGACGGTCAAGCTTTCACCGCTTGTCATCTAAACTTCAAACACACTTTGCTATCCTTTCAGTGTATATATCATTTACTATGGCAGCAGAATCCAGAGTCGGATTCAGGAGCTTACAAAGGACGCAGATCAACCTCGAGGGCTTTCTCATGGGCACGGGCCCCCAGTTCGGGACACATCATTCTAATGTTAAAAGCTTAATCTAGCCTACCCATAAATAACATTATACATCACATCAGATGAGCTTTTATACTTCTATATCTATGTAGATCCTAGTGCAAGGTACGAAATGCATCTATGCCACTTACATTGCTTCTTGCCATTTAAGTTAACAAACTTAATTTCCGTCTCGCTTGATCAACCTCGCATCACTTAAAATATTCATGTTCTTATAGTTAAGACTTTTGTCCTACCAACCAGAACCTTGGTCACATTATGTTTGGTATACAGGTCATGGTTGCATGTGGAAGAACCTATGATCTGAGGCATAGAGATGCAACACATCTCTTTCTTTTCAACCACATAGTTGCAATACTCAATGCTTCATGTGAGTAAGAACTACTTCTTACTTACCTTTTGTTCCATTCTCTCGAACTTCTTCGTAATCTTGCTTTAGGACATTCTCGAACATCTTTTAGAATCAAGTCCGTGAAGCATTTCCACATTTAGTGTTTATTAAACTCACCAATCTATCTCGATAGATCTTTATTGTTTAACAACTTCAACTTCATCCCAACTTATCTAACTTAAATATTATTAACACCAATCACATCATTCACATATGTCGCATCCACATATCACGTAGAATGATTTCATCTCTACTCAACATATGACATTCATGTTCTTCCGAGATCCAGTGATTTCACCTTTTTAGCTCCCACCCAGAATATGTCGCTACATATTATAAATTAATGCTGCTTTATTTGCCCCCACTCAAAGTTCAGGTCCTCTCGATAATCTTGGACATTCCAAAATTCCTTTGATCATCATCAATTTGAGAATTCCAATTTACGTAGACTTTAATATCCATATATTTCTAGTGTAAATCCAAAAAGACTTCAAGCATCACTACTATTGTAGTCAACTCCTTGAATTTGTCCAAACTTCAGACAAATCTAGCTTTTGTCATTCATTAAGTTTCATTTCCTCTCTGTATGACTCTTTGCGTACTAAATATCTTAAATATCAAGTACAAACTCTCTTTACTTTAATAAGATCAAGTAAATATGTTACTTTGCAATCTTTAAATGTAACTTAATATAGGATTTTATGACTCCATAGTCATTTCTTGCACTCAGGTCCATCACGCTCTTTGTAACCTCATAGGTATGTCTTGTTCAAAACATGACAAGTGAATCAACAATATAATTCCTACAAACTTGTAGAATATATAGTTGAATCTTACTTTCTTTAGTAAAAGTATTCAATTAAACTTTTATGATCATTATCATTGGTTTCTCCTCTATTTAGTAGAGAGTTTGGTTTCATTTAAACAAATTCCACTGCCGCACCACCTCAACAACTTCGGAGGTAAGGTCAAATACCTTGTTTTGATCTTTTACTTTCTTCCACCCTCAGAGATCTCTCACTAGTCAAGACACATCTAACTTTGGACAACAAATGAGGTTTGCCCCTTCGCGGAAGATGCATTCATAAATTTCTTTCCTAAGAATGCTTTTACAAAGACTTGTTTATTCTACTATGATTTCGTACTTCATTGAAATCTCCAAAACTCCTCAACGCGCCATGGCAACACTTATGGTGTTGTTTCCACGAATCTTTAGATGTTCCTTTTGTATTAAAAATGGCAGTGTTTTGCTTCATTTTGCCTCTCTAACCTAAACGATAACTATAACCTCGATAAGAGGATAATATTATACCATATGTATCTTAATACATAATGATTGCGATGTTTGGGACATTTCAACAAAGTTTGGAATTCATCCAATTATCATAATTTGTGAAACATCTTTCACAAGTTCCTTTTTTATGCTAAACTTAACTTCGAATACTTTAGTCATGTTTATCAAATCAAAGAGACTTGTTAATCTGCTTAATTCAATATCCTATTTAGTTAAGTGAACTCATTTGAACATTTTCAAATCATTTCAAACTTCATGTTTCATTAAGTAAATATGCTTTATTCACTTAAGTCCACAATAACAAATGATTTCCACTATTTGTTGAAAATATGATACATCACTATGTATAAGATCTCAACATTTCTTCAGATATCACCTGCTTTTACCGTTTAGAATGCGGAGTTTTTAGTCATTCTGTTCTAAGAGGCATGGTTTTGCAAAGTCTCTAGATTAGGCATCTAGGACCCGATCTTTCATAAAAGAACCCGCTAATAACCAAAAATGACTTAAATCAGAGTGTTATTTCATTATTAAACTTTTGGATATCTTTAGCATTCTAATCCTTTTATAAATAAGCTTAAACTATTATCATTAATATAGTGATGAGAATAACTTGTTTGCAATCGTGAATGTGACCATAAGGTGCATTGTTCATAAGAATAGTACAAATTGGTTTGTAACTTGTTCATATGAATAACTCGCTCACCAAAAGCAAGACACACAAACAAGGATTGGCAAAATTTATATTCAATTCCACTTTATCCAAATGATAAAACTTTATAAGAAGAGGTGATGTCACTATCAACCTGCTTTTGCTTGTCAGTCACTCAAGTCTATTGCTGCCTCAAATCCAAAGCAATTTCTCGCTGGCATTCATCCCGCTTTCACAAACGGGACAAGTATCAAATACTTTGCAGTAAACCATGCAATGAGTTTTGCAAGAACCACATTTATAATTTGGTATTATTCCAATATATACCCTTTTCATCCATGACCTCATTGCAGTAATCAAGCCCTTCTAAGAGTTCTCAACTCTAATGTGCAAGATCACTAAGTGATTTTCCTCCAAATATTCTCTTTTCATCCATGATGGAGGAAACCAACTCTAATGGCTCTGTTATACTTCTATGTGCCTTCGATCTTGTAGAATACAAATGTACCAGCCCAACTCTCCATCGAATGGAGAATTGGCTTATTGGATGATTATGGAGAAACACAATATTCCGGAGTCATCAAATTATCTCCTCAATCTGCTATTGTATCGTTAAAGAGAAGATCACCTATTATTTAGGATATCCCCCAAGGCGCAGTATTAACTTTAATGTAGTTGGACCCTTTTGCTTTCAAGTTCCAAATTGTTAATATATCTGCATGGCTTCATAAAGCGACCTCAATGGGATAGGCTAAGATCTACTAAGATATTTTGCAAATGCAGATCGTGACTCAAGTTTATAATAAGAGATCAATTTATAATTGGTCTCCACTAAACGGGTCATCCCTCTCGGACAATTCTTAGAAGCTATTCGTACGATCCCTATCCTATGCACAGACTCCCCAATCGCCACGCGGCCATCGGTAGCATTATCAAAGCGTAGACATTCACTAATGCCAATCACATCATCCATGTGACTCATGCTCATCTTTCGATCTCTCTCAGGTTCCGAGAGGCCACGCTATTCAGCGTGCAATAGGCTTTGCCAAATCTAATCTTGTGCGGTATTTGCTGTTGGCAACATATGGCTTACACCCAATCTATATGCGTAACGTAGATATGTCTCGACACCCAGGCCTCAGTGAATCCTCCTGATCGGGCTTCATATCAAAGAATCCTTTCTTTTGGTGGTGTACAGCACAAGTGTAGGAACACGAAACATTGGAATTAAATAGGGATTATCTTATTTTGCTACCGCTGAGTATCTAAATACTAGCACACAATAAGATGTAAAAGATGGTATCAACATCATATGTATAATGTGATAGATATGGGTCTTTCTTGCCTCTTTTTGATCTCCACTCAAGCCGCCTGGCAGATGTGATCTCCATCTTGCTACTTGGTTTAACGCCAAGTCCACTTAATTTTCATCCACCAGTGTCGTCTATCGAATGACGACTATTACTATACTACCGGTAATGTAAAAGTGCAAACTACTTTTACCTTTCCACAATCGGCTCAATGCCATATCATAATCACATTGCCCCAAAGAAAAATAGAAAGCTTAGACGCCTCTACTTTTATCTATTGTGTAAAGTTTTACGTGGTTGTTAGGGCTTTCGTATTAGAACTGTCCTGCTTCTAAATCATTTAACTTTCCAACCAATAACATGGATCCAATAATTGTTCTATTGTACTTCACCCCTTTCGAGGCCCCTCCGTTGCTAAAATGCTATATCAATCTATCGAATGGAGATACGACGTATAATCCTCACTTAGCCACTTTATACCAAGATACAAGCCGTGATGTTGAGCGTGGAACTAGTCTGCGATTTAATACGCTGTAAGGGGCTCTGGTCCATTGCCTACCGGCTTCATCAAACAATTACCGCGATGATATAAACAAGGCTACATGTTAGAGTGGTAACAACTCTGGATCAATGCCCGCACAAACTTTCAGCGCACTGGCTGCATAACACTCCTACACATAAGATCGGCTCATTTCTAATACCACCGTAGGGAATTCAAAGTGACAATAAAAAAATTTCCTACGCCATGTAACCCCAAACACTTGCTCTAGGATCTATCTATGTAGTAATGGCGGTGAATGGCAGACAGAGATATAGAATACATACCCTCCTTGTAGACAGTACGGTTAACGCTCCACTGGGGAACGGGTTGAAGTAGTCGCGACTCAGAGTCGATCTCAAGGTCGCCAAGCTCCCTCGCAGTCACCCCTTGTTCCTTCTCGATTCTTCATCATCTTCATCACTGCAACAGCCCGCTCACGCCCACCACATCTGCCGCCCCAAGTGTTGTGCCTCAGGTCGTTCGCTGTAGACACACATCCGTGCATGATGAGACCTCCTATCTCTGATCCCGCCGGGAGTGCGGAAGTCGATTGTCCAGTCATAGGAATCCTCGCACAACGTTAAATCAAGATTGCAGGGTGTTTTGATCGCATGTTCTAGCCCAAGTAACTTGGGGCCATGGTCACACGTAGGTAGAGAGAGGGAGAAGTGAGAAAGTCAACCAAAGGACTTCTATCTCCAAGTGTGTCTTTGCAGGTTTTAATCCCACCCATGGGCACCCTTTATATAGGGCATAATTTCATCAAGGTTGGGGGCCTTGTGACTAATACTAAAGGAAAAAGCTCAGAACTCTGACCGCCAAATGGGCCAAATTAATCTGTCACGACAAAAATGTAAAAATAGACTAAAAAGAAAAGAGTAAGTAGTACGATGTCGGTATTTATTGTCTAATGGCTACCAAAGAAAAGCTATGGCAATGATGAGAGTACCAAAGTGTTGGCCACCTCACTTGGCTCATTGCCTCACATGTGGCCATTCTCGGCAGTAAGGGGGAGTTCAAGCTGCAGCCCTCATGGGCCAAGTTAGGTGGGACCTCACCTCTGTTCGGGCGCTAGGCTATTCCGCCGCCTGGGGTTCCCCTGGCATAGGCGCCACGGGCCTACGTGGTCGGTCGCTTTGCCTTTCTCTTTTCTTCGGCTTCCTTTTCATTTTCTCGCACCTTTATTTTGAATTATTTCCCTCCTGGAAGTCATATGGCCTATTGGTGAAGTTAACCTTATAAATCTTAGATTTTAATATTATATTTAATATTAATTACAGCTCAATTAATATAATAAATACATATTTACAAAAACCCATCTTGACCCAAAACACCTTTGCCTTCACTTTCTCCGAATGACTGATCTTTCCTAATGATTCCTTGGCCCTTTATTCTTTTCTCCTAACAACTTCGGATCTCCGCTTAACGATTCGGCTTTCTTTTCTACCGTGGATTTCGTCGTTTTACGTAATGATCACTCTCCTATCGCATTCTTTTAAGTGTATCCTCTCACGGCTCGGGAATGCTCTAGACATGATTCAGATTAATGATCAACAGAGGGACCAGGGATGTCCATGTGACCTATATGCATTCCCTCTGGCGACAATGTCGCTTGAACCGCCTAAATGTAGCATCCTCTTCCTTTTGCTCCTTTGCTTGATACAACTTGTCCGGAGATCCGATCATTGGTATCCCATACCTTGTTCAATCTCGCTCTACAACAAGTTATGTTTTCTTGTTGCCACCGTGATATTACATCCTCGTGACCTAGCTACATGTTGCAACATTTATGTATGTAATCTCACCAAGCCGGGCCAGATGTATCTTTTTACCCGTCATGTGGGTGAACAAATCCGGTTCCCTTGCACTGTTACATGTCATCTACCGTATTCCTTCCTGGTCACCCAACGGTGACACCTTTATGGTCACCGGGGACATTACCAGATGACGTTGATGCAATGCAAGCAAATGTTGTACCTTAGGGAAACACATCGAGGTTAACAGAGTCACGGGTACTAAGGAGAAGGAGTTCAGGTATTAGCTATTGCAACAATGAACTATATGACTTGATCGTGTTGCAACTTTCTTCGAGAATGTCCAACTGCACATTCAATATTCTCCAAATGATATGATCCCGCTCGTCGGGCCTAAGTATAAAACGCCTTCATGGATCTTGAAACCTTTATCATCTTCGGACCAACGAACTAGTATGAAATAGAGCGCTACTAGGGGACATGGTTGTGTTCTTATACCACACATGTAAATTAATGTTTCCCACTTCTGGCACAGCTTAGTAGCACAATATGAAACTATTATAAACTAATTAGATATGACAATAAAACTTATTTATTATTCTAGGCATATCTCCTTCAGTTGAGTTAGAATTTAGCACGTAATAATAGAGATTTCCAACAAAACAACCGTGTGTGGAGATCCGTTTTACCTCTATATGGAAATTAGGCCTCCGAATCCCCACGGTCATGTCGAGGTCGCCAAGGTGCTATTATTAAACATGACGGGAAGCGATCTCACAAGTGGATAAGGCGATACCGACCACTGCAATCACAGGAGCAGATTCTAGAAGTCGATATGTTTTACAAGAGGGTTCATGGAGCAGATTGCAGGGCACTGCCAAAGCAGCGGGATGTTTCACCACGATGTATTCCTGTGAGAGAGGGTAGGGTTTAGGTACCATACTATACCAGAAAATATTTATAGTTCTAACCACCAATTTATTAGGGCTCAATAATCAAAGTATCTAGAATTTTAAAGTACCTAACTATGTCCTAATACGGATATTTTCATCATGCCTTGGTTTTCTTTGAATTTACGCGGTCCGTAATAACAGAAATTTGCTGGTAATGCATTCTCCTGCCTGGAATCCAAGGTCACCTCAATCCAACACCTCAACTGATCATCCAAGTGGGTCAGATCAATGCTCGTGATCCAAGAACAATGGAGTATCATGTTTAGGAGTTTAAAATTATAGACAAATTACATCATGTTGGGAGGATGATGTTATACAATCATGCAAATTTGTGTAAGTTCAACTCATTCATTTGCTAGTCATGTTATAGGAGCCATCTTATCAACAAGTTTTTTACATATATAGGTGATGCTCCAAGGTCGTCCAAATGTGTAAAAGTACAATTTAAGGCCTATGGCATCCAAATTAAGGTTCACCTTATACAATGTGGAGAAAATAAAGTTAAGCGTTCGCTTCAAGGTGCACCTCAAAAGCCTATGGGTTGTCATGGAAAATAGAAAAATCATTTTCCTCTCCTTATTTCTCAATGTGATCAGTCAAAAGGGGTTCAAAATTTCCAAGACTTAAATCTTAGCAAGAAGTTAACTCATCGTCAATCTCTCACTGGCTTCGATATATTACCTTGACCTCGAACAGTCCAAAAGCTTTTCAGAAACTATCAAAGCAAACTCAAATTTTGCTTGTAGTTTCAATTTGACCTTAATTCCTAGATATCATACAGTCATCAACAAGTAAGTAGCTTAGGAAGTCGAAACCGTATAAAACATGGAATACAAGTACAATATGATGTCGACCACTATATATGTATGTTGAACTTATTTGGGTATCCATAATTCAATATTCTTGACTTATTCATAAAAAGAACAATTAACCTCGTCATTTCTACCCTAAAATGTAGAATTGAATGTTCTTTCATCAGTCGGGATTACTCCGTTCCATTTACATCACATTATCGTGTAAATTCATCTACCCTGGAATGACATTTAATTCAAGATAATCTATCCTGGCTATCGTAGACTGTTTGGACCTAATTTTATTAAATTTCTTGGATGCAAAATCTTTAGCAATAGTTGAAACTATTGTCAAAACCCCTTGGTAATTGTGATATATCGAATAGACCGAGGTACCGTGCTTTTTCATAGAAACTTTTTAAAGCAACCTAAATTTACTTGTAGTTTCAAATTTGACCTAATTTCGACAATCATAAAGTCATTCAAATGGGTAGAGTTAGCTAGGTTATTCAAATATCGGCGTACATTTCATCTGGAAAGAGCGATCTTTCACGCTTCCTTGTAGCTCAAATTTGACTTCAATTTCAATAAATTGTCAAGATGCAAAATTCAGGCAAGAAGATGAACTGGGCTGCTAGAACTTCTTGTTTCATGTATTAATTAACTTCTCTTCGATGGATACCCCCAGAGCTTTAAATTTTCTTTCTGTGCCAACCCACACGCTTTTACTTGTTATAGTTCAAATTTTTACCTATATTCTTTTCTTTACCTATTATAATTTATAGGCATGATATAGACGCTCATTATTCAAGTCTCATGCGGTGGCACGCGGGCACCTACTAGTACTCTGTAGTTTCAATTTAACTTACCTTGATAAATCACATAAAAGCCGCCCTAATGGGCAGAGTTAATGAAGTTTGAAAACTCATAAAACATGGAAATCATATACAACATGTTATCCAATATATGTATGCAACTGGCTTGTGGCATTTATATACAATATTCTTTCTTTTACTCTTTCTTTAGAAAGAATAACCTCGCCAGATTCACTCTAAAACAGAATTGAATGTGTTCTTCTGATATTGGAAACCTGCCAATTCATGACATCGCTATCAAAGAAGATGTACCAAGGATCTACCTGAAAAGACATTTTGTCCAAGAGCAATCTAAGGATGCTTACTTGTAGCCAGGCCTGGAAAGTTCGACCCAATTTCGCTAAATTGTCGTAAGACAGCAAGAAGTTGAACCTATCGTTGAAACCTCGCTGGTTTCATACACCTTTGACCCCTCGATGGGTACCTCCAAAAGCTTTTTTGTGAAACCGCCGCCAAAACCAACAATTTCATTTGTAGTTTCCAATTGTCTTTAATTGAGATATCACATAAAGTCATTCAAATACAAGTTAGTTATGAAGCTTGAAAACTCATAAAACATGGGAATCGTAAGTACAACATTATGTTGCTTCATCCACCATATATGTCCTCACAACTTATTTTGTAATCCACATTCAATATTCTTTGACTTCACGGAAAAGAACAATTAACTCGCCATCTTCACCGGAAAAATGTAGAATCAGTTCTTCCCGGTAGTTACACCACCTTATGATCGATTCCGCACCAACAACAAGCACAAAGAATTGTGCAGCAAAATATTTGGGGGTGCTTGTCCCGATGGAGATCGGCTAACGTAAACAACACGACCAAGAGCCACGTTGTCAATGCGGCTATCGCTCACACCCAAACTGCGGTTTAAAATAGCCCATTCTATGTTACTAGAACAGCGTATAATTGAGAGAGAGGTTTAAAACATTCATTAACAAAAGAATCCTTAATGTAAGAACAACAGTTCAAGACGGAAAAGTAAATATGAAATGTCATGAACTAAATTAAAGAGATTGTAGTTGTGATTGAATGGAATGAGAGGCTTCTAGGCTTCGGGTCTCACTAGGCATTGATGGAAAATATATGTAAAGATCTATAAGAGATTTCGTATAAATAAATGTTCCCAATTGATTACCGTGTTGTCACAATGATGCACTATATGTTCTCACACACCGCTTAAACAAAAGGCACTGAACTAAAGACCACATAAGCTCCTCTTAGGATCACAAAAATTGAATTCTAGCTAATTAGGATCATACCTTCAACCTAGAATTGAATCAATCACTCACACATGGAACAACAAAATATATAAATATATAATGATATTGCCAAACTGGCCTTTCACCTTAGTTAAGTAAATACAAGAGAAAGAGGGGAGATGGAGATGGAGACTCCATGTCAGGGTGGTGATGTCTTCCTTCCTCCCCCTTCTTCTCGCTGATGCCTTGATGGTGATGGTGTTGAGGGAGATATAGATCTCTGAGGTATGATGAGGAAGATCTCCTGTAATGAGATCTCATCGGTGGCGCGGGCGCAGGCGCCTACTTCAAGGCCAAGTGGCCTGGTGGTTCTTTCTGGGTCCTCCTCCATTTCCACTTTGGGGTGCCCTCAGGGGTTCTCAATATAGTCACACTAGGAAGGTTCTAGAGCTTTTCTAGGCTTAATCGTTGTTTTAATCTTTTGCAATTCATCATGGAGCTATACTAATCAAAATAGCTCCCAAGTATATAGGTCGCTTTCGTCAAACCGCTTGCGTCTCTTTAGTATTTTGGCCACTATTTCCTTCATACTTAACTCCATTTTTGGGTGTTCTTGGGCTCGTTGAGTTCATATAATTGAGGGATACAACCCATGGTCTTGACACTACCTCTATTTGGGATTATTAGTCCTAAGGGCCGTTACAACATCAAGATAACTATAACTCTCTTTCAATCTATGCATGCACCAATAGTTTTATATGCATTAGAGAAGTGAGAGAAAAGGAGAACATGTATTGACTAGAGACATGGCTAAATGAGATAGCCCTATAATCTCAAAAATATATAAGCTTTCCTGACTTATAATCTCAAACAGAGGTAGTATTTATTTTGAGAAGCGGAAAATCACTTTTTTCAACCTCTCAAATGGCCAAGTCCTGTACCGCGCCCTCCGGCTACTATGCCTTTTGTCTTTTCGGTTTTATTATCTATAATCATCACATTCTGCCATTGTTACGTTTACAGTTGAAAATCACACTGACGACATTGTTTATTATAAGAAGATGCAATCAAGGATCACTTCCTAAAAGACATTTAATCAAGAGTACTTATGGTATTTACTTGTAGCAGTCAAGTTTGACCTAATTTCGCTAAATTGTCAAGATGCAAAAGTATTGTAAAGGTTGAACCTAATATCTAAACTCTCGCTGAGCCTGGAGCATATTAATTTCGAATTCTGCAATTTCCAAAAGCTTTTTCAGAAACTATCAAAGTTAAACCACGATTTACTTGTAGTTTCAAATTTTACCTAATTTTAGATATCAACATAAAGTCATTCAAATGTGGTGGGATTAGGCTAGAAGCTTGAAAACCATAAAACATGGGAATCGCAAGTACAATATGTTGTTGATCCAATTACATGTTCCGTCAACTGTCAGGACATCCATCCAATATTCTTTTGACTTCTCTTTACGTAGCAAGCATCAACTAACCTCGCCTATCTTCACCGGAAAATGTAGAATGGAACGTTCTTTTCCCGGTAGTTGGACACCACACCTTATGAGACTGGATTCCGCACTAACAAATGTGGTTACTGCAGATTTGTGGGGCAAAGAATATTTAAAAGTTTGTCCCGATGGGGAGATCGGGCGAATGTAAACAATATCTAATTTCTCACAGTACCACGCTTGTCACCGCGGGCCATTGCTTTCACACCC
Source organism: Avena insularis (assembly GCA_023614405.1). Lineage (NCBI taxonomy): Eukaryota > Viridiplantae > Streptophyta > Magnoliopsida > Poales > Poaceae > Avena > Avena insularis. Next base: position 309,130,685 of record CM042692.1, read on the forward strand.
AAACTGGGTGGGTTTGGAAAATAGCCTATTCTATAAGTTACTAGAATAAATATAATTGAGAGAGAGGTTTAAATTATCTAATATCAAAAGAACTTTAACAAGAACAAAATAAATTCAAGACAGAAAAGTAAAACAGGAATATGAACTAAATGAAGAGATTGGTAGTTGTAGGATTGACTTGAATGAGAGGGCTTCTAGGCTTCGGGGTCTCACTAGTACTAGATGGGAAAATATGTGTGATCTATAAGAGATTTCGACAAATAAATGTTCCCAATTGATTACCTAGTTGTCACAATCGTATGCACTATGCATGGTTCTCACACACACCGGCCAAGGAAAAGGCACTTTCTAATTCAAAGGATCACATAAGCTCCTCTAGATCACAAAATTCTACCTAGCAAGACTAGATCATACCAAATCTTAGAATTGAATCAATCATCTACACATGTATGAACAACAAAAAACATATATAAATATATAATGATATCACAACTGGCTCCAGTAATCTTAAATAAGTAAATAAGGAGAAAGAGGGAGATGGAGATGATGATGAGATGAGATCGATGCTTGGTGGTGGTGATGTCTCTTCTCCTCCCTTCTTTCTTGCTTGATGCCTGATGGTGATGGTGCTGAGATAGGATCTCTTGAGGTAAGGGTCGAGAAGAGCGCTGGCTGTAAATGGAGATCTGGATAAGTATACAAGGGCAGATACCGCCTCAAGGGCTATGGCCTATGGTCTTTCTGTCCTCCCTCCTTCATATCGGCCTTGGGGTGCCCTAGGGTTCCCCAATATAGTCATAAGGACTTAGGGAAGGTCTAGAGTTTTCTAGGGCAATTCCTTGTTTTCTAATTTTTGGTGAATTATATTTTAAGCAGCCACGCACCAAAAAAATAGTTCGCTATAATGCCATCGTAAAACCGCTTCGCTTCTTTAGTATTTTACACCATTTCTTCCACAATAACCCATTTTAAAAGTTCTTGGGCTCGTTGAGTCTATATAATGAGGATACAACCCCATGGTCTTGGATATCACTGCTTGGGATTATTAGTCCTAAGGACAAGTTGCAAATACTAAGATATTCCATAATCCTCTTCAATCTATGCATGCACCAATAGTTTTACATGCATTAGAGAAGTGAGAGAAAAAAGGAGAACATGCATTGACTAGAGACACTAATAAATGAGATACCCTTATAATCTCAAACAATATATATAAAGCCTCCTGACTTATACTAAACAGTAGGTAGTATTTATTTTGAGAAGTTGGAAAAAAATCACGCTTTCAACCTCCTCAAATGGCTAAGTCCGGCACCAGGCTCCTCCATACGGAAGTGCTCTTGTCTTTTTGCCTTGTTTCTATCTATAATCATCATCAACACCTGCCACATATGTCAAGTAGTTGCAAATCGCTAATCGACGCATTGTTTACTACAAGAAGATGCAATCATGATCCGCCTCTAAAAGACATTTAATTCAAGAGCACTATGGTATTTACTTGAAGCTAGCTCAAGTTTGACCCACTCGTTAAATTGTTGTCAAGACGCAAAAAGTATTGAAGCAAAGGTTGAACCTATCATCTAAACTCTCAACAAGCTTCCCGGAGATATTAATTCGGACCTCAGATGGTACCCAAAAAGCTTTTTCGTAAAACTATCAGCAACCTACGATTTACTTGTAGTTTCAAATTTTACTTCAATTCCTAGATATCAACATAAAGTCATTCAAATGGGTGATTAATAGAAGCTTGAAATCATAAAACGGGAATTCTGGGCACAACATGTTTTTCATCCAATTATATATGAATCGTCATGGCTTGTGCATCCATATCCAATACTTTTGACTTTCTAAGGAAAAGAACAACTAACCTCGGCCATCTTCATCGGAAAATGTAGAATTGAATGTTCTTTCCGGGGCCATTACCACACCTTATGACCTGGATTCTCGCATCAACAATGTGGTTATTGGCAGCATTTCTGTAGTAGCAAATATTTAAAAAGTTTGTCTGATGGGAGATCGGCCATCGTAACAATAATGCACTTCGCAACACGCTTGTCAATGCGCTATCGCTTTCACACCCAAACTGCGGGTTTGAAATGCTCATTCTACAAGTTACCAGAATAGCGTATAATCGAGAGGCTTAAAACATCTAATAACAAAAGAACCTTAACAAGAAACAAAATAAACCAAGACTCGGAAAAGTAAAATGTGAATATGAACTAAATTAAAGAGATTGTAGTTGTAGGATTGAATGGAATGAGAGGGCTTCTAGGCTCGTCTCACTAGTACTAGATGGGAAAAAATATATGTGTGATCTATAAGATTTCGTGACAAATAAATGTTCCTCAATTGATTATCGGCCACAACATGCACTATGCATGGTTCTCGCCACCGCCAAACAAAGGCACTTCGGACCAAAGGATCACATAAGCTCCTCTTAGATCACAAAAAATTTAACTTAGCGACTAGATCATACCTCAACCTAGAATTGAATCAATTGGCTCACATGGATAAACAAACAAAATATATAAATATATAATGATATCACAACTGCCTTCAATCTTAAATAAGTAAATATAAGAGAAAGAGGGAGATGGAGATGATGATGAGATGAGATCGATGCTTGTGGTGGTGATGTCTTTCTCCTCCCTTCTTTCTTGTTGGATGCCTTGATGGTATGGTACGAGGAGATATAGATTCTTAGGTATGGTTGAGGGTACAGCCTGCTGTAATGGTGGGAGATCGATGGGTGGCGGCAAGGCAGGGCGTCACCAAGGGGCTATGGCTTGCGGTTCTTCTGTCCTCCTCTTTCATATCGGCCTTGGGGGTGCCCCAGGGTTCCCCCAGTAATATAGCTGGCGACTTAGGGAAGGTTCAGAGCTTTCAGGGGCGACTCAAGTAGCTTTACCTTGGCAACTATAATGGGCGGACATAATACCAAAAAATAGGCCTCTGGGCCATAGAAGTGTTTTGCCAAACGCTTAGTTCTCTTTAGCATTTTGGCCACTATTTCTTGCTACTTAACTCCATTTTGGGTGTTCTCGTCATGGAGTTCATATAATTGAGGATATAAACCTATGGCTTGATACCACTTATTTGGGATTAACCTAAGGCTGTTAAACACCAAGATAGTCTTCATAACTCTCTTCAATCTATGTAATGCAATTCAATAGTTTATATGGATTAGAGAAGTTGAGAAAAGAGAACATGCATCGACTAGAGACACTAATAAATGAGATAGCCTCATAATCCTCAAAAACAGAAAGTTTGACTTATAATCCCCAAACAGAGATGGCCTCGGTGCTGAAAACCACTTTTTCAACCTCTCAAAATGGCTAAGTCCGCAATTGCATCACACTATGCCTTCGTCTCTTTCTTTATTTGGATCGTATAATCATCATCAACATCACATATGTCATAGTGTTGGAAAAATCATATCATTTACATTGTTTACTAAGATGTACCAATGATCCGCTTCCTAAGAGACATTAATTCATGATAATTATGGCATTTACTTTAGCTATCAAGTTTGACCAACTCACAATTGTCAAGATGAAATGTTGAACTTATCATCGAAATCCTCGTCGTTTCAAGACACTTTAACTTCTATTCAAAAGCTGAAACTACCAAAGAAACGACATCATTGTAGTTCACCTACCTAATCTTATTATCAAATACAAAGTCAAATCAAATAAAATTATATAAAGCTGAAACCATATGGAATTTGGGCACAATACGTTGTTGATCCACCATATATATTCGCTAACTTTGGCTTGATGATCTTACATCTTAGTTATTCTTTTGACTTTCACTAAAAGAACACCAACTCCCCGCCATCTTCACTGAAAAATGGAATGGAATGCCTTTCCTGTAGTTGGGATGAATGCACTTGACCGATTCCTCGACTAACAATGGTAAGCATAAAAAGATTTCAGAGTAAGAATATTTAAAAGTTTGTCTCCGATGAGATCGCTAACAGAAACATTTGATTCCCGCGAAAATTACCGCTGGTTAACGCGGTTTGACGTTTACGACCCAAACTGGTGGGTTTGAAATAGCTTTATTCTATAAGTTACTAGAACACAGAATTGAGAGAGGCTTTAAATTATCTAAACAAAGAACTTTAGTCAAGAAACAAAATAAACTAAGACAGAAGTAAACAGGAACATAAATGCAAAATTAAAGAGACGAAGTTGTAGGATGAATGGAATGAGAGGGGTTTAGGCTTCAAGTCTCACTAGTACTAGATGTCATGTGGATCTATAGAGATTTCTATAAATAAATGTTCTCAATTTATACTGGTTGTCACACTGTATGCACTATGTATAGTTCTCAAAGGCTGGCCAACAAGGAAAAGGCACTGGACCAAAGGACTCACATAGCTCCTCTTAGATCACAAAATTTACCTTAGCGCATCAGATCACACCAATCCTAGAATTGAATCAATCACTCATACATGTATGAACAACAAATATATAAATATATAAATGGTACAACCTGGCTCCTCAATCTTAAATATAAATACAAGAGAAGAGAGGGATGGAGATGACAAGGAGATGGAGATCGGCGTTGGTGGTGGTGATGTCTTCCTCTCCTCCCTTCTTCTTGCTGGATGCCTTGATGTGATGGTGTTATAAGATATAGATCCTTGAGGTATGGCTGAAGATTCTGCTGGTACGGAGATTTGATGGGAAAAGTATGGTGGCAGGGCGTCAAGGGCTATATTGGTGGTTTTTTCTTGGGTCCTCCTTCTCATATCGCCTCAGTGCCTTAGGGTTCTGGCTGATAAAGGGCCATGACTTAGGAAGGCTCAGAGCTTAGGCAAATTCCAAGAGCTTTCAATTTTTTGGCAACTATAATATTGTTTTTATATTTACCAAAAAATAGCCTGCCATATAGTTGCTCGCCAAACCGTCATTTCCCTTTAAAATTTTGGCCACTCATTTCTTCATACTAACTCCACGGTGTTCTTGCCTGCTGGAGTTCATAATTGAGGGGATATAACCCTACTGGTCTTGGATACCACTCTATTGGGATTATTAGTCCTAAGGACAAGATGCAAATACCAAGATAGTTCATAACTTCCTCTTCAATCTATGCATATTACATGCAATAGAGAAGTGAGAGAAAAGGCAAATGCACTGACTAGAGACTAATAAATGAGATAGCTCCATAATCCCAAAAATATATAAAAGCTCCGACTTCTATAATCCCAACAGAGAGAGATGATTGAGAAGTTGAAAACTACCAAACTCTCAAATGGCTAAGTCTGGGTACCCACCTCCTCCATACCATGCCTCTTGTTCCTTTTGGCTTTGTTTTAGAACATGTTGGAAAATCACACCTGGACGACATGACAAACTGATGATCCCATTTCAAAAAAATATTTAATCTAAGAGCATCATACCATTTGTAGCTAGTCAAGCTTCACCAATTTTAAATTGTTTACAAAGCATTAGCAAAGAAGTTGAACCTATCATCGGAAACTCCTGCTGGTTTCCTGATATATTAATTTTGACCCTCGATAATTTCCAAAAAGCTTTTCAGAAATCCATCAAAGTTAAACCAACACTAGCTTCAAATTTACCTAATTCAGATATCAATATGTCATTCAAATGTGGATAGGAAGTTTGAAAACTCCATAAACATGGGAACGCAAGTAACATGTTGTTGATCCACCAGAATCATTAACCCGCTTGGTGAGCATCCATATCCAATATTCTTTGACTTCAATGTAAAGAACAACTAACCTCTTACCATCTTCACCGAAAATGTAGAATGGAAATGTTCTTCCCGGTATGGACACTACACTTGAGCACTGACCCCGCACCAACAACAGTGGTTATTGGGCAAAAGATTTGTAGCAAAGCAATATTTAAAAGTTCTTGGCGAGATCGGCCAACAGAACACGTAATTCCCCGCAGCCCACGCTTGTCAATGCGGCTATCGTCACACCAAACCGGTTTGGAAAACAGCCTATTCTATAAGTTACTAGAATATACTGAGAGAGGTTTAAATTATCTAATAACAAAGAACCTTTTAACAAGAACAAAATAAATCAAGATGCAGAAAGTGGTAAAACAGGAATATGAACTAAATTAAAGAGATTGTAGTTGTAGGATTGAATGGGAATGAGAGTGGGCTTCAGGTTTCGCCTACTAAATTAGATGGGAAAAATATATGTGTGATCTGGCAGAGATTTCTGAGCAACAAATGTTCTCAATTGATTATCACTGGTTGTCATAATCGTGATGCAATTATGGCTGTTCTCATGTTGGGCCACCGCCAAGGAAAAGGCGGGGTAATTTCTACCAAAGGATCACATGTTCTCTAGATCACAAAAAAATTCTACCTTAGCCAAGACTAGATCATACCTCAACCTGTGGAATGAATCAATCACTCACATAGTAAGGAACAACAAAACATATAAATATATAATGACATTGCCAAATCATTCCCAGTAACTAGCTAAGTAACACAAGAGAAAGAGGAGATGAGATGATGATGGAGATGGAGACTCCATTGGTGGTGGTGATATCTCTTCTCCTCCCTTCTTCTTGCTTGATGCCTGATGGTGAGCAGTTGAGAGATATAGATCTCTGAGAAGTGCACAGAAGAGCTCCATAAATGGAGATCGATGGGTGGCTATGGCTACAGGCTGTCACCGGGAGGGCCATGGCTGTCAGTGCCTTCTTGGGTCCTCCTCCTATCGTGGCCTCTGGGGTGCCCGAGTTCCCTAATATAGTCATATGACTTAGGGAAGGTTCTAGAGCTTAGGCAACCTCAAGTTGTTTCGAATTTTTGGCAAATCATATCATGGAGTTTACACACCAAAAAATAGCTCTGCCATATAGTTGCTCACAAACCGCTTTCCCTTTAGTATTTGGCTACCATCACACGAATCTATTTTGGTGTTCTTGGCTCATGGAGTTCATATAATCAGCGGATACAACCCTCATGGTCTCGATACACTGTTAGATTATTAGTCCAAGGGACAAGATGCAAATAATAAGATAGTTCATAACTCTCTTCAATCTATGCACAACTAAATAGTTTTATGCATTTTGGAGAAGTGAGAAAAGGAGAATATGCATTGACTAGAGATAAATAGAGCAAATTTCTTTTATAATCTCAACAATATATAAAGTTTCTAATTTATAAGTAATCCCAAACAGAGGTAGTATTTATTTCGAGGTTGAAAATCACTTTTTCACCTCTCAAATGCATGTCCTGTACCACCTCCATACTATGCCCCTTTGTTCCTTTTACCCATAATCACTATCACACTGCACACACAGTTGGAAAATCAACTGTTTACATTGTTTATTACAAGAAGATGCATCATGATCATTCAAAAAGAGTATTTAATTCAAGATACTATGGAATTTATCTTTGAAGTTAGCTTCAAGTTCGAATGCATTTCAAGTAAATTTTCGGGATGCAAAGTAGTATAAAAAGGTCTGGAACTTCATCATCTAAAACTCTCGCTGTTTCTATATATTAATTTTGAATTTCATGGGTACCTCCCCAAAAAGCTTTTTTCAGAACTATCAAAGTTAAACCTACGACGACGGTAGTTTCAAATTTTACTCAATCTGATCAAACATAAAGTCATTCAAATGGGTGGATTGTTTAGGAAGCTTGAAAAACCTATAAAATATGGGAATCAAGTAAGTACAAATATGTTGTTGATCCACTTGTTACAAGTCCCAACTTGTCAGGTATCCACATCCAATACCTTGTATTCCCCTCACGCGAAAAGAGTCAACTAACTCGGCCCATCTTCTACCTGAAAAATGTAGAATTGTTCTGTTCTTCCCTGTAGTTGGACACACTCACAATTTATGACTGGACCTGCAATAACAATGTGGTTAATAAAGACGGAAAAGAACATTTAAAAGTTTGTTCCGATGGAGATCGTACAATGTAAACAACATGACCTCAAGCAGCCCATGCTTGTCAATGCGTGCTACTGCCTTTACTCCTAAACCGTGGTTTGAAAACAGCCTATTCTATGTTACTAGAAGAAGGCTAATTGAGAGAGGTTTAAAATATCTATTGAATAAAGAACTTAACAAGAATAAACTAAGACGGAAAAAGTAAATGGAATATGAACCAAATTAAAGAGAGATTGTAGTTGTAGGACGGAAATGGAATTTGAGAGGCTTCTAGGTCAGTCTCACTAGGCACTAGATGAAAATATATGTGATCTATAAGAGATTTCTGCACAAACAGTTCCTAATTGACACGGGTTATCACTGCAGTGCACTATGCATGGTTCCCTGCACACACCGGCCAAACAAAAGGTGACTTTCACTCCAAAGGATCATATGTTCTCTTGATCACAAAAATTTCTAACTTAGCGACTAGATCATACCTCAAACTTAGAATTGAATCAATCACTACACATGGATAAACAACAAACATATATAAATATATAATGATATCACAACCATGTTCAATCTTAAATTAGTAAATGACAGAGAAAAGAGGAGATGGAGATGGAGATGATGGGGATGAGATGAGATCAAGGCTGGTGGTGGTGATGTATTCCTCTCTCCCTCTTCTTGCTTGGATGCCTTGATGTGATGGTGTTGAGGGAGATCTAATCTTGAGGTGTGGTTGAGAAGAGCCCGCCGCACGGAGATCGGATGGGCATGGCGTGGTGGCTCACCAAGGGCTGCGGCTTGTGGTTCTTCTGGGTCCTCTTATATCGGCCTTGGGGGTGCCTAGATTCCCCCAACACCGCCTACATGACTTAGAGAAGGCTCCTGAGCCTTTTCTAGGGAGAATTCCAGCCAACCCTTTGATAAATTATAATGCAAGAAATATAACACCAAAATAGCCCAGCCGAGCAGCTGCTTCTCGTCAAACCGTCACTTTAGTATTTTAATAATACCATTTCTTCATATTTAACTCCATTTTGGGTGTTCTTGGCTTGTTGAGTCTATATAATGGAGGATAACCCCATGGTCTGGATACTACCTCTTATTTTGGGGATTATTAGTCCCACGGGCTAAGTTGAAAATACCAAGATTCATAACCTTCTTCATCAATCTATGCATGCACCAATAGTTTTGCTACTAGAAGTGAGAGAAAAAGGAGAATATGCATTGACCAGGATACTTAATAGTCAAGATACTTTATAATCTCAAATAATATATAAAAGCTCTCCTGACTCTATAATCCAAATGGTAGGTGTAGGAGTTTATTTCTAGAAGTTGGAAAACACTTTTTCAACCTCAAATGCTGGAATCGTCCCAGCAGCCTCCATACTATGCTCTCTTTGTTCCTTTGCCTTGTTTTTATCCATAATCATCAAGACTCATACACACAGCCATGATGCGAAAGCGGATAAATTCTACCTAAACTACTAAATGTATGCCTATATGAAAGCAATGAGAACTAGAAGTCATGCATATAAGGCATAGCTATAGTTAGCTGGAAGGATTTGAGATATAAATGGCTCATTCTATATGGCTAAAAGACGGTACTCTTGGCAGCCAACAAGTTCCAAGATAGACCTTGCCTGGCCCCTCAAAGGTGAAGGGCCGGTAATAAATTAATGGTTGTGAAATAGCTTATCATTGGAAATCAATGCCTGTATCCGTATTTCTTCTACAAGATTGAAGAGAGAAAAACATGTATCTACAAGGCAAATACAAGCCTGAAGTTATAAAGACACTAAAGATTCATCAAACTATGTAGAACATGTCAAACGTAAGGCATTATAGTGTCTCATTTGTTCATCCACACCAATGAATCATGCATTATCAAACACCTCTTTTCATTCTTTGTCTTTCAACTTCAGTTCATCAGAATGATCATGCTAAACTTACCGTGTTTATTCGTATCATAGTGCTAAGAATGGATAATTTGACCATTACTACTTCTTTCAGATAATGATTTCAACAACAGAGATATTCCTCTTTTGCTTTGAACGCATGTCACAGAATATCAATGCATACCCTAAATATAGCATTTATGCTACATATGTTGCGTAAATCATAGCCAAACTCCAAGAGTTTCCTCTTTGGGTTGAATTAAAGGCTAATGGAGTTATATCCAGTGTTAAAGCGACAATGGTGCGTATATCACATAAAGCAATATCATACTTTAACTAATGTGTCAAGATTTGCATGCATCCACCAGAGTTTAAATATTAGTTTCTTCCAACAAGTCCTTTCAAAGAGTACTACTGGTCGATGATTACATTCATGGTGTTGAGTATCTCAGGCTTAAACTCACATAATTAAACAACACCTTATTTAGCATGTAACCCAAAACTTTGAAATATCATTTCCGCTGATAACTCCTTCCGTACAAACCATCAAAGCTCTATTAGTTTTGACATTATGGGTCGAGTATAACCCATTCGCCTAATATAAAGCTTATTTGCAGGACAACCGACAAATTTCAAAATATCTTGATCAAGCATCGCCTTTCCAAGTGTAGATCAGACAATGTTTTCTAGAGGATCAAATAGTGTCACAGTTTGATAAACAATTTGGCAAGATGCATACAAGCTCTAAATCAACTCCTATGTTTCTATGAGCAAGTGTATCCCCATGAATATAGAACTAGATCTACTGAACATGCATTCAATAATGGATATGATCACAACCTTCATCGAATACGGACGTAACAAGACTCTACATGCGTATAACTCGGGCTTAGAACTCTGTAAGAACCAAACTTTAGTATATCACCAAAAGAAAAGAGAAACACAGCTTCCAAAAAATAATAGAGGTGATAAGTGGTTACCTCCCAAGCTTAGATGAAACATAAGTATACATTCTACTGCTGAGGTACAAGTAACCTCTCTTTGATGGACAAAGAACCTTGCTTCAACATGCTTTGATGGCCCGTGCCTTCCTTGAGGACTTGCTTAAAACTAAAAGAAAACGAAATATTTTGTGCTCTCCTCAAGACACTCTGCCTAGCTCATAAGTGATAAAAAATACAAGTCCCAATTTAGTCGGTTCATCAAACTAAGTAACTGCCACTTGTCAACAAACTAGTTCCAGAAGATGCCTCTCCTAGATTTTGATGAAGTAAGACAAAATACAAACAGGCACTCATGTGCTTTGGGTTAAAAGAGGTCTGAAAGGAAGTTGCTCACTGTAAACCATTACCTGAGCGTTGAATTGAAGCAACCAAGTGGCCCGCGGAGTAACTACCGGCATATACCGCCAGCAAGGTTCAAGTCTCGAAATAAATACACAAAATAAAATGCATCGGTTTGGTATACCTAACACAGTTTATTTTACCCTAATCGAGCAAAAGGAAAGCAAAAAACATGAACTTCTAGAGGTTCATGCCCAGAGGTTTCTGGTAGAATCTTATTGCTTACATAAGTTTCTCATTGTTCAGATCATGAGGAGCTCCTGTGCAGTGTTTCGAAAAGTTTTTAGAAGAAGAAATAAGAAGAGAATAAGATTGAGCAATGGTTACCTTCTAGTCGGTATTTGAGTGGGGTTTTCTCAACTATATCAAGACAACTATATGGCTGCATTTCAAAAGTGTCCTCGCCTTTATAAAGAAGGTCGCCAAACCAAACCAATTTTAGAAAAGAAATACAAAGGCATCATATCTATACGACCGAATTCATACTAGACGGAATTTTATTTCTGTGGCTATTATAGTTCAGCGTTAAAACTCACAAAGATGATTGAAAAAAAATTAAAATGGAAGCAATTTATATCTATACGATCGGAGTTTATACGGGTCGATTTTTTATTCCCAGCCATATAGTTGGTCATTAAACTCTCAAGTATATATGAAATAAAATTGTTTATGGCAAGATATCTATATTTAACGAGGCCATACGTCAAATTTTTATTCAAAGTATAGTTGGTCGTTAAACTCTATATGCATCAAAAAATTCTATTTCTTCAAAATTATTTTATCTTGAAACTCGCTAAACAATCTTGTTTGACAGTTGAAATAACAATTTAATTTTGACCAATAACAAGATATAAAATCTAATTCTAAATCACAACCGAAGTTATTGCAAATACAGGCAATAATAATCACCTTTGGAAATTTTCAATTTCAAGATTACTCTAATAAAGGGTGACATACAAGAATAAAAAAAGCAATGCAACATGAATACAACTAGACTCAAGACGCAAACCAAGAAAGACGCCAACGACCCCGTTGCTCCCGAAGCGCCTTTAAAGCCATAAAGTTGTACTAGGATGTTCCATACATTACCCACTTGATCCTATGACATCGACTGAAAGTAGGTCAGACATACCTCATTGAGCATCTTGAAGTAGAGTTCGTCGGAGTTGTAACCACATGCAGCATCGAATCATGTAGATGTGAAATGTTCTCATTGCATTGATGCACCAAGCTTGGTGAACATGCCTGTATAGTCAAATTGAGAGGATTTGAGACTATATAAAAATTCTGAATCTTACCTCGTTACCGTGTAGGGGAACACTATAGCATTTTTTCCATTACAGCAGGAGTCTGTGACCTCACATGTTAGTGCTAGCGTTCCCATCTCTAGCTCCACACATAATGCTCTCCATATGAGTGTCTAGCACAAGGCCTCCATAGAACAATTATCAACAGTTTTAGCATCATAAAAATCATTACTAGAATTAGAGGCATCACAAACAAAAGTTGTATCAGACTCTTTGCTGTCAACCTCACCTTTTTTGTTCTCCTTTTCATCGATTAGTGTTTAATAGCTGATGACCCACAAGTATAGGGGGTGTATCACAATATTTTTTGATAAGTAAGAGTGTTTAACCCAAATAAGAAGGCATAAAACAAGTAGTGGAAGGAGCGGGAATTCTCCTGTAAATACTTAGTAAACGATTTTTAGGTTTTTGATAATGTAGGTAACAAAGCACGGTAAATAAAAGACAATAAGAATAAATGCAACAAGTGCCCAATCCTTTCATTAGCAAAAGACAATATGGTCAGAGCCATTTAAGACGACTCAAACGTTATTACAATGTAATACCGCCATGCTTTCGCTCATATAGTTGATTAAATTTTCTCTTAGTTTGCTAAGTGTTGTGTAAGTGAACTCGTGCATAATGTAATCAATTCTTCCTAGGACTAATACATACCGTAGGATTATACCCCTGAAAAGCATCCCTGCAAGTACAAGAAAGTAATTATGTAGAAACTTAACCATATTTAAACTCTAAGACCCTCGACGCCCTCAGGTAAATGAAAGTTTCTTAATCGGGGTTCTAAGGTTTGTGTCACTCCCGCAACCCCTACGCATTAGTAGCCAAATACACAATGCATTCCCTAGGCTCCATATAGGTGAAGTGTCATGAAGTTTCGATTTGCTCACATGACACCACAATGAAGAAATAGCTGTTCACAACTCCTAAATATCAAAACCATTGAATATTTCTCAACACAATCTCATCTACTAACAACATGACTTCTCCCATGTCCTCAAGAACAAAACGAACTACTCACAAGACATCATATGGATCAAGATCAGAGATGAAATAATGAAGTGTAAATAATCTGAACATAAACGATAATTCAATGGTTCACCCAATACGCATCAACTACAAGGAGTAATCAACACCTAAAGTTTCCTAAGAACTATGCAAGATTCAACCCAATTGTTGCTAGCAATGGTATGAAGTGGTGATGATGGTACAGCCGGTAGATGATGATGGTGTTTATGATGGCGATGATCCCGGCGAAGTACAACTTGTTATGTGATGTCATGGAGATTATCTCCTCCCGTGAAGGAAATTTCCAGCAGTAATTTTGAAACGGAGATCTTTCTCTCTAAGTGTTTTCCGCTTCGCAGAGGCAAAAAGAATCTTTTCTTGTCGCCCTCGTAGTCTTAGGGTTTCCTGAGTATAATATACCCGTTAGAGGAGAGTTGAGAGGGGCCGTATGTATTATTACCATTCTTGGCCGTATGCGGCTACTAGGTAGTCACGCATCAGGTGGTGTGGGCTCCTCATGGCCCATCTCCACCCCTTCCTAGCAATCTTCGCCTTCGAAAAGAGATAGGATTTTCCATTCTGATTTTTCTCGATCTTCTCGCCAATTTTGCCTCCAACAACACATTTTCCATCGTAATCCCGATCGTATGCGGGTCCATGCTCCAAAAGTCATCAACCATGCAAAACATAGATGAAATAAATATAAGTATCATCTCTTTAATATGAACATATCAATGAATAACAGTAATTTTACGTGATAGAATAGTGATGTAAATGGACGTATCAACATCCCCCTGTTAGGACTTCGCTGAACCCTGCTTAAAACTTAACTCAATAAACATGACCTCGTGTTTATGGAGCGTAAGAGCTCGATAAAAAGAATAATGGACAAGAAGCCATCGACATTCATCACCCATAAGTCATAATATAAGACCACTACTACAAAGACTAACTCAAGAAGAAGCAGAAACATTAACAGATAGCAAATAATGCTTGGTACGGTGAAACCTATTCTGGTCAATAATAATTGATAATTGTTGGAAAGTTCACATAACCTGTTTTCACGATAGTTTTCAAAGTAGTAATTCACCGATAAGATAATGTAAAACAAGGAATATAAAACATGATTGAATAAATCATCATATGAATGAAATACAACAACTCAAAAATATCAAGGATAAGAAGAATACCACTCAATCCAAAAGAAACAAAGGCCCTCAGGTAAAAGCAGGATTTCAAGTTTCAGGAAGAGCTTCTCAAAAATCATGGTACTTCATTTAGCCACTTCTCATTGTTCTATCATAGGCATATTTAGTGATTAAGAAGACACAACTAAGAGGAGGTTGAGCGTTATAAGTTGAAATTATGCCCCTTAATGGTGCTAATCGAACTCATGCTACTCAACTTTAGTCACAAGTAGTCACCGTCAATGTAAATACAATGAACCGCTTAACGGGTACCCCTTGCATACATGATACAAAAGAGTTATCCCATAATCAAAATGACAAGACAAGCAGACAATGAGCATCTCAAATGGATTCGTCATATTGGTATAGGTTTTCATTGAGGATGCTTCCACAGAGTGCTCATTATGGTTATGTCATAAGTTTCACCATGATTAGGCATGGCTTAGGCTAATGTGCCCAAAGCTTTCTCTAACACAATAAACCCATGATCTTATGTTCCCTTTATTCACAACTACGGATCTATAAGCAAAGAATCATGATATCAAATATGGAAAATGAGCTGGCCTCATGATACATGGTTCGCTTAACTTCAATCGAGAAATCTAAAGACAGGCAAGTAACAAAGATGGACAATAATCACTCAAGTTATTAATTAAAGGAAAGTGCCATCAAGTCTGGTGGAGAGCTTTAATCACTGACTTTTCTCAAGGTTGCTTTAATTAAATAGATAAATGAATTTCTATTTGAAGAGTAATATAAAGTGGTAGGTATACAATTGGTATGTTTATTTCTAAGGAATGATGAACAGAAGGTCTTCTCAAGACAAGTTTTTGCTATATCAAAAGTATAAGTTGAAGGAAACAAAGGTTACAAGTGATAAAAACAAACATGTAATCTTCCTTGAAGCACAAGATTCAGCTAGAATACTAAACTTATGAGAAAATCAAGAGAAAGATGATGCAAATTATATTTCTTTAAGAGTACTTTATCTTTTTCTATCTAATTCCTCAAATAGTGTCGCTATCACCGAGCCAGTTTGCCAAACCAAATAAATTTACTCAATGATCCCAAAGTGATACCTATACTAACAGCAAGATCAATCATATAACCATGAATTGAAACTAAAATAAGATATGCAAAAGAGTAAACTAGAACTTCTCATTAATATTCCATAACGGCAGCCACACTAAGGGATATATAGATATCTAATCTAGAGGGGGACACTAATGCAACCATCCTACATGATAACTCTCTATTCATGATATGACTCTACTAAAAAGGTAAAAGATAGAAGATAGTGATAGGATACTGCCAAGACTCCCCCTGTGCTTGGAAATAAACCAAGGATGCCAAACCCCATGAGGAATTATCTCTTCCTATGTGAGGGTATTCCGATGAGCTTTCCCATTAATTTCCCAAGTCCTCAATCTTGAAGGTGAGAGTACTTAATCAATCTGAGTTTTGCTCAATGTCGCTTGGCGATCAAATGGGTTGCAACGAAGCTCTGGCGATTCTTTCCCCCACTCTTCTCCTTAAGTCTTTTTCCCGCATGTATTGTAGTCAAGGCAAATCCTAATTGAGGTAGTTTCTCCTGGCATATTCGTATTAATGTCATGGATAAGGGTATGAAAGGATCTGCGCATGGAGGAAGTGACCGTGGAGCCAAATGCTGACGCGGAGGTTTCCCTCTGTATCAATGAGTATAAATTTTGATCCCGGTGGTTTGCTAAAACTCCAATGCTTGCAATGGTAATGCTTGGAAGTGATGTTATTTTGCTTGCCTCCTTCTTCATCTTCACTCTTGATCTCCTTCTGGTCTGGGTCTTAAGATCTTCCATAGGCTCCTTTCCTTATCCTCGCGTATACCCAACAGGTTTCTAACTTTCAAGAATAGGTTCCCGCGTACGTATCAAATGTTAAAACACGAAGACGAGAATATTTTATAAACTCGGGGATCCAGGATTATATATTACGGAGTTTACAAATGCGAAGGCATTGGGAGAAATGTCGGAGACGGAGTCCGGCAAAATTATTAATCACCCGGTCAAGTGGCTTTTGGCAAATCGCGCTGTGGGGTGATGAGCCACCCCGTTCGCTTTCCGCCCCTCTTTCGCCCATAGCTTCTTGTTGATAAAACTACAAAAATATAATCGATAGAATTTTCGTGGAACTATTCTTGACGAACTGCTACCTATTCAAAAGTCAGAATGAGAGGAACTTCAACTTGGTCTTTTGACAATTTTCAGAAGTTACTTCACTTGACAACATCAATATCTTCATCTTCATACTCATATTGCTCAAGTCATGAACCTTTCACTTTCTTATTACACCATTTTCCAATAACCTGGAAATTTCTTTCACACAAAAACTTCATACAATTCTCATTAGCAATATTATGTGTTTTGTAATAAAACCTTTTAAGTCCAATTTCAAATTAAATCCATCAAATCATAAGCTAATGAGTAACCTTCCTAAAACCCAAAAGAATTCAAAAGGAAATCGATTTGGCAATAAATGAAAGAGAGGCAAAATCTATCGTATAGACCAAGAGTAAAGATCAATTTCTAACATCTCTCTGCTGCTCAAATCAAAAGTAAAACTAATGAGCAAATTAACAACCTCAAGTATAAAACACATAGCTCAACTGGCGTTACAAGGTAGATCTCTCATTTAATTTTACTAAGTAGCTACAAAATCTGTTTCAGGACAAAACTTCCCCAAATTCATTTTCCCATTAGAGGTCGATTCGACACAAAACCAAAAACAAAAAGGATAAGGAGAGGTCAATATCAAGTACTCATCAAGACTCAAATAAAATAAAACAACTAAAACAAATAAATATTGTCTCCCTAAAAAGCTCTTTCTTTTATAATATTAAGATGGGCATGATAATTTCAATGATGCTCACATAAGAATATGAATTGGAGGAAGAGAGTATTAAGAAGCAAAATATACATAAGCTTAAGTCTAACCCACTTCCTATGAAAGGGAAGTTTCTAAACAAACAAGTTGTTGAACCATAGGCTACTAGCATAGGAAGGCATAAGAAGTGTAAATATAAAAATCAGCATGTAAACAGGGAAACTTGATATTATTGAGATGCATATGAAATTAGCCTCTCTCTCTGGGAATATCTCTTTCAAAGATCATGTATAAATTTAATGATAAGAAGCTATCATATTTGAACCATTGTAGCAATGAACGCTATCCTAATGTAAAACACACACAGGACACACAAGCTCTGCAACACCACTTTGTGAAACAATATTAGGTATCCTTACAGAGGATAATGTGTCCATCTTCCACATATCAGTGGACAAAGTCTTTCAAGCATTTGCTATTATAGTGGTTCATCATCCATTTGTTTATCAGTTCAATAGTCATTTGTAATTTCTGCCAACTATATTAGCTATCATAGAATGTTCCTTTATCTTAACTGGGAAAGGTATTTTCAATGTATGTCATGTAAAAACATGATTAGAAGTATAAACTTTTAGTATTTCAGAGAATAATTTTAGCAACATCTTTATATGGTTCATGATACTATTCCACTTCTTTTAGGAACTGAATATGCCAAGCAAAAGCTCTTAAAATAAGATGCAGTAATAGCTTGAGAGTCTGTACTATAAGCATTTTTAATATTTTGAAAAGTCAACAATTCTCATAAAAGATTCAATGCATTCATAATCATAATTTATAATTGCCTTTCTTTTCCTTTATTCTCCTCCCATGCTTCAAAGATTGTCTGAATACGATCTAGAAGGCCTATTTGATTTTTCTTCCATGCAAGGAACGATCCAAAGACAAGAATATCCAATAAATACTTTATATCATGTGAAGAGGGAAAGCCTTATCAGTTATCGATAATATTATTGTTGGAGCTCATGAATGGGACATTTGACATTATAACTTCTCCAATCTCCCCAAGCTGAGTTGTACTTTCCCATGGCCAAAAGTTGTATATTTGATTACGACTATGAACTTCATCAGGAGGATAAACTTGAATAAAAGAGGAAAATACTTCCTCCCATCCAAGACCCGCCATTCCTTCCAAAGCTAATTTTATACTAATTCTTACCTTCCTTTTAGTGATACCAGAAGTAATCCTTCTTGACTCGATCCGCTGTAACACCCTCGCACACTTGAACCCGGTGAGCAATTCGGGTATAAAGAGCAAATGATCACGTGGATGGGATAGCCCATCCTTAAATAGTTGGCCAGGTATCCATAACACGCATCAATAATTCTGTAGGCATTTTAAAAGCATCATTCTCAAGTAGTAGGTTCACTTCCTTAGCAAAGGTAGTAGCATTTAAATAAGAAACTCAAATAATTATCCATATTGAAAAATAAAGCAAAGAAGGTATAAACAATACTCATAGTAGAAGTTTCTTACTGGCCTACCCCCGGCTAACGGCGCCGTAAAATAGTCTCAGTGACCCACAAGCATAAGGTATCGTAGTATTTTGATAAGTAAGAGTGTCAATCCAACCAGGAGCAAGGTGCCAAGTGAAAGGTAATAGGAGTGTGAATTGTAAATACTAGCAAAACGGATTTTAGGGTTGATAATGGTAACAAAGTTACAGTAACAAAGACACAAGAATAATGCAAAGAAGTGGCCCAACTTTTCTTTAGCAAAGGATGCTTGTATTAGGTTAAGATGACTAAACGTTTTCGAGGACACATGGGAATATCATTATGCTTGCTTCATATAGTTGATTAAATCTTTCTTTAGTTTGCTGGCGTTGTGTGGGTGAACCCCATAATGTACCGTAACTCTTCCTAGGACTAATAAGACACCAGATTATACCCCTTTGAAAGCATCTGCAAGTACAAGAAAAGTAATTAAGGTAGAAACCCAACTACAGCTTTAAACTCTAAGACCCCGACGTCTTTAGTAAAGGTTTCTAATCTAAATTGTGTTTTGGCACCCTAACCTCACGCATTAGGGGAATTCAACACACAATGCATTCCCCTAGCCTATAGTAGTGAAGTGTCATGTAGTTCACGTACCACATGACACCACTAGGAAGAAATATACCACAACTTGAAATATCAAACCATTGAATCTTTTTCAACATAATTCCACTACTAACAACATGATTCTCCCATGTCCTCAAGAAAAAAAAACGAACTAATTAATAATTTATTACATCATAAGGATCAAGACTGTAGATGATATAATGATATGTAAATAATTTGAACATAATGATAATTCAATGTTCACCAACAGTATCAACTAGAAGGAGTAATCAACACCGGAAAGTTTCCAAGAACCAAGTGTAAGACCCAACCCAATCACATAAAGGAGGCTGAAGGGGATGATGAAAGTCAGGATGATGATGGTGGTGATGATCATGATGTGATGATCCCAATGGAAGTCTAGCTTGATGGTGGTGTTAATGGCGACGACCCCCTCTCCTGAAGGAATTCGTCCACGGAGATCTTCCTCTTCTTGTTTTCCGCTTCGCAGGCGTAATCTTCTATGGTCGCTCCCCAGTCTTTAGTTTTCAGAGGATAATATACGCTGAGGAGAGCCGTAGGGCCTTGGTCCACTCCTGGCTCTCATTCGCGACATTATCCTCCCCGAAAACCTGACCTTGAGCAACCATAGAAGATCACGCCTCATGGAAAACGAGAGATCAGGCAGACAGAATTCTTCCCGAGAGGGGTGAGATTCGTCATTATTATCAATTATTCATCAAGCTAGACTCTACTGGGACTATCATCATGATCATCACCACCATCATCATCATCACCAAAGACCATCATCACCCCTTCATACCATCGTGAATAATTGTAATAATCTTGTACATAGTTCTGGGGAACTTCCAAAGTTGATTACTCCTTCTAGCGTTGATGCTATTGATAAACCATTGAATTATCACTATGTTCAAATTGTTACATATCATTATATCATCTCCGATCTTGATCCATAAGGATGTCGTAAGAGAAGTTCGCTTTTTTGAGGACAAGGAGAAGTCACAAGCAGCAGTAGGGAATTATGTTGAGAAAGATCAATGGTTTGATATTTAAGTTGTGGTATTTAGTGGTGTCATGAACGTGAGACTACATGACACTCACCCATATGTCTAGGGGAATGCATCAGGTATTTCTGGTTACTAATCAGTTGGAGTGCCAAAACTCAACTTCGTTAGAAACCTTGCAATGCGGGACGCTGGGGACTTTAGAGTTTAAAGCCATGGGTTAGGTTTCTACCTTTAATTACTTTCTTTGTATTTCTGTGATGCTTTCAAGGGTAATCATGCGTATTAGTCCTAGGAAGGTCGGGTACATTAGCATGTGTCTACCCACACAACACCTAGCAAAATCCAAAGAAGATTAATCAACTATATATGAAGCGAAAAGTACTTGACGATATTCCCATGTGTCCTCGTAGAATTTGGTCATCTAATCTAATACAACCGTTTGTCTGCATAAAGAAAGGATTGGGCCACTGGCTTTATTTATCTTATTGTCTTTATTTACTCATACTCTTTATTTAATTTATTTATCAAAACCCCTAAAGGGTTTGCTATATTTACGAGAATTGCCTAGCTACTGGCCAAAGACCTTTCCGCTTCTCGCTGGATTTGATACCTCTTACTTATCAAAAAATACTATACACCTTATACTCAGGGGTCATCAAGACTATTTTCCGCGCCGCTTGTCGGGAGGAATCAGTAAAGGAAACTTCACTATGAGTATTGTTTTATCAAGTTATTTGCTTTATTTTCACAGATAATTCGCTGAGTTTCTTATTTCAGAATGCTACTACCACCGCCAAGGTAGTAGATGAACCACCACCGTCAGAATGATACTTTAAAACGCCTACAGTATAACTATTGATCGTGTTATGGATAATTTATTATGTTGAGATAACCATCCCGTGATCATTTGCTCTTTTTATATACCTAATTACAAAGGGTTCAAGCAAGTATTGCAAATGTAGCATCGTCAAGAAGAAGTTATTCATTATCGTCAAAAGGAAGAGCTAGGCAACGGTATAAGTCAAGAATGTACAAGATTCGGATGGAGGAAATAGTACTTCTTTATTCAAAGTTTTATCCCTAGTGAGATCTATAAAGACTGTGAATCAAATATAACAACTTCTGGCCATGGAGAGAGTACAACCCAGCTTGGGGAGATTGAAGTTATTAACAATGCTCAAATGTCCCATTCATGAGCTCCCCAACACACATATTATCACAACTTTAATCACGTAAGGCTTTCTTCATGATAAGTATTTATTGATGCTTCAAATGGATCATTCACTTGCATGGAAGAAGAAGCTCAATGGGACTGGATCAGATTCTACAATGTCAAGCATGGAGAACACAAAGGAAGAAAGACAGTATAAATTATGATTATGGGAATGCATTGAATCTGGAGTGGAATCTCAGTGACTTTCAAACATTAAAAATGCTTATGGTTCAGACTCTCAAGTCATTGCATCTTATTTTAAGGTTGTCAGAGTACTAAGTTCTAAAAAGAAGTGGAATAGCATTTCAAGAACCATATAAAGATGTTGCCAAGAGTGTTCCTACAAGAAATACTAAAGTTTATACCTAATCATGTTTTACATGACCTTACATTGAAAAATACTTCCCAGCTAAAGGGAACACTTATGACAGCTAATATACACGAAAAAATAAAGCCGCTGAACCTGATAAACAAAATGGATGATGAACCTATAATAGCAAATGTGAAAGAACTTTATTACCAATATGTGGAAGATGGACAGCATTATCCTCTATAAGGATACTTCACATTGTTTCACAGTAGCAAGCAGAGAGCTTGTGTCCTCAAAAGAGTCATAGGATAAGCGCTCATTGCTACAATGGTTCATGGATAGCTTGGTATCATTAAATTATGGCTGATACCGGTGTTATTTTAGAGAGGTAAAAGAATTGCCCTTATGCATCTCAAATAATATCAAGTTTCCTCTCGCTTTATGCTGCTGGAAAGTTTTTATGTTTTAATTTCTTATGCCCTTCCTATGTGCTAGTAGCCTGGTGGTTTCAATGAATTTGCTTGTTTGGTAGAAACTCTTCTATGGTGGAAGTGGTTAGACTTAAACATGGATATTTTGCTTCTTAATGCTCTCTTTCACATCAATTCATATTCTTATGGAGCATCATTGAAATTATCATGCCCATCTTAATGGCTATAAAGAAGAGCTTTTTTGGGAGACAACCTAATTTATTTGTGTTTTAGCTTTGTTTTTGTCATTTGAGTCTTGGAAGCAATTACTTCCGTAAATGAATTTCCTTATCCTTTTGTTTGGTTTTGTGTCAAGATCAACTTCTAATGAGAGAGAAGGTAAGATTTGGGAAGTTGCTGTCCGAAACAGATTTGTGCTTCAATTTAAAATTGAGAGATCTCTCGATGTCGGATTGAGCTGTAAATGTTTTGGTGCTTCCTACCAAAGTTATTATTTAACTTTCATTGTTTTTGACTTTGATTTGAGCAACAGAAGATGTTCAAAAAATTGATCTTTACTCATCGTCTATTTTGATAGATTTGCCTCTCTTTCATTTGCTTCAAGTCGATTTCTTTTGAATTCTTTGTTTTCGGAAGGAGTTGCTACAGAGCTTTGGTGATTTGATGGATTTTCTGTTGAAATTGGACTAGTGTTGTTTAATACCTCGCCACACTAATATTGCCATAATGAGAATCAGAAGTTTTGTGTGAAAAAGAAATTTCCAGGTTATTGAGAAAATGGTGTAACAAGAAAGTGAAAGGTTTCAAGTGACTTGAGATAATATGAGTATGAAGACGATATTGATGTTATTCAAGTGGTAACTGGAAAAATTCTATCAAAGACCAAGTTCGTAGGACCCATAGAGTCCTGTCAATAGGTAACAGCAAGAATAGTTCCAATGTAAAAATTCTATCCTGGGCTATATTTTGTAGTTTTTATCCAACATGAAAGTTGCTAGTCGGAAGAGGGATTTGAAACAGAGCTGTGGGTGGCTACATCACCCCCGGCATCGGCCCCTCGGCCACGGCCTGGTCAGTGGTGTGGTCGCCCACTGCCTCCTAACGCATTTTCTCCCAGTACCTTCCTTTGGTTAGAAATTTATTATATAATCCCTCGATCCTGAGGTTTAGTATATCGTGTTCTCGCTGTGTTTTGTTTTGATCCGCTTCGCCAGGAATCATTCTTGAAAGTTAGAAGCACAATGGTGTTCTGCTAAGGATAAGGAAAGGAGCTATGGAGGAAGATCTCCAAGACCCTTCGTATAAGAGAAGGAGATCAAGAGTGAAGATGAAGAGGAGGCAGGCAAAGCCAACAGATCCAAGACACCCAAAGATTACCATTGGGTAAAGATTGTGCTTTTAAACTCGCCAGATCAAAAGGATCAAGACATATGTCAATCGAGGGAAACTCACACCTGCTTGGCTCCCACGTCACTTCCTCTTCCACGTACCAAGAATCCTTTTCTTCATACCTTTATCCACAGCACACATTTTATTATGCCCAAGGAGAAACTACCTCCAATTAGATTTGGTTTTGTTCTAGCTATGGTGAAAAAGAAGATTTCAAGGAGGAAGAGTGGGGAAAGAATCAAGAGCTTGGGAATTGAATCCGGAGCACATGATTATGAGTGCATTGAGCAAAACTCGAAGACCTGCATTTCCTACCTTCAAGATTGAGGACTTGGGAAATTAATCAGAAGTTTATCGAGAAGTTTACCACCACCACCGTATGAGCACCTCATCGTGTTTTTGCATCCCCTTGGTTTGTTCCAAGCTTGGGGAGTGCCATGTATCGTATCACTATCTTTCTCTATCTTTTACCTTTAGTAGAGTCATATCATGAATAGAGAAGTATTTGCAGGGATGGTTTGCATTATGAAGTGTCCCTCGTTAGAAGATATTCATGTATCCCTTGGTGAGTCATTGCTATGGAATATTAAATGAGAAGTTCTATCGCTACTCTTTTGTACATCTTATTTTAGTTTTCAATTCATGGTTATATGATTGATCTTGCTGTTAGTATATAGGTATCACTCTGACTGCTGAGTAAATTTATTTGTTTTGGCAACCTGCCTCCCCACAAGAAGGTATATCTATTTTTGAGAATTGAATGAAAAGATAAAGTACTCTTAAAGAAATATAATTTCATCATCTTTCTTTCTGATTTTCTCATAAGTTTAGTATTCCTCTAGCTAAGATCTTTTGTGCTTCCAAAGGAAGATTGCATGTCGTTTCTTATCATCAGGTATGTTTGTCTGCTTCCCTTCAACTCTTATGCTTGCTACCAAATTTCATAGCCAAAACCCAGACCTAGAGGGAATGCTTCCTGCATCCATTCCTTAAACCAAAACTTATGCCAATTGTGTACACCATACCTACCTACTAGCACTAATAAGTATTCTGGTAAATTCACTTTTATCTACCTTCCAAATTAAACTTGTTATAGAGAAAATTAGTGATTGAAGCTCACGAACTGATGGCACACTTTACTTTCTTTGCAATTAATAAACTTGAACCATTGTGTCTAATCTTTTGTTAAGCATACATGCTTCGTTTTTATCATTGAAGTTAGCGTAACCAATATCATGGGAACGTCAACATTGCAATTTATATTCCATTGATATCATGATTCTTTTTGCTAGTGGATCCCGGTATGTGAATAAAAGGGGAACTTGTAAGATCATGGAGTTTGTAGTGTGTGTTAGAGAAACGTCAAGGCTAGCCTGCTTTCATGCCTAATCATGGTAACTTGCAAGACAACCATAATGAGCACTCTATGAAGCATCCTCATTAAAACTCTGCCAAAGAAATAAAAGATCATTTAGATGCTCATTGTCTGCTTGTCTTGTCATTTCGATTATGGATAGCCTCAGACATGTGCAAGGGTACCTGCTGAAGTGGTTCTCTACAGACATGATATGTATTTACAATGACAAGTGACTACTTGTGACTAAAGTTGAGTAGTATGAGGTTCAAGATTGTAAGTAAGGGCATGATTTCAATCATAACTTGTCAAGTATATCCTTAGTTGTGTCACTTTCACCTTAATCACCTAAATATGCTCTATGATAGGCAATGAGAGTTGCTGAAAGCTGTAAGTACCATGATTTTTGGGTTTTTAGGCAAAACGGAAATCCTCGCTTTCCTTCCTCGTATAAGGGCCTTGTTTTACTTTTAGTTGAGTCAGTAAACTCATTCCTCTACCTTTAGTAAGTATTTGAGTCATTGTGGTTTCATTCATTCATATGATGATTTATTCAATCATGTTTCTTATGTTCCCTTGTTTTGGTACATTGCTCTTAACTCAAGATTACTACTGAAAGCTATCATTGAAAAACCGCTATAGAACTCCAGCAAATTATCAATTATTCTTCACTGTGAGCTAAGTTTGCTTAATACTAAATCATATTTACTCTATGTATCTTTATTGTGTTTCCTTTACTTATTGCAAGTTAAGTCATATATAGTGAGGGTCTTATATTATGACTTTGGTATCACGAATGTGGATAAAGCTTCTTGTCCTGTATTATTTTATCGACTCTTCACTCCATAAACCTGAGGACATGTTTATTGAGGTTCAATTTTCGCTTGGGGATGTTGTCTGGAGCTTGGGGGAGTTGATATGTCCATTTTGCATCACTATTCTATACTTCATAATTTACTGTTATTCATTGATATATTTCATATTAAGAGATGATACTTATGTTATTTCATCTATTTTGCATGGTTGGATGACTTGGAGAAGGACCGCAAATGATTCTGATGCTGAAATGCTGTTTGAGACAAAATTCACAAGATCGTAGTAAACTGGCAACATAGAAAATCCTATTTTTTCGTATATCTAAGAATGTATAGAGGGAGATAAAGTATGGGGGCCCACATCACCTCTTTAGCTAAAGCCAATTCTAGGCCGCGCCACTGCGTGGTGTGTCACTGGTTCACCCCTTTGATCTCCTCCGTATATTATCCTTCCCAAACCCCAGAGACCGGGACACAGAAGATTCCATTCTGCCTCACATGAAACACTAAAAGAGAAAGATCTCCAAAGACACAAAATTCTCGCTTTCGGGAATTCTTCGGAGAGGGAATACCATCAACACCACCATCAAGTCAGACTTCATCGGGATCATCATCATCGATTACCACCTCATCATCATCACCAGCACCATCATCACCCTTCATACCTCATAACAATTGGGTTGAATCTTTGCATGTCTTGTAGGGAAACTTTCCGAGTGTTGATTACCCTCAGAAGGATCTCATTGAGTGAACCATTGAATTATCAAGCATGTCTACACCTATACATATCATTACATCATCTCCTCGATCTTGATCCATATATGATGTCTTGTGAGTAGTTCATTCTTTGTTCTTGAGTAATAAGGAGAAGCCGCAAGTTAGTAGTGGAATGTTGAGAAATATTCAATGGTTTGATATTTGTTGTGGTGGTATTTTCTAGTGGTGTCATGTGAACGTTGTATCATATGACACTTCTCACCCATATGGGCCTAGGGGAATGAATATTTGGCTACTAATCGTAGGGGTTGGGTTGATAGACAAAACCTTAACCCCTGTTAGGGAAACCATTGCACAAGGACGTAAGGGTCTTAGGGAGTTTAAAGCTATGGTTAGGTTTCACTCTGAATTACTTTCTTTGTACTTATAGATATTTTCAAGGGGTATAATCACAAGTATGTATTAGTCCTAGAAAGGCTTGGAGACATTAAAGGCTGTGTTCACCCACACAAATACTTAGCAACCAAAGAAGATTAATCAACTGAGTATGAAGCTAAAGCACTCTGACGATATTCTACGCAAAGGCTTCTAACGCTGGTCATCTTACACATAAACCATATTGGTTTTACAATGGAAAGGATTTGGGCCACTTGTTGCATTTATTCTTATTGTCTTTATTTACTCGTATCAGGCTTCACCTACATTTACTAAAAAAAAAACCCTAAAAAATCCGCTTACAAGTATTTACAGAGAATTCGCCTCCTAGCCACTCAACAAAGACCTTCCGCTTTGTTGGGTTCGGTACCATTTATCAAAATATTGTGATACACCTATATTGTAAACAATCAGCCACAAAAACACTAGTCGTATGTAGTGATGAACAAAAGGAGGGTTGATAAAGAGAGTCACAACACAACTTTTGTTTTAGATGCTCTAATTCTAGTAGTAATGATTTTTATGATGCTAAAACTGTTGATAATTGTTCTATGGAGGCCTGAAGCCTACACTCATATGGGAGAGTACTACACATGAACTAGATAGAACCACAGCTAATACGTGAGGGTCCTCAACTCCCCGCTATGATGGAAAATACTACAAGTGTTCTGCTGGGTTGTGCAATTCACAGGTAAAGATTTCAGCAATTTTATATTTTAAATCAACCTCCTCATTGCAGCTTGCTATTAATGGAAAGTGTTCATCAAGTTTGGCATCAACACAGCGGAACCTGTTCATTCTGCATGATTTCACGCACCTGTAGCAGGTGCCAACTCCCACCTCCAACTCTACTGATGTCGTGTTTTATGTAAGCAACCTCACTCCTCGAGTCGATATCCTCGGGATCCAAGGGTAATGTATGGAGCATCCTAGCCTGGCTTTATGGCTTTAAAGAGCGCCTTGGAGGCAACCCCGTGAGTCATTAGCGCCTTCTAGTTTTAAGGCCTGAGTCTAGTTGTATTCATGTTGCATTGTACCTTTTATTCTTCTAGTTCATATGCATGAGTAATCTTTGTTGAAAATTTGCGGGTAGAATTTATTGGTTACTATGTGTTGCAATAACTCAAGTTGTATTTAAATTCCGCTTTATATATATACGTTGTTATCAAAATTAAAATTGTTATTTCACCCACAAAACAAGTTTCGCCAAGTTTCAAGATAAGCAGCAATTTTTCAAGAAATAGAATTTTTGATGCATATAGAGTTTAACGACAACCAGGCAATACCGGAATAAAATTTCGGCCGATAGCCCGTCAGACAGAGACCAAGTATCGATAATTATTTCTATATGTACTGTAGAGTCGGTCGACCAACTATATGAAGTGAATAAAAATCCAGTCAGATAGCTCCGGGTCGATATCAGCTCTCCTTTATTAATTTTTTTTTCCAATGTATCGACAGGTTTAACTATCACCATATGTCGAATAAAATTCCACCAGATAGTTCCGGCCGAGCAGATATCGGCGCTTTGTATTTTTCCTAGGGACAGACAGTTTGACGACTAACCATAATGTATGGACACTTTTGGGTCCTACATAGTTGTAGCCGGAGACAGTTGAGAAACCCCTCAAATGCCAACGTAGAAGGTAAACCATTGCTCAAAAATCTTATCTCTTCATTTCTTCTCTAAACCAAACACCACCGGCTCTCCCATGATCTGGTGATGTTTTGAGCTATAAGCACAAAATTCTACTACGTAAACCTCCTAGACTCGTAGAATTTGGCAGAAGTTCATGTTTTTTTACTTTCTCGACAAGGTAAAATAAACTATGTTCGATACCAAACCGATGCATTTTATTTTGTGTATATTTTGCAGGACTTGAACCTGTGTGACGATGTAATGTAGTGCCTCACATGAGCCACTTGGTTGCTTCAATTAACGCCCGATAATCGGCCCGGTAAAACCTTTCCAACTCAACTCCTTTTATACACATAGGGCTACACACTGTTTCATATTTTATTCCACTCTGCACTTCATATCAAATCTAGGAGAGGTACTCCCTAGAACTAGTTTTGCTGATTAAGTGTGGTGCTGGTTTGATGAACCTAATTGCTGGGACTCTGTATTTTACTTCACGAGCTAAACCCGTGTCTTCTGTAAACACAAAAATATTTTGTTTTCTTTTAGTTTTAAGCAAGTCTCAGTACCAAGCTATATCAAGAAGCATGTTGAAGCTAAAGGTTCTTTGTCCATCAAAGAGAGGTTACTTGTACCAACGTGTAAAGTGTCATCTTTTGTTTTCATCTGCTTGGGGGAGGTAAATTACCATCACACTCTGTTTTGGAACCGTATTTTCTCTTTCTTTTTGGGTGATATACCAAAAGTTTGAATTTTGCAAAGTTCTAAGCTTGGGGAGGTTACTTCCTGCATGTAGAGTCTTGTGCAAACGCTCGTATCATGAAGGTTTAATGCAATCATGTATCCCCATCATATCGAATGCATGTTTAAGTGAGTCTAGGTTCTATATTCATATAGACACTGCTCATGATAGGCACCATAGGAGTTGATTTAGAGCTTGTAATATGCATCTTGGGTTAAATTGTTTATCAAGCTTGTGACACTATTGTGATCCTGGAGAAAAACATTGCCACAATCTCTTGGTACTGGAAAGAATGAATACTTCATCAAGATCTTTGAAATTTGCTTCATATCGTCACCAAATAGCTTGTCTTCAAATGAATAGGGTTATGCTCTCAACCCCATAGGTGTCAAAAAAACAATAGGACTTGATAGTTTGCTTACTTGAAGGAGTTGTCAACTTGAAATGATATTTCAAAGTTTTGAGTTCTATAAAGCTAAATAAGGTGTTCACGAATTGTCTTTAAGAGTTTAGGCCTTAAAGATACTCAACACCATAGGTGATGTGATGATCGATTTGATAGTACCGTTGGAAAGGATTTGTTTGAAGAAACTAATATTAAATATTCTAATTGAGATGCATGCCAAATCTTGACCTGTTGATTTGGGAAAGTATGATAATATTGCTTTATATGAAAACCGCACGTTATTGTCAAGACACAAACATGGGATGCTAACAACTCACGCTAGCCTTTGAACAACCCAAAAAGAGGAAACTCTTGGAGTTTGGCTATGATTTATGCCCAACATATGTAGTATAAATGCTATATTTGGGTATGTATCGATATTCTCATGGCACAAAGCCAAAGCAAAAAGAGGAAGTTACCTTCCTCGATCGTTATGAGAAATCATTATACCGAAAAAGGGAAATCTTTGTAATGGTCACGGTATCCATTTTAGCCCGTATAGTCCGAATAAACATATTAAGTTTGGTATGATTCTCATTACTGATGAACTGCCTAGAAAGCAAGATTAGAAAGGAGTGTTTGATAGCCATGGATTCATTGGTGGGATGAACAAATGAGACACTATAATGCTATGCTTGGCTTGACATGTTCTCGCAAGTTTTGGATGAATCTTTAGTATCTCTTATAACTGGAGCTTGTGCCTTGTATGAATACATGTTTTCTCTCTTCAATCTTGTAGGTGGATAGTTGACGATGCAAAGTGTATTGATTTCAAATGATAGTTTATTTCACAACCATTACCTATTATCGACCTTCCCCGCCTCGAGGACGTGCAAGGTCTATCTTGGAGAACTTGATGGAAGCTGTGAAGTACCAACCTTTAGCCATAGAATGAGCTACTATATCTCAAATCATGTTTCCTTCAACTATAGCTGCCTTATATGCATGACTTCTAGTTCCCATTTACTACATGTATTGCATTTAGTGGTTTAGGTAGAATTTATCACTTTTCCCTTGTCTATGACACATGTGTGTGGTATTCTGATGATTATGGATAAACAAAGTGCAAAAGGAACAAAGAGGAAAGTATAAATGGAGGAGCCAGAGGACTAGAGATTCTAGCTATTTGAGAGGTTGAAAGTGTTTTTTCCAACTTCTCAAAAATAAATAATACCACTGCTTTTGGGATTATTATGTCCGAGAGCTTTTATAATATTTGAGATTATAAGGGCTATCTTATTTATTAGTGTCTCTAGTCCAATGTATTGTTCTCTTTTTCTACTTTCTAATGCATGTAAACTATTGGTGCATGCATAGACTGGATGAGAGAGAGTTATAATCGCTCTTGGTATCAACTCTGGCTAATAGGACTATTAATCCCAACAGAGGTAGAAAGATCCAAGACCATGAAGCAGACATCTCCTCCATTATATGAATCAATGTCTAAGAACACCCAAAAATGGAGTTCGTATGAAGAAATGTAGGCCAAAATACTAAAGGGGCAAACGTTCGTTTTGATTTGTTAAACTACACGAAGGGAGCTATTTTTATGGTCAGACAATCGCTTCGTGATAGTTGCCAAAGAGGTTGAAAATAACGAATTTCCTCAGAAAGCTCTAGAACCTTCTAAGTCATATGATTTGCATTGTGGAACTTAGCACCCCCCAAGGCCGAGAGAAGGGAGGGAGGACCCAAGAAAGAACCACCAAGCTATAAATTGTATGAGCCCGGCCACGCCGCCACCTATCCGACATCTCCATTGCGCCGGAGCTCTTCAACTACACCTCCGAGATCTAGATCTCCCTCAACACTCATCACCATCAAGGCATCCACAAGAAGAAGGAGGAGAAGGAACACATCACCACCACCAAGCATCAATTCCATCTCCATCATCATCTCCATTCCATCTCCTCTTCTTGTATTTAATACTAATTTAAGATTGAACATGGTTGGGATATCATTATATATTTATATATAAGCTGGTTGTTTATCCATGTGAGTGATTGATTCAATTCTGGTTGAGGGGTATGATCTAAAAGCGCTAAGTTAGAAATTTTGTGATCTAAGAGGAGCTTATGTGATCCTTTTGTCCGAAGTGCCTTTTGTTTACGGGTGACGACAACAGAACCATAGTGCATACAATGATAGCCTGCAATCAATTGGGGAAATATTTATTTGTCTGAGAAATCTCATAGATCACACATATATTTTCCTATCTAGTACTAGTGAGAGACCAAGCCTGTAAGCCTCATTCCATTCAACTTAAGCAACTACAACTTCTTTAATTTGTCTATATTCTTACTTCTTCCGCTTTAGTTTATTTTGTTCTTGTTAAAAAGTTCTTTGTTGTTATTAGATATTTTAAACTTTCAATTATCGCTATTCTAGTAACTTATAGAATAGGCTATCAACCACGGTTTGGAGTGAAACGTACGCATCGACAACGCAATATCAAGGTCATGTTGTTTCTGTCACGATCTCCCATTCGGTGACAAAATTTTTAAATATTTGTTGCCAAGGTACTGCAATAACCCTGTTGTTGTTGCAGGTATCCATTGGCAGGTGAAGCATTCAAATTCAATGTGAAAGAACATTCAATTCTACATTTTCCAAAGGAAGATGGAGCGAAGTTAGTTGTTCTTTCCGTAAAGAGAAGTCCAAATAATATTGGATGTGGATGCCACAACCCAAGTTGATGTATATATAGTGGATCAACAACATGTTGTACTTATGATTCTAAGGTTTTATGAGTTTTCAAGCCTCTTTAGCTAACTTTGACCCCATTTAGCCTGACTTTATGTCATATCTCTTAATAGTAAAATTTGAAACTAAGGGCAAATCGTAGGGTTTAACTTTTGATAGTTTTAATGGTAAAGCTTTTGGAGGTACCTACCTAGGGGTCAAAACTAATATATCAGGAAAAACCAGCGAGAGCCTCTGATGATAGGTTCAATCCTTTTATTAATACTTTGCATCTTGAAAATTTAATTAGGTCAAACTTGAGCTAGCTACAAGTAATTCCATAATTGTTTTGAATTGTAAAATGTCTTTGAGGCAGATCATCGATATCTCTTAGTAGTAAACAATGTCTGCCGTGTGATTTTTCCAACTATGACATGTGTGTGTAGGGTGTCGATGATGATTACAGATAAACAAAGGCAAAAAGGAACAAAAGAGAGTATATAGTGGTTGAGGAGCCGCAAAATTGCATCAGCCATTTGAGAGGTTGAAAAAGTGATTTTTCAACTTCAAAATAAATATCACCTCTGTTTGGGATTATAAGTCCCGAGAGCTTTTTATATATTGTTTGATTATAAGGGCTATTCATTATTAGTGTCTCTAGTCCAATGACAGCCTTTCCTTTTTCCTTGACTTCTAATGTATGTAAAACTATTGGCATGCATAGATTGAAGAGAGAGAGTTATGGATCTATCTTGGTATTTGCATCTTGTCCTTAGGACTAATAATCCCAAATGCAGGTAGTATCTGCAAGACCATGGGTCGGTCTCCCTCAATTATATGAACTCAATCTAGCCCAAGAACACCCAAAATGGAGTTCAAGAGGAAGAACAGGCCAAATACTAAAGTGGGGAAAAACGTGTTTGATTTAGCAACTATGGCTGCAGCTATTTTTTTATCGATAGTCTACCAGACATAAAAGGTCGGAAACACCGAATTTGCCCTAGAAAAGCTCTAGAACCTTCCTAAGTCAGGTGACTATATTGGGGAACTCAGGGCACCCCATACGACATGAAGGAGGGGAGGACCTTGTTAAACCAGGCTCAAGCGTGAAGCCTCAGGCGGGCGCCCGTCAGCCGCTGGCCACTCCATCCGATTCCATTGCACCTATGAGCTCTTCCTCAACCATATCCGAGATCTATATCTCCTCAACACCATCACCATCAAGGCATCCAAGCAAGCATAGGAGGGGAGAAGAAGACATCACTACCACCAAGCATCATTCCATCTCCATCATCATCTCCATCTCCTCTTTTCTCTTGTATTTACTTATTTAAGATTGCGATTTACAGATATCATTATATATTTATATATGTTTTCATTGCTCATACGTGTAGGAGTGATTGATTCAAATTTAGTTGAGAAGGATCTAGTGCTAAGGTAGAATTTTTTGTGATTCAGGAGCTTATGGATCCTTTTGGTCCGAAGTGCTCTTTCCTCGGGCGGTGACGCTACGAGAACCATGGTTAGTGTATACAAGCAGACAAACTCCTAATCAATTGTGGTTACTGTTTGTCTGAGAAATCTCTTTATAGATCATATATATTTCTCCCATCTAGGGGCACTAGTGAGACTGCTTCAGAAGCCCACTCTCATTCCATTCAATCCCTACAACTACAATCTCTTTAATTTAGTTCATATTCCTGCTTACTTTCGCCTATTTATTTTGTTCTTTAAAAGTTCTTGTTAGATAATTTAAACTTTCTTCCCACCTGCTTCATTCTAGTAACTTATAGAATAGGCTATTTCCAAACCACGTTTGGTGTGAAACGGGTCGCATTGACAACGTGGTCGCTGTGGGTCGGTTGTTTGCTCACCATCTCCCATCGTGACAAACTTTAACATTTGTCACATAAGCACCGTAATAACCCTGCTGTTGCAGGAATCCAGTCATAAGGTGGAGTGTCCAACTACCAGGAAAAAAGAAATATTCCATTCTACATTTTTCCATGAAGATGAGCGAGGTTAATGTTCTTCCAGAAAGAAGTCCAAAGAATATTGGATGGGATGTCAAGGCCAAGTCGATGACATATAGGTGGATCAACATGTTGTACTTCTATGTATTCCCATGTTTTTTTATGAAAGTTTTCTCAAGCTTCCTAATAATCATACCATTTGAATGACTTTATGTTGATATCCTAATTAGGTAAAATTTGGAAACTACAAGTAAATCGTAGTTTCAATCTCTTTGATAGTTTTTATTAAAAAGCTTTGGAGGCACTCCCCATCGAGGGGTCAAAATTAATATATCAGAAACCAGCGAGTTTCATATAGGTTCAACCTTTTGCTAATACTTATCTTGACAATTTAACGAAATTAGGTCATCTCTGAGCTAGCTAAGGGCAAATTTTTATAATTGTTTTTGAATTAAAATGTCTTTTCATAGACCACCTAAGGTATCTTCTTTGTAGTAAACAATGTGTGATTTTCCAACTATGACATGTGTGTAGGTAAGCACCATATGATTATAGATAAAAACAAAGGCAAAAGGGAACAAAGAGAGTATAGTATGGAGGATTGTACTCAGATTTAGCCATTTGAGAGGTTGAAAAGGGATTTTCCAACTTCTCAAAATAAATACCACTGCTTGGGATTATTATAAGTCCGGAGAGCTTTTATATATTTTGAGATTATAAGTGGGCTATCTCATTTATTAGTGTTCCCCAGTCCAATGCATGTTCTTCCTTTTTTCTCTCACTTCTCTAATGCACAAAACTATCAGCATGCATGTATCAAGAGAGAGTTATGGACTATCTCTGTATTTGCATCTTTGTCCCTTTAGGACTAATAACCCAAATAGAGGAGATTCCAAGACCATAATATATCCCTCAACTATATGAACTCACGAGCCCAAGAACACCCAAAATGGAGTTCTCGATGAAGAAATGTGGTACAAATACTAAAGGGGGCAAACGGGTTCATCTATAACCATATGGGTTGTAGCTATTTTTTTTTTTGGTCGTGACAGTTCCTACCAGATAGCTGCCAAAAGGTCAAAATAACGGAATTTGCCCAGAAAAGTTTCTAGAACCTTCCCAATAGACTATATTGGGGAACCTAGGGGCAATTCCCAAGGCCGAGTATGTAGTTGAGAGGAGGACCCAAGAAGAACCACCTGGCCATAGTTTTTCGTGGCATTGGGCTTTCACCCATCCGGGATCTCCATTGCAACGGAGCTCTTCCTCAACCACACCTCCGAGATCTATATCTCCTCAACACCATCACCATCAAGGTATCCAAGCAAGAAGAAGAAGGAGGAGAAGGAAGACATCACCACTACCAAGCATCGATCTCCATCTCCACTATCATCTCCATCTCCCTTTCTTTGTATTTACTTATTTAAGATTGGCAGACGGTTGTGATATCAATATATATTTATATATGTTTTGTTGTTCATACATGTGTGATAGATTGATTCAATTCTAGGCTGAGGTATGATCTAGTGCCAAGGTAGAATTTTTCAGATCTAAGAGAGCTTATGTGATCCTTTGGTCCCGAAAAGTGTTTCCTTTTTCCTTGGCGGTGACGCTACGAGAACTATGCATATAGTGCATAAAGGTGACAACCCGTAATCAATTGTGAACATTTATTTGTCCTGAGAAATCTCTTATAGATCACACATATTTTCCTATCTAGTACTAGGTGAGACCAAGCCTAGTTTCCACTCTCATTCCATTCATCCTACAACCACAATCTCTTTAATTTAGTCTATATTCCTGTTTACTGCCTTAGTTTATTTTGTTCTTGTTAAAAGTTCATATTAGATAATTTAAACTCCTTCAATTATCGCCGGTATTCTAGTAACTTATAGAATAGGCTATTTCAAACCACGCTATGTACGCATCGATAACCCATGGTCATAATGTGTTGTTTTGTCACGATCTCCCATCAGACAAACTTTTAAATATTTGTCAAAGCATAAGTACTGCAATAACCTGTTGTTGGTGCAGAACTACCATAAGGTGTGAGTGTTCAACTACCAGAAAGAACAACATTCCATTCTAATATTTTCCAAAGGAAGATGAGCGGTTAGTTGTTCTTTCCGTAAAGAGAAGTCCAAAGAATATTGGATGTATGTCACAAGCCGTTGATGTATTGATATATAGTGGATCAACAACATGTTGTACTTCATGTATCTCTATGTTTTATGAGTTTTCAAGCTTCCCAGCTAATCCCACCCATTTGAATGACTTTATGTTGATATTCTGAATTAGTAAAATTTGAAAACTACAAGCAAATCGTAGGTTTAACTTTGATAGTTTCACTTAAAAAGCTTTTTGGAGCAAGTGTTCTTACCTAGGTCAAAATTAATATATCGAAAAACCAAATGAGTTTCTCAAGGATAGTTCAACTTTACAATACTTGCATCTCGACAATTTAACGTAGAAATTAGGTCAACTTGGAGCTAGCTACAAGCAAATGCCATAATTGTTTGAATTAAAACATTCTTTTCGCAGGCGCATCAATGTGGTGCATCTTTCTTCAGTAAATAATGTCACGGTGTGATTTTCCAACCAGACATGTGTGTAGTAAGTTACGATGATTATGATAAAACAAAGGCAAAGGAAATAAAGAGAGCATAGTATGGAGGAGCTGCAGTACTGTGATTTAGCCATTTGAGAGTGTTGAAAAGTGATTTTTCCAACTTCTCAAAATAGTATTTCACCTCTGCTTGGGATTATAAGTCCGGAGAGCTTTTATATTTTTTGTGATTATAAGGTTATCTCTATTTATTAGTGTCTAGTCCAATGTATAGCCCTTCCTTTTTTCTCTTTTCACTTCTCTAATGCATGTAAAACTATTATGCATGTACAGATTGAAGAGAGAGTTATGGACTATCTTGGTATTTGCACTTGGCCTTAGGACTAATAACCAAATAGAGTAGTATCCAAGACCATGGGGTTGTATCTCAATTATATGGAACTCAACGAGCTCAAGAACACCCAAAATGTGGAGTTCAAGAAGAAATGTAGCTAAAATACTGGGGCAAGGCAAAATATTTTGACGAGCAACTATATGGTCAGAAGCTATTTTTTTTGTCGTATAGCTCCAAATTCCAGAGAAGTTGCTGCAAGGTCGGAAAAACAACGGAATTCACTTCAGAAAAGCCTAGAACCTTCCCTGTCTTCATACGACTATATCAGGAACCCTAGGCACTTTCAGAAGGCCGAGGCGAAGGAGGAGGACCCAAGAGAATAATTAAGCCATAGTTTGTATGGCGCCCTGTCATTGGGCCACCCATCCGCCGATTCCACTGTAACGAGCTCTTCTCAACCATACCTCCAGATCTATATCTCCTCAACACCATCACCATCAAGGCATCCAAGCAAGAAGAAGGAGGAGAATAAGACATCACCACCAAGCATCGATTCCATCTCCATCATCATCTCATCTCTCTTTCTTTGTATTTACTTATTTAAGATTAAGACGTTGTGATATCATTATATATTTATATATGTTTTGTTGTTATCCGATGTGGAGTGATTGATTCAATTCTAGGTTGAGGTATGATCTAGTGCGTCAGGTTAGAATTTTTTGTGATCTAAGAGGAGCTTATGTGTGATCCTTTGGTCCCGAAAAGGCTTTTTGTTTGGCGGTGACGCCATGAACCATGCATAGTGTATGTTATGATGTACCTCTCGGTAATCAATTGGGGAACATTTGTCTCGGGAGAAATTCTTATGTATCATACATATTTTCCTATCTAGTACGAGAGACCGGGTTTAGAAGCTTCACTCATTCCATTCAATCCTAGCAACTACAATCTCTTTAATTTAGTTCATATTCCCTGCTTACTTCTTCCGCCTTAGTTTATTTTTGTTCTTGTTAAAAAGTTCTTTGTTATTAGATATTTTAAACTCTTCAATTATCGCGGCTCTAGTAACTTATAGGATGAAGAAGTCAAAACCACGTTTGGTGTGAAATCGCGGTCAGCATTGACAACGCATGCGGGTCGTGTTGTTTCTGGCCACATCTCCTATCGTGACAAACTTTAAATATTTGTCACATAAGTACCTAATAACCCCAAGTTGTTGGCAGAATCTGTACTATAAGGTGTGTGAGGTCCACCACCAGAAAAGAAATATCTAATTTTACATTTTTCAAAGGAAGATGAGCGAGGTTAGTTGTTCTTTCCGAGAGAAGTCCAAAGCATTATTGATGTGGGATGCCATGCTGTTGATGGCATATATATAGTGGATCAAATAAATATGTTGTACTTAAGGGATTCCTAATTTTCTTTATGAGTTTTCAAGCTCCTAGCTAATCCCACCCATTTGAATGACTTTATGTTGATATCCTCAGAATTAGGTAAAATTGAAACTACAAGTAAATCGAGGTTTAACTTGATAGTTTTAATAAAAGCTTTTGGAGGTAAATTTCAACGAGGGGTCAAATTAATATAATGTAAACCAAATGAGTTTCGGCTGATAGGTTCAACCTTCGTTGAATACTTTCGCATCTTTGACAATTTAACGAACAGTCAATCTTGAGCTAGCTACAAGTAAATGCCATACTGTTTTGAATTAAATGTCTTTCAAGAGGGCGTATCATCGTAGTATCTTCTTGTAGTAAACAATGCCGCTTGGGATTTTCCAACTATGACATGTGTGTAAAAGCCGATGAGATGATTATAGATAAAACAAAGGCAAAAGGGAATAAAGAGAGTATAAAAGGAGGAGCTGTGTACTGGGAGATTAGCCATTTGAGAGGTTGAAACGTGATTTTTTCTAACTTCAAAATAAATACTACTGCTTTGGGATTATAAGTCCCAGAGCTTTTATATATTGTTTGAGATTATAAGGCTATTCTATTTATTAGTGTCTTCAGTCCACGATGTTCTTTCCTTTTTCTCACTTCTAATGCATAAAACTGCTATTGGTACAGATTGAAGAGAGAGAGCAGTAATTATCTGGTATTGCAATCTGTCCTTAGGGACTATTAATCCCAAACAAGAGGTGATTCAAGACCATGGGGTCGGTCTCCCCACCTTATGAACTCAACGCAGCCCAAGAACACCCAAATGGAGTTCAGAGGAAGAAATGGTGGCCAAATACTAAAGGGGCAAACGGCTTGATGAGCAAACTATATGGTCAGAGCTATTTTTTGGTCGATAGTTCACCAGAGAAGTTGCTAAAAGGTCGAAATAACGAATTTACCCAGAAAAGCTTCAGAACCTTCCCTAAGTCATATGATTATGGCTGGGGGGAAACTCTTAGGCACCCCCAAGGTCGATAATATGAAGGAGGAGGACCCAAGAAAGAACTCACCAAGCCATAGTTTCAGGGCGAGCGCCGCCACCCATCCGATTCCATTGCACCAAGGCCTCAACCATACCCTCCAGATCTATATCTCCTCAACACCATCACCATCAAGGCATCCAAGCAAGAAGAAGGTGGAGGAGAAGGAAGACATCACCACCACTAAGCATCGATTCCATTCCATCATCATTCCATCTCCTTTCTCTTGTATTTACTTTTACTTAGATTGCGTGACGGTTGTGATATCATTATATATTTATATATGTTTTGGTTGTTCATACATGTGAGTGATTGATTCAATTCTAGGTCGAAAAGGATCTAGTGCGCTTATGCAGAATTTTTTGTGATCTAAGAGGAGCTTATGTGATCCTTTTGGTCCGAAGTGCTTTTTCCAAGTGATTAGAACTATGGTAGTATAAGAAGTAGACAACTCCAGAATCAATCAGAAACATTTATTCGTCTTCGAGAAATCTCTTTATAGATCAAGTACATATATTTTCCTATCTAGTACTAGTGAGACCGTTTAGGTTTCCACTCATTCCATTCAACTTGCTAAACTACAATCTCTTTAATTTAGTTCATATTCCTGTTTACTTCTCATTTTGAATATTTTTGTTCTTGTTAAAAGTTCTTTGTTATTAGACAATTTAAACCTCTTCTCAATTATCGCTATTCTAGTAACTTATAGAATAGGGCTATTTCCAAACCACGGTTTGTGTGGAAACGGGCCAAAAGATTGACAACGTGGTCAAGGGTTTGTTGTTTCGTCACGATCTCCCATCAGACAAACTTTAAATATTCATTGCCATGCAATTTTAATAACTCACACAGCAGAATCCAGTCATAAGGTGGAGGTTCAACTTGTAAAAGAAACATTCCATTTCTACATTTTTCCAAAGAAGATGAGCGAGGTTAGTTGTTCTTTTCCGTAAAGAGAAGTCCAAAGAATATTGGATGTGGATGTCATGTCAAGTCGATGGGTACATATATAGTGGATCAACATGTCAGATTATATTCCCATGTTTTATGAGCCAAGCTTCAGCTAATCCCACCCCATTTGAATGACTTTTATGTTGATATTCTGAATTAGGTAAAATTTGGAACCATAAGTAAATCGTAGGTTTAACTTCTTGATAGTTTTAATGGAAAGTTTTAGAGGTACCCACCCCAGGGTCAAATTAATATATCGTAAATCCAGTTGAAGTTTCATGATAGGTTCAACCTTTTACAATACTTTGCATCTTGACAATTTAACCTAAATTAGTTTCAACTTTGAGTTTAGCTATAAGTAAATGCCATAATTGTGCTCTTGAATTAAAATGTCTTCTTTCAGAGGCAGTATCACTCTGCAATATCTTTCAGTGAAATAATGTCGTTTACAGATTTAACCATGACATGTGTAGGTGTTGAAGTGATGATTATAGATAAAACAAAGGCAAAAGGAACAAAGAGAGCATAGTGGAGGAGCCGTAAAAACAGATTTAGCCATTTGAGAGGTTGAAAAAGTGATTTTTTTCCAACTTCAAAATAAATACTACTTGTTTAAATTATAAGTCCGGAGAGCTTTTATATATTTTTTGAGATTATAAGGCTATCTCATTTATTTATTAGTGTCTCTATCCAATGCATGTTTCTTTTCTCACTTCTAATGTATGTAAACTATTGGTGCATGCATAGATTGAAGAGAGAGAGTTAAGTACCATCTGTATTTGTAATCTCTGGCCCTTAGGACTATTAACCTAAATAGAGGTAGTATCCAAGATCATGGGGTTGTATCTCAATTATATGAACTCAACGAGCCCAAGAAATACCCAAAATGGGAGTTCGTATGAAGAAATGGTAACAAAAAATACTAAAGGGGGCAAACGGTTTTAATGAAACAACTATGGCTGTGAGCTTATTTTTTAATGATACCTTTACCAAGAGAAGTTAAAAGGTCGAAAATAACGGGAATTCATCAGAAAAGCTTCTCGAACCTCCCTAAGTCATATGACTATATTGGGGAACTCCTAGGCACCCCCAAGGCCGACATATGAAGGAGAGGACCCAAGAAGAACCACATCAAGCCATACGCCAGAAGTATACTGGCCACACAAGGAATTTCCATCCGATCTCCACGGCAACGGAGATCTTCCTCAACTATACCTCCGTAGATCTATATCTCCTCAACACCATCACCATCAAGGCATCCAAGCAAGAAGAAGGGAGGAGAGAAGAAGACATCACCACCACCAAGCATCGATTCCATTCCATCTCCCTCTTCTCTTGTATTTACTTATTTTAAGATTGAAGACGGGTTGTGATATCATTATATATTTATATATGTTTTATAGTTTATCCATGTGTGAGTGATTGATTCAATTCTAGTTGAGGTATGATTCAGTGCGGCTAAGTTAGAATTTTTTGTGATCTAAGAGGAGCTGGTGTAACTCTTTTTGTCTCAGTGCTTTTGTTTCATGTGTGACGCGTAGAACTATGCATAGTATACAGTCAGACAACCCTAGTAGAATCAATTGGGGAACATTTATTTGTCCTAGGAAATCTCTTATAGATCGCTATATATATTTTCCCATCTAGTAACTAGTGGGAGACCGTTTGAAGCCCACTTCCATTCCATCTTAACCTACAACTACAATCTCTTTAATTTAGTCTATATTCCTGTTTACATTTTCCGCCTTAGTTTATTTTGTTCTTGTTAAAAGTTCTTTGTTATTAGATATTTTAAACCTTTCTAATTATCGCTTATTCTAGTAACTTGTGATTATATATTCCAAAGTTCACTTGGTTTAAGGGTGAACGTACGCATCGGGACAACGTGGGCTGCTGGTCGGTTGTTTCTGCCTCACGACCCCCATCAGACAAACTTTAAATATTTCCATGTTACAATTCATCGCAATAACCTCAGTTGTTGGTGAACCAAATATAAGGTGTGAGGCCTGAATCAACAGGAAAGAAACATTCACCTCATTTTCCAAAGTTGAAGATGAGCGAAGAAGTTGTTCTTTTCCGAGAGAGAAGTCCAAAAGAATATTGGATGTGGATGCCATGCTTTTTAAGTTGATGTATATATAGGATCACAACATGTTGTACTCTATGTATTCCCATGTTTTATGAGTTTTCAAGCTTCATAGCTAACCCTCGCCTTCATTTGAAATGGGGACTTTATTTATATCTC
The DNA here is from genome assembly GCA_023614405.1 of Avena insularis. NCBI lineage: Eukaryota > Viridiplantae > Streptophyta > Magnoliopsida > Poales > Poaceae > Avena > Avena insularis. Next base: position 309,173,961 of record CM042692.1, read on the forward strand.
GTAATTAGGGCAAATTTGAGTTCAAGGGCAAATTGTTGGTTTTGCTTTGGCAAGCCCACAAAAAAAGCTTTTTGGAGGTACCCATCGTGAGGGGCTGCACTCAATATATCGTAAAACTATGCTTAGAGTTTCAACGTATAGGTTCAACTTTACAGCATCTTGACAATTTAACGAATTAGGTCAAACTTGAGCTAGCTAAGGCAAACGGTAGATTGCTCTTGGACTTAAATGTCTTTCAGAGGTAGATCATCGTGCATCTTTCTTTTTAGTAAATGTTGTCATCGTGGAGTTTCCAATATCAAGAAAGAAATATTCAATTACATTTTCCGAGTGAATACGAAAGCGGCTGTTTTTTCCTTGAAAAGTCAAGAATATTGGGGTATAAAATGCCAAGCCAAGTTTGCTACATATATTGGACCAACATGTTGGTACCAACGATTTCCATGTTTTTATGAGCGCTTTCAAACTCCAGCCCAATCCTGCCCATTGAATGACTTTATGTCAATTTATCAAAATTATTAGTCAAATTTGAAACCACAAGTACTAGAATTCGTATCGCGTTCTCAGAGCGTGAGACTCTAGATAATAGACGCCCTTATATCATCACTATATAAACAATAGGTAAAGAAGAAAGAATATAAGAAAAATTTGAACTATAACAAGTAAACCGGTAGGTCATTTTGAAAGATTTACAAAAAAAGCTCTTAGATAAGTATCCATCAAGGGGGCCAATTAATACATCAAAACCAAGAGAGTTCTAACGCATGTGCTCATCTTCTCTTGCTAAGATTTTTATCTGACAATTTAATGAAATTAGGTCAATTTGAGCTACAAGGAAGCGTGAAAGATCGCTCAATCAAATGTCCGCTTTTATATTTGAATGACTTCTAGCTAACTTCACCCATTTGAATGACTTTATGTCGATTTATCAAAATTAGGTCAAATTGAAACTACAAGCAAATTTTGGTTGCTTTTAAAAAGTTCTATGAAAAGCTTTTGGGGTACCCACGAGGGTCACAATCAATATGTCACAAACCACCAAGAGTTTCGACAATAGTTTCAACTTCAGATTTTGCATCCCAAAATTTAACAAAATTAGTCAAACTTGATCTACAAGTAAGCTGGATAGATTGCTCTTTGAATTAAATGTCATTTCAGAGGCAGATGGGCGTATTTTCTCGATAGGCGTTGTCAGGTGTGAGTGTCTGAACTACCAAAGAAAGAACATTCAACTTACATTTTCCGAGAGTGAAGACGAGCGAGGTTATTGTTCTTTTCGTAAAGATAGTCCAAAGAATATTGATGGATATGCTGTTGATATACATATATAGTGGATTCCACATCATGTTGTACTCTAGGATTCCTATGTTTTATGGTTTTCAAGCTCCTAGCTAACTCCCTCATTTCATTTGAATGACTTTATGTTTATATCTCGAATTAGGTCAAATTTGAAATTCAAGCAAATTGTAGTTTTGCTTGATAGTTTTAATAAAGCTTTGGACTCACGAGGTCAAATTATATCAAACCAAATGAGAGATCTTTATTTATATAGGTTCAACTTTGCTAAGATTTAGAATCTTGAAAATTTTGAAACCCCCTTTGAAAAACGTATCACGTGAGAAATATGAGAGAGGGGAAATGGATTTTCATTTTCATGGGCAACCTATAGGCTTTTGAGGTGCAATTTTAGCTTAGATATTAACTTATTTTCCACATTGTATACAGAACTTGAATTTAAGTGATGTTACATAGGTTTTAAGGTGCTTCATATGTCATGATGACCTTAGGGCATCACCTGCATGTAAAAACTTGTTGACAAGATGGGTTTCTAATATGACCATGAAATAATATGAGTTGGAACTTGCAAATTTGTATGATTGTATAACACTCATCCTCCCCAACACTGTGATGTGCTGTAATTTATCTATAATTTTGAAATTGTTATTGATATCCATTGTTCTTTCGAGATCCCCAGCATTGGGAGTACGGTAACATGGATGATCGCTTGAGGTGTTGGACGAGGGAGTAAGGACCTTGGATCTCGAGTACGAGGGGGGTACGGTTTAGCAAATTTCTATTATTACATGGACCATGAATTAAATTAAACCAAAATAGTATGTAAATGTATCCGGACATAGTTCAGGCTCTCAAATTCTAGATACTTTGAAATTCATTCACCCCTATTAAATTCAAAGGGTTGGGGGCTTCACCAGATTTTTCCTAGTATAGTGCTAAAGACTCAAACTCCTACCCTCTTCCACTGTGAATACATCACTCATCAAACATCCCCGCTTGCACTTAGCCATGCATCTACTCACCTGATCTCTGGCCAATCTAACCCTTCTTGTCCTGCAGAGATGTCGAAAGCACATCTATCGATTTTAGAATCATCACGCAAAAGCCGTGGGTCCTACTGCTCGCCTACATCTCTTGCCCGCCTAAGACCAAGGCTTTCCCTGGCTATCGATACTCCACTACACTGTAGGCATCTTTCTACACCTCGAGATGACCGTGAGGATGCTGTGGAGGAGGCCAGACCGCCTAATTTAGGTAAACCAGATCTCTCGCATTTATTTGTTTGTTGAAATGTACCGATTCGTATAAATTCCTAACTAATCAAGGAGATATTCCTGTGAGGCGTATAAATAAATAGGTTTTATCATTACATCTCAATTAGTTTATAATAGTTTCATATTGTGCTATAACCGTGCCAAGTAGAAACATTGGTATGTGTGGTAAGGAAACAACCATGTCCCTAGTAGCCTCTATTTATACTAGTTCACACACGTAAGATGATCTGGTTTGAAGACTGTGGGCATTTAAGCGTCGTGATCGACAACGGATCATATCATTGGAGAATGATGTGATTGACATTCTTCAAGATTTGCAAAATACCATCAAGTCATATAGTTCATTGTTGCAATAGCTTACATTAGACTCCTTCTCCTTAGACCGTGAGCTCATATTACCCAATGTTTCTAGTCGCTAGGGGACCGCATCAACCGGCCATCCGATAATAAGACCATAAAGTGGCACATGGTATTCTGAAGGAATAGTAGAGACATGTGTGGACTGCAAGACTGCAGTATTTGTTCACCACATGATGTAAAGATAATATACGGCCGCTTCTTGGTGAGATTACATCTAACAAAGAAGGTGACTAGGTCACGGAGATGCAATATCACTAAAAGAATAAGAAAACATAACTTGTTGTGAATCTAGGATTGAACAAGGGACACGTCGATCGGATCTCGATGTTGTATCGATAAACAAAAGGAAGAGGATACATTTAGACGACCAAATGACATTGTCATCGGAATGGTTATAATACATGGACATCCCCGGTCCTCCTCGCTGATCGCTGATATGTATCATGTCTAGAGATTCCTGTTTCGTGAGAGGATACAATTTAAGGGTACGATGAGAGTGATCATTCGTAAGAGACGAAATTGCCGAGAGAAAGAGAGAAAGCCGGAATCGTCTATGAGAAACCAAGCTGTTCGGAGAAAGAATAAAAGGACCTAAATCATTCTGAAAGATCCAAGCTGTGAGGAAATCGAAGTGGAACCGAAAAGGTGTTTCTCGGTCAAGATGGGTTTTGTAATAGTATTACATATTAATTAGTGTAATTATTAAATATAATATTAAAATCTAATTTGAAGGGAAGATCGCACCAATGTAACAAACTTCCTAGGGAAATAGGGCCCATGAGGGAAACTGAAGGAGGGAAGGCCAGCAGTCTGTAAAGGCCCTTTATGGGGCCCACCCTGGCCAGTTTAGGGGTTGTGCTGGTGGGGTCCACCTCTGGTCAAGCTCATGAGGCCCATGCGCCCCCTGTTTAGTCCCACATGGGAAACCCAAAAGGGGAGTGGCACACCCTCCCCCCTATAAAGGGGTGCCCATGGGTGGGACTAAACACATAATAGTGGAGAAGTCCTTTGGTTGACTTTCTCCTCCTTTCTCCCCTCTCTCTATACCTTAGTGACCATGGCCCCAAGTCACGGGTTGTGCGATCGAGGCACACCCAGCAAAGATTGCCATTGCGGCGGAAATTCCTAACCCGGATATCAACTTCCACACTCCCATGCGGAATCCGGAGCGGAGGGTCTCATCATGTGCACCGGATGTGTATGAAGACACGAGAGGACAACACTACTGGCGCTAGAATGTCGGAAATGAGCCCGGGCTGTTGCCTGATGGCGAAGATGATGAAGATCAAGAAGAGGGCAAGGGGTGACTCATGTAGGAGCTTCACACCTTGAGGTCGGCTACACGTATCTGTACGATCTATTGCATCAACCATCAGCGCTTCCCTTGGTGGAATGTTAACTGCGTCTGCATAGCCCTACAAAGGGTATGTATTCTCAATCACTTTTGGCCAGCGTTACTGCATTAAACCATAGATAGATCCTAGAAGCTGGTTCTAGGGTTTTCAACGTGGAGATTTTTTGTTTTCCAGACTTTGATCCCCTCGGCGCTGTACTCGGTAGAATCTACCCATGTGTGTAGGAGTGTTATACGGCCAGGCACGCATGCAAGTATTGTCTTGTGGCATTGATCCTTAGTTGTATTACACTCTAACATGTACTTGCATTTATATCGTGGTATTGTTTTGACTTTCTAAGCGGCCTGGACCCGACCTTACAGCTGTATTCATCGACGCCGAGGGGACTGATTCCACGCTTCAACATACGGCTTTGTATGCCGTATAAGTGGCTAGCAGTGTTATACCTGTCTCTCATTCAATAGTTGATATAAAATTTTACAACGGAGGGCCCTCCCGAAAGGAGTGTAATAGAGACAACGGCTGTGTTGATCCATGTTGTGGTTGGAAAGTTCGTAGTTTAAGCGAGGATTTCCATTGAGAAAGCTCTAACAACCCGCAGTAAAACTTTGCAATAGATAAAGTTAGAGGCGTCCCAATCTTTATTTTGGTCGAGAGGCATGTGGAATTATGATATGGCATTGGTCATAACAAAGGTAAAGTAGTTTACTTTTGTGTTACTGGCAGTAAATATAGTAATGAGTCATCATTCGATGGGCGGCTGACCTGGTGGGCGTGTCGTGGGACTTGGCGTCAAACCAAAACACACGTATGGAGATCATCTTGGCCAGAAATGGCTAGATACTGGAGACTGGCAAGGCGCAAGAAGACCATGGCATGTCCACATTCATACATATGATGTTGATACCGGCATTTTTACATCTTATTGTGTGCTAGTATTTAGATACTCAACAGTGTAGCAAATAAGATAATCCCTATTTAATTCCAATGTTCCATGTTCCCCTTGTGTGTGCACCACCAAGAAAGTTCTTTGGGCTAGATGTAGGCGATCCGGGGTTACTGAGCACAGGTGCTTGGCGACATATCTATGCCGCTGCGCTGACAAGGTGGGTGCAAGCCATGTTATACGATGGAAATACACACATTAAGTTAGATTTCCATGAGCACAGCACGCTAGCCTAGAAGTTACGTGGCCTCGAGGTACAAGAGATCAAAAGATCGAAAGGCATGAGTTTGCACATGGATGATGTAGATTGCATTGTTGAATGTCTACCTTTGATAATGCAATCGATGGCCGTGGACGATCGGGAGAGTGCAAGAGGATAGGGGGATCATGCGATCCTCAAAATGCGTCCGGATGACAATTGCTTTAGTAGGAGACCACCATAAATTGATCTCTTATTATAAACTTAGTCTAGATGTCTGTTTGCAAATATCTTAGTAGATCTTAGCCTATCCTATTGAGGTCTCTTTGTGACCATGGGGCCTATATTTACTTAATATGGAACTTAGTAAAAGGGTCCAACTTCATAGATTAATACCCATGCAGAGGGATATCCTGATCGAAAAGGTGATACCTTCTCTCTCTTTATCACAATAACCATGCTAGGAGATAATTAGGTGACTCCGAGGACTGTTTTGTGTTTTCTTCTCCATAATCATCCAGTCGCTTTACCTCCATTCGATGGAGAGTTGGGCTACATTTTGTATTCTATAAATAAGGCAATACAGAGTATGAGCTATCAGGATGGGTTTTCCCATCAAGGATGAAAAGAGAATATTTGAAACTTAGTGATACTAGCATTAGAGTTGAGCAACTCTTACAAGGGCTTGATTTCATAATGGAATCATGGATGGAAAAGGTATATGTAAGATATACAAAATTATAAATGTGGTTCTTGCAAAACTCAGTACAGTAGTTTGCAAAAGTATTTGATACTTGTCCCGCTTTGTGAAAACAGGATGATCTGCTTTGAAATTGCTGGCTTTGAGGCAGCGTGACTTGACATGTCGACAAGCAAAATAGTTACGATGGCCGAGCATCACCTCTTCCCTCAAAGTTTATCATTTGGATTAGTGGACTTGAATATAATTTGTAATCCATATTTGTTATTGTCTTGCTTTTATGGTGAAGGGCGATTATTCATATGAACAAGTTACAAACCAGTTTTGTACTATTCTTATAGACAATACCGTTTATGGTCACATTCACGATTATAAATAAGTTATTCTCATCACTATGTTAATGATAATAGTTTGAACATTTTATAAAGGATTAGAATGCAAAAAGATATCCAAAGTTTTAATAATCGAAATGACCTCTGGTTTAAGTCATTTTGGTTATTCGAGAGTTCTTTATGAAAGTATCGGGGTCCTAGATGGCTAATCTAGAGACTTTTGCAAAACCATGCCTTCTTGGGTAGAATGACTAAAACTCCGCATTACGGGTAAAAGCGGTGATATACGAAGAAATGTTGAATCTTATACATAGTGATGTATCATATTTTCAACAAAGTAGTGGAAATCATTTATAATTTTGCACTTAGAGTGAATAAAGTGTATTTACTTAATGAAACATGAAGTTTGAAATGATTTGAATTGTTCAAAATGAGTTCATATGACTAAATGGGATATATTGAATTATTTGAATTAACAAGTCTCTCTTGATTTGACTTCGACATAACTAAGGTATTCAAGTTAAGTTTAGCATAAAAAGGAACTTGTGAAAGATGTTTCACAAATTATGATAATTGGGCCGAATTCAAACTATGTTGAAAATGTCTAAACATCATAATCATTATGTATTAAGATACATATGGTATAATATTATCTCTTATCGGGATTATTGTTGTTACGTTTAGAGTTAAAGATCAAAATAATGACAAAACATTCATTTGAAATACAAGGAACATCTAAAGATTCGGTGGAAACAACACCATAAGTGTTATGGCACGTTCGGTTCTGGAGATTTCGATAAGTCGAAATCATGGTGAATAAACAAGTCTTTGCTAGGAGACATTGTTCTTAGGAAGGAATGCATCTTCCATAAAGAGCAAACTTGTTGTTGTCCCTAATTTGATGTGTCTTAATGAAGATACGGAGTGGGAGAAAGTAAAATATCAAAACAAGGTATTTGTACCTTGCCTACGAATTATTGTTGAGTGAAAGCATGAATTTGTTTCTGTGAATCCAAACTCTACAAATGAGGAGAAACCAATGATAATGATCATAGGTATCCGATTGAATACTTTTACTAAAAAGAAAGTGCCAAGGATTCAACAATATATTCTACAAGTTTGTGAATTATATTATTGATTCACTTGTCGCTGTTTTTGAACCACAAAGACATACCTACGAAATACAAAAGAAGCGTGATGGACCTAAATACCCCAGAAATATGAATGGTCATAAAAACTTATATTGTTATATTTAAGATTGCAAATAACATGTTACTTGATCTTTGTCAAAGCAAAGAAGTCACATTTGATATTTCAATGACCTGCGGAAAGTCATATGAAAACAAACTTAATGAATGATAGCTCACATTTGTCACAAGTTTGGACAAATTCAAGGAGTTGACTACAATATAAGGGATGCTAAGTCTTTGGATTTGCTACACTCAGAAAGATGAAATCTCATTAGTGGAAATCTCGATTTGATTATGATCAAAGAATTTTCGGAATATCCAAGATTATCGAGAGGACACTGGATTTGGTGAGCAAATCAGCTGGCTGAATTCATAATATGTAACCGACATATATAATACGAGTAGAAGACTAAGGAAAGTCTAGATCTCAAATATGAATGTCATATTTGAGTGGGGCGATGAAATCATTACGGATAATATGGGTGACATATGTGAATGATGTGATTGAATGTGTTTTAAGTTAGATGAAGTTGAAGTTATTAAACAATAAGATCATCGAGATAGATTGGTGAGTTTAATAAACCTTTGAATGTGAATGCTTCTGGACTTGATTCTAAAGGTGTTCGAGATGTCCTAAATAAGATTGAAGTAGTTCGAATGGAACAAGGTAAGAAAGTAGTTCTTATTGCATGAAACATTAGTATTGTGACTATGGTTGAAAGAAAGAGATGTGTTGCATCTCTGTGCCTCGATCATAGGTTCTTCCATATAACCATATTTGTATACTCGACATAAAGTGACCGAGTTACGGTTGGTAGGACAAAGTCTTAACTATAAGAACGTGTCTTTAAGTGATTCTGGGTTGATCGAACGAATTAAGTTTGTACTTAAATGTGGCAAGAAGCAATGTAAGTGGCATAGTTGCATTTCATGCACTAGGATCTACATAGATATAGATGTATAAAAGCTCCATCGATTTGATGTATAATGTTGTGGCGGGCTAGTTCGCTTTAACGTAGAATGATGTGTCCCAGGCCCAAAGGCCCATGAGAAAGCCCTCGAGGTTGATCCTAACGCCTTTGTAGCTCTGGAATCCGCCCGCTCTGCTGCCATGTTATAGTATATACACAAAGGATAGCAAAGTGTGTTTTAAGTTTAGATGACAGCGGTGTGAACGTGTCATCATAAACACTAGAAACAAAAGTCTCACTTTGTTGCCAAACAAATACTTGACCCATTATCTGATAATGGAGTGAATGTCAAATTAGGAAGACATTAACGATTTGCAAAAGACATAATGATACGGTAAGCAGACATGGACATGGCGTTTCCACGAGCATGCATGATACATGCAGCATATGGTATATGGTTTATATGAGTAAAATGCAAGCTAGTTTATTGTACTCTAGTGCAAGTGGGAGACTAAAGGAGATCGCCCTAGAGCCAAATAATAAATAGGTTTTATTATCATATCACAATTAGTTTATAATAGTTTCATATTATTGCTATAACTATGCCAAGTAGAAACATTGGTACATGTGTGTATGAAACAACAAAGTGCCTAGTAGCCTCTATTCATACTAGTTCATTGGTCACGAAGATGATCTAGGTTTCAAGATCATGGGCATTTATGTCGGCAGCAGCGAGATCATATCATTGGAGAATGATGTGGTTGGACATTCCTCGAAGGATTGCAACTTGATCAAGTCATCTAATTCATTGTTGCAACAGCTATATCTAGACTCCTTCTACTTAGACGAAGTGAGCTCATATTACTCACTTTGTTTCCCTAGACTTCTTAGACTACATCAACCGTCATTTGTTAATATGGTGGCCCATAAAGGTGTATATTGGGTATTCTGAAAGGACGATAGATGACATGTTGCAAGGCCGGAAGTTGTGCACCCCATGACGGGTAAAAGATACATCTGGCGGCTTGGTGAGATTACATCTATAAATGTTGCAACATGACTAGGTCGCAGGGATGTAATATCACGGTAACAAGAAAAGCAGAACTTGTTATAAATGAGATTGAACAAAGGTATGGGATACCAATGATCGGATCTCCGGACAAGTTGTGTCGAGAAACAAAAGGAAGAGGATGCTACATTTAAAGCGGTTCAAGCTGACATTGTCATCGAGGAATGCATAGGGTCACATGGATATCCACAGTCCCTCTGTTGATCATTGATTTAGATCATGTCTAGAGCATTCCGAGCCATGAGAGGATACACTTAAAAGTGCGATGAGGAAGTGATCATTCGTGAAGCGGAATCAGTAGAAAGAAAGCCGAATCGTTCCGGAGAGATCCGTTGTTCGGAGAAAGAATAAAAGAAAAGCCCGGGAAAAGTGTTTTTGGATAAATGGGAATTTAAATATATATTTATTATATGTTAATTGTGAATTAATATATTCTAAATAATATTTAGATTAAAATTATAAACAACTTTATATTAGGCCAAATCGGAGGAAAAAAGCCTAGAAATAAAAGCTATGAGAAAATAAAGGAAAAAAAAAAAGGCATTGCGTGGAACAGATACACCGCGCCTGATGTCTAACTGTGGCCCGCCACTTGAGCCAGGTAGCGGGCGAGCCGACCGCCCACCCGGGCATGACAGGTCAGGCACGCTGGCGCGCCGAGCTTACCGCCTCTCCTCCGCGAAGTATGGCTAAGGTCGGCCCACCAGGCAGCATGGACTTAGACTGCCATTGTGTTGGGCCGAGACCACCAGGCTGGCCCGCGCCGAACTTGGCCAGGCGCCTCTTGAGCCCCTTGACCTGTTGTGGAGCGCGGTGGTGTATGTTGTTGGGCCTATGGCCCGGTGACCAGGTGCTGCCCTATCCTTTTCTTTATCTATTTAGTCCCACAGGGCACCTAAGAGGGAGGTACACCTCCCTTAGCCTATATAAGGAGGTGCCCATGGGACTAAACCACCAATAGTGGAGAAGTCCTTTGGTTGACTTTCTCCTCTCCCTCTCTTTATACCTGTGACCATGGCCCCAAGTCTGAGGCATGCGATGAGGCACACATGAAAATGCCGTTCTGCTGCAGGAATTCCTAGCAGGATATCAACTGCACTCCCGGGAGGATCGGAAGCAGGAGGTCTCATCGTGCACGGATGTGTCACGAAGACACAGGCGCAACACTTGGGCGCTAGAAAGTCGTGAGTAAGGTGTTGCGATAGCGATGATGAAGATCAAGAAGGAGCAAGGGGTGACCTGCGAGGAGCTTAGCGACCTTGAGGTAGGCTTGAATGCGACTACATCGACCACGTTCCCATGGCGTTAACGCGTCTGATCTACAAGGGTATGTATTCTCTACGCTCCGGCCGTTACCGCATTACTACATAGATATATCCTAAGCTCGTTTCTAGGGTTTTCAACGTAGGAAATGACTCTTGTTGTTGTTAGTAAAAAGAGCACACATGCAATGACACTAGTGGATCCATAGGTGGTCTCTGAAGAGAACACACATGCAATGACACTGGTGGGTCCATATGTGGTATGTGAAAAGAACACACATGCAATGACTATAGTTGTTGTTAGTAAAAAGAACACACATGCAAAGATATTGCTAGATCCATGTGTGGTCTCTAAAGAGAACACACATTTCAATGACATTGGTGGATCCATATGCGGTATGTGAAAAGAACACACATGCAATGACTCCAGTTGTTGTTAGTAAAAAGAACACACATGCAAATGACACTGGTGGATCCATGTGTGGTCTCTGAAGAGAACACACATGCAATGACTCTGGTTGTTGTCGTTAGTAAAAAGAACACACATGCAATGACTCTAGTTGTTGTTAGTAAAAAGAGCACACATGCAATGACGCTGGTGGATCCATGTGTGGTCTCTGAAGAGAACACACATTCAATGACTCTAGTTGTTGTTAGTAAAAAGAACACAAATGCAATGACTCTGGTTGTTGTTAGTAAAAAGAGCACACATGCAATGACACTGGTGGATCCATATGTGAAATGTGAAAAGAACACACATGCAATGACTCCAGTTGTTGTTAGTGAAAAGAACACACATGCAATGACATTGGTGGATCCATGTGTGGTCTCTGAAGAGAACACACATTTCAATGACACTGGTGGATCCATATGTGGTATGTGAAAAGAACACATATGCAATGACTCTAGTTGTTGTTAGTGAAAAGAACACACATGCCATGAAATTGGTGCATCTATGTGTGGTCTCTGAAGAGAACACACATTTCAATGACACTGGTGGATCCATATGTGGTATGTGAAAAGAACACACGTGCAATGACTCAAGTTGTTGTTAGTAAAAAGAACACACATGCAATGACTCTGGTTGTTGTTAGTAAAAATAACACACATGCAATGACTCTGGTTGTTCGTAAAAAGAGCACACATGCATGACACTGGGTGGATCCATGTGTGGTCTCTAAAAGAACACACATTTCAATGACACCGGTGGATCCATATGTGGTATGTGAAAAGAACACACGTGCAATGACTCTAGTTGTTGTTAGTAAAAAGAATACACATGCAATGACACTGGTGGATCCATGTGTGGTCTCTGAAGAGAACACACATGCAATGACTCTAATTTTGTGGTTAATGAGAAGAACACACATTTCAATGACACTGGTGGATCGATATGTGGTATGTGAAAAGAATAGTCATGAAATGACTCTAGTAGTTGTTAGTAAAAAGAACACACATGCAATGACACTGGTGGATCCATGTGTGGTCTCTCAAGAGAACACACATGCAATGACTCTGGCTATTGTTAGTAAAAAGAGCACACATGCAATGACACTGGTGGATCAATAGGTGGATTGTGAAAACAACACACATGCAATGACTCTCGTTGTTGTTAGTAAAAAGAACACACATGCAATGACACTGTTGGATCCATGTGTTGTCTTTGAAGATACCACACATGCAATGAATCTAGATGTGGTTAATGAGAAGAACACAAATTTAAATGAAAATAGTGGATCCATATGTGGTATGTGAAAATAACACGCATGCAATTACTCCAGTTATTGTTAGTAAAAAGAGCACACATGCAATGAAAACGGGTGGATCCATGTGTGGTCTCTAAGACACATAGGTAACCTTTGGTGGATCACACGTGTATTCCAGAGAACACACATGCAATGACTTAGTCGGGTTAATGAGAAGAACACATTTCAATGACACTGGTTCCATATGTGGTATGTGAAAGAACACACATGCATTGACTCTGTTGTTGTTAGTAAAAGAACACACATGGAATGACACTGGTGGATCCATGTGTGGTCTCTAAAAGAACACATGCAATGACTCTGGTTGTTGTTAGTAAAAGATCACACATGCAATAATGCTGGTGGATCCATAGGTGGATTTTCAAAATAACACACATGCAATGATCTTTGGTGTATCCATATGTGGTATGTGAAAAGAACACACATGCAATGACTCTAGTTGTTGTTAGTAAAAAGAACAAACATGCAATGACTCCAGTTGTTGTTAGTGAAAAGAACACACATGCAATGACTCTAGTTGTTGTTAGTGAAAAGAACACACATGCCATGAAATTGGTGCATCTATGTGTGGTCTCTGAAGAGAACACACATTTCAATGACACTGGTGGATCCATATGTGGTATGTGAAAAGAACACGTCTGATGACTCCAGTTGTTGTTAGTAAAAAGAACACACATGCAATGACTCTGGTTGTTGTTAGTAAAAATAATACACATGCAATGACTCTGGTTGTTGTTCGTAAAAAGAGCACACATGCAATGACACTGGTGGATCCATGTGTGGTATCTAAAGAGAACACACATTTCAATGACACCGGTGGATCCATATGTGGTACGTGAAAAGAACACACGTGCAATGACTCCAGTTGTTGTTAGTAAAAAGAATACACATGCAATGACACTGGTGGATCCATGTGTGGTCTCTGAAGAGAACACACATGCAATGACTCTCGTGTAATGAGAAGAACACACAGTTCAATGACACTGGTGGTTCCATATTTGTTATGTGAAAAGATTAGTCATGAAATGACTCTAGTAGTTGTTAGTAAAAAGAACACACATGCAATGACACTGGTGGATCCATGTGTGGTCTCTCAAGAGAACACACATGCAATGACTCTGGCATTGTTAGTAAAAGAGCACACATGCAAGCGACAACGGTGGATCAATAGGTGGATTGTGAAAACAACACACATGCAATGACTCTCGTTGTTGTTAGTAAAAAGAACACACATGCAATGACACTGGTGGATCCATGTGTGGTCTTTGAAGAGACCACACATGCAATGACTCTAGCTGTGGTTAATAGAAGAACACACATTCAATGACACCGGTGGATCCATATGTGGTACGTGAAAAGAACACACGTGCAATTACTCCAGTTGTTGTTAGTAAAAAGAGCACACATGCAATGAAAACTGGTGGATCCATGTGTGGTCTCTAAAGAGAACACACATGCAATGACTCTAGCTGTGGTTAATGAGAAGAACACACATTTCAATGACACTGGTGGATCCATATGTGGTATGTGAAAAGAACACACATGCAATGACTCTAGTTGTTGGTAGTAAAAGAGCACACATGCAATGACACTTTGGTGGATCCATGTGTGGTCTTTGAAGAACAAACATTTCAATGACCTTGGTGCATCCATATGTGGTATGTGAAAAGAACACACATGCAGTTACTCCAGTTGTTGTTAGTAAAAAGAACACACATGCAATGACACTGGTGGATCCATGTGTGGTCTCTAAAGAGAACACACATGCAATGACTCTTGTTGTTGTTAGTAAAAAGATCACACATGCAATGACACTAGTGGATCCATAGGTGGATTTTCAAAATAACACACATGCAATGACACTGGTGTATCCATATGTGGTATGTGAAAAGAACACACATGCAATGACTCTAGTTGTTGTTAGTAAAAAGAACACACATGCAATGACCTTTGGTGGATATATGTGTGGTCTCTGAAGAAAACACACTTCAATGACACTGCTGGATCCATATGTGGTATGTGAAAAGAACACACATGGAATGACTCTATTTGTTTTTAGTAAAAAGAACACACATGCAATGACACTGGTGGATCCATGTGTGGTCTCTGAAGAAAACACACATGAAATGACTCTGGTTGTTGTTAGTAAAAAGAACACACATGCAATGACTCTGGTTGTTGTTAGTAAAAAGAGCACACATGCAATGACATTGGTGCGTCCATGTGTGGTCTCTGAAGAGAACACACATTTCAATGACACTGGTGGATCCATATGTGGTATGTGAAAAGAACACATATCCAATGACTCTAGTTGTTGTTAGTAAAAAGAACACACATGCAATGACACTGGTGTATCCTTGTTTGGTCTCTAAAGAGAACACAAATGCAATGACTCTGGTTGTTGTTAGTAAAAAGAACACACATGCAATGACCTTTGGTGGATCCATTGGTTGATTGTGAAAACAACACACATGTAATGACTGTGGTGGATCCATGTGTGGTCTCTGAAGAGAACACACATGCAATGACTCTAGCTGTGGTTAATGAGAAGAACACACATTTCAATGACACTAGTGGATCCATATGTGGTATGTGAAAAGAACACACATGCAATGAACCTGATTGTTGTTAGTAAAAAGAGCACACATGCAATGACACTGGTGGATCCATGTGTGGTCTCTGAAGAGAACACACATTTCAATGACACTGGTGGATCCATATGTGGTATGTGAAAAGAACACACATGCAATGACTCCAGTTGTTGTTAGTAAAAAGAACACACATGTAATGACACTGGTGGATCCATGTGTGGTCTCTGAAGAGAACACACATGCAATGACTCTAGTTGTGGTTAATGAGAAGACCACACATTTCAATGACACTAGTGGATCCATATGTGGTATGAGAAAAGAATAGTCATGAAATGACTCCAATTGTTAGTAAAAAGAACACACATGCAATGACACTGGTGGATCCATGTGTGCTCTCTGAAGAGAACACACATGCAATGACACTGGTGGATCCATATGTGGTATGTGAAAAGAACACACATGCAATGACTCTAGTTGTTGTTAGTAAAAAGAACACACATGCAATGACACTGGTGGATATATGTGTGGTCTCTGAAGAAAACACACACTTCAATGACACTCCTGGATCCATATATGGTATGTGAAAAGAACACACATGTAATGACTCTAGTTGTTTTTAGTAAAAAGAACACACATGCAATGACACTGGTGGATCCATGTGTGGTCTCTGAAGAAAACACACATGAAATGACACTGGTCGATCCATATGTGGTATGTGAAAAGAACAGACATGCAATGACTCCAGTTGTTGTTAGTAAAAAGAACACACATGCAATGACACTGGTGGATCCATGTGTGGTCTCTAAAGAGAACACACATGCAATGACTCTGGTTGTTGTTAGTAAAAGATCCACGTCAATGACTGGTTGTTGTTAGTACAAATAGCACACATGCAATGACACTAGTGGATCCATGTGTGGTCTCTGAAGAGAACACACATTTCAATGACACTGGTGGATCCATATATGGTATGTAAAAAGAACACACATTCAATGACTGTAGTTGTTGTTAGTAAAAAGAACACACATGCAATGACAGTAGTGGATCCATGTGTGGTATCTGAAGAGAACACACATGCAATAACTCTAGCTGTGGTGTATGAGAAGAACACACGTTTCAATGACACTGGTGGATCCATATGTGGTATGTGAAAAGAATAGTCATGAAATGACTCTAGTTGTTGTTAGTAAAAAGAGCACACATGCAATGACACTAGTGGATCCATGTGTGGTCTCTGAAGAGAACACACATTTCAATTACACTGGTGGATCCATATGTGGTATGTGAAAAGAACACACATGCAATGACACTGGTGGATCCATATGTGGTATGTGAAAATAACACACATGCAATGACTGCAGTTGTTGTTAGTAAAAAGAGAACACATGCAATGACACTGGTGGATCCATGTGTGGTCTCTAAAGAGAACACACATGCACTGACTCTGGTTGTTAGTAAAAAGGTCACACGTGCAATGACACTGGTGGATCCATAGGTGGATTTTGAAAAGAACACACATGCAATGACACTGGTGGATCCATATGTGGTATGTGAAAAGAACACACATGCAATGACTCTAGTTGTTGTTAGTAAAAAGAACACACATGCAATGACACTAGGGATCCATGTGTGGTCTCTGAAGAAAACACACACTTCAATGACACTGCTGGATCCATATGTGGTATGTGAAAAGAACACACATGCAATGACTCCAGCTGTTGTTAGTAAAAAGAACACATATGCAATGACACTGGTGGATCCATGTGTGGTCTCTGAAGAAAACACATGCAATGACTCTGGTTGTTGTTAGTAAAAAGAGCACACATGCAATGACACTGGTGGATCCATAGGTGGATTATGAAAAGAACACACATGCAATGACACTTGTGGATCCATATGTGGTATGTGAAAAGAACACACATGCAATGACTCTAGTTGTTGTTAGTAAAAAGAGCACACATGCAATGGCACTGGTGGATCCATAGGTGGTCTATAAAGAGAACACACATGTAATGACACGGGTGGATCCATATGTGGTTTGTGAAAAGAACACACATGCAATGACTCAAGTTGTTGTTAGTGAAAAGAACACACATGCAATGACATTGGTGGATGCATGTGTGGTATCTGAAGAGAACACACATGCAATGACATTGGTGGATGCATGTGTGGTATCTGAAGAGAACACACATTTCAGTGGATCCATATGTGGTATGTGAAAAGAACACACATGCAATGACTCCACTTGTTGTTAGTAAAAAGAACACACATGCAATGACACTGGTGGATCCTTGTGTGGTCTCTGAAAAAACACGCATGCAATGACTCTGGTTGTTGTTAGTGAAAAGAACACACATGCAATGACTCTAGTTGTTGTTGGTAAAAATATCACACATGCAATGACCTTTGGTGGATCCATGTGTCGTCTCTGAAGAGAACACACATTTCAATGACCTGGTGGATCCATATATGGTATGTGAAAAGAACACACATGCAATGACTCTAGTTGTTGTTAGTAAAAGAGCACACATGCAATGACCTGGTGGATCCATGTGTGGTCTCGAAGAAAACACACACATTTCAATGACACTAGTGGATCCATATGTGGTATGTGAAAAGAACACACATGCAATGACCTTTGGTGGATCCATATGTGGTATGTGAAAGAACACACATGCAATGACTCCAGTTGTTGTTAGTAAAAAGAACACACATGCAATGACCTTTGGTGGATCCATGTGTGGCCTCTAAAAGAACACACATGCAATGACTCTGGTTGTTGTTAGTAAAAGATCACACATGCAATGACACTGGTGGATCCATAGGTTGATTTTGAAAAGAACACACATGCAATGACACTGATGGATCCATATGTGGTATGTGAAAAGAACACACATGCAATGACTCTAGTTGTTGTTAGTAAAAAGAACACACATGCAATGACACTGGTGGATCCATGTGTGGTCTCTGAAGAAAACACACACTTCAATGACACTGCTGGATCCATATGTGGTATGTGAAAAGAACACACAGGCAATGACTCCATTTGTTGTTAGTAAAAAGAACACATATGCAATGACACTGGTGGATCCATGTGTGGTGTCTAAAGAAAACACACATGCAATGACTTTGGTTGTTGTTAGTAAAAAGAGCACACATGCAATGACACTAGTGGATCCATAGGTGGATTGTGAAAAGAACACACATGCAATGACACTAGTGGATCCATATGTGGTATGTGAAAAGAACACACATGCAATGACTCTAGTTGTTGTTAGTAAAAAGAGCACACATGCAATGGCACTGGTGGATCCATAGGTGGTCTCTAAAGAGAGCACACATGCAACGACACTGGTGGATCCATATGTGGTATGTGAAAAGAACACACATGCAATGACTCCAGTTGTTGTTAGTGAAAATAACACACATGCAATGACATTGGTGGATCCATGTGTGGTCTCTGAAGAGAACACACATTTCAATGACACTGGTGGATCCATATGTGGTATGTGAAAATAACACACATGCAATGACTCCAGTTGTTGTTAGTAAAAAAGAACACACATGCAATGACACTGGTGGATCCATGTGTGGTCTCTCAAGAGAACACACATGCAATGACTCTAGTTGTTGTTAGTAAAAATAACACACATGCAATGACTCTAGTTATTGTTAGTAAAAGAGCACACATGCAATGACACTTGTGGATCCATGTGTGGTCTCTGAAGAGAACACACATTTCAATGACACTGGTGGATCCATATATGGTATGTGAAAAGAACACACATGCAATGACTCTAGTTGTTGTTAGTAAAAAGAACACACATGCAATGACACTAGTGGATCCATGTGTGGTCTCTGAAGAGAATACACATGCAATAACTCTAGGTGTGGTGTATGAGAAGAACACACATTTCAATGACACTGGTGGATCCATATGTGGTATGTGAAAAGAATAGTCATGAAATGACTCCAGTTGTAGTTAGTAAAAAGAGCACACATGCAATGACACTGGTGGATCCTTGTGTGGTCTCTGAAGAGAACACACATTTCAATGACACTGGTGGATCCATATGTGGTATGTGAAAATAACACACATGCAATGACTCCAGTTGTTGTTAGTAAAAAGAACACACATGCAATGACACTAGTGGATCCATGTGTGGTCTCTAAAGAGAACACACATGCAATGACTCTGGTTGTTGTTAGTAAAAAGAGCACACATGCAATGACACTAGTGGATCCATAGGTGGATTGTGAAAAGAACACACATGCAATGACACTGGTGGATCCATATGTGGTATGTGAAAAGAACACACATGCAATGACTCTAGTTGTTGTTAGTAAAAAGAACACACATGCAATGACACTGGTGGATCCATGTGTGGTCTCTGAAGAAAACACACACTCCAATGACACTGCTGGATCCATATGTGGTATGTGAAAAGAACACACATGCCATGACTCTAGTTGTTGTTAGTAAAAAGAACACACATGCAATGACACTGGTGGATCCATGTGTGGTCTCTGAAGAAAACACACATTTAAATGACATTGGTGGATCCATATGTGGTCTGTGAAAAGAACACACATGCAATGACTCTAGCTGTGGTTAATGAGAAGAATACACATGCAATGACATTGATGGATCCATGGGCGGATTATGAAAAGAGATTTGCCCTCTCTCTTGGTCATAAATCTCACAAAAGCCCAAACGTGTGGAGATCCCAAACGTGTGCTCACTCTGGGTGCTATGCCCTGATTGGCTGACACAGATGTCACGCGGACCGTCTCTTCCAACTGTTGATCCTATGTGATCCAACGGGCAGGATAACCCCTCCCTTCTCCACTTTTTTATGCATGGTCAATCCGTGCCACCTCTCTATCTGTGCCACCGATACTTTACCTCCATAAACAAGTGAAAATCCATCTATCTAACTAAAATAAATAAAATAAATGATCATATTTCGAAGAAGCCATCGTCTTCGTCTTCGGTTCGTCCTCGTCTTCATCAACGCCATGGTCCCTGCCATCGCCGTCGTCGGGTCCTCCTCTGATGACTCGACACCGCCCCTTCCTCAAATAAGCGTGCTATCTCCTCGTCAGAGTCCTCCTCCTCCTCCTCTTTGTAGTCCCACGGGTCCACGTCACTCTCCTCCGCTTCTGCCTCCAACTGATCGATGAACGCCTCCTCGTTTGCCGAGTCAGACTCGTCCAAATAGTTATCCCATCTCTTCTTCCTGGTCTTCTTTCCGTTCCTCTTCTTGTCCGTACTCGTCGGTGCAACACGCGCCCCTGTCCTGGCTGCTGCTTTGCGCTCGTCTGACGCTGCAGGTACCCCATGCTCCTCCTGCGCGGCCGGTACGAGCTTCGATGTTGCGGTGTCCTCGAGTGCCGATGTCGATGGATCCTGGCGCGGTCGGACACGACGTGCTGCCTCAGCACGCGACTTGCAAGCACGAACGATGCAGCGAAGAGCCGGGGACGCAGGACGATCAGTGGACGGCTTGGACCTACCATTGCCACGGCGAGGGGGCATCGTGCTCGAGGTAGTTGCTCCGAATGGTTGATGGAGGGTACACAGAGTGGGGTGCCGATCTGATCAAGGATGAGCAGTGGTTTCGTGCATCGTGTCCACGCATGCATTTGTCCATTATCAAAAAAAGAAGAAATAAGTAATATCTCGCGTTCTGAACATAATTTGATCACAACAAAAGTGGCACAACATATTCTAGACTCGTAAATATCCCATGTGAGCCTATCACGTGGAGTTCGACGGAGTTCGACGTGCCAACGTGATCGTGCAGCAGTTGCACGGGTCATTGCCCCATCAACACGTGACACACGCACGCGGGATGTGCACGCCGATTCCCATGATGACCACCCGGATCACACTCCCCTTATTATATACTAGATTTTGGGCGGCACCGAAGACCATTGAAGTGTCCATCGCAATAAAGACAAGTCCCATCGATTCCCTACCCCTGCCTCCCTGGCTTCTTTGAGAAGGTAGACCGTACACGGTGGTCTTGTATAATAGTACTAGTACTACTGGACCACGTCGTGCACTCTTTGACTCTTCTCCCACACTAATCACTATATCCTTCCTCCTTCCGCCGCCACCCTCACCATGCAAGCCATGGCTCCACTGAGGAGGGGGAGAGGTCGGTCGATGATCCTCGCGGAGAAAAGGGAGAGAAATCGCAGCGAGGCACTTCTTTCTCTACCAGCCGCTCAAGCCCACACTCTCATCGAGGCCCAATCTCCCCCGACAATGGCGCCGAATGTTCTAGCAGGCGAGGGCTCCTCCCGGTATGGTCTTCTTGTTCTACTTCTTCTCCATCTCCCTCTCCATCATGATCTTATTCAGCTTCTTCTTGTTTTTCTTCTTGTTCTTGCTCTTCCTCTTCTACGTGTTACAGGCCGGCCGTGGAGCCCGAATCCACCATGACGGAGGCGTTGCAGGACCCGTTCAGCCCTGTTCCATGTCTCAGCGAGGTAGAAAATCTCCACGCTATTATTTCTCCGAGTTGTGATGTGGATTTCTTAGATCCTGTCCGCCCCGCATTGGTTTTTCTTCTTTTTTTGCGAGTTGTATTAGTTTTCATGAATATGACTGGATCTCTTGGTCTTTCCTTAATACCGCTGTTCATAGATTCACTATGGATTTTTTGTGATTAGGATTAGTTTATCGTGGTCATGAATAGATATCTAGGTCCATTTTTTAACACTGCGGTCAATAGATTCAATGGGGATTTTTTTGATCTGTATTAGTATTCACCTAGAACCTGGAGTGTAATTATAGAATTCCTATTTCAATTAACATGACAGCGATCGAAGGCCGAGTACCATGACATGGTGGCCGTGATCAGTTCCAAGATTGTCAACCAACATGAGCTTGCATGCTCCCTCACCCAAGCTAATGAGAGCATACGCAAGCAATTATCTGTGCAGAAGGAGATCTCGCTAGATTTTGCACGTGACATTGTTAGGCTGCAGAAAGTGCTTGACCGTAACTTGAATAGGCAAGAACAGGCCATCAAGATAATCAACGAGCTCATGGAGGAGAAGAAGAATCTCGTGGAAAGGTGCATTCTCCTGCAAGACAAAGTCAGCGAGGCACTCAGAGGATGCGTCGAGGACACCAAGGCTACCATCTGAGCCTACCATGACAGGAACCGTTGCCTGGATACAGTGAAGGAGATGAAGGAGGACATGAGCAGAGGGATCACCGTACTCGAGGGTGTTCGGAAAGAGAACGAGGAGCTAAGGGCATGTCTGGAGGCGTATCGGAGCAATGCCCAAGTCTGATTCCCGTTAGTGGGGACATGAATACCAGTTTGTCCTCCACTCCTTTTGTAATGTTTAGGGTTCAATGAGCAATGCCCAAGTCTGCTTCCCATTATAGGGTGCAATAAGAATCCTAAGGCAACTCCTTATCTATCTGGACATGTGTTGGTGTTCATGTTCATGAATGGACACCATGTGCTCTTTCCATTATGTATCTAGACATGGGTTTCTGCATTATGAGTTTGCCACTCTCCCACTACTATTTGGTGATATTGGAAAAACCCACAGCACACTAAACTGCAGATAAATCTTATTTGTCTTTGAAATTGAAATTATGACAGTGCCACTAGTCGATTCATAAAATGTTGATTAGTCCTAGATTGCTTCTTCCTTGAAATTATGACAGTGCCACTAGTCGATTCAGTTAATTATGAAAACTAACCATCTTGTCCTGGTGAACTGAACAAACCATACTATGTATTTTTGTTGCAGGGAAAGAGGCAAAAGATCGACCAGGACCTGGCGACCTGGCTAAATGACAAGATAGCAATCCAAAGGGAGAAGCGAAATTCTAGAACGGCCTTTGACCACCTGGCTGAACTCATGGTCCTTTCGACAAGTGCGAAACTGAAGGAGTTAAGCGATCGGGCGGTTACACAGTGAAGGTTGCACCTCGGCTAAGAAGTAGATGGAGATCATGAAAGGGATCTTGAAGGAAAATCGTATGGCTATAGACCAACTTCTCCAATCCGTGACGGAGCGCTAGAACCTACAGCTGAAGCACGACATAGTACTGAAGGAGCCGGCCGATCTTAGGGAGGAAAATAGGCAGCTCTGGGCCAGGCTCGCTTGAACACAACATATGTCTATTTAGTACTAAACTGCCTAGTTTATCCTCTAAAGTGGTGATTTTGTAAGCGTGAACTTAACTCTATGCATGATATGTGTGTTCGTCTGAAATTAGTTTGCTCGAGGATTGAGTTTGGCTTAGTTAAGAAAGAGCAACTTCAAGTCTTACAGTTAACTAGTTTCAGGCATTGGCACAACATAAATTATTCATCTTGAATTTCCTTTATCCTCTATAGTCTGTCATTGTTCACCCTCGCGCGCCTTCTTCAGTTCCTTCAACAGATCAGCAATGCAGTACTCTAGCTTCTTCTTGTCTTCCCTGAGCTGATCCCTCTCCTTTTCTGCATTATGAATCAACAACCTGTGACTATCCTGAAGCTTCTTTGCAGTTCCAAGAACCAAGCTCCCATTGATTCGTCAGTTAGCTCTGACTGCAAATTCTTGATTTCTTGTTCCAGCTCCTTATTTCGTACCGATAGCTTGTGATTTTTTTCAGCTGCATCACTTACATCAGTAAATCTCCCCGACCTTTCCAACTCATACATCTCCCAAAATTGTGCCAAACATTTCTTAAATGCATATGGCCACTCAAGATCCACCCACTCTACTCTTTACACACCGGTCCAACCTAAAAACACACACACTATAGTGTTATGAACATGCACGATACATTTTACTTCATGTCATAGTTGCACATAATGTAAACAAACCTGATTTGTACAGCCCAAAAACCTTCTCCCAGTGTTACTGCCTTCGAATGCAACATATCTCCTCAGTTTTAGCCCATGGTCACATGGCACTTCTCCATCGAGATCTAGGCCCTCCCATTCGGAGTCGTAGATCGTCCGTGGTACCTATAGGTAAATGCAAATCTGAAATCGAACACGATTGCATGCACATATGGAGCTCAGATCGAGAGATTTACCATTGCCTAACCCTAGCCCGAGAAAACAGAGGAACTCACATCGTGGAAGGAATACTCGATGTCGGAGAGAAGGCTGTCGCTGCTCGACTGGTCGTCCTCGCCGTTCAAGGACAGCATGGCGAATGCATCACACAAGTCACGGCGGAGAGAGAGAGAGAGAGAGAGAGAGAGAGAGAGAGAGAGAGAGAGAGAGAGAGAGAGAGAGAGAGAGAGAGAGAGCAGCCCTTCTACCGCTGCAACAATGACTAAATTGGCATGTTACAATAGTTTAATGGATACCATGCCCTTTCCCTGGATTATCATCTCTCGCCTAATATGGATTCTCTTCATACATTCTCATTTCAAATATTAAACCTGCACTCCCTCCAACCCAATTTCATTGCCTAACAAAAACATACCAGTATATTACATCATCTAAAGAAACAAAATCATGTCAACTACAAGGTACTTATGCATCACTTCTGCAGCCATGGTTTCACAAAACATTACATTACAATCTCTCAACAAACATAATCACATCATGGTTACACAAAACATCACATTACAATCTCTCAACAACCATAATCACATCATGGTTTCACAAAACATCACATTACAATCTCTCAACAAACGTAATCACAGAAACAAGTATATTACATCAACTCAAGAAAAAAATCATGTCGACTACAAGGTACTTACACATCACTTGTCCTGTCATGGTTTCGCAAAACATTACATTACAATCTCTCAACAAACAAAATAACAGAAACAAGTATAATACATCATCTCAAGAAACATAATCATGTCAACTACAATGTATTTATGCATCACTTTTCTAGTCATGGTTTCACAAAACATTACATTACAATGTCCCAACAAACATAATAACAGAAACAAGTACGGTACATCATCTTAAGAAACATAATCATGTCAACTACAATGTACTTATGTCTTATTACAACAATGATGGTTTCAGTGAGTGACATGTCCAAAAATCTCAACAGCTCGCACAACATTATATCGCAATCTCTCAACAAACATAATCACAGAGACACGCTCTAAATGCAACAACAGTCAATGTTACAAATACAGGCAGGGGAACCCCACGGTCCATATGACAAGCCTAGGGTAGCAGCTCTCATCAGATCTCATCAACGTCGACCACCTCATTCTGTTCAGCCACTACAGGGGCATCTACATCCACTATAACCTGGTCAACAACATCAGAAATGGTACCAAGGAAGAACACCTTCCTGGTTCGCTTCTTTTGTCGCATAATCTGCATAAGATTTTTAGTATCCAAAACATCTATGAATTCTTGCTTCTTATGATGCCACCACCGGATTTTTGCCATCTTCTTAGGCCCAATACTGATTTCCTTACCGATCATCTCTCTCATTTCATCAAGAGTTATGTTTTTTAAATCGACAGTGATCTCCATAGTACATGACGAAACTGGCTTATTAACTCCCTCATCAAGTTTTGCCATGTATGAATCCGCCTCTATGCATATACTGAACTTATCTAGATCAACATCTATTGGTCCGTATTCTCTAGGAGCAGAAGCTATGGCAGCAAGATCTCCAACATCTGCATACATATCATCAATCATTGCTTCAACTTTCACCTTATGATCAGCTGCACAACACTCCCAAACCATCTGAAGCTCATGGGAGTGCTCAATTATCTGATAGGTATCATTCATGTTGCGCCACACCAATTTTGTCCTCTGTCTAGAACCCCAGGGAATTCTAGCGGCAAGCATATCTACCAGCCGCAAAACAGACACAACCTCTTTGCAATTCACAAGCAGATGCACATTTTTCCCGAACACAACCCTCTCGCAACCAAAATCAAGTTTTGCAGTGTACTGCCAAACATGAACTATGAACTCGTATAGGTCCCTTGTATCAAAGTTATGCCTAATTTGATTAAAAAGGGGAACTTTTCAGTTCATTCGATTCTATTATGCCGTAACTAATCTACTTGCAAGATAAGGCACAGATAAGAAAAATTCACCTCTCGCTCTTCTCTCGGGTTTTTTTCTTCGAGATTTGGGTGCTGCATCCACCCACCGGAGCCAAATAATCCGCCACCGGCCTTGCTTTTCTCTTCAACCCGCTGCTTGTAGGTACCTTGGGAGCAGAATCCTTGCTGGCCTCCTCGCTAACCGGGGCTGAAGACCTCGCCGCTGCTACGCGTTGAGCCCCAGACTTGGGCCCCGACGGACCCGAATCAGTCGGCGACGTAGCTACAACCTTTGCCTTGCAAGACATGATGGGCCGCCGCCGTCGGATTTAGTGTCGGGGGAGGGAGAAAAAAGGTCCTCCGCCGCCGGCAGATTTAGGGTCGGGGAAGGGAAGAAAAGGGACTGCCGCCACTACAGCAAGATTCAGTGTCGAGAGTTAGGAAAGTACAGTAATGGATTTGCCCCTACGACACGTGTAGGGTGGCTAAGAAGAGTGACCGGCGAAGAAGGGGCACATCAGGAACTAGTGTAATAGAATATCCTGACTTAACGGGCGCGATTTGAAAATATTGGGTTTGGCCATCATTCACTCGAAAGACCCCTCTCAGCAATTGGCGCCCCAACTTTTCGAATCGCGGTGATTAAAATCAACTTGGGTACCGCGTTGCCTGGGAACCCCAACTTTTGGGCCGCAAAATGATATTCTCCATTCCCACTCCTCCACTTCCTCCCCCAAAGCACAAAGCTCCAGGCGGAAGCGCGGCGAACCTATGGAGGAGAGGTATCCTGGTGACCCGGCAGCGTCGAACAGCTTCAGCTGCCATTCCCTCTAACTGTTGGAGGCCCAACTTCTCCATGAGGCCTGATACCCAGCGCCACCGGATTTCCAGTGCCCATCGATGTGGAAATTGAGCACGGGTGGCGTGCCCGTGCCGCCGGTGTCGGAGGGGCCCGAAATGGTTGACGAGATCTAGGCGGCCATCGTCGCCATGGAGGACCTCAAGCTAGTCGAGCACCCCGACAACAATGTGTACTAGGACCAATTCTTCATTGACCGATGGGAGAACTAGTTGGCCTCATACGAGGGTGGAGTGGGCCCGGTGGTCCTGGTGTATATCCGTGTCGGGAACACCTCGCGGCTGGGCTACCCGCCGCGCTCGCCGCCATCATTCTCGCGACGCCGTGGGGTGGCCTCCTAGATGGGCTTGTTGGTTTGCGGCCCGAAAGTTCCCGGGCGAGTGCATCCCGGTACCCAAGTTGGCTGACATCTCGCGGAGGGGCCATAGTAGAATCGCCAGTTGTCCAGAGGGGCCAAATGGGAGTGAATACAAATCTAATAGCCAAACGGTCATTTGAACCAGACGAAAAATGGTTGAAGTAAAATACCACCGTTAGGTTAACTCTTCTTAGCCCGTCCTGTCAGTATTCCCTGTTATCTTTTGCGGTTGTGGACTCGTTTACCTCTACATGGACCAGATCTATTTCTTTGCTCTGCTCTGCTATTCTCCCCTACTCCCCTACCCATAACCTTTGCTCAGCTCCGGCTGCTCGTCTCAGATCGTAGCTCGCACTTGCTCTAATTTGCATCCCTGCCATGTCCGGTCAACCTCCCACACCCCTAATCGAAGCTCGCAGCCACCACCGTTGGATCGTCCGCCATATTAGAGCTTCGCGTCCCCGGACTAGTATCTCGCCTCTGGCTAGTCCTTCTCACATGGCGGAGCATGTCCCGTCGGGCGATCCTAGCCGGCGACCAGCCTCGGGCAGTTGCGTGATGTCGTGCACCCAAGGCATGGTAGCCCTGGCACAGCAGTTCGACGACCACGCTCTCATGGCCACCATGCTGGGCATCCATCCCACCGTGTCGCCGGCAGAGTTACTGTCGGCTTTCAGGTCTCGTTTTGGGATCATACAAAATGAGGTCAAGATTAAGGTATTCGTGCTGCCATTCGATTTTTTCGTCCGGTTCGAGCACAGCTCAGACACCGAGCGTGTTCTGCATTCTTCTCATTCTTTCGAGTGCTGCAGGGAGAAAAAAATGAGCTTCATGCGTTGGCATCGCGCCTGTGGGTGGGACAATCACTTGGGGCAGCTTCGTTTCTTGTCCAAACTTGGCTTTGACGGCCTCCCATTGGATGCTTGGGAGCCGGAGGCCCTCAAGCAGGTCGTCAATAGCCTTGGCGGCGAGCTGGTAGAGATCGTGCCACTGAGCGACAGATGGGTCATCGAGGTAAAGGTGTGGCTGAAAGATTCGGACGCCTTTCCTAAGATGTACGAGGTGCAGATTCCAAGCAGGGCAGGGCGACAGCTTTGCTGGAAGCACCCGGTCATCATCCACCTGGAGGAGGTTCTGGAATCGGTACATGGCATTCATGACCCCGAAGAGGCATCCAGAAAGCATCCTCATCGCCTGCAGTGTTGGCTTGGAAGGATCGATGGCACAGGACCACCACCGTTTTGCAACGGTGCACACAGTTTTTGTGGGGGAATTGGGCTTGGACAAGCTGGTGGTTCTGATTTCCCTCTAGTAAAGACTAAGCTCTAGTGAATTATTGTAGTATGTGTGGCTAATGAATTTGTAGTATGGAGAGTGTAGCAGGAAGTTAGCATCGACTAAAAATATGTAATAGTTTGAATCGATGTAGTATGTGTGGGTAATGATTTTGAAGTATGTGTGTCTAATGCATCTGTGTTGAACACCATGCTTTATAATTTATCTGAATAATCAAGGACAACCTCATGAAAAGAGGGCGGACTGGCAATGAGCAATGTCAGTTATGTGGATGCCATGAAAATGTAGTTCATCTCCTCTTCAAGTACAAGGTAGCTAGATTATTGTGCCAAATGATGGGCGATCCGGAAGACAATAAATGATTTTTGTTTCAAACAAAGATTACCTGATGATCCTTATAACACTATCTACTGGTTTTGTAACACGTTGAACTGCAGAACCATTTTGCAGACAGCACAAGACAATGAAAATGGTTTACAACACAGACAGTAGACGCAAAATCTGTACATAAACTGTCATCTGAATTTTATCTGTCTGGATAAAAAATGGCAGTTAACTGGATTTAACCACGAGTAGTAATTGAAGGAAAATAGATACTTGATAGTATTTGTTTACAACAGTAGTACTTCCATACAAAAGATTCTTATATCTGCACAAAAGTAGGCTAAACTTCCTACTAGTTTATAGAACAATGCTTCAGCATTTCATCTACAAAAGCCATTCTTCAGTCTGAACTTAACTATTCTACACTAAAGAAACTACAGATCTCCACCAGAAAAGTTGGCTAGCCAATTTCCTTAAGAGGATGTAAGTTCTTAGATC
Source organism: Avena insularis (assembly GCA_023614405.1). Lineage (NCBI taxonomy): Eukaryota > Viridiplantae > Streptophyta > Magnoliopsida > Poales > Poaceae > Avena > Avena insularis. The sequence goes on from CM042692.1 coordinate 309,203,558, forward strand.
ATTTAACCCAAACTGGTTTATTGCCTTCCCGCCAAACTAAAAGAAATCTGCATCGTTCATGCTCGACAGCTTTGCTTGCGCTAGTCCTGGTTCAGTAGGACCATCCGCGCCACCGCAACGATTTCTTCGAACCTGAAATTCAGCATCTTGTTGTAGGGATCGTAGGTCTGTGTGAACTAGAACCTGAATTCCGGTGCTGAGCTGATGCCCGCTGCTGGCTCTAGCTATCTAACAATCCAACAGGCTGAGTGTAGACGCTTGGTCGCCTCCGTGGTAAGGCCTCTGACAGTGCATTGGATGGAGCGTCTTTGCCGCATACGGCGTGTTCCAAGCCTCCCCCACTGCGGTAAGGTCGCCCGTGCCGAAGCATGGACGCGAGAGTTCCTAGACCTTGGCGCTGCCCTGTTCATGGGTGTGTACCCTCGGTGGCATGCTCTCATGAACGATTTGACATGTACCTTGTTCCCCCTTCCTAGAGCACGCCATAATGCCGCCGTATGCTTTCTCCATAGTTCTCTCTTGGCCCTGCTCACCGCATCCGACGCCGATGATGCTAGCGCTACCGCTGCAGCCGATTCCGCACATTCAGCGAAATCATCTGCCTGGAAGGGCGATGTGAGACCAACCTTGAATTAGAGATTCATGGCCTGCCTTAGAGGGGCTAAATACCCCAGTTTCGATGGCTGTCGCAGCAACAGCAGCAGCCGCTTAGGCGGGGCCATGTTACCCTAGGTGGTGCGGTGTGGCGGAGCTGCGCAAGGTGAACTGTGGTCTGTCGGAGAAGGGGAGTGACAAACTGACATTAGGTTTGGAGTCTAGGCACGTGTGAAAATAATCATCTCCCATTTCCTGAGAGGGTAATCATTTGACACTCGTTACATTAACCGCTCAATCTTGATTTCCCTTCTCAGTATAAGAGTGCAAACGTATTAAAAAGATCAGCTGTGGCTATCCACCTCATCAGGCAATGTACCATGACAGGTAGGAGACCGTGTTCCATTTTATACCTATTGATGATTGTGCCCTTATGTTCATACTATATTATTTCTGTGCCACTATGTACCGTCGAATTGTAGCAACACCATCAGAAATAGGGGATGACGACATGGCATGTTTTCTTTTTTTAAAGGGCATCAGAAATAGGGGATGATGACGTGGCATGTTTTTTGATTGGCGGGCCCGCCTCCTCCACCTTCGACGGCGCACATCCTAGGTTCAAGAACTAGTGCCACCCACCAACACATTATTGTGCAATTTTCCATGTTTTGTCACAACTAGCTCCACTCCGCTCCTCTGCTCCTGCCGCCGCCACTCCGTTCAGTCATGCACCGCTCTCATCCTCCCGCCCTCCCCTCCCTGGCATCCCCTCACGTCCCCTCCCCTCCCTGCCCTGTCTCCTTGCTACCGTCCACCACCCAGACGCATCTGGAAATGAAAACCGAGAGTCGGCAGTTGGGTTAGGTGCCCAACAGCACTGGTGATCCGGATCCCACTCGGAGATGGATCATATGCGGCTTGAAAACACGGAGGTGGGTCCTGCACGGCTGGAGAGCACGGAATCTTCTTCAAGTCTGGAGAGCACAGAGGAGAACGAAACAGGGTAAGAGGAAGTAGGCTGTAGATCTTTCGAGGTATGGAGCCTAGAGAAGGTGCCGTATGTCCTCATTGAAGGGTAAGAATTGTGATTTCTTTTCTGCATACCCCAATTAGCGTTTCTAGTCCCGTGGTGATGGAAAGGATATCTATTGGTAACAACACGATGTCTGTACAACTTGTCCTTGAGCATGATGCTTTGTCAAGCGAAAATGAAGACACTGAAATGTGTGGCGGTGCGGATGATGATGACAAAGCATATCCAGATGTGGTTGTTGACCCTAATAGGATGGAGATTAGGGAATATTTGGTTGATTCAAACTTTGAGCCTGACTATGGGACTAATGAGGAAGAGGAATGTGAAGATGTGGAAATGGGATGTAGATATGATGACAAAGATGAGGACAGGCCAGTGATACACTTTGACAGGGACAATCCTACAATTGATGAGGGGTCTGTCTTTGAGACTGTGGAGGACTACAGATATGCAGTTGCCACCTATGCAATTAGAGTTGGGTTCGAATTTATCATTGAAAAGAGCGACCAAAAGAGATTTAGGGTGCATTGTAGGGAAAGTAATGTGTGTAAATGGAGATTACATGCATCTCTAATACGGGGTGGACACACATTTCAGGTTGCAATAGCTACATTTAGTTTCAGTCTTTCTCATATTTATTCTGCTGATAATTTGCTCTGATTTATTTGGATTCTTATCGAATGCATATCAAAGTAAACACGAAGAAACACAACTTCCCTAATACTTCTTTAAGTGATAAAATTAGACCGACGACTACCAAGTAGATTGCTGCTACTGTACTTGACTGGGTGAGGTAGGATCATAACATTGGACTTGCTGAACTCAGAGCAAAGATTAGCAAAAAGTTTAGCATTTTGATTCCTTACCATAGAGTCTTTGATGGGAAGGAGATGGCTCTAGACTTCTTTCAAGGCAAGTGGAATGACTATTTTCACATGTTGTATAGTTTCAAAGCTGAGGTAGAGAAAACATCACCTGGTAGTGTTGTTGACATCGATTACACGGTTGTGAAAGGAAGAGAAAAGGTCTCAAGGGGGGTCAGGTATAAGCAGGCAGATAAGAAATGCTTTAGGAGATGTTTGGTCTGCCTGAAGGCATGCTAGAAGGGGTTCCTAGACGGTTGTAGGCCATACTTGGCAATAGGCTCAACTTCTTTAATAGGGAAGTTCAGGGGACATGGTGCTTTTGCTTGTGCTTTGGACGCGCATAATTGGCTTCTACCCATAGCTTATGATGTTCTTGAGGGTGAATCAAATGAAAGTTGGACATGGTTCATGCAGAGACTATGGGCAGTAATTGGTCACCTTGAAGGCTTGGTGATACACACTGGTGCATGCAAGGGTCTTGAGAATGCTGTTGATGCTGTGTTTCCTGGGGTTAAGCATAGGAAATGCATGTGGCACCTCGCTACTAACTTCACTAAGAAGTTCAAAGGAAAGATCTTTGAAGAGGACTTTTGGCAATCAACATACACATACACCATAAGCACGCGCACGCATGCTACTTATTTGTAGAACATGTATGTAGTGCCAAAGGTGAAAAATACCTTGAAGAACATCACACCAAGCTATGGGCCAGAAGCAGGTTTGGTGAGTTAAGCAAGGTGGATTTTGTTTGCAATAATTTGGCAAAGAGTTTCAATGCTAAGATTTTGAGCATGAAGACACTTTCAATTGTTATTTTGTTGGATGCAATAAGACAGTGCATAATGGTGAAGATAAATTTAAGGCAAAGAATTTGTGCAAGAATTTTTTTAGGCCATAAAATAGTTCCAAATGTGGTTATGTTACTGAATGCATGAACCAGGGCAATGAGAACGATAAAGATGAGGATGGTCAGAAGTTCTAGGACATTGACTGAGGCTTATGTAGAATGCAAGCATGGAAATGAACGGAGGTACACTATAGACATTGGAAACAAAACTTGTTCATGCAGGAAGTGGAAGATTACTGGTCTGCCATGTCACCATGCACTGTACTTCATCTAAAATCTTAGAGGTAGTGGAGCTGAAATAGAGAACTATGTTGACAACTATTTCTCCGTGGACAAGTTTGCTGCAACTTATGCAGAAAACATACCACCTATGGCTGATGAAAATGATTAGGAGATTGTCGATCTAGGGTTCAAACTTCAACCACCAGTTCTTAGGAGGCCACCTGGAGGCCTAGCAAGCTAAGATCAAAGCCTCCACCTATAAAGGTTCAAGTCTAGGAGCTAGGAAAAGGAAATGAAAACGTTGTGGAGGATTTGGCCATATCAATAGGTTGTGCAAAAACCCAGTTCCACATGATCTTGTCTCTGTTCACACCCCGGTGGCATAAAATGAGGCTTCTTAGCCAAAACTAGAGGAAGAGCAACGCGAAGACGAAGAACTTGAGGAAGTGCAGCAGGTGGAGGAAAATGGTGATGAGCACTCGGAGGAAAACATAGGTAAGCAGCAAATTTATGAAGAAGTGGAGGTGCCGGTGAGAAAAGGGTGTGAAAATAAACAAAAGGGTAAGCAGAATGGGAAGAAAAAGGAAAATAATGGAGGTGTATTATAATATGAAGAAGTTGCAGGGGTGATTGAGGATGTTCTTGATGATCTTTCGGCTAACTGTAGGAGAAATAATAAATCCCTACCAATTTCATCTTTGTACGATTCTCCAGATGAAAGGTAAGCTTAAAATTGTTTTATTTACCATTTGATCATTTTTTCCATCCTCATAAACTGTTGCTTAATGCAGCGTGGGCTAGCAGATTAATAAGAGGAGCAGAAAGAAGCGGGCGCAATAACGTCGTTTCTTAAATTATCATTTAAATTGAACTATTCGTGTCATCTTTACTTATATATGGTGCGTGCAACGTGTCTGGTGCGGTCAGATGGACCAAATTTCAACTTTTTAAATATTATTACATTGGAGTAATTTTTTACCTGCGTATGGACGCAGCTACTAGTTCCCATCTCCATTGGATTCCCATCTCCTCTGGTGCACTCCAAAATTATGGCTGTGCCATCAAGTGCTGGTAGGAGAGTCAGTGTATTGTCCCATCAGATGTGAATGCATGAACTTTGTTTGTTTAGAATTGGACAACTTTTGATTAGTTTGAAAGACAGAGAAACCTAAAACATGCCAATATATGCCCTCAGAAACTATTCCTAAAAAAATATTATTACTCCCTTTGTCTAGAAATAAGTGACTTGAATTTGTGTAGATTCGTATGTATCTAGACATGTTTTGGGTATAGATACATTTAAATATCTAAAAAAATAGAAGTCAGTTATATCTGGACGAAAGTAGTATACTATTACAACACGTTCGACCCCTTCTCCTCTAGCGCACTCCAAATTATGGTTGTGCCATCAAGTGCTGGGAGTAGAGTCAGCGTATTGTCCCATCGGATATTCCAGGAATGCGGGAACTTTATTTTTAGGATCAGACGACTTTCGATTAGTTTCAAAGACAAAGACACATAAAACATGGCCAACATATATAGATTACAACGACTATGACTCAAGTGACCCTGACAAGGGTTTAACTCGCCAATGCCCATTGTTATGGACTTGGGTTTTGGAGAAGGAGGGAGCGCAGGAGGCATCAGTCGGCTAGCAAACAAGCACACATGTACGCAAGATTTACCCAGGTTCAGGCCTCGTAGAGGTCCCTACTCCTGCTTGTCTGCTCTTGGAATTATCGAAGGAATCGAAGATTACAGGGGTGCGCAAATGCAATCTGGCGATGGTGGTGAAAACTAGGGTTGTGATTGTCCTCCTCGCCGCCCCTACCTAGCCTTTATATAGATAGGCTAGGTCTCGGCAGCGTGGTCGAGTCGGATTAGGGTTAGGGTTCGTCCCTTTGAACTTTCTATCTTAAGTTTCTTCTTGCGTTGCAAGCAATCGGAGAGTCCGTGGGTCACTTGAATTCTGTATTGGGCCTTGACAACACCATTGGCTTCTACCGTATCTGTACTGTATATACCAAACTCAAGTACCTATAGGGTATACCCATGTCAGTAGCCCCCGAGTGTCCAGTGGAATCGCAGATTCGATTGGAGACTTTATGAAGTCTTTCGAGTGCATGACTGAGCATATTTCGAGTGTTCTTGTTTGTGTCATAGGGATTATTGATATACGTACCTGATTTATCCGAGGTATCGGTATTAGTTAACTGCCTTAAGGCAAAACAACGCAATCTACTCAAACTCGAGTCCCTGGACTCAAATTCGGAAAAATGCTGGCATAATTCGACTCAGGTCGTGGAGGTCTTACAGGAGTTGAATTCCAGTGTATAAATGTGAGCACTCGACGCGTCCGTCAAGGCATGGTCATCGTACATACAGGGACAGATATATTTCTGGTAGTGCAGAGCAGATGTGTTGCTAGGCCTTATTCAGGTCGTATCTTCACGCTGTAAGCGTGGCAACCGAATTTTTGTCATCACGGAGATGATTCGGGTGGCCCAGGAGATGCAGTCTCTTTGTAGGGAAAATCTGAGGCGGAGTCTCCATAGCATTCGAGTGTGGATGTTATCAACACACAGTATGATGTACAAGGAAAAATAATCATAGGGTGCGCGACCAGTGCTCCCTATGGGAGTAGCCCCCGAGTGCTTATTCGAGTCGTAGACTCGAGTGGGGACTACAAGTACTTTGCGACTGTTGTCATCTTTTGTTGCTTGTTTCAGTTGAATGTGCTTCCGGTGCTCCCTATGGGAGTAACCCGTAGTTCATAGTCGAATTGTTGATTCGAGTGATGGGTTTGCCTTGAATGCTCATACACCTGCATAAAAAATCTTTCGGGTGCGCGGCCAGCGCTCCTGTTAGGAGTAGCCCCCGAGTGCTTGGTTGAGTCGAAGACTCGAGCAAGGACTAAATTAGTCAAAATGTTCGTCTGCTGGAAACTATGACGTCGGTGCTGACGATGTGATGACTTCAGTTGCCCGCGTTAGTGGCTTTGACGGGACGTGACGAGCGGTGGGTCCCACTTTCTGACTTCGATTTGACTAGGCGTGTGTAATCTTTTGTTTTAATTGCGCCCCCTCGATTTCCACGTGTAATGAGCGTAGTGGGGGACGGTTCGTGATTCACCTTCGCCACGTGTCGATGGCGATGTGTGCCACGTGTTCAGTAGGGTTTTTGTTGGCTATTGGATGATATCTGCGAGGAGGTTAATTAGCAGCGCAGCTACGGTAATTTTTCATCATCTCTCTTCTTGCTCGTGCCTCCTTCGCCATTGCGGCTCTCTCTGCTTCCTTGCATGCTTTCTCGTCGTGGCACTGGACCAGCTCCGTGTTTCCCCAGTGACTTCCTCCGCTCGCATCGCCATCAAAAGATGGGAAATAAGAAGGGAGGCGCCGCCACTGGATCTGCGGCCACCATTGCCGCCACCAATAAGAATGGCGGTGCCACTGCCACGGGCACTAACGCCGCCGCTACTGGGAAGAAGAAAGGTGTGGGTACCCGCGTTACCAACGGCTCCTGCGCGCGTTTGTCATCAAGTCCTCCGAGTTGCATCTTCTTCATCAAGATGGAGCTCTTCTGTCTGCGGAAGATGACTCGCGAGTGCCTGGCGATGAGGTAATCTCTCTTCCTCCTCCGGGTTTCCGAGTGATGTTCCTTGCATTCGTCATTCGAGGTATTTCTCTTCCCCTGCATCATTTTGCCAGGGGTCTTCTTTGTTTCTATGGGCTCCAGCTGCACCAGTTGTCCCCAAATTCCATTCTCCACATCTCTTGCTTCATCACACTTTGCGAGTGCTGGCTCAGAATCGAGCCACACTTTGGCCTCTTAAAGAGGATTTTTAAGCTCAAACGTCAGTTGGCGTCTGGTTCGGTAGTCTACGACGTAGGAGGCTGTGGAATCCACATCGACTCCTCCGCTGTCTACTTCGACATCAAGCTCACCGCGTCTGTCCAAGGGTGGAGAGACAAGTGGTTCTATGTCCGTGACCAGAAGGCTAGTGTAGAGCACTACGGACTCGTGCCCTTCGACTTCGTGGTAGCTTGTAAGAGGAGGCGTTCCTGGAAGAACGTCGTGATGCCTGGCGAGTCTGAGGAAACGGAGGTGCTGTATCGGCGCGTCTATGACCTTGAAGGCCGCATAGGCAAAGAAGAGGGTGGCGCCGCTCTCATTCGCACGTGGTTGCGCCGCCACATCCAGCCTCTGCAGGCTAGAGTCCACCCGATGTACCGCTGGGCTGGTGCGAGCGATGTCACTCGCATATCTATGGAGGGCATTTCTGCGGGTGAGGTAGACAGGAGGTTGCGATTGGTGACCAAGTACACTGCCAAGGAGGATCTCCCAGGCGAACCAATCGTGCCTCCTTTCGACGCCTCTAACCCTCCTCCTAGGGTAGAACTGTACTATGAAGTAGTTTTCTTTGTGAATTGCCACCAAGTACTTGATATATAATGATGTGTCTTCTGATTGCAGGACTGGAGTGTGGCTGGCAGTTTGTCTCCTCAGACCAAAGGGATTATTCTTCACGAAGCGGAGGAGGAGGACGAGTCGGATTCGACCGTCCCAGTTGAAGAAGAGGAGGAAGCTCCCGAATCCAGCAACCACGACACTCGCAAGCGTTCCCGCAACGAGGCTTCTGGCGCCTCCTCTCCGACGATGCCGGAGGATCCTCCTGCTGCTGCAGAGGAGCCGATTCCTGCCGTGCATGTGCGCGCCATGGCTCCTCCTGCTCAGAAGAAGCTGCGACTGCCGAAGGAATCGTCGGATGACTCCTTTGATCTTGATAAATTCAATTGGTAAGTCTTAATTTCCGCAAGTTTGTCTTGTTTTTCTTTTAGAGTTGCTTTTCTGAAGTGGTACTGGACATGTTTTGTAGTCAAGTGGCGTCATCGTCTTCTGATGACGTCCAATTTGTGAAAGGGTCTGGAGTCGCAGACTCCAAGGCCAAGGAGGTGGCCGAACGGTCTCCTTCTCCTCCAGTGGCGGCCCACTCTGGCGCCAATTCTTCGAGTTCCCCACATGCTGGGGAGAATCAGATGGTTGCATGGACGACTGTGTGACAATCATCTTCGGAGTCCCTGGAGGAACATGTGAGTGTCCTTTTTGTCGTTTTGTAGTCGAGTTTGTATATTGGGCTAACACTGAATCTTTGTTTTCCTTGGTTTAGCTCATTGTAAAGAAAGTTGCTCGCCTAGCGGAGCAAGTCCTTACTATGGGTCGACAGCACGCCCTGCTAGACAATTGCCACCGCGCAGTCAAAGGTTATCTTTTGACTTTGTCTCTGTTTTTGCAGAAATTTGTCAACTCAATTGCTGGTATGCTCTATCCTTTGTAGGTGAGCACAATGAACTTCTTTGTCGCGTTAAATCCCTCGAGAAAGGGCTTGCCACGATAGAGAAAAAGTGCGATGAGGCAATCGCGGCTCTGGAAGAGTCGCATCAGCGTGAGGAAGACATGCGCTCCTCCAATGCCGAGAGGGAGAAGTTGTTCGAAGAACAACTTTTTTCGATTGACAAGGCTCTCTCAGGTAATTTTTAGGTTGATTTGCATTGCTCCTTGTTTGTCGTCTTGTAGATGCGCTGCCACTCTATGTACGCAGATGCTGCTGGCCTGAGCTTTGACACCTAGTCTCTTCGTCGCGCAGATGCTTTGGCTGGCGCCGTTGCCACAGTCGAGGACCGCAACGTTTCCCTTCAGGAGATGTTGGGGAAGGACAAAGGTGTGCTCAGTCGCATCTGTGAGGACCTAACTCCCAAGGCCGTGCTTATCGACAACCTTGATGACCTGGTGGAATCCCTCGCTGGAGGTATTCCCATGGAATTCAGGAACTCCCAGTGGTCTGTCGGCACCACCATGGCACTCGTGATGGTGCAAGCCCATGGCGTGAAGTTGGATCCTGCCGCGATCTCCGAGGCGATGCCTGTCGACGTCAGAGGCCAGCAAGTAGTGTTTGCTCCTTTCGCTAGTAGCTGCGGTAAATACGGGCCTCAGCTTATCGAGACAGTCACCAAATACTCTGAGGAGCGGTGGCAAGCGAAGGTGGCGAAGACGCGGCATCTGGGTTACCACCAACAAATCCGTGGCATCAAAGACTGCCACGGATGCGATGAATCCCCTGAAGTCGAAGTCAAAGTCGAAGAAGCAGAATGCTCCTTAGTCGCCATGTGTAATAGCTGTAGCTAGCCTTTTGTCTGAACCGTGCTTTTGTGGGGGATGTTCCCTTGACATTTTTTCAAGTTTTGAATGCAGTCCTCTATTTATCAATGTGTAATTAGTCTCATTTTGCCTCTTGCTTGATTGTACCTAGGGTCCTTCGAGTGGTCGTCATGATTCTCCTCCCACCAATGAAACCACGGCACAGCCGCATTCAGAGGTGGAGGAGTTGTCATTGCTTTCACGACTGCGCGACCGCATTAAGCAGTTGGAGCGTGAGTTGCCCATCGTCCGTGGTAACACGGATGTGTGGAAGTCAAAAGTAGAGAAGGCCACCGCCCATGAGAAGTATCTCTTGGAGGAAGTGGCGCAATTGAATGAGCAGTTTAAATGTTAGCCTTCTGTCTTCTCGTCTTGTCTTTTAGTCAGTCGCGGCGATGTCTTGTCCTTACACTTTGCTGCTTGCTTTGTGTAGTTGTTAGTGCTCGTCATCCGTAGGATGAGTAGGACCGGGTGGCCATTCGGATGAATAACTTGACCCAGGAGCAACTGCAGGCTAGTGGGTATTTTTGGGTGGATCATGACCGTGCAGTCGCGTTAGCGACTTTGTAGGACCATGCTTCTCGAGTGCTTCAATGCTTGAATAAAGCATAATTGTGCCTCAGGCATATTTATCAGATGATATTTCCACTGGACGCCGTCCCTTCAAGCCTGTTGGCCCTTCTAGTGAAGTTTCAAGATATAAGCTGGTAGCTCGTGCCAAGGCTGCTCTGTGGATGGTGCGACTGCATTGGCCAGATGTGGACATAGCGGCTGTTGCTACTGGACCGCCGCCGCCAGAAGGGATGACCTAGAACATGGTGCCGAACTACCAGGCAGTTGATCAGCCAGCAGAGGACATCATCGACTTCTTTGAAGAGCAGACGAATGTACATCTTTTGCAGCAGTAGCGTAATTTTGTATCCTGCACATAGGTGTATAAGTGTTGTAAAGTTCATATGATTGTGTTGGGTGTATTTAATATCCATTGATATGTGAAGAGCTTGCGAGCTTGTATATTTTTTGAGTGTAGTGTACTCTGCAGTTCCTTTTTGATAGCCTGACGTGTGTTTATCTCAGCACCGTGCCAACCTGTCAGGTGCGTTGCAACTAGGTTGGTGTTTATCAAGGGTTTGATTGGTAGTGCGTTAGCTACTTAGGATACTGCGATTGGTTCGTAGAACGGAAGTGTAAAGGGTGCCGCAACCCCCGAGTGATGAAACTGCAAGAAAATAGGAAAAGCCATAGAGTTTCGGGGCACTTAGCTTTATTTATTCGTAGAATAGTACGAGGTACAATGTGTGGCTAGGTAGCCTAGCTGAATAGCCTTATTTGTAATATAAAAATGACTAGGGGTAGAAACGACGCAGTTGCGTGACGTTCCAGGGGTTGGAGTATGCGACTCCTCTCTCGAAATCTTTAAGGCGATAGGCGCCACCTAGGATTACTTCTGTAATCACGTAAGGTCCTTCCCAAGGGGACTCGATCTTGAGATGCCCTTGTTGCTTTAGTCGCAGGACCAGGTCTCCTTCGACGAAGGATCTGGGGTGTAGCCTTCTGCTGTGGTAGTTGCGGAGGCTCTGCTAGTAGATCGTTGATCTCTCTGCTGCTATCTCACGTGCCTCGTCAAGGAGGTCGACGGTGTCTTCGAGTGCGAGAGTTGACTCCTTCTCGCTGTATGTAATCACCCGTGGGGCTTTGTAGCGTACTTCTGTGGGTAGTACTGCTTTAGCACCGTGCACCATGAAGACCAGAGTGTATCCCGTGGCGCCGTTTGGAGTTGTGCGTAGGCTCCAAAGTACGGATTGCAGCTTGTCTGGCCAGCATCCCGCGGCTTGTTCGAGTGGCCGAAGGAGTCGTTTCTTGATTCCACCGCAGACGTGGCCATTGGCCTTTTTGACTTGACCGTTGGTCTGCGGGTGAGCCACCGAGGTGTAGCTTATGTTGATTCCTAGGTTTTCGCAGAATTCCTAGAACTCCTTAGAGGTGAAGTTTGTCTCATTGTCCGTGATGATGCTATGTGGCACTCCAAAGCGGTAGACAATGGACTCGAAGAACTTGACAGTGCTGGTTCCTGATTGATTCGTCACCGACATGGCCTCGATCCACTTGGTGAACTTGTCGACCGCGACTAAGAGGTAGACATAACCTCCTCACGAGGACTTTGGAGCTTGCCGACCATGTCGAGTCCCCATTGTGCGAAGGGCCAAGCCAATGGTATTGGCCTGAGTTCCGCACCAGGTGTGTGAGGTTTGTCCGCGAATTGCTAGCAAGCATTGCAGCGTTGGACGATGTCCTTGGCGTCGCGCATAGCCATGGGCCAGTAGAATCCAGCTCATAGAGCTTTGGCGACGAGGGCGCGACTACCAGCATGGTGTCCGTAGGTACCTTCATGTATGTCGAGGAGGACGGCCCTTCCGTCCCTGTTGGAGACTGATACGTCCATTTTGCATCACTATTATATATCTTAATTCACTATTATTCATTGATATATTTCGTATTGAGAGGTGATACTTATGTTATTTCATCTGTTTTTGCATGGTTGATGACTTTTGGAGCATGGACCGCTGCAGTGAGGATTCTGATGGAAAAGGTGATGTTTGGAGGCAAAATTTGCGAAGATCATAAAATCCAGGAGAATATATGGAAAATCCTATTTTTCCAAAAGACTAAGGATGCCAGAAGACGGAGTGGAGATGGGCCACAGGGGGCCCACACCACCCCCTGGCGCGGGCAGCCCTAGGTCGCACCAGGAGGTGATGTGGCTGCCTTGGCCCACCTCTGGCTCTCCCCTCTGGCGTATATATTCCTCCCGAAACCCTAAGACTCGGGGGAGCAACCACAGAAAGATTCTGCCGCCTCTGCCAGGCGGAAAACACCGAGAGAGAAAGATCTCTCCGGCAGATAGATTTCTGCCGGGGGAATTCCTTCCCGGAGAGGGGAGATCGTCGCCATCAACACCACCATCAAGTTGGACTTCATTGGGATCATCATCATCATCACCACCATCATCATCACCATTAGCACCCTCATCACCATCTCCATATTGATGTACCAATTGAGTTGAATCTTGCATTAGTTCATAGGGGAAACTTTCCCGGTGTTGATTACTCTTTGTAGTTGATGCTATTGAGTGAACCATTGAATTATTGTTTATGTTCAGATTGTTATACATCATTATTCCATCTCTGATCATGATCCATATGATGGCTTGTGAGTAGTTCGTTTTGTTCTTGAGGACATGGGAGAAGTCATGTTGTTAGTAGTGGAGTTGTGTTAAGAAAGACTCAATAGTTTGATATTTAAGTTGTGGTGTACTTATTCTAGTGGTGTCATGTGAACGTCGACTACATGACACTTCACCTATATGGGCCTAGGGGAATGCATTGTGTATTTGGCTACTAATCGTAGGGGTTGCCGGAGTGACAGAAACCTGAACCCCCGTTAGGGAACCATTGCACATGGGACGTAAGGGTCTTAGAGTTTAAAGATGTGGTTAGGTCTCTACCTTAATTACTTTCTTGTACTTACGGATGTTTGCAAGGGGTATAATCACAAGTATGTATTAGTCTTGGATGGGGCAGTACATTAGCACAGGTTCACCCACACAACACTTAGCAAGCTAGAGAAGATTAATCAACTATATGAAGCGAAAGCACTTGACAGTCTTCCCATGTGTCCTCGAGAACGTTTTGTCATCTTAAGTAATACAACAGGCTTGTCCTTGCTGCATAAAGGATTGGGCCACTTGCTGCATTTATTCCTACTGTCTTTTATTTGCTCGTACTTTATTTACTTGCTTTATCAAAAACCCCTAAAAATCCATTTGCTAAGTATTTGCAGAGAATTCCTGATCCATACCACTAGCCAGCACCTTCTGCTCCTCGTTGGGTTCTACACTCTTACTTATCGAAAATATTGTGATACACAACCTATACTTGTGGGTCATCAGAGACGCACCGTTGAAGTACCCCTGTAATGTTGTGCTTGTACAGTTCGTCGTTGATGAGGGTGAATGCCTTGGATCATCGTGCGATGTGTCGCGCATCAGTCGGGTCATCTGGCAGCCTCATGCTGAGTAGATATGTGATGTACGGTTGTGTCCAAGATGGCTCGATCATCATGACCTCCATTGGGCCGTCGAGTCCCGTACCAAGCTCCTTGTCATCAAGTGCCATTAGCTCGTTGGGTGGCGTAGTCCCCGAGTCTATTGACATGCTTGTTTTCTTCTCTGGAGCCTTAGGCTTGATGGAGCATTCGCAGATGCGCTCGAGGAATACCCTGGGTGGCATGGGGGCGCAGGTGGAGCCGATGTTGGCGAGTGCATCCGCCTCTTCGTTACTTTCGCGGCCTACGTGCCGCAGCTCGTAGTCGTCAAAGTCTCCTTCGAGTGTGTCGTAGAGGTCGCGATAGGCGATCATGTTGTTGCTCAGTGCGTCGCACTCATGCATCGTTTTGTTGACCACCAGTTTGGAGTCGCCGTAGATGATGAGCCTCTTGGCACCGCAGGCTTTCGCCATCCGCATCCCGTGGATTAAGGCCTCGTACTCGGCTTTGTTATTGGAGGCTGTGAACTACATTCGCAGAACATATTTCATCTTGTCTCCTTGGAGCGATGTTAGTATGACACCTGCGCCAGCACCGTCCTTTCGCTTGGATCCATCGAAGTGCATTGTCCAGAGGTAGGACATATCTGGTTTGTTGGGGAGCTGGTTCTCGATCCAGTGCACGAGGAAGTCCAGGAGAACCTGCGACTTTATCACGTCGCGCTTCTCGTATGTGATGTCGCGTGGTGACAGCTCTATGCCCTAGAGCGCGACTCGTCTAGTGGTGTCAGGGTTGTTGAGTATGTGCCCGAGTGAAGCGTCGTTTACCACCACGATTGAGTGCTCTTGGAAGTAGTGGCGTAGTCGCCTGGCTGTCATGAAGATGTCGTACGCTAGCTTCTGGTAGTGCGGGTACCACTGCTTTGTTGGCGTGAGCACCTCGCTAACGTAGTATACTGGGCGTTGGAACCCGTGGACATTATTTTCTTTGGCTCGTTCCACCACGAGCACCATGCTCACCACCTGGTTGGTGGCGGAGATGTAGAGCAGTAGTGGTTTCTTTTCACGAGGCGTCACTAGTACTGTCGAGGTGGATAGTAGACGCTTGAGGTCATCGAATGCTTCTTGCGCCTCGTCTGTCCACTCGAACTTGTCACCTTATGAAGGAGTTGGTAGAAGGGCAGTGCCTTTTTCCCATTCGACTGATGAATCGACTGAGCACCACGATTCGCCCAGCCAGCTATTGGACGCCTTTTACGTTCTTCGGCTTCTCCATGGCCAGTATGGCCTTTATTTTCTTTGGGTTTGCCTCGATTCCCCTTGCAGAGATGAGGTACCCGAGTAGTAGCCCAGATGGCACGCCGAAGGCGCATTTGTCTGGATTGAGCTTGATCTAGCGGTCGAGGTTAGCGAAGGTCTCACGGATATCATCGATTAATGTGGCCTCCTTGGTTTTGATGACGATGTCGTCAATGTAGACTTGGATATTGCGACCAAGTTGGTTTTTGAGGCAAGCCTGCATGCACCGCTGATAGGTGGCTCCTGTGATTTTTAGCCTGAAAGGCATTATGTTGTAGAAGAACACAACGAAGGGCGTTGTAAACGCTGTTTTCTCCTGGTCTTCCTCCTTCATTCGAATCTCATTGTAGCCTGAGTAGGCATCGAGGAAGTAGAGGCGCTCGCATCCCGGAGTGGAGTCGATTATTTGATCGATCCGTGGCAACGGGAAGTGATCCTTCGGGCAATGCTTATTCAAGGAAGTGAAGTCCATGCACATCCGCAGGATATCCGTGTCCTTTTTAGGCACAAGCACTGTATTCACGAGCCAGGTGCTTTCCTTGATTTCGTGTATGAAATTTGTGTCGAGGAGTCTATTGATCTCCATACCGACTGCTTTTTCTCTTGGTTTAGATAGTCGCCATATTGTCTGCTTGACTGGCCTTGCGTCTGGGTTCACGTTGAGTGAGTGCTCGGCGAATTCCCTGGGAACCCCTGGCATGTCCGCTAGACACCAGGCGAAGATTTCCCAGTGCTCACGGAGGAATTCGACGAGTGCGAGTTCCTATGCGGAACTCAAGTTGTTGGCGATGAGGGCCATCTTGGTCAGGTCCGTTGGGTGGACCTGGACTTTCTTTGTGGCACCGACGAGTCGAAGGACAGGTCGGGTGAACTTGGCCTACTCAGGGGAGGCAGATTGTTGTCTGTCGACTCCTTCATTCTTGCGAGCTCTTCTTGCATGCCAAAGGACTGGGATATTCTGTTAAATTCCCTATCACAGCTATCGGACCTCTCGAAGTTTCCATTGATTGTGATGACGCCGTTTGGACCTGGCATCTTCATCTGCAGATAGGCGTAGTGTGGCACTGCCATGAACCTTGCGAACATGACACATCCGAGGATGCAGTGGTATTGTGAAGGCCAGTCGACAACTTCGAAGTCGATGCGTTCCCACCGAAAGTTTTCCGGTGTGCCGAAGATGACGTCGAGGTTGATTTTGCCCAGGGGGTATAGGCCCTTCCCTGGGACGATGCCGTGGAACGTCGTGTCTGAAACCTCCAAGCAGGTCAGAGGGATCCTCATTGCGAGCTAGGTACTTGCGAACATGAGGTTGATGCTGCTCCCGCCGTCCATGAAGACGCGACTCATGTAGAAGCCTCCGATCTGCGCCTCGAGTACGAGGGGACAATGGCCTGGACGAGGAACTTGGCGCGGGTGGTCGCGCTTGTCGAAGGTGATGCAAGACCCGCTTCCACTGAGGTACTCAGTGGTGGAAGGTGGAGACTTTATCGCCAAATTGACTTGGCGAGTGATTACCTTCTGCATTCGATTGGAGGGACGCCCTTTTTGGATCATCCCCATGTTGCCCACGGCTCGCAGGTATGGCTCGCCTCCATGATGCTGGACTGGTGCAGCCGCGGGTGGTGGTGGTCTGGGCGGTGGTGGAGGAGCTCCATGTGCCACAGCGCCTGGCGCGGCTCCGTATCCCCGGTTGATCGCGTCGCGATTCATCTGAGCCAGGCCTTCGTGGAGCTTGAGGAACTCGCGACAGCCCTTTAGGAGGTGGCTAGACTTTTTCTTGTTGTCGTGCTTGTCGATGTAGAAGTGCACGTTACATGGTACGGACAATTTGTCCTGGATAGATGTTACGGGTGCCTCCTCGCGAGTGCGGCGCTACCACACCTGTGTGGTTTTCCCGCTGTTTCGGTATCCTCCGCTGTGATATCCATTGTTGCGGTTGTTGTCGTGTTTGTCAGCGTAGCCGGCTGCGGCCATGTTAACCTCGTCGCATTCCTCATAGACGCGCATACGACATTTTCCTTGGCGGTCACATCTACGCCCAAGGTCATCGTCATCATCGGAGTAGGTGCAGTTTTTCACCGAGTCTTTGCCGTCCGCCCACCGATTCGCGATTTCCATCAGGTGGTCGATCGTTTTGGGCTTCGAGCGGCCCAGCTCCTCCCTGAGATCTATGCGACGAATGCTGCCGTTGAACGCGTCGATTGCGCGGTCCTGTGAGATGTTTTCTGCAGAGTTCTTGATGATGGACCATCATTGGATGTACGAGCGCAGCGACTTGCCAGACCTTTGTTGGCAGCCTCTCAGTTCTTCGATTGATGCGGGCCTTTTGTAAGTGCCCTTGAAGTTGCGCACGAAGCTGTAGACTAGCTCTTCCCAGCTGCGAATGGATCCACGCGGGAGGTTGTTGAGCCATGCGTGAGCGACGCCCTGCAGCTATAGTTGCAGGCATTGCATGGCCGTGCTTCGACTCCGGATGTGCAGCCTTATGGAGGAGATGTGATCCTCCAGCCAAATCTTTGGGTCTTGTAGGACAACAAATTTTGGGTTCTCTGAGGGGAGTTTGAACCCTTTAGGCATTCGCTTTTGCCTGATGGCTCTGTTGAAGCATCTGGCGCCGTAGAGCTCCACCTTGTCGTCCTCCAAGTCAGCCGAGCGAGCGCGTCTTGCGTGCATCTTGTCGACTTTGCGCTGCGTGATGTCATCATGCACATCGTAGTCGTGATCGTGTCGCCGTGAGCAGCGACGTCGAGACAGGTCGTGGCTATCATCACTGGACGAGGGCGAGGAGTAGCGTTTGGCCAGAGCCTTGCTTTTCTTCGGCTCTGGCGTTGGCTCTTTGTCAAGGGCGGCCTTGATTATCCCTAGACCCACGATCGTGGATCGGTGCATGGCAACTCGTGGATCTCCAGCCGGTGGCTGGTTGTTGAGAAGGTACATGGTGGCTGCCGTCACCGCGGCTTGTGGTGTTTTCGGGAGAATGTTACCTTGCGTATCCACCGTCATAGAGCTGAAGTCGAGGACTTTCTCGGATTCTACGCGTTCTTGTTCGGTGAGGTGGGCCAGTCGAGATCGCCTTTTGTTGGCCAGGTACTCGTTACCCTTGGAGGAGGATCCTCCGTGGGAGGAGAGCGCAGCCCACCAAAGGCTCGACTCGTGCGCCGCCTTTCTACGCGCTTCGAGTTGCACGATTACTTGCTGTTGGCGCTTGAATTCCTCCTTTAGTAGCCAATGGTAGCCCATCAGCGTGTCCTGCGAGGTGTTAAGGGGTAGAGGATTACCCCGTAGAGCTTCTCGACAGTGGGCCCACTCGTTGTCGTTGAGCTTGATTAGCATGCACTCTCCAGTGTTCTCATTCGCCGTGAGCGACGGTTCTCCTCCCGTCCCATTATTGGTGGGCATGCCGTTGGTGGGGCCAGCGTTGGGTGTACCGCCGTTAGGTATACCGCCGTTGGGCGGTCTGGTCCTAGAGCCGGCGTTATAGCGATTGACACCGGTGTCGCCCGCGTTGATGATGGTGCACATGAAGTGATTGGGGAAGCTGTTGCTCCCACAACTTTCAGATCCGAAGCCGTAGGCTCCATCTTCTATGGCTAGGTCACCCAGATCGGATCCGCGACTGCTGTCGCTGTCCGTGCTCCCAGCTGTTGCTGGGGCGTTGAGCTCGCTGAGGGTGCCGATTGGTGGCGGGAACCACGATGCTGGAGCAATCGCGGGTGCCGTCGGCTGGTCGGGCATGCGAAGCGTGCCCAGTTGACCGACCTGGAAGCGGAAGCTCTCGATAGCTAGGCTAATCCCATCGCCTATGGACTTGAAAGTCGGGCGAGTGGCCGGCGTGTGGACGGTGAAGTCGAGAGCGCCAAAGAGCTGGCGAATTTCTGCTGTTGCAGAGTTGTAGATCGTGGTTGATGGGGCCGAAGAAGCCGCAACATCAGCACTCCCAATTCCCACAAACGGCGCCAATTGACGAGGGTTTAACTCGCAAATGCCCATTGTTATGGAAATGGGTTTTGGATAAGGAGGGAGCGCTAGAGGCATCAGTCAGCTAGAAAACAAGCACACGGGGATGCAAGATTTACCCAGGTTTGGGCCTCGTAGAGGTCCCTACTCCTGCTTGTCTGCTCTTGGAATTATCGAAGGAATCGAAGATTACAGGGGTGCGTAGATGCAATCTGGTGATGGTGGTGAAAACTAGGGTTGTGATTGTCCTCCTCGCCGCCCCTCCTAGCCTTTATATAGATAGGCTAGGTCTCGGGTAGCAGGTCGAGTCGGTTACAGATTAGGGTTCGTCCCTTTGAACTTTCTATCTTAAGTTTCTTCTTGCGTTGCAAGCAATCAGAGAGTCTATGGGTCACCCGAATTCTATATTGGGCCTTGACAATGCTGTGGGCTTCTGCCGTATCTGGACCATATATACCAAACTCAAGTACCTGTAGGGTATACCCATGTCAGACCCCAATCCAAAGAGGGCATTAAGATACCGTACATACATTTAATTTAGGCTTAAGTGGCCCTAATCGACTATGACGCTCATGTAGTCTCCATCATCGATGATGTTGTCCACGTCGCCGTCAGCCTCCTCCATGTCGGAATCGATGCCGACGTTCCTGGTCGCGTTCCTCCTCCTCATGGATTCTTCACGATGTGCCGCATTGATAATGGTTCAGGTCGTACGCCCAGGAACTGCCCAGAAGCGCTGCCTCCCTTCGGGGTTGCGCAAATCCGGGTGGATTTCCCGCTGGTGGGTTCCGCACAGCTCAATCAACGCCATCCTCTCTTTCTTGAACAACTTTCACCAATACGCGCTCATGCGCGAGTATCATTCCATTGCCCTCTTCCGCTCCAGCAGCTAGCAGCAGCGCTCCTCGATCTTCCTTGCCAACGCGTTGTCGGGCAAGAGCGACGCGATAGGCACCCCGGCGTAGCTGAGCTCGAAGCCATCCGGAAGCCTCGCGAATAGCGGCACGAGTATGTCATAGTGGGAGAACATCTAAGCCTCATGCAAGCTGAGTTTGGGCCTCTCCCTCTCCATGGCGATGAAGGAACACGATCAGAGCTTCGGCCCTGAGGTTAAGGGGATAAGGGCAAGGATGTAGCCCTAGTCATGGTTGCCACTGCCAATCAGTTCGTAGAATAGACTTCTCGCAGATCACCCTTACGGAGGACATCGTTATAATCCACGCACCCTGATCCAACGATGCCTAACAATCGGGACAAAGAACTAACCAGCCACCACTCCGGGTTTCTAGAAGACCCGATCCCATGGCCACCATTGGACGCTACTTTTAAGATCCAACGGCTGTCATTGAATCATACAATGACATTAGTGGATCCATGTGGTTTATGAAAGGAACACACATGCAATGACTCTGGTGGTGGTTTAGGAAAAAACACATGAAATGACTCTGGTGGATCCATGTGGTTTAGGAAAGGAACACACATGCAATGACTCTCATGGATCCATGTGGTTTAGTAAAATAACACACATGCAATGACTCTGGCGGATCCAAGTGGTTTATGAAAAAAACAAACATGCAATGACTCTAGTTATTTTTTATGAAAAGGACACACATGCAACACTAGTGGTGGTTTAGGAAAAGAACACACATGCAACACTAGTGGTGGTTTAGGAAAAGAACACACATGCAAAGACATGCAATGACACTGGTGGATCCATGTGGTTTAGGAAAGGAACACACATGCAATAACATTGGTGGTGGTTTATGAAAAGAACTCACATGAAAATGACTCTGGTGGATCCATGTGGTTTACGGAAAGAACACACATTCAATGACTCTAGCGGATCCATGTGGTTTATGAAAATAACACACATGAAATGACTCTAGTTGTGGTTTATGAAAAGAACACACATGCAATGACTTTGGTGGATCTAAGTGGTTTATGAAAAGAACAAACATGCAGTGACTATAGTTGTGGTTTATGAAAAGGTCACACATGCAATGACACTGGTGAATCCAAGTGGTTTATGAAAAGAGCACACATGCAATGACTCTAGTGGTGGTTTAGTAAAATAACAAACAAGCAATGACACTAGTGGTGGTTTAGGAAAAGAACACACATGCAAAGACATGCAAGGACACTGGTGGATCCATGTGGTGTAGGAAAGGAACACACATGCAATGACACCTGTGGTGGTTTATGAAAAGAACACACATGGAAATGACTCTGGTGGATCCATGTGGTTTATGGAAAGAACACACATGCAATGAATCTGGTGGTGGTTTATGAAAAGAACACACATGCAATAACACTAGTGGATCGATGTGGTTTATGAAATGAACAAACATGCAATGACTATAGTTGTTGGTTATGAAAAGAACACACATGCAATGACTCTGGTGGATCCAAGTGGTTTATGA
The DNA here is from genome assembly GCA_023614405.1 of Avena insularis. Lineage (NCBI taxonomy): Eukaryota > Viridiplantae > Streptophyta > Magnoliopsida > Poales > Poaceae > Avena > Avena insularis. Next base: position 309,225,040 of record CM042692.1, read on the forward strand.
AAAGAACACACATGCAATGACTCTAGTGGTGGTTTATTAAAATAACAAACATGCAATGACACTAGTGGTGGTTTAGGAAAAGAACACACATGCAAAGACATGCAATGACACTGATGGATCCATGTGGTTTAGGAAAGGAACACACATGCAATGACACTAGTGGTGGTTAATGAAAAGAACACACATGCAAATGACTCTGGTGGATCCATGTGGTTTATGGAAAGAACACACATGCATTGAATCTAGTGGTGGTTTATGAAAAGAACACACATGCAATGAATCTGGTGGTGGTTTATGAAAAGAACACACGTGCAATAACAATGGTGGATCCATGTGGTTTATGAAAATAACACACATGCAATGGCTAGTGGTGGTTTAGGAAAAGAATACACATGCAATGACTCTAGTGGTGGTTTATGAAAAGGACATACATGCAATGACACTGGTGGATCCATGTGGTTTAGTAAAATAACACACACGCAATGACATAGTGGTGGTTTAGGAAAAGAACACACATGCAATGACAATGGTGGATCCATGTGGTTTAGGAAAGTAACACACATGCAATGACACTGGTGGTGGTTTATGAAAAGAACACACATGCAAATGACTCTGGTGGATCCATGTGGTTTATGGAAAGAACGCACATGCAATGAATCTAGTGGTGGTTGATGAAAAGAACACACATGTAATGATACCGATGGATCCCTGTGGATTATGAAAAGAACAAACATGCAATGACTCTTGTTGTGGTTTATGAAAAGAATACACATGCAATGACTCTAGTTTTGGTTCATGAAAAGAACACACATGCAATGAATCTGGTGGATCCAAGTGGTTTATGAAAAGAACAAACATGCAGTGACTCTGGTTGTGGTTTATGAAAACGACACACATGCAATGACACTGGTGGATCCAAATGGTTTATGAAAAGAATACACATGAAATGACTCTAGTGGTGGTGTAGTAAAATAACAAACATGAAATGACACTAGTGGTTGTTTAGGAAAAGAACACACATTTAAAGACATGCAATGACACCGGTGGATCCATGTGGTTTATGGAAAGGAACACACATGCAATGCAGTGGTGGTGGTTTATGAAAAGAACACACATGCAAATGACTCTGGTGGATCCAAGTGGTTTATGAAAAGAACACACATGCAATGACTCTAGTGGTGGTTTAGGAAAAGACACATGCAATGACTATAGTGGTGGTTTATGAAAAGCAATGACACTGGTGGATCCATGTGGTTTAGTAAAATAACACACATGCAATGACACTAGTGGTGGTTTAGGAAAAGAACACACATGCAATGACATAGGTGGATCCATGTGGTTTAGGAAAGGAACACACATGCAATGACACTGGTGGTGGTTTATGAAAAGAACACACATGCAAATGATTCTGGTGGATCCATGTGGTTGATGGAAAGAACACACATGCAATGAATCTAGTGGTGGTTTATGAAAAGAACACAGATGTAATGACACTGGTGGATCCATGTGGATTATGAAAGAACAAACATGCAATGAATCTAGTGGTGGTTTATGAAAATGACACACATGTAATGACACTAGTGCATCCATGTGGTTTAGTAAAATAACGCACATGCAATGACACTAGTGGTGGTTTAGGAAAAGAACACACATGCAATGACATATAATGACACTGGTGGATCCATGTGGTTTAGGAAATGAGCACACATGCAATTACACTAGTGCTGGTTTATGAAAAGAATACACATGCAAATGACTCTGGTGGATCCATGTGCTTTATGGAAAGAACACACATGCAATGAATCTAGTGGTGGTTTATGAAAACAACACACATGTAATGACACTGGTGGATCGATGTGGATTATGAAAAGAACAAACATGCAATGACTCTAGTTGTGTTTTATGAAAAGAACACACATGCAATGACTCTAGTTGTGGTTCATGAAAAGAACACACATGCAATGACTCTGGTGGATCCAAGTGGTTTATGAAAAGAAGAAACACGTGGTGACTCTAGTTGTGGTTTATGAAAAGGACACACATGAAATGACACTGGTGGATCCAAGTGGTTTATGAAAATAACAGACATGCAATGACTCATGTGGTGGTTTAGTAAAATAACAAACATGCAATGACACTAGTGGTGGTTTATGAAAAGAACACACATGCAATGACTCTGGTGGATCCATGTGGTTTAGGAAAGGAACACACATGCAACGATACTAGTGGTGGTTTATGAAAAGAACACACATGCTGGTGGATCCATGTGGTTTATGGAAAGAACACACATGCAATGAATCTAGTAGTGGTTTTATGAAAAGAACACACATGCAATGACTGTAGTGGTGGTTTATGGAAAGGACACACATGCAATGACACTAGTGGTGCTTTAGGAAAAGAACACACATGCAAAGACATGCAATGACACCGGTGGATCCATGTGGTGTAGGAAACGAACACACATGCAATGACACTGGTGGTGGTTTATGAAAAGAACACACATGCAAATGACTCTGGTGGATCCATGTGGTTTATGAAAAGGACACACATGCAATGACACTGGTGGATCCAAGTGGTTTATGAAAAGAGCACACATGCAATGACTCTAGTGGTGGTTTAGTAAAATAACAAACAAGCAATGACACTAGTGGTGGTTTAGGAAAAAAACACACATGCAAAGACATGCAAGGACACTGGTGGATCCATGTGGTGTAGGAAAGGAACACACATGCAATGACACCTGTGGTGGTTTATGAAAAGAACACACATGGAAATGACTTTGGTGGATCCATGTGGTTTATGGAAAGAACACACATGCAATGAATCTGGTGGTGGTTTATGAAAAGAACACACATGCAATAACACTAGTGGATCGATGTGGTTTATGAAATGAACAAACATGCAATGACTATAGTTGTTGGTTATGAAAAGAACACACATGCAATGACTCTGGTGGATCCAAGTGGTTTATGAAAAGAACACACATGCAATGACTCTAGTGGTGGTTTAGTAAAATAACAAACATGCAATGACACTAGTGGTGGTTTAGGAAAAGAACACACATGCAAAGACATGCAATGACACTGATGGATCCATGTGGTTTAGGAAAGGAACACACATGCAATGACACTAGTGGTGGTTAATGAAAAGAACACACATGCAAATGACTCTGGTGGATCCATGTGGTTTATGGAAAGAACACACATGCATTGAATCTAGTGGTGGTTTATGAAAAGAACACACATGCAATGAATCTGGTGGTGGTTTATGAAAAGAACACACGTGCAATAACAATGGTGGATCCATGTGGTTTATGAAAATAACACACATGCAATGGCTAGTGGTGGTTTAGGAAAAGAATACACATGCAATGACTCTAGTGGTGGTTTATGAAAAGGACATACATGCAATGACACTGGTGGATCCATGTGGTTTAGTAAAATAACACACACGCAATGACATAGTGGTGGTTTAGGAAAAGAACACACATGCAATGACAATGGTGGATCCATGTGGTTTAGGAAAGTAACACACATGCAATGACACTGGTGGTGGTTTATGAAAAGAACACACATGCAAATGACTCTGGTGGATCCATGTGGTTTATGGAAAGAACGCACATGCAATGAATCTAGTGGTGGTTGATGAAAAGAACACACATATAATGATACCGATGGATCCCTATGGATTATGAAAAGAACAAACATGCAATGACTCTTGTTGTGGTTTATGAAAATAATACACATGCAATGACTCTAGTTTTGGTTCATGAAAAGAACACAGATGCAATGAATCTGGTGGATCCAAGTGGTTTATGAAAAGAACAAACATGCAGTGACTCTGGTTGTGGTTTATGAAAACGACACACATGCAATGACACTGGTGGATCCAAATGGTTTATGAAAAGAATACATATGAAATGACTCTAGTGGTGGTGTAGTAAAATAACAAACATGAAATGACACTAGTGGTTGTTTAGGAAAAGAACACACATTTAAAGACATGCAATGACACCGGTGGATCCATGTGGTTTATGGAAAGGAACACACATGCAATGCAGTGGTGGTGGTTTATGAAAAGAACACACATGCAAATGACTCTGGTGGATCCAAGTGGTTTATGAAAAGAACACACATGCAATGACTCTAGTGGTGGTTTAGGAAAAGAACACACATGCAATGACTGTAGTGGTGGTTTATGAAAAGCAATGACACTGGTGGATCCATGTGGTTTAGTAAAATAACACACATGCAATGACACTAGTGGTGGTTTAGGAAAAGAACACACATGCAATGACATAGGTGGATCCATGTGGTTTAGGAAAGGAACACACATGCAATGACACTGGTGGTGGTTTATGAAAAGAACACACATGCAAATGATTCTGGTGGATCCATGTGGTTGATGGAAAGAACACACATGCAATGAATCTAGTGGTGGTTTATGAAAAGAACACAGATGTAATGACACTGGTGGATCCATGTGGATTATGAAAAGAACAAACATGCAATGACTCTAGTGGTGGTTTATGAAAATGACACACATGTAATGTCACATCCCAAGATTTTTCAAATCTTGTTATGTGAAAAATAAATTAAACAAAATAAATTTTTGTTGAAAATCAGGGTGAAAAGAAACTTTTGTTTCTAAAAGGAAACTTGAAATCCCATCTTGAACAAACTTTGGTTAAAGTTTGAATTCAACAAATCCAAATCAAGGGAAATGCATTCCTCAATGAATGTATCTGGAAATTTGAACACTTGGAAAATAAATCCAAAACCCTAAGCCCTAATGGAATAAAAACCATTTCCAAGTTATCTCCAAATCCATGGATTTGAACCATACCAAAATTGATCAAAAAATATTCACAAAGGATCAAGAAAGACCATAGAAGTTGGTTTCACTCAAATTGGAACCATAAATAAAATCTTATGAAAATAATAAGATAAGGAAATTGAATTTCCAAAGCTAATAAAGCCCTTGCCAAAAACCCATACCAATTGGTGAACAAATATTCCTAAAGGGATTTAAAAAGATAAAACATTTAATAAAGGAAAATAAAATATTTTGGAAATACTATTTTGGATCTTTAAATAAAATATTTTGTTTTCAAATGAAGATTTGATTAATTAAATCAAACCCTATTTTATTAAATAACTAAAGATCCATTTTATTTAAATAATAAATGGATCCTAAAATAAATAAAAATATTAAATTATTTTGAGTTTTGGTTTATGTTAATAAACAGAACCAAATTCAAAGTACAAAGTTGAGTGATTGTTTGAATTGTTTGATGGTTTGAATGCTTGAATAATTGAATGAAAATTCAAAACAGAAATTGGTTTGGAAAATAGAAAAAGATTTAAACAGAAAAAAAAATAAGAAAACAGACCCAGCCCACTAAGGCCCAGCAGCAGCCCACCTAGCCCACCTCCTCTTATTCCCCGAAGCATTCTTTTCACACCCAGTTTCTTACCCACTCAGTCACAGACAACCTGGACCCCACCCCCACTTCCTTTTTCTTCACTGCCAAGCGGACCCACCCACCTGTTCCCACGCCCGAACCGTTTTCCTCACACTCGAACTAACCCACTGAGTGAATGACAAGTGGACCCCTTTCCTTTTCCCTCTCTCTCACTGCCCGTGGACCCCACCAACAGCTGTTCATCGTCTTCCTCTCTGCGTTGAACTCGCCGACCGTTTTCTGCGTTGATTCTGCCGATTAAATTCGCGTTAATGCTGCGTTAATCTCTCGCCGTGACCACGCAGGATAAATCGCCTCTCCCTCCTCGTCATTTTCCCCTAGACCACTCCTCCTCTCTGCCCTTAGGCTGTCGCCAATTTCCTCTGCACCACCGCTGTCTCCGGCGAGCCTCCCTCTCGATTCCGGCCACACCCCGCCGCCTCTCGCCTACCTCTGCACGCGAGCATGCTCTCCAGCACCTTGCGCATCTGCCCATAGCCTCATCTAGCTCCCGCGCACTCTGGAAGCTCGTCTTCATCGACCACGACTCGCCGCCGCCGTCTGCCTCGTCTCTGTCAAGTTCTCCGGTAAGTACAGACCGCCCCGCGTCTTCTAGTTCACGCACACGACTCTGTCTTGATCCTGCGCATCTAACTGTGTCGTCATTTCGCTTTGAGGTGATCCACAGCGCCGTTCACGACGACCACCTGACGCACCCGACGCCGTCCTCCACTCCGGCGAGCGATCGCAGTCGTACCAGAGCGCCCCTCGCCCGACCAACACCTCCTCGAGCATCGCCGTGACCCCCTGAGCCCGGTGAGCAACTCCTCTTTCTACCTCACCTCCTGTAGCATCGGCACCGTCGTCGACCGACAGCTCCGCCGCCGCTAGCCACCGTCAGCGCCGCCAGTTCCTGGCAAGCGTCTGGTAGCCGTAGGATCTTAATCGCGTGGCCACGATAGTTTCACTTAACGCCGAAGAGGTATGCTACCTGGATCGCACGATCGGACTTGATCCAACGCTCCACAGCGATTGATCCGGCCGAAGCGGTACCGACGAATAGAATTACGCCGCGTGTCACAGAGACAGATTTAAAAACAGAATTGATCTAATTGATGTTCAATTTTGTAAAAGCCATAACTTTTGATCCACACGTCCAAAAATTTCAAATTTTATGTCGTTGGATTCAGGAGAGCAAGCCCTAACCAACCTGCCCTTAGTTTAGAAAATAGTAACTGTTAGTTTGCTTGATTTTGTAGATTCTTTTGTGTGCTTGTCTAGATTAGAAAAATTGTTTAAAAATGATTTTAGGGTTAAAACCTTTGCAAAATGGTTTGTTGTGACCTTACTGACCCTAGGAATCAACCCATGGTTTTGAAAATGATTTTGGAAAAGTTTAGAATGGATTAATTGGTTTAGTCCATTTCTAGCTAATTAAAACTTTTGTTTTGTTTATGAAAATGTTTTTGAGTGAAAACTTTGGAGAAAATGTTTTGGACCAAACCTACTGACCCAAACACCAAGTTTTGCAATAGCAACTCATTTGGTGAAACAAAATAAGGATTCTTTGATTTAAAACCATTTCTAGTCAAATAGAAATGTGGTTATTTTATTAAAAATGGTTTTAAAGTGAAACTTTTTGCAAATGATTTTGCCACTTTACAAAATGACCAATAGGTGTTTGCAAATGTCTTGACCCACTAGGAACCACTTTTTCAAACAAAACAAAGCTTGGAATGCTTGCATGCATTACTTTGTCTTTGTCATTTTTGTGTGTTGTTTTGCTTGATTGGTAGATTGAGTTTGTGCCTTGCTTGATTGATTTGTAGTGACTTGAAGAGTGTGATTGTTGCAAGAACAAGGAAGTGAACTTATACCCTCTACCAAAAAGGCAAGTGATGCTTCATACTTTTTGTCCCATTATTTTCACTATGCATTAGTGTTTTTGCTAAGAAAAACTTGCATGGATTTTATTGCTAAGTATAGACCCTGCTATAGGAAAACCTAGTAGATGAATCCTTAGTAGGATTTTCCTAAGTTAAGAATCCTATTACTATCAAGCTTAGCCTAGCTAATAGAAAACATGGGTGGAATATATATTCACACTATGGAAAATTTCTAAGTCTAAGGACTTATGTTTTGTTTAATAAAACAACTAAGTTAATGAATCACCTGGGTGGAAATGGAAGGAATGGTTTGTGTTGAGTGGTTCACAAGGCCATGGACTTGGCTTGTGTATCTCACTTGTGGATGGCCACCCAGGAATAAAGAGATTTGAGATGTCAAATGTTGAGAAGCTTCAAGTGCAACCACTTGGCAATATGGGCTCTGCCATGATCATATAGGTTGCAAGAACTTAGCCATATGGACAGTGGGTGGTAGTGTTTGATAGGTTGGAGCGCGTCCATGATGGTCTAAGGGAAGGCTTCTGAAAGATCTTGTCTTGGGAAACCAAGTCTTGTGGGGAAAGTGCACCACCTCTGTAGAGTGTAAAATCTAAGTACTTAGCCATGTCCCTGGTAAAGGACAATTTGAGCATCAAGACATGGAAGCAATCAAGAATCTCATCATTCAAATTTCTAAATTAAAATCTTGTGGTTTGAACAAGGGTTGTTTGAATTCTTCAATCTTTGATGGAGAGATGGCTTGGTACAAGGATCTTGAAATCTTAGATTGGGAATAATGATTTTGTCAAAGCAAAACTTAGTATTTTCAAAATGTTAGGGAAAAATCTATTTTGAGCAATGCAAGCCTCAACTCCACTTAGCCAAATGCATATAGATGATAGACTCCACTATACTACCATAGTATCACTTGCCAATACAAATCAAATGTATTGACCCTTGTGGCTGTAACTTGTATGTTGCAGGTTTGTTTGATTTTAGTGAAGATTGATTGATTAGGATTACAAAGTCTACAACCAACATCTGCTTGTGGAACTTTGAAGATGAAGGACCCCATGACTATAGTTATTCCGCTGCAATGTAATGTAATAGCCAAATGAGCTATGTTTGATGTAATAAAATTATGTTATTCCTGGTTATAAAGTTAAATTATGACCTTTGTCTCTTGATATTACATCTAAACTGTGGATGCTAGCTATTGATCCAGGGACTAGCATTGTAAACACAGGGATCTCTACCTTATTAAAGGCAGGGGATGTTATTCCTGGTTATAACGAACATGCAATGACACTAGTGGTGGTTTAGGAAAAGAACACACATTTAAAGACAGGCAATGACACTGGTGGATCGATGTGGTTTATGGAAAGGAACACACATGCAATAACACTGGTGGTGGTTTATGAAAAGAACACACATGCAAATGACTCTGGTGGATCCAAGTGGTTTATGAAAAAAAACACATGCAATGACTCTAGTGGTGGTTTATGAAAAGAACACACATGCAATGACTCTAGTGGTGGTTTATGAAAAGGACACACATGCAATGAGACTGGTGGATCCATGTGGTTTAGTAAAATAACACACATGCAATGACACTTGTGGTGGTTTAGGAAAAGCACACACATGCAATGACATGCAATGACACTGGTGGATCCATGTAGTTTAGGAAATGAACACACATGCAATGACACTAGTGGTGGTTTATGAAAAGAACACACATGCAAATGACTCTGGTGGATCCATGTGGTTGATGGAAAGAACACACATGTAATGAATCTAGTGGTGGTTTATGAAAATAACATAGATGTAATGACACTGGTGGATCCATGTGGATTATGAAAAGAACAAACATGCAATGACTCTAGTGGTGGTTTATGAAAAGGACATACATGCAATCACACTGGTGGATCCATGCGGTTTAGTAAAATAACACAGATGCAATGACACTGGTCGTGGTGTATGAAAAGAATACACATGCAATGACATGCAATGACACTGGTGGATCCATGTGGTTCAGGAAAGGAACACACTGATACGTCCAAAACGTATCTACTTTCCCGAACACTTTTGCTATTGTTTTTCCTCTAAACTTGTGTCATTTGGATGCAACTAACCTGGTAGATCAGATTTTCGCAAATTACCTTGGTGTCTAGTTTTTGTGCAGAAAATGAACTATCAGGAAAAATCCCGGAAAATATGCCAAAAATCCTATTTCACCAGAAGACTCCCGGAGCCAGAATACGAGACGGAGTGGGGCTAGGCCCAGGCCACACCACCTGGCCGCGCAGGCTAGGCCTGGACATGCCAGGGGGTGGTCTAGCCGCCCCAGACACCCCCTCGGTCTCCCTCTTCGCCTATAAGTTGCCTTTTGACCTAAAAACTCAGGGGGGTCATCGTTTTTCTAGAAAGAGTTCCACTGTGCCGCCACCATAGATTCCGTCATTCGGAACCAGAATCTCCGTTCTGGCACCCTGCCTGGACGGGGAATTGGAGGAGATCATCGCCATCATCATCACCATCGCTTCTCCATCGACCATCCATGTTTCCCCCATCTATGAGTGAGTAATCCCCTGATGTAGGCTATGGGGATGGTAGGGATTGGATGAGATCGTTCATGTAATGGCATCAGATTGTTAGGGCATGGTGCCTAGTATCTACTATTAGTTCTTTTTGACTTTGTTGTGACTTGTTATGCTTAATGCTTGTCACTAGGGCCCGAGTGCCATGATTTCAGATCTGAACATGTTATTGATTCATTAGGATAGTATTGTTTATGGTCTTACTTGCAAGTTGTATACACACATTGTTGTCTGGAACCAATGGCCCCGAAGTGACAGAAATCAGGATAACCGGAGGGAATGGCTTTGATGTGAGGATCACATGTGTTCATGGAGTGTTAATGCTTTGCTCTGGTGCTCTATTAAAAGGAGCACCTTAATTGCCATTAGTTCCCTTGAGGCCCCGCTACAAACGGGCTGGCAGGACAAAAGATGGTGTGCAAGTTCTCATTGCGAGCACGTATGACTATATATGGAACACATGCCTATGATTATCTAGTGCTTGGATGCTTTATCTTATTTATCTGCAAATGCCCTATGTTCTGATTGCCATGTGAATTGTCTTGTACATGCAACGCTCATCCATCCATCCCTATGCCTACCGCACTCGAATCCTACTATTTACTACAATTGTTACTGCCTTCTTTACTTTACTACTACTACTACAAAACTGTTGCTACTGATAAACTGATGTGATCAAGATTGTTTCCAGGTGCAGCTGAATTGACAACTCAGTTGTTAAGGCTTATAAATATTCTTTGGCTCCCCTTGTGTGGAATCAATAAATTGGGTTTCACTTCCCTCGAAAATACTGTGATACACCCCCTATACTTGTGGGTCATCAAGACTATTTTCTGGCACCGTTGCCGGGGAGCATAGCTTTATTTATCAAGTTCACTTGGATTCATTATTGTTCGCTGCCATCCATCCATCATGGGTAAGTATCGTGATGGCAAGGTCCCTATTTTACCATCCACTACAAGAAGAGGTATGCTCTTGATTCACCGTCTGTTATGAGTAAGCTCGTTACACCACCACATACACATGCTACACACGCTGCTACTACTACTGAATCTAGAACTTCTAATACTTATGATGCTGCTTCTACCGTGCTTGATAAGAGTGGTTCATTAGGTCCTTTGCTAGATGCTACGATTGCTATAACTATAGCTGGAAATACTAAAACTCCTAATGAAGACACTACTACACCTGTTAGTTCACCTGAGTCTAGAGAGAGCTATGATATTGAAGACAGTTATATTGAGATGACCGATGAATTTATTAAAGAATGTCAAAACACCCATGATAGGGGTGCTGCTAAGAGTCTCCTTGAGAGGCGTACTATTAGACCCAAATTGTCTCCTAATGCTAAGTTTGCTGCTTCTCCCATAAACATTAAAGATAAAGATTATGATTTCTCTCTTGATCTATCTTACATAGCTATTGTTGAGAAAGAACCTTTTTGTGGGACTAAGAATGAAAGTGCAGTAGCACATATGACTGAGCTTTCTACCATGAGTGGCCTGTTTTCTGATGATATTAAGATGCACACCTACTTTGTTGCTAAGATTTTCCCTTTTTCACTAAAAGGAGAAGCTAAAACTTGGTTTAGTAATTTACCTCCTGGATCTATTGATAGCCCTGATTGCTTGATTAGTACTTTCCTGCAGAAATATTTTCCTCCTAGTGCTAGACATGCTATTTTGCAGGAACTTTTTGATTTTAAACATGGAGAAAAAGAGATATTGCCTGAATCATGGGCAAGGTTTTATGCTTTGATTCATGCACAGGCTGGATGTCCATTACCTAAGAATGAGCTTCTTGATATATTTTATAATGTACTAACTGAAGAATCTAGGACATACCTGGATAGTTGTGCTGATTGTGTTTTCAGGAATAGGACTCCCAAGGAAGCTGAGGAATTAATGGCTAAAATAAGTAAGAATTATGAAGATTGGACTCCTCCTGAACCAGCTATACTTGAAACAATTATACCTGAACCAGCTATACCGGCGCCTATACCATCATCTAAGAAGAGGGGAGTTATTGAACTAAATGATGAAGTGATGAAGGAAGCTAAGAAATGTCTTAAGGACAAGGGAATTAAAGCTGCAGATGTCAAGAATTTACCTCCTATAGAAGAATTATGTAAGCCAATTCCCCACTCATCCACTATTGAGGTACACTCTCTCCAACACTTTGATGAAGGTGATATCCCTTACTCTAAATCTCCTGATCAATGCTTAGAAGAATTTGATATTTTTATTGTTAAGCAAGATAATTTTAATAAAAGGGTGGAAAATCATCTAATGGAAAACACTAGAGCTATTGTTGAGTTAAAAGATATTGTGGAAAGAACCTCTAATGATGTTAAAATGATTGTTAAACATTTTCAAATGTTTCAAACTCAAATAGATCAACTTATTAAAGTGCAAAAAGACTTGCTAATTAATGATGCCAAGGAAAAACACGCTTATGAGATTAGAACTAGAAGTGGTGCTGCTACCCAGGATCCTCTATATCCTGAGGGGCATCCCAAAAGAATTGAGCAGGATTCTCAACAAGCTGAAAATAGTGGTACTACTCGTAAGAAAAGGAAAAAGGAACATAAAACTATTGTAGAACCCTCTGAACCTGCTAAAGATCCTAATAGTATATCTATTTATGACGCTTACACTGAAAGTGGTAATGAATAAAATGATGTTGCTGATAAAGAAAAAGTTGAAGAAGAACCTGAAAAGCACACTAAGAATACTAAATACACTAAAGAAGATTTTGTAGCTAAGAAACATGGTAGTGAAAGAGAGACTTGGGTCCAAAAACATATGCCTTTCCCTGATAAGAAACACAAGTCAAAGGAAGATGAACACTATAATAAGTTTTGTGAGTGGATGAAACCTTTATTCTTGCAAATTCCTTTGACTGATGCTATTAAATTGCCTCGTTATTCAAAGTATATGAAGGATATTGTCTCGGATAAAAGGAAGATCCCTAATGAAGAAATTTCTACTTTGCTTGCTAATTATTCCTTTAATGGTAAGGTTACAAAGAAACTTGGAGACCCATGGATTCCAACTATTCCTTGCTCTATTAAGAATAGTTATGTTAGAACTGCTTTGTGTGATTTGGGAGCAGGAGTTAGTGTTATGCCTTTTTCTCTCTATAAGAGACTTCAACTAGAAAATTAATACGAACTGATATATCTTTGCAAATGGCTGATAAATCTACCATTATTCATGTTGGTATATGTGAGGATGTACTTGTTCAAGTGGCTCATAATTGCTTGATATTAACTGATTTTGTTGTGCTTGAAATGCCTGAAGATGATAATATGTTTATTATTCTTGGGAGACCTTTTCTTAATACTGCATGAGCTGTTATTAATTGTAATCAAGGAAAGGTGACCTTCAATGTTAATGACAAGGAACATGCTGAGGGTATTCAATTGAACATGTTGAGGGTATTCAAGTTGGAGAAATATATTGTCCCATACCAAGAGAAAAATTTGAAACTATTATGATTGGGACCATTGCTATCAAGGTTGAGGTAACATAATCATTAGTGGAATACAAAGTTTTGTTTCATATAAAATTGTTTTGGTAACAAGTCCCGATCAACCTTGTTAACAAAAGGATTTCATTGAACAAAACAATGTTTTCACCATGATTATCTCCGCTTACTTCTATTCTATATATTTTTAGTTTTTTGCTTTCGTTTAGTTTACTTTTCTGTTGTTAGTTGCTTGCATGTTAGAGTGTCTTAGAACTTCTGTAGTTCTAGCCTTGTTTTGTCATTGCATAATTCCAGAAAATCTTTTTCTGTCAGAAAATCATTCATCTATGCCTGAAAATTGCTCAAAAATAAAGTGTCTCGAAAAATTCCAGAAAATTCATATTAAATTTTTACGTGAAAAAAGGGGCAGAGAAGTGCCTGGAAGGTACCAGGGGGGCCACCAGGCAGGCACACCACCTGGCCCAGGGGTGCACCTGGCCATGGTGTGGGCCACCCCTGGCCCTCCACTCACTCTCTCACTTGCCACTTCCTTCTCTCTCTCGAGAAAACACCAGTTCATTGCTCGAAATCACGTTCTTGATGTGCTTGCCCTCGATTTTTCGATCTCCTTGCTCAACCCATCTTTGCTGCTGAAATTTGGAGCATTTGTTCTCCGGTATGTGACTCCTCCGCTTGTCCAAATAGATTTGTGTTTAGTGGTTTATATCTTGAGTATTTTGCTGCTGTAGGTGACAGGTTATGAGAGCTTGTAAGCTTGTTCAATGCTTAGAGATATAGTTTTGATGCATGTTTAGGCCTCTACAAGTCCCTATGAGTAGTGCCCTTCATTATATATTCACTTTGCAATCACTTGTTTAATAGATGTTTAAATTTCAGAATATCAAACATGAACAACCACACCTTCGGAGAAATATTTGAGAGGGATACACCTAGGAGGTCAATGCCCTCAAGATCAGCCTCTCAGTTTAGGCCATCATACAACGAAGATCTCATTGCACCTCGCATTGGTAATGAACTAGATGATGGGGATGCTCACCCATCCACTTTTCCTTGTTTTACTTTCTTACAAGCTGCAGGGATTCTTGATGATTTCTTGCTACTGATTCAGAGGGTTGGTTTGACCTCATACATGCAAGATGAGAGTGAGAAATATGCTATGCTCACCAAAACTTTTGTTGAGAGTTTCGTTTTTACTAACACCCCCTATCAGTCAACTGTCTCTTTCAGAATTTATAATCTTCCCTTTACCATGCCATTGGAAAGATTTTGCAGTATTATAGGTGTAGGCATGACAGGGACCGTGAAGAAGATTCAAGGGTGACCCGCTAATTTGCTGGAGCTCTATCGGGGTGTGACCAATGACGACGACCGCGTAGCTCAGCGCGGGAAGATAAGAAACGTCCAACTCCCTGCTCTTAGATACTTTGCCTATTATCTTGCTACTAGCATTCTTGGTAGGGAGAATACGAGTAATATCTCCAATTATCATTTGGCCTTCTTCGCTGCTGCGCTTAACAATGATACTCGGTACAATCTTGGTTCTCTTATTGCTCACCGCCTAGCTGCTAGGGGGCCTATTTATGGGGGCATCATCGCTTCACGTATGGTTAATGCATTAGAGCTTTCTTGGATCCAAATGATACTATATTGGCACCATAAATGCTTGACCTTGCTGCCATGAAAACACATCACTTCGTCACTTCTGATTCTGATATGGACAATCTAGTATATAGGATGTTGTTTACTGACGGGGATGAAAGGGAGATTCCTTTGCCGCAATCTACTTTGTTCAGTGTTCACAGGAGGTCGTGGTCGCGCTCCAAGGAGGAGGTGGATGAGTAGCTCCGCTTGCTGGGTTTCCACAGGCAGCACCAGGATGATGTGCCCTCCTATGATTACTCTGCGCACTACGGTGGGGCGTCCTCGAGCTCGCACCAGGACGAGGGTACCTCCTCGCCATACTACGGAGGCGCTCCATCTTGGCCAGCTTGGGATTGACACCCATTTAGGCCAAAATCCTAAGCTTGGGGGGAGGTACACCGACATCACACTAATCGCCATATCATGTTTCGTCGGTACTTTGTATATTCATGTTTCGTTCTCTTTTTAGTTTTCGTTCTTTCTTCGTTTTTGCTTTCTTAAAACACAAAAAGACCAAAAATATTTCTGTTGTTTCTCTTTGTTTGCTTCTTCTTCTTTTTGCCTTGGTTTGATTTTCCCTTTTTGCTTTGTTTGAACTATTCGAAAAACCCAAAAAGATTGTGCTTTGCTTGTTCTTCCTTTTCGGTTCTTGTTTTAAAAATCGAAAACACCAAAAATATTTGTTGTTCTTCTTTGGTTTTGTGAGTTTTGTTGCAGGGTTCAGCAGTCCTCAGTGGAATTTGGTTTCATATTATTATTCAAGCCACACAAGTGAAGAGCAATAATGAGGATTAATGACAACTTGAGGTGTGGTAAGAGGCTGGTAACGAACTCTATTTATTTTCATTTTTGTACATATACTCATCATTGTGGGCATGCTTAGTATGTTCATGTAGGGTGTATGTTATTTATGGATTCTTAGTAGTTCTTGCTTTCTTATGATTAGCTCCAGCTCGCTAATAATTTGTAGCATGTCATATGAATGTTTGCTTGCATTACTCTATTCATAATTTGGTATGACACCATGGTATCCTCCTCTGAATGTTTCATTTGAATTGACTTGGCACATGCTCACGCATGCATATGACTGAAATAATCAGTTAAGCCTCAATGAATTATTTTACCTTGAGGGTCTTGAATCACTTTCATGCCATGATTAGTCCTGTTTTGTTGCAAGCATGATTATGACAGTTATTGCTCTCTTGTTTGTCGCTCCCTTACTATTGCTAGCCTCCACTTGCACTGAGTATGAGCTCTACTCGTGCTTCCAACTCCCTAAAACCAAATATTGCCAAAAGTGTCCACCATACCTACCTATTAGCATCATTTGTTGTTCCGTGCATATTCAATATGCCTTGTTTTCTTCCGGATAAAATGATTGCTTGTTATGAGAAAGTTAGTCAGTAAAGCTCTCACGAACTTGATGGCACACTTTATTTCCTGCATTTAATAAACTTGAACCATTGTGACTGTCCATGAAAGTTATATGCTTGCAAATTATAGGCTGGGGATTAGCATAACCGTGCTTTCACGGGGAACGCTTTCAACACCTGTAAATATATACCCAGTTGATATCATGCTCTTTTGTTTGCGGATGTCGTCGGTGTGAAATAAAAGGGGAGCTTGTAAGTCCATGGAGTTATGTATGTCTGTTAGAGAAACACATGGGCCGCCGGTCTAATCCATGCCTAATCATGGTGGAAACCTACATCGTAACCATAATGAGTATCTATGAAGCATTCTTCTTATAAAAAAGAGATAGCTATTGATAAAAAGAAAAAAAGAGATATGAGAAAAGAGGAAAGAGAGAAAAAGGCACTATTTTCCCATGGTAAATAAGAAGATTGCTGAGATACTCATTGTCTGCTTGCCTTGTCATTTTGATATGGGGATTCTTCCGTATCATCGGGCAAGGGGTACCCCCTTGGCGGTTCTCTATGACACGCACATATTTACGATGACAAGAACTTACCGGTAACTAAAGTTGAGTAGCATGAGGAGCGGCCCTCGTACTCAAGGGACATGAGATTTCCAGTTTGTAGTCTGTCAAACATATAACTTAGATTGGACCTCACTTTCACCTTAACCACATTAAAGATGCTTATGATAGGGGCAATGAGAGCTCAAAGCTAACGGGTATCATGCTTTCAGCATTTGGAAGCCTTTCAAACTTTTCAAAACCCTTTTCATTTCCTTGTTGAGTCACCACCTATTCTATGAGCACTTTCTTGAGAGCATAGTTGTCATTCATAGTGTAATGTGCTTGTCTCAAAACTTGATTGTTTGTGTTATGACTTTGATGCTTGTATCTTTGATATCTTTACTTCTAGTCTTCACTTGAACTTCAGAGGTGCCTTGGCATTCACAATCAAAGGCAAGCGAGATACCACTCTATCATACCTTGTTATGAGCATTGTAATGTTGCTTATGTTTATGCTTCATGCCACTTATTATTTTTGAGTTGGAATCTCTTCGTAGCTTGCAATGTCTATTAAGTAAACTTAGTTGCATACTCTTTATTATGAATTGTCTAAGTAGTTGATCACATGCTGAGAATATATACATCATATGAAGCAAATGTGTTCGTGAAAGTTTATTTTATCGCACTCAGTTTTCAACTGAATTGCTTAAGGATAAGCAATAACCTAAGCTTGGGGGGAGTTGATACGTCCAAAACGTATCTACTTTACCGAACACTTTTGCTATTGTTTTTCCTCTAAACTTGTGTGATTTGGATGCAACTAACACGGACTGACACTGTTTTCAGCAGAATTACCTTGGTGTCTAGTTTTTGTGCAGGAAATCAACTATCAGGAAAAATCCCGGAAAATATGCCAAAAATCCTATTTCACCAGAAGACTCTGGGAGCCAGAATATGAGACGGGGTGGGGCTGGGCCTAGGCCACACCACCTGGCCACGCGAGCTAGGCCTGACCGCGCCAGGGGGTGGTCTGGCCGCCCTAGACACCCCCTCGGTCTCCCTCTTCACCTATTGACCTAAAAACTCAGGGGGGTTCGATGTTTTTCCAGAAAGAGTTCCGCTGTGCCGCCACCACTAGATTCCGCGATTCGGAACCAGAAACTCCATTCTGGCACCCTGCAGGGATGGGGAATTGGAGGAGATCATCGCCATCATCATCACCATCGCTTCTCCATCGACCATCCATGTTTCCCCCATCTACGAGTGAGTAATCCCCGCCTATAGGCTATGGGGATGGTAGGGATTGGATGAGATCGTTCATGTAATGGCATCAGATTGTTAGGGCATGGTGCCTAGTATCTACTATTAGTGCTTTTTGACTTTGTTGCGACTTGTTATGCTTAATGCTTGTCACTAGGGCCCGAGTGCCATGATTTCAGATCTGAACATGTTATTGATTCATTAGGATAGTATTGTTTATGGTCTTACCTGCAAGTTGTATACACATGTTGTTTTCCGGAACCAATGGCCCCGAAGTGACCGAAATCGGGATAACCGGAGGGAATGGCTTTGATGTGAGGATCACATGTGTTCACGGAGTGTTAATGCTTTGCTCCGGTGTTCTATTAAAAGGAGCACCTTAATTGTCAGTAGTTCCCTTGAGGCCCCGCTACAAACGGACTGGCAGGACAAAAGATGTTGTGCAAGTTTTCATTGCGAGAACGTATGACTATATATGGAACACATGCCTATGATTATCTAGTGCTTGGATGCTTTATCTTATTTATCTGCAAATGCCCTATGTTCTGATTTCCATGCGAATTGTCTTGTCCATGCAACGCCTGTCCATCCATCCCTATGCCTACCGCACTCGAATCCTACTATTTACTGCAATTGTTACTGCCATCTTTACTTTACTACTGCTATTAGTTTACTGCTACTACTACAAAACTATTGCTACTGATAAACTGCTATGAGCAAGATTGTTTCCAGGTGCAGCTGAATTGACAACTCAGTTGTTAAGGCTTATAAATATTCTTTGGCTCCCCTTGTGTCGAATCAATAAATTGGGTTTCACTTCCCTCGAAAATACTACGATACACCCCCTATACTTGTGGGTCATCACACACACATGCAATGGCTCTCGTGGATCCATGTGGTTTAGTAAAATAACAGACATGCAAGGACTCTAGTGGATCCAAGTGGTTTATGAAAAGAACAAACATTCAATGACTCTAGTTGTTGTTTATGAAAAGGACACACATGCAACACTAGTGGTGGTTTAGGAAAAGAACACATGCAAAGCCATGCAATGACACCGGTGGATCCATATGGTTTAGGAAAGTAACACACATGCAATGACACTTGTGGTGGTTTATGAAAAGAACACACATGCAAATGACTCTGGTGGATCCATGTGGTTTATGGAAAGAACACACATTCAATGACTCTAGTGGATCCATGTGGTTTGTGAAAAGAACGCACATGCAATGACTCTAGATGTGGTTTATGAAAAGAACACACATGCAATGACTCTGGTGGATCCAAGTGGTTTATGAAAAAAACTAACATGTAGTGACTCTAGTTATGGTTTATGAAAAGGACACCCATGCAATGACACTGGTGGATCCAAGTGGTTTATGAAAAGAACACACATGCAATGACTCTAGTGGTGGTTTAGTAAAATAACAAACATGCAATGCCACTAGTGGTGGTTTGGGAAAAGAACACACATGGAAAGACATGCAATGACACTGGTGGATCCATGTGGTTTATGAAAAGAACACACATGCAATGACTCTAGTGGTGGTTTATGAAAAGAACACACATACAATGAATCTAGTGGTGGTTTATGAAAAGAATACATATGCAATGACACTGGTGGATCCATGTGGTTTATGAAAAGAATAAACATGCAATGACTATAGTTGTGGTTTATGAAAAGAACAAACATGCAATGACTATAGTTGTGGTTTATGAAAAGAACACGCATGCAATGACCCTGGTGGATCCAAGTGGTTTATGAAAAAAACTAACGTGCAATGACTCTGGTGGATCCATGTGGTTTATGGAAATAACACACATGATCACTACAACAATATAGAGGTTTGGTAACACATATCTGTAACATAAGAAAAATTGTGTTCCTTCGTGAAATCTTAGTAACACACCTATTGTGTCAACAACAAATTTGTAACACAAAGTATGGAAGAGGTAAAGAGTGTTACAAAGTTGTAACACATGATTCAAGGTGTTACAAGGTAGTAACACATAATTTGCAAACATTGAAACCGTGTTACTAGGTTGTAACACATAGCTCAAGAGGAATATAGTGTTACAAGCTTATAACACATAGGGTAAGGTGCAAAATTAGATGTTACAACCAAAATGACAACGTACTAGTTGCATGTGTCTTAGCCGATGCGCTACGCTTTGCATTATTTGACTTTGTATAGCAATTTTGTCCAAAATGACATCTTAAGCATGTTTGCCCAGGCTTCTGAAACTTTCTAGGTCCGCCACTAGCAAATATAATATTAGTGCAATGGTAGTTGTTATCTTAAATATATAATATATTGGTCTTTGGTTATGAGTCTGAAGCAATGTATTTTTTCGTCTTCAAAACAATGTGGTTAATGGTTGAAAGTGAGATAATCAAATAGTTATCAAGCTCATGAATTTCAGACATTGCCATGATTTAGTCCGTGCAACATTTGTGATACTAATTTACTTTAACAATTTTGTTTGGCATATTGAGAAACAATAGAGAGAAATAGAGAATGTAAATCTCAACCTTTACATGGTCGTGTGCTCTAAAAAAGATTTACAATAACAATTAGTATCATATTTATAACTATTTAGTATTGCAAAGCTTCCTTGCGTGTTACAACTAGTAATCAAATGATAGTAGGTATGTGTTAAATAGCTTGCGCACATATAAATCTTTTTCATAATAAGGTCCATATAATAATATTTAATAAGGCGTTGTATTCGTAAAAAAAAGAATAGGGTGCATATAAAAATATTTTGAGGCGTTGTATGCATGAAAAAAATAGAGAACAATCTGTTATGTTTGAAGAGAATCGAACTTGTGACTCAAAGTTGTAAATATCTGTTAAAAATTAAGCAAATGCCCTAAATTACCGTTGCAACATCTACGTAGTTTTTAGTGGAAACAACTAGCTAACTGGTTTTATTAGAAACGACTAGCTTACTTTATTTTAGCGGTAAGCTGCTGTTGATAAGCAGTGCTAGTAGTCTTGTAATTATACTCGGCTAGGCTGCCCTACAAATGCAAAGCTATATTTTTTTTCACAAAACACCTGGGAGGGCCACAACCTAGTTTAGGCCCTAACATAGCTCCACTGATCCAAGTATAAACAACAAACATACAAAAAACATCTCATTGTAAGCCACTTCAGTGCAAATGAGCAAAAAGGCTACTGTACTTGGACTAACAACTATTGACACAATAAAAAAGTTTAGATGAATTCAAAGGGAATAACTGGCTGGTCTAGGTGCTACTAAAATTAAAATTAAAAAGGTATACTTAGTCAAATGTAACTTGTGCATAATTCTAGTGTCTGGAACATTAACATTTCAGTACAGACAACATATCAAACTAGGAGTTGAAAATCTAGCAGATCTTGTTGACGATCTATGAAACCACTTAAACTTTGCTTATTTCTTCAAGAACAACATCAGCTTGACATCCTTGTTTCTCAACATGGAGGTTGCTTCTTCAGCTTGACTGAGGATAAGCTAATAACAAAAAAAAAGAATACGGATGAGCATTTAAAACTTGCCAAGATTGATGTTTACACAAACGGTAAAATTATAAAGGCCACACTCATTTGGATGAGAAGCCTGATGGCAGTGGCAAGAAAAACTTAGTTATCTAATCCAGAATATATAGTTTCTAGGCCAAACTAAGATTGATCAATAAACACTAGATTATTCTTGTCTTGGTGAATTGAAAAAACTATGAACAAAAACTGAAGAATTAAGAATTAAGAATTAGGCAAAAGTCAAAAGAATGTGAAATCACCTTTTGCTTCCTCTTCTTAGAATTAGGTTTCTGCTTCATCACCACAACCTGTGCAGAAGAATCGAAAAGGTATTAGAACTTTTGGATTCAATTTGAATTCTACACCAAGTGAATTCATGGACTACACAAGAGTGACTACAAGAATGACAACTAATCCAACCGTTCAGCCCAAACATAACAATCTGCGAGCCAATGAGATTTATGTATCTAGTCATCAAAGCTATCAACCAATCATGCCATAACAACTTGGAAAAAAAATTGAATTATGCATGTATGTCACTGTGCTAGACAATACAGACTGGAGGAAAGGAAGCAACAGAACAAACTGGAGCTAATGCCATATCATAGTGGACAACTCAAGAAAAAAAGAAATCATATCCAAGAGAAAACATACACACTAGATATAGCGCTATTATAAATGGCATGACTACATGTTTGAAGGAATCAAAAGGACAGAATACTACTGCAGAGATTCATCATATAGCTCTTCATGGTCCAGGGAAGAGATGACCTAAATATGGTACATACCTTCATGGTTCTGACCTTCCTTGCTTGAAGCACTAATAGCATCTACTAATGTCCCCTCGACGTCTATTCTAACCCAATGTTGGTCGTTATTTTTTCTTTTGAACATCTCCCCAAGGTGTGAAACATGAAATGGCTCAGTTTCTATGTCTGTTGCCCATTCCATGCCTATGTCATACACATCTCTAGGCTTTGGCTGCTTCATTACCACGGACCAACCTGGATTATGTTCATCTTCCACATAGAACACTTGATCTGCCTGGTTGGGGAAAATAAAAGGCTCGTGCTCCATCTTATCTCCTTTGTGTATCAAATGTGAGAAGTTGACTAGTGTGTAACCATACTTGTCTTTTTGTATTCCTTCTTCAGAAAATATATCAACCCATTCACATTTAAACAACAGCACGGAAAATTTTCCAGAGTAGTTCAGCTCGACAATATCAATTACCCTCCCATAGTACGTGACATCACGTAGAACTGGATTTGCCTTACCTGTTGTAGCATAACTAGATGTTTTTGCAGTTACCATGACTCCACTATTTTGTGTTTTTTTATCCAAGCGTTTAGGCCTAAAACGAAAGCCCCGGGAGTTGAAAGCGCGATATCTTCTCGTTGCATGAACTGGGCCCCGGGCCAACCATCTAATATCATTTTTAATATTGTTGATGCCATTTTCTTTCTCCAATTTCTTCATCTGCATATTCAGAAGTATATTAAAAATCAATGTACTCGTACATGTAAAGCATACAGATATATGGAACTTACATGAGCTCGGAACCATTCATGGAACTTCTCGTTCCGAGTCCTCTCGATAGTCTCTAGGTTTAAAGTACGTCCCCGAGTGATCTCATCAGCATGAGCTCTACAGAGTAATTTGCAAACAATGTTTGATAACATAGAAAAAAAATACTTATAAAACAATTGAACAGTACGTATCTATGAGCCTAAGGTATGAGTTTAAGGAATTACCTAAGGTATGAGTTCACATCGGAACAATTGAACAGTACGTATCTATCAGCCTGTACTTTATCTAGACCACTTAAAACATAATTCCCAGGCTTTCCAAGTGGGTTGCCAAAATGAGGAAATAAACTTGATCTTCGTGTAACACCACAATGCCCAACAAACTCCTCACTATCTTCGTTCCGTGAAGGAGAGTTATATTTGGTCTCAAAACCAATAATATATCTTGAGCAAAATGTCATGCACTCATCTGCCAAATATGCTTCGGCTATAGATCCTTCGGGGTGAGTTTTATTACGGACATTTGACTTCAGCTTACCTAGATACCTGCATAAACAAAAAATAAAAGGAAGAAATTTGTTAGATAATATTTTCTATAAGATAGCTAACGCATCCAATTATAAGCTAGCATACCTTTCCAAGAACCACATTGAACAATAGCACGCTGGACCTCCTATTTTTGCCTCAGTTGCTAGATGAATAACCAAATGCACCATGATAGTAAAAAATCCTGGTGGGAATATCATCTCCATACGACATAACGTCATTACGATCCGCTCCTCCAACTTCTCCAGCTCACTGATGTATAGGACTTTTGCACTCACTTCTCTAAAATATCCGCACAGATCGAACAACACAGATGTAACATTATCTGGGAGTAGAAATCGTAGAGCAAGTGGCAGAAGTTGTTGGATTAGAATGTGACAGTCATGACTTTTAAGGCCTGAAATTTTTCCTTGAAGAACGTTTACACATCTTGATATGTTTCCACAAAACCCCTCTGAAACCCTTAAATCGTGAAGAATTTTGCAAAATAGTTGCTTCTCTTTTTTAGACATGGTAAAAGAAGCAGCAGGCAAATAATATTTATCATTAGGCTTTTTTGTGGATGCAACTCTTTCCTGATGTTCATTTCTTGCAGGTCCAGACGTGCTTTCAAATTATCCTTAGACTTGCCATCTATGCCTAGAAGTGTCCCATATATATTCTCACAAACATTCTTCTCAATATGCATGATATCTAGATTGTGCCGGAGTATATTGGAGTCCTAATAGGGCAAAGAGAATAGGCCACTAACACACTTCCAGGTTTTGGATTTCTCAAAGTCCTTAATTGATTTTATATTGTCCAGAACTGCAATTTGTGCATAACCAATAGGTGCTTCTCTATGTTCTTCGGATCCATCAAATGACTTAGCATCAAAACGGAACTCATGATCTAGAGGTAGAAATCGGCGAGCCCCCATGAAACAATATTTTTGCCCGTGTTTCAGGCGTTTAGAACATGTTTCATCACGACATGGAAAACAACCAAACTCACCACTAACACTATATCATGCAGCAAGAGCTAGCCCAGGGTAGTCACTTACGGTACACAACACAACAGCATAAAGTTGAAACATCCGTCCTCTAGATGCATCGTAAGTATAAGTTCCTACCATAAACAACTCAGTTAGTTCTTCATAAACTGGTTGCATAAATACATGGAAATTTTTTCCAGGGTAAGATGGACCAGGAATAAGCAGAGTAAGCAGAATCGAAGAGGCCTTCATGCATAACCATGGTGGAAGGTTATATGGTACTAGGACGGACGACAGGCCAACAACTATGTTTTAAACTCAGCATACCAAACGGATTGAAACCATCAGTTCCCAATGCAAATCTAATGTTTCGAGAATCTGAGCTGATATGTTTATACTTAGAGTCAATGGCCTTCCATGCCTCTGAATCAGCTGGATGCCTCAATGCATCATCTTTTATGCGTTCCTCATCATGCCATCTTAATGCTGTAGCGGTTTCTTTGTTCATAAAAAGCCTCTTAAGCCTTGGCTTAATTGAATCTGTAACACCTTCTTCGGGCTAGCCTTTCTCCTTTCGTTCTTGGTTAATGTGGTCTTATCCGGCTTGTTTTTCCACCTTGACTTTCCACATATAGAGCAGAAGTCATCATTTGACTTCTCTTTCCAAAAAAGCTGACAATCTTGTTCACAAACATGAATTCTCTCGTAACTAAGCCCAAGCTTCCCAATGATCTTCTTAGCCTCAGCAAATGTTCTAGGTAAATTCTTACCATTCGGAATTGCTTGTTGCAAAACAGCTAGCAAATCATTTATAGATTTATTACTCCACTTGTTAGTCGATTTTATGTGGAACAGAAGTACAAGGAATGAAAGTTTGGATAGTTCACACCCTTCCCACAAAGGTACATCTGCACCACCCAACAGGTCATAGAAAGCTTGGGTTTCAGAGTCTGGTCCGGAATCTGGAGGATTTGGGTCATCACTGTCAGTCACTGGAGGTCCATTATCTATGTTCCCAAAAGCATCACGAACTAGCTGGTGCATATTAGAGTTTAAGTTTGTTCCTTCTTGTTTCGACCGTTTTCGTTTGTTGGCCCTAATGTATGCTGCAGTTTCACCATGACAACCCTAGACATTATATCCAAGTAGCATTCCATCACAGACCAAATGACCATAGACATCATCCCGTTTCAATAAAAATCTATTGACACACTTAACACATGGGCAATGAATCTTGGCATCTGCCCTTTTTCCCGTGTATGCAAAATCAAGAAAACCATTTACCCAGCCAAGTATTCCTCACTTGGCCTAGGCGATCGCAGCAACCTCTTAATAGCTTCTAAATCCATAAATTCACTGTGTTAAAATAGTGAAAATCATTATTGCAATGGAGATTGTAAACGTATAGTTCCAACTAACATGCAAATAACAGTGATGTTACAAAAAGCTAATAAAACAGATCATTTTTATTGGGGTCTTAGGGATAACACATACAAATAACAAAATATATTTATGAACTAGACGGTGCTGTTCCAAAAAAAGCAACTAATAAAACAGAACCTGGTACTTTATCGTATTCAATATGCTAATTAATCATGTGAACAAACAGAAGCAAATCTGGCAACACCTGATGTAGCTTGTGATACAATTATTTAGAGCAAAGCAGTAGATTTCGTAATTAGTTTAGATGCAATGTTTGAAGAGCAGCGGTTTGAGGAGAGTAGTTCTGGCAGTTCTGCCCAACTGGATTCGAGCCTGCGTGCGATTTACTAACTACCATGTTCGAATCAGCATTAATCTGAATGAATAAAAAGTTGGCCATAAAAGAGCACACCTTCGATAGATCTCGTGGACGCGCTAGGCGTCGTTGACAGCGGGCACCAGCAGGCGGTACGCGCTTGGGATCCCGCCGATGGCGGCGGTGTCCGTCGACGCAAGCAGTGTTGGACTCCACAGATCCACGGCTGGAGAATGAGCTGCGGCAGGAGGATTTGACGCGGGTGGGGATGATGTCCTTAGTCTGTAGATTAGTTTTGGGTCGGAAGAAAAAAAACAAAGTCAACTCTAGTTGGATTTGGATATCCTGACCGCTCATGTATTGAGCTCTATCCGATCTCATCGTATCTATATACGACTTATATATTCATCCTTCAAAATAGATGTCGAAAAGTTTGTCAAACTAGTGGTGTAGATTTAAAATTGCATGAATAATTTATTCAAATACTCGCTCCGTCCTAAAAAAGATTTCGAAGTTTTGTCAAAATATTGATAAATCTAGACACTGTTTATCATATAGATTCATCCAATTTTTGACAAATCTTCGACATCTTTTTTGGGACGGAGGGAGTATTTGAGTAAATTATTCGTGCAATTTTAAGTCTATTTATTTTGAAGGTTCTAAATTAATTGACTCAACTTTGACTGGATATACATGTAACTAGATATAGTTTATCCTCCATCTTGCACATGCCGATGACGCATTGAAATTGCCATCAATGGAGTTCCGCGCCATTGCCGACAAAGTAGGTAGTATCGCACGAGTAGCCAGAAAGTCACTGATCTCTATTTTTTAAAACTGAGATAGGTCCAGAAAGACCTAGATACTACGATTAATGAAGTGGTGGGTACATTTTACATAAAGGACTAGACTAAAACAAGAAGATATGGCCAGATCCATCAAAATTACAACAAGCACCCTGCAGGAATTCGCCAGAACACGATCCAGTCCCTACACTCTGTAACTCGCTCGCCTCTTCACGCGGTCGTCGTCACCGGCGCCGGGGACATCACCACTTGGGCTAGCAGCAACGTGGGTCGCCACGAAGAGGGAGAAGACAAATCGCTCATGGCCGACCGATCATGGACGATCGGCGCCGGGGACATCACCACTTGGGCCAGCAGCAACATGGGTCGCCACGCAGAGGGAGAAGACAAATCGCTCCTCGCCACCACGGCCGACCGAGAGGAGCACCATCAGAGAGGCTGCCCAACAACCTCCTGGCACCGCTCGCCTGCGCCACGAAGTAGCTCGGAAGCGCCTTGACTTGCTGACGCGAGCGAGGTCCTGCCCAACTCCTCCCGCCCCCATAGCCGACCAGAGGAAGGAAAAGATCTTGCGACCACATTTCGGCAAATGAGCAACAATGAATCGAAAAAGAATTAGAACTTTTGGCTTCAATTTGAATTATGCACCAAGTGAATTGATGGACTACACAACAATGAATACAAGAATGACAAGTACTCCATCCTCTGCGCCGGTGGCCGGCCCGTCCCGCCGGTCCCCCATGGGCAGGCACGGCAGGCAGAGATCCACCGACACTACTGGGAGGTCCTCTTGCCGGAGGAGAGGAACGATCCCGCCTGGGATCTCGATAACGCGTAGGCGTGGACCGCGTTCTACGAGGCCCAGCACCAGGACCGCCTCGGCGCCTACGACGGCAACGGTCACCCACCACTAGACAACAACATCGAAGGGCGGATTCGGTGGTAGAGCGCGCCAGCCGGACGCTGGCCTCGGTCCTTGAGTACATCGCCGCCGGCAACCACCCGTCGTTGACGATGCCTCCTCGGCAAGCCGCGCCACGCCGACCGCTCTTTCTCCACATCTTCCTCCTCGAGGTCTTCGTCACCTTCAACCCGCTAGGGGCCGGCGCGAGCGATCACCTTCCTGTGGCCGCATGCGCCTCGCTGCGCCCCAGCGCCCAGTGAAGAAGGAGTGGCCGCCGCCGCCGCCAGAGTATAAGGCGGTCACCCTCCAGCTAAAGATCGACGAGGACCCGGAGGAGTTCCCGGGCTAGCGCGTCGCCGAGCGTGCCTCCTACGAGGTTGTACCGCCAACGACGGATAACTTCGCAAAATCGTGGTCCATGGAGGAGTACCGGCGCGAGCAGGCAGAGCGAGCGCGCCACCTCAGTCTGTTCATCGACCTGGAGGAAAACGACGACGGGGCGGGTTGTTCGAGCTGGGGCGGCGATCGGGCCAGGGCTGCAGTACCATGCCGCCGCCGAAGCAGGAGCCCAGTGACAACGACGATGGCGACTACGTGGCGGCGATGTACCGTCGCCTCAGACCGGGAGGCCGTGGTCGGGGCCGCCACTAGGGTTTAGGTTTTTTTAAATCTTTGTACAAACATGTTTGAACTTCAGTAATATCGGTGTGTTTTCGTATTTTCAAATATTTGAATATTTTTTTATGGGGGCACGGTTGGGAAGCACCGCCCCGTATCGTGAACGCATCTGACGTCCCCCCCATACGGTCCAAAATCAGGCCACGCCGAACGCCATATAAGGGATGAGTGGACAAACTCTCTCTGTTTTTTCTAGACCCAACGTACTCTGCTACATATAGCAAAAGCGGGCATATTTATAGCAAAAACGAGAATATTTGTAGCAAAAGCGGATTATTTGTAGCAAAATCTGGAATTTGCTACTTTGTTATGATCTTTTTGATCGATGGAATTTCCTTCTATTTAGCGGGAGATGAAAAAATATATGCGCAGCAACAAACTTGGCGCTAATTCCCCGAAAAAAGAATTTGGCGCTAACATAGATTTTTGGCCCTGACTCCATATGCGCGCTAATGCGAAAAACTCCCTCCAATTATCCTAACAAAAATCCCTGATTTATAGCCCACCTAGGGGCACCGCCCTTGACATAGCCGCACCGTCCAGCTCCAGTAATGTCGATCTCGACCTCCTGCCGCCCTCGTTGTCTCCCCTAACTCCCGAAATCATAGATTAGCAGGAGGGCATCCGCCTCAGCCTGGTTCGCCGCCGCCGGCCAGAGCATAGAGCTGCACGGCTGCATCTCATTGGGAAATACGAAGTTCTCCAGTCCGCACTGGCTTCCAGATCTCAAGATCCCAGCCCCCTCTGCAGTCCCAATTCCCAGGTGAATGCATTCCGTAATCTCAATAATATGTGTGAATGCATAAGTTAGGAATGGACTATAGATTGGACAGATTCCTCTCGAAATAGCTTCTTCTTTTGTCATTTGTTGTGTGTCCACTACAAATTGCATTTTTGATATTCTCCCCCACCGTTTGTTTACATGTACTCTCACGAGCCTTCCTGGTACATCTTTTTTCATTAAAAATTAAAGGCATGAACTACCCTCCTGTTGTGGTTTTAAAAAATAATGTATGTAATTCTAGATGATACAAAAATTGCTCTTTTTCATACAGTAGCGTTTCAGATCAGACCCAGATCAACTAATTGCACACACTTAGTTTTTTTCCTCACTGTCTCGTCATTATTTCCTCAATGGTTCCATTTCTACAGCTTTTTTGTTTGCTGATGGGTCTATATCATTATTATGTGCAACTTTGTTTTAGAAATAAGCATTCATATTTTTATTATTATTTCATGGTTAAATGTGTTCTCGGTGTATTATCATCGATCATGACTATGTAACTATTCTTAAATCAGTATATGGTGTCCGAAATGCCTTTGATATGATACTATGTAGAAGATAATGGATTTATTGTCAGTGCAATTTTGGTAGTTACTAGTTAGCCAAAAAAAATTCATAATTTGATTGCCATTCCAGTTTGGGATAAGGACTCTCATCTAATCACTTTCCTGTGAATTTAAAGATTAGTCACGGTAAATTTCCTCCTGTCCGTGTGTATGTCTACAATATTAAGATCTATTTTCAATCATGACATTTGTAAAAAAAGACCATCACTTATCTAATTTCGTGAGTTTCCTGCCTTTAGACAACTATATCACTATAGGAGAATAGCATTGAAATATATCATTACTGCTGTTCACGTTCATGCCATTGTAAGACTTATTTGGCATTGATACTTCTTACATCCATGTTATTGCAGATGGCCATGGAAATTTGGAAGTTTAACCTTTACTATAAGGATGAGAATCAACAACATAAAGTTCTAGAAGCATCACTGGACAGGACCGATGTCTCCTATTATGACTTGGTCAGAATGATTGAAGGTGTTGGCTTCAAGGCGATTGATTTCCTGTACTATAGGAAAAAATACCCGCATGGCAAAGGCCATCTAGTTCACATCGATAATGATTCTCATGTGAGGAAAATGATATCCGAGTACAACAATGAGAAGAAGGTACAACTGTATGTCTATAAGGAGAGGGTCAACATTGATGTTGCTCCATCAGACACTCAACATGAGGATGATGGACCCATTACAAGCTTAGAGGAGGAGGATAGCATTCTAGAAGAAGTACAAACTAGGCCAAAAAAGTCACAAAGTAATTTCAACTTTAAGCTCAAAACCTACTTTGTTTCTGTAGAAAAATATAGTTTAGAAATTATTGTTTAGGCTACCTAATCAGATCATTTTGTGGCTATTCCTGTAATTAATGGAAAAGGGATGTTTGAATTGATTGCAGGAATGGTGCGTAGATCAAAAAGATTGAATGTGGTTCAAAGTTGCGCTCAGTATGCAGATGGAGCTAATGGCAATGAAGATTGTGATAATAGTGAGCAATATGTACCACCGCATGAGCCAATGCTCGAGACGCAAGAATTGGAAGATAATGAAGGTCATGTTGATCACCAAGATGACCGCAACAATATGCCTGGTATGATACTAACTAAAAAGTATCAACACTTGGTTAATATAATTTATGGATCCTTAAGTTAGCTAGTATTGATGTAAACAATTTTGCAGCTGATGGTAATGTTGTACACAAGCGTGGAACAACATTCCTGCCAGCTGTTTGGAATATGCCAGATGGAGCACGCATAGTTGTACAATGTAATGATCTTGGACAACCTATTGGGGCCGAAGGTGGAGTCTTGGGAAAGTTTCTTGGCACAATAGCTAGACTCGAGGGCTATTGTCCACTTGACAAAAAGGATTGGCGTAATGTCATGCAGGATGGTGGAGCTGACACAATACTTCTGTGTGTACAGGTATTCCAGTGTAACTTGAGAAAGAAAAAAGAGTTATATTAGCTACCATATTATTTTACCTTCTTACATCTGTGCTCTGTTATAACTACAATGGAGACCTAGCTAATTACATTTATTCATTATTTCTTAAAATTCAGTCAAAATTTCTGTACCCTTCTAAATGTGATAAGTGGATACTAAAAACTATTGGACGAGATTGGAGAAGATTCAAGGCTGCTCTGAAGAAAGATTTCTTTAATGCAAAGAAAAAAAGAAAAGCATTGTACAAGCTCTGTCCAGAATATGTGGACATCGACCAATAGCGTGAACTTGTCAAGTATTGGAAGTCCAAAGAAGGCAGGGTACGGTTTTTATCATTTTTATTAGACTATGTGTGTTCATATTAAGTAGTGCACTGACATTATGTTTTTATTATAACAGGCAGTGAGTGAGAAGAACAAAGTTAGACGTGCATTGGTGAAGACATCTCATACAGCCGGGACAAAGAGTTATGCACGTTGGGCCGAGGACATTGTGAGTAATCTATTTTTCCAACTCATATAGCTAGGACAAAGCCTTGCTGATTACATCTAAGGGAGACCGCTTGGTAGTTAAAATGGACAGTGTTGTTGGAGTCTTTTAGTATAAATGATTTATATATGAACATCTCATATTGTCCATTCTTCTCAACTGATCAATATGAACAGTCTGTATTCCATCTCTTTAACGATATAACAGTTTTTCCAAGTTTTCTTTATATATTTTTGTACTTACTGTTTTGTAGCGACAGGAAGACCCTAAAAAGAAACAGCCACATAGAGCGAAGGTTTATTTAGCGACTCATAGAAAAAAGGATAAAGATAAAAACAAGCACGTGGTAGGGTATAGAAGTTCAATTATTTTACAACGTCAAGTTAACATTGAATCAAAAAACTAGAATATCCCGTTATTCTTCTCTTACAGGCTGACTTGGAAGAGCTGGTAAAGCTAATAGATGAACAACCAAAGTTGGCGCAAAATGACCGTGGAAAAGTTGCATGGAAAGGCGATGCCTTGCATACAGTTTTGGGGGATGAAAAGCCTGAACAAGTGCATGACATGGGTTTGCTTCCTGTGCCTAACCAGGTTTATGGTCGGGTACCACGTTATCTCAAGAATATCAACATGACTACAAGAAATGGTTCAGCACATAAGGAAGCGACTGATGTTAGGGAGGAAATGGCAAAGCTCATGCGGCGTATAGAAGAGCAAGACCGGCGTATAGAAGAACAAGACCAAATTATTGAAGGATTTAGATACAAGGATGAAGTTTGTGGCCTTAATTAAATTGCAATGATAATTTCATTTCCTGACACTCAAAAACATAAATATTATACTGACAACTTTTTCCTGTAGGAAAATTTCCATACTAGAGGTAATGGCGAATCTCCACCTGAAGTACCACAAAATAAAAGAAAGGTATTTATCAAAATACTTGATTTGTAGAGAGTTCATGCTAGCGGGCCTGATCAAGTACGCTCAGTGACCAGACCAAGTGATGTGATAATGGTAAATCTAATTATTACCACACTGTTTATGTCATAGTTACTAATCACCGTGAATATAAAATATAGAACAACGATCTCTTACATCAACATGGCATGCCTCAAGATAATGACATGTTTCTTTCAAGCAAACCTGTTAGAGACTTGTTGTTACTCATGTTATAAGAAGACTATATACAACTTCCTAATTAACTCTATTATTGTATAGAAGCATCATCCTGAATACGAGGGTAACCATGATTTCTCACAGAAAGGACAATCATCACCAACACCTCCTATTTCTGATGGAGGAGAGGTACTAGTAATCTATTTGGTTACTTGCTGATAATTCTGTTTGGTTTTCTAATGAGAAATGATGATATCCAATATTTGTGGAATAAAACTGCATTATGAACTTCAGTTTGTAGAACCATAATGGTAGAATCTTTTCTACTTTGTTTCTCCACAGATGAGAAAGAGTGGGGAGAACATGGATGAAAATTCCAGAAGATTACACAAACAAAACAAGACTATGAGTCATATGTCCTCAAAGCAGGGGCATGGTCCTTCGTTGGAGGTAAAAGAACATAGTATGTTCATGTTGGATCTATGTTCATCGGATTATTTGTATTTTCTTATTATAATGGTGGCTTTATTCCAAATGTAGATTGGTGCAACAGTAATTTTGAAGTCCTCAACCTATCCAAACAAAAGACGTGTGGCATATGCCACTATTTTGGGTAGTAATTCAAAAATATTGGTTGGTGGTGCTGAATTAGGCCGCCAATTTACACAAGTTCAAGTCAATGAACCAATTGAGGAAGATGAAAGCTTGGTGAGGGAAAGAGAAAATTGTATGACAATTGGTGATGCTTTTTCTTCTGGGGTACCAATTGCTTGGCCATCAGCATGTGTACGTTGTTGCTTGAGTTTTGGTAATTTTAATTTTTGATCAATTTAATTTCATACATAATTCTAATTTTCTTTGCAGATTGAGAAGATCAATGGCTAAGAGTTAATTTTGATGCTTGGTCTACTGATGTTATGACGATACAAAATCTGGAAGATTGGTGCAAAAGAGAGCAAGGAAACATGCTAGCGACCATGATTGGTGTCGATTATATGAAATATTTCACATATTGTAGTTTACATTAGTGTGTTCGGAAATGTAATATTTTGCTTCAATATCTACTCTATGTTCATTGTTGCAAATGCTGCTGAGTGACAGGAAACACTTTGGTATTTATATATCATTAATACAGTTAATATGCACGTGGTGCTCATTCTATCTATGATCCTTTTGTTATTTTACAATATGGCATATGCTTCCCATTTTCACTATGTACAAGTACGGAAAACAATTTATTAATAATACATGAAATAAAGCTATTCTGAATAAGCACTATTTTGAAGAAAATTAGTGCATATTAATCATTGTTACTAACCGTGAGGTGTTACTACAACTAGATAAACCTGTTGCTAGGTTAGCACCAATCACCAAAAGCTATGTTACAATATATAGAAAAACATGTTACTAGCAATCAAGATGATGTTACAATCAGTGTTACCGGGGCCTATAGGGCTCACTTCCAATATTGAATAATTGTGTTACAGTATTTGATAAATTGTGTTACCAACTATGTTGCTATAGCGAGAAAAACATGTTACAAAACGTGTTCCTATAGTCCAAAAAAGATGTTACTAGGACACGCGGTAACACATATGGCTTGTGTTGCTAAAATACACTTGTAACACGTTTATGTGCATATAGGAACAATTCTTATGTGCTACAACGGACACCACCTAGTAACACGACATATAAGAACACATAAAAAAGGTGTTACTAAGAGTGCTAGTAACACCTTTTCGAAGCTATAGTAGCACATGAGCGTGTTACTAAATCTCTGTCGTGACCGAGTGGTAGGGCATGTTCGCTTAATCCCCTTCCCAAGTGGATTAGGGTGGATCAGAGTGGAATTAAAGGGATTTTGATCTTGAAGGGAATTAATACCTGTCAATCTCCATCAATCCCGTTCAATTCCCGTGAAACCGAACAAGGCCGTAATAAATCTAGTGGTGGTTTATGAAAAGAACACACATGCAATGACGCTAGTGGATCCATGTAGTTTATGAAAAGAACAAACATGCAATGACTCAAGTTGTGGTTTACGAAAAGAACACACATGCAATGACACTGGTAGATCCATGTGGTTTAGTAAAATAATACACATGCAATGACACTAGTGGTGGTTTAAGAAAAGAACACACATGCAAATGACACTGGTGGATCCATGTTGTTTAGTAAAATAACACACATGCAAATGACACTGGTGGATCCACCAAAGGCCTGATCCACCTTTCCACTATTGGAACCCTTCGAGGCGGGAACCGGCGCCTTTACACAACTAGCAGGGCACAACTCCACAACCGAATTGGAGGCTCCCGTAATGACAACAAGCTGCCACAAGAACAATCGTTATCAATAATAAAACACAAGATCTAGATATTAAAGAGAATACTAGATCGGGGATTCTCCAAGTGAATGGAGAGTTGGAGCGCTTGATTCGCGATGACGATGAATGATGTCTCCTCCTTCAATTCCCCCAAAGATCGAAGCCTTCGGGTGGTTAAAGTGGGAGATCTAGGGAGAGAGATTTTGCAACAGGTCTGATATTTTTCGAATAAACCAAGAGATCTGACAGGAAGGGAAGATGAGGCTTTTATACCCCCTGTTCAGATGGAGCCATTGGAGCTTTTTGGGGCCAGATTATCCGGCCTAAGTGAGGGCCGGATTATTCGGCCCGGGAAAGAGAATCCGCCCGCTCCGGATTAA
This sequence comes from Avena insularis, assembly GCA_023614405.1. Taxonomy (NCBI): domain Eukaryota; kingdom Viridiplantae; phylum Streptophyta; class Magnoliopsida; order Poales; family Poaceae; genus Avena; species Avena insularis. The sequence continues at coordinate 309,261,107 of CM042692.1, forward strand.
CCGGGGGAAAATCCACCCCCAGTCTGAGACTCGCGCCGTGCCAGCCTTTGCACTTATCCTGGGGGCCAGATTATCCGGCCCAAGGTGAGGGCCGGATTATCCGGCCCAGGAAGAAAATCCGCCCCACTTCGGATTATCCGGGGGGAAATCCGCCCCTAGTCTGAGACTCGCGTCGTGCCAGCCTTTGCCAAGAGGGTCAGGCCGGATAATCCGGCCCTTGATCGGGGCGGATAATCCGGCCCCAAACACCAAAAACACTTCCCTGCACACTTAGCACACATGAGAAAACTCCACAGTATTGTTATCTAACACAGGGAAGTATTAAATGTTCTTTCAATCTCCCTCTTTTTGGTGCTAGATGACAATACTAGGATTTGCAAGATAGCTCTAATAACAGCACATTTAACAAGTGAAAAAGACTCCCCCTCAATGTGTGCATAATAAAAATTTGCATTTGAATACAAATGCACACAAGTAGGTACAAGTCTATTTCATTGGAACATAGGCAAAATATTCATACCATCGTGAGCGAGATAGAGATGTCCTCAATATAGTATAAGAATATCCAATGATAGACATTATGAACACCTTCCTTGATATAGATATCCAATATAGCCAATATGATAGATGAATCCATAAGGATAAACCACAAGATAAATCCAGAGCCACACATAAACATAGTATCATACAGAGAAAAACACAAATGGAAGTTCAACACTAAATGGGCACAAGCGAGAGAAAGACCGAAAAGATAAAGTGCAAATGCTTACGCCCGACCCATGCAAATCCATGAAGTCCTAATAGAACTACTTCTCCCCCTTTGGCATTGAAATGCCAAAAAGGAAGAAGAGTGATGCTAGCACCCTAAGGAATGACTCGTAGTCATCATCGTCGTCCTCGTCCCCGTCCCCGTCCTCATCCTCATCCTCAAGCTCCTCGGTGTCATCCTCCTCGTCATCAGTAGTGGCCACAGAAGGAAACAGGTGACGCTCAAGCTCCCCATAGTTGAGCCCAGAAGAAGAATTCCACCGAGCTTATGGTGTGGGAGTGGTAGAGTAGGGGGGTCGCCTGATGCTCCGGACACATGGTGAAGAATGAGCTGCTGAGTGTGGGCCATCTCGTGGTGCTATGTGTACGCCTTATACTGCCCCTTGCGTGTGAAGGGTTCGCAGCATAGAAAACAAAAAAATTCCTACGATGAGAACTATACGCCAAGATCTATCTACTAGATACAAGCAACAGTTGGATATACATCCATGGAGAACTTACCCTCGAAGACAACAAAGTTTTGTTAACGAGTAGGAACTCGTGGATGATGTAGTCGTTCGCTCGCCGATCTCAAGATCGTGTGGAAGTCCTAGCGCCGCAAACCAGTAGCCAATCTCCAAATTTAATGCTCTCTCATTTAACAAAACTCTTTTATTAATTTTATTCAGAATTTTTTTAATTACTTTAATTAACAAACATTCACATAAAACGCCCTGCAACATTTCAATATTACATGCAGAACCAATTTCAGCAATTTCACCCGAAACAGTTTCGGTGTCTATTGAAATAATTCCAGCGCTTTGCAATTCATTCGTCTAAAACATATTTGCTCCAAATGGTGTCGGTGTCCCTTAAGTGTGTCACCCTATGGTTCATGAATAATGCAGACATGATCGAGACCCCTCTCAGATCAATAATCTGAAGCGGGACCTAGAGATCCATACTAACTCCTACACATTCTACGGTGACTTCTGTGATCGTGAGAACCTTTAACGCTAAGTAACTAAAACCCTTTGCCTCGCGATATATTACATGTCCGAGATTCTATCATCGGTATCTCCATACCTAGTTTGATCTCGTTACCGACATGTACTCTTTTCTCGTTCCCGTGATATAACATTCTAGTGATCTCATCACTTGCTTGCAAGATAACCAATGTGATATCCCCGAGAGGGCCTAGAGAATATTTATCTGTCATCGGGATGGACAAATCCCACTCTTGATCCATGAGCCTCTACATAACACTTTCGTAGTACTGAACCCACCTTTATAATCACCCTTTTATGGTGTGATGTTTGATGTTATCAAGATACTCTTCTAGTGTTAGTGATTAACATGATCTCATGGTCTAAGGACTAGGATTACTTCGTTAGATGTTATAGCAATATAAACACAATGACTTTGATCGTAATGCTATACTTTGGATGAATGTTCATCACATCATTCCACTAATGTTGTGACCTCGTTATTAACAACATCCAATGTCCATGATCAGGAAATCTTGATCATCTTGTTAATCAACGAGCTAGTTTATAAGAGAGCATAACTAGGAACTTTCCTTTTGTTTATTAAACACACATGTATTAACGTTTCCAAATTAATACAATTATAGCATGCAAAATAAACATCTATCATATACTTGGAATATGTATAATAAGAACTTTATTATTGCCTCTCAAGGCATATTCCCTTCATTCTCCTACTTGCACTAGAGACAATAATCTAGTTACATGGTGATAAATCTAACACCCATGGAGTTCTGGTGTTGATCATGTTTTTCTCTAGGGAGAGTTTTATTAACGGATCTGCTACATTGAGATCCGTATGTACTTTACAAATATTTATATCTCCATCCTTGACATGCTCACGGATGGAGTGAAACCGGTGCTTAATATGCTTGGAATTCTTGTGAGACTTTGGTTCCTTTGCGTTGGCTATGGCTCCATTGTTGTCATAATAGATCACCATTGGATCCAACGCACTAGGAACCACACCTAGTTCGGTAATGAACTCCTTCATCCAAACTGCTTCATGTGCTGCTTCTGAAGCAGCAATATATTCCGCCTCCATTGTTGACCTTGTTAGCACGGGTTATTTGGAGCTCCTCCAACTAACTGTTGCTCCGTTCATGAGAAATATATATCTGGATTGTCACTTAGAGTCATCCGGATCAGTGTCAAAGCTAGCGTCGACATAACAATTAGCGACTAGCTCTTCTTCACCTCCGTATACAAGAAACATTTCCTTAGTTCTTCTCAAGTACTTAAGGATATTCTTGACTGCTATCCAGTGTTCCAAACCTAGATCAGATTGGTACCTGATACATTGCAAATGTATCTATAATTTTTGATGTTCCATGCTTAGTTTTATCCACTTTCTTGTGTTTTGTTCCAACTTTGGAGTACTTTTCATATGATTTCTTGGACTAACCTCTTAACAAGAGCCACAGTGCCAGCTGCCTGTTTTCTGCTGTTTTTGGTTCCAAGAAAGTCAGAAAATGAATATTCTCGGAATTGGACGAGACAAAAGCCAAAGTGCCTATTTTTCCGGAATTCATCAAGTGCCAGAATACGAGACGGAGAAGGGACAGAGGCCGGCCACACCACCTGGCCACGCGGCCAGGCTGGGCCCGCGCTAGGGGGTGGTGTGGTGGCCCCTGGCACCCCCTCGGCCTCCCCTTCCGACTATAAGATGCCCTCGGGACGTAAACCCTAAGGGCCCGATAAAAAATCCACGAAAGAGTCTATAGCCACCGTCATCTCCATCCCTAGATCGAGAGGGATCTGAAGCTCTTCCCGGCACCCTGTTGGAGAGGGGAATTCACCTTGGAGGCCTTCTTCATCACCATGCAAGCCTCCGGTGTGATGCATGGGTAGTTCATCCTTGGACTACGGATCCATGTAGTAGCTAGATGGCTGGTTCTCCTCCTTTGTGCTTTCATGTCTAGATCTTGTGAGCTCCGTTTTATGATCAAGATCATCTATTTGTAATTCTGCATGTTGTGTTTGCAGGGATCCGATGGATATTGAGATGCTATTTCAGATTGATTATTGATTCTATCATGTCTTTGCTATTTGTGATCTTGCATGCTTTCCGTTGTTAGTAGCTATCTTGGACAAGTAGATGCTAGCAACTCCAAGAGTTAGTATTTATGTTCGATAGTGGGTTCATGCCTCCGTAACTGGGGAAGTGATGAAATCTCTAAGGTACTAGATGTGCTGTTGCTACTAGGGAGAAAACAACAATCCTTTGTTCATAGAACAATTGTATTGTTTACTTTACACGCAGATTTGTAAAGCAATAACTGCTTGCTTGCAACTTAATCTTGGAGGGGTTCGATGATAACTTTGAAGGTGGATTATTAGTCATAGATGCAGTTGGATGGCGGTCTATGTATTATGTTGTAATGCCCAATCAAGTCTCAAATGAGTCAAGATGATTAGTATATGCATGTATTGCTTTCTCGATGTTTGTCAATTGCCCCGCTGTAATTTGTTGACCCAGCATGTTATCTATCTAAGGAGAGTCACCTCTAGTGAACTATGGATCCCGGTCCTTTTTCTTTACATACAATCTACAAACTGTTTACTTCTTTGTGTTTACTTTCTGTAAACTTTTACTTCTTTCCATTCGATACGTTTAATCCTTTGTTTTCCACAAAACATGGTGAGATTGAAAACCTCATCGCAAGTTGGGGACAAAGTTCTGTGGTTGTGTTGTGCAGGTCTCCACGTTGCTACTAGCACCGGTAGTGCGCCCTGCAAAAGCTCAGCTAGTAACACCATTAGGGTGTTTCCTTGCTCCTATTGGTTCGATTAAACCTTTGTTTTATAACTGAGGGAAACTTGCTGCTGTGCTCATCATACCTTCCTCTTGGGGTTCCCAGTGAGCTCTACATCAACACTGCCATCAAGCATTTTTCTACGCGCCGTGCGTTGAGCCATCAAGCATTTTTCTGGCGCCATTGCCGGGGAGTCAAGGACATCTTCACAAAGGGGAGTCCCTCATAACCAATCCCTTTACTTTATTATTTTTGTTTTGCTTAGTTTCTTTTGCTTTGGTTGCTTGTTTTGTTATCAAAAACACAAAAAAATAGTTTTACTAGTTTGCTTTCTTATTTCAAAAACACAAAAATTAGTTCCTACTATAGTTGTTGGTCTATTATTGCGTTGCTTTTTCATGCTTTCTATCAATGGTTGGTTTCTTTGAAACTAAATCTTATTGGCAAGGTGGGTTCACGGAAGAACAAAAATATTATTATAAGAAACACCGCTTGTCACAAAAAGGGAAACACTTATGGGAACAAATTGATAAATTGCATACCATTGCTACAAACGTGTGCTCTACTTATAATGTTACTTATTGCTTTGATAAATCTGGTTGCTGTAGGAGGTATAAACACCTCCCTTTTCAATGTGAGTATAATGATAATGTTACCATATCTTCTTATGTTAATGGGAATTATGACTTTTATGATGTGGAACAAATTGAAGAATTTATTGCTTGGAAGGGTGCATTTGAACTTGCTAGTTTGCTTGAAAATACTGATGATTCACCTTATAAATATGAGGTTTATGATATACTTAAATTTTGCTTTGATAATTACAAGGTAGAAAATGGCTATATTCTTGAATATCTTAATAGATTCTCTCCACCAATGGAAGAGACTAATGCCTTGCAGGAGCCTATGGAAGAAGAAATTGCTAAAACTAGAAGTTCATTGGATGAAAAAGAGGAGGAGAGTGATGATCAAGATGAGGACGAATGGATCTACCCATCCCTACCTTCTAATGAGAGTAACTCTTTACCCCTTACATTATTTGATTGTCCCCCATGCTTACCAAAGGAGGACGAATGTCATGTTCCCGAGGATTCTTTTGAAAATGTTTATAATAAAGCTCTAGTGTTGGTAGATCATGAAAATCATGCTTTATGTGATAGTTATATTGTTGAGTTTATTCATGAGGCTACTGAAAATTATTATGAGAGAGGAAAATATGGTTGTAGAAGTTTTCATGGTATTGAAACACCTCTCTATGTGCTAAAAGTTTTGAAGTTGCTCTTGTTTTATCTACCCATTCTTGCTACTATGTGCTTCTTTGATTTATTTTCTTACAAGGTTCCTATGCATAGGAAGTGGGTTAGACTTAAATGTGTTTTGAATTTGCTTCTTGATGCTCTCTTTTACTTCAATTCATATTTCTTATGTGAGCATCTTCTCAAACTATCATGCCAAACTTAAAGGCGTTAAAGAAAAGTACTTATTGGGATATAACCCAAATTTTTTGATGAGTCTTAGAAGTTATTACTTCAGTAGTAACCGCTCCTTATCCTTTTTATTTGCTTTTTGTGCCAAGAGTAACCTCTAATGAGAGAGAAGTAATGATCACTACAACAATATAGAGGTTTGGTAACACATATCTGTAACATAAGAAAAATTGTGTTACTTCGTGAAATCCTAGTAACACACCTATTGTGTCAACAACAAATTTGTAACACAAAGTATGGAAGAGGTAAAGAGTGTTACAAAGTTGTAACACATGATTCAAGGTGTTACAAGGTAGTAACACATAATTTGCAAACATCAAAACCGTGTTACTAGGTTGTAACACATAGCTCAAGAGGAATATAGTGTTACAAGCTTATAACACATAGGGTAAGGTGCAAAATTAGATGTTACAACCAAAATGACAACGTACTAGTTGCATGTGTCTTAGCTGATGCGCTATGCTTTGCATTATTTGACTTTGTATAGCAATTTTGTCTAAAACGACATCTTAAGCATGTTTGCCCAGGCTTCTGAAACTTTCTAGGTCCGCCACTAGCAAATATAATATTAGTGCAATGGTAGTTGTTATCTTAACTATATAATATATTGGTCTTTGGTTATGAGTCTAAAGCAATGTATTTTTTCGTCTTCAAAACAATGTGGTTAATGGTTGAAAGTGAGATAATCAAATAGTTAGCAAGCTCATGAATTTCAGACATTGCCATGATTTAGTCCGTGCAACATTTGTGATACTAATTTACTTTAACAATTTTGTTTGGCATATTGAGAAACAATAGAGAGAAATAGAGAATGTAAATCTCAACCTTTACATGGTCGTGTGCTCTAAAAAAGATTTACAATAACAATTAGTATCATATTTATAACTATTTAGTATTGCAAAGCTTCCTTACGTGTTACAACTAGTAATCAAATGATAGTAGGTATGTGTTAAATAGCTTGCGCACATATAACTCTTTTTCATAATAAGGTCCATATAATAATATTTAATAAGGCGTTGTATTCGTAAAAAAAAGAATAGGGTGCATATAAAAATATTTAATGAGGCGTTGTATGCATGAAAAAAATAGAGAACAATCTGTTATGTTTGAAGAGAATCGAACTTGTGACTCAAAGTTGTAAATATCTGTTAAAAATTAAGCAAATGCCCTAAATTACCGTTGCAACATCTACGTAGTTTTTAGTGGAAACAACTAGCTAACTAGTTTTTTTAGAAATGGCTAGCTTACTTTATTTTAGCGGTAAGCTGCTGTTGATAAGCAGTGCTAGTAGTCTTGTAATTATACTCGGCTAGGCTGCCCTACAGACGCAAAGCTATATTTTTTTTTCACAAAACACCTGGGAGGGCCACAACCCAGTTTAGGCCCTAACATAGCTCCACTGATCCAAGTATAAACAACAAACATACAAAAAACATCTCATTGTAAGCCACTTCAGTGCAAATGAGCAAAAATGCTACTGTACTTGGACTAACAACTATTGACACAATAAAAAAGTTTAGATGAATTCAAAGGGAATAACTGACTGGTCTAGGTGCTACTAAAATTAAAATTAAAAAGGTATACTTAGTCAAATGTAACTTGTGTATAGTTCTAGTGTCTGGAACATTAACATTTCAGTACAGACAACATATCAAACTAGGAGTTGAAAATCTAGCAGATCTTGTTGACGATCTATGAAACCACTTAAACTTTGCTTATTTCTTCAAGAACAACATCAGCTTGACATCCTTGTTTCTCAACATGGAGGTTGCTTCTTCAGCTTGACTGAGGATAAGCTAATAACAAAAAAAAAAGAATACGGATGAGCATTTAAAACTTGCCAAGATTGATGTTTACAAAAACGGTAAAATTATAAAGGCCACACTCATTTGGATGAGAAGCCTGATGGCAGTGGCAAGAAAAACTTAGTTATCTAATCCAGAATATATAGTTTCTAGGCCAAACTAAGATTGATCAATAAACACTAGATTATTCTTGTCTTGGTGAATTGAAAAAACTATGAACAAAAACTGAAGAATTAAGAATTAGGCAAAATTCAAAAGAATGTGAAATCACCTTTTGCTTCCTCTTCTTAGAATTAGGTTTCTGCTTCATCACCACAACCTGTGCAGAAGAATCGAAAAGGTATTAGAACTTTTGGCTTCAATTTGAATTCTACACCAAGTGAATTCATGGACTACACAAGAGTGACTACAAGAATGACAACTAATCCAACCGTTCAGCCCAAACATAACAATCTGCGAGCCAATGAGATTTATGTATCTAGTCATCAAAGCTATCAACCAATCATGCCATAACAACTTGGAAAAAAAATTGAATTATGCATGTATGTCACTGTGCTAGACAATACAGACTGAAGGAAAGGAAGCAACAGAACAAACTGGAGCTAATGCCATATCATAGTGGACAACTCAAGAAAAAAAGAAATCATATCCAAGAGAAAACATACACACTAGATATAGCGCTATTATAAATGGCATGACTACATGTTTGAAGGAATCAAAAGGACAGAATACTACTGCAGAGATTCATCATATAGCTCTTCATGGTCCAGGGAAGAGATGACCTAAATATGGTACATACCTTCATGGTTCTGACCTTCCTTGCTTGAAGCACTAATAGCATCTACTAATGTCCCCTCGACGTCTATTCTAACCCAATGTTGGTCGTTATTTTTTCTTTTGAACATCTCCCCAAGGTGTGAAACATGAAATGGCTCAGTTTCTATGTCTGTTGCCCATTCCATGCCTATGTCATACACATCTCTAGGCTTTGGCTGCTTCATTACCACGGACCAACCTGGATTATGTTCATCTTCCACATAGAACACTTGATCTGCCTGGTTGGGGAAAATAAAAGGCTCGTGCTCCATCTTATCTCCTTTGTGTATCAAATGTGAGAAGTTGACTAGTGTGTAACCATACTTGTCTTTTTGTATTCCTTCTTCAGAAAATATATCAACCCATTCACATTTAAACAACAGCACGGAAAATTTTCCAGAGTAGTTCAGCTCGACAATATCAATTACCCTCCCATAGTACGTGACATCACGTAGAACTGGATTTGCCTTACCTGTTGTAGCATAACTAGATGTTTTTGCAGTGACCATGACTCCACTATTTTGTGTTTTTTTATCCAAGCGTTTAGGCCTAAAACGAAAGCCCCGGGAGTTGAAAGCGCGATATCTTCTCGCTGCATGAACTGGGCCCCGGGCCAACCATCTAATATCATTTTTAATATTGTTGATGCCATTTTCTTTCTCCAATTTCTTCATCTGCATATTCAGAAGCATATTAAAAATCAATGTACTCGTACATGTAAAGCATACAGATATATGGAACTTACATGAGCTCGGAACCATTCATGGAACTTCTCGTTCTGAGTCCTCTCGATAGTCTCTAGTTTTAAAGTACGTCCCCGAGTGATCTCATCAGCATGAGCTCTACAAAGTAATTTGCAAACAATGTTTGATAACATAGAAAAAAATACTTATAAAACAATTGAACAATACGTATCTATGAGCCTAAGGTATGAGTTTAAGGAATTACCTAAGGTATGAGTTCACATCAGAACAATTGAACAGTACGTATCTATAAGCCTGTACTTTATCTAGACCACTTAAAACATAATTCCCAGGCTTTCCAAGTGGGTTGTCAAAATGAGTAAATAAACTTGATCTTCGTGTAACACCACAATGCCCAACAAACTCCTCACTATCTTCGTTCCGTGAAGGAGAGTTATATTTGGTCTCAAAACCAATAATATATCTTGAGCAAAATGTCATGCACTCATCTGCCAAATATGCTTCGGCTATAGATCCTTCGGGGTAAGCTTTATTACGGACATTTGACTTTAGCTTACCTAGATACCTGCATAAACAAAAAATAAAAGGAAGAAATTTGTTAGATAATATTTTCTATAAGATAGCTAACGCATCCAATTATAAGCTAGCATACCTTTCCAAGAACCACATTGAACGATAGCACGCTGGACCACCTATTTTTGCCTCAGTTGCTAGATGAATAACCAAATGCACCATGATAGTAAAAAATCCTGGTGGGAATATCATCTCCATACGACATAACGTCATTACGATCCGCTCCTCCAACTTCTCCAGCTCACTGATGTATAGGACTTTTGCACTTACTTCTTTAAAATATCCGCACAAATCGAACAACACAGATGTAACATTATCTGGGAGTAGAAATCGTAGAGCAAGTGACAGAAGTTGTTGGATTAGAATGTGACAGTCATGACTTTTAAGGCCTGAAATTTTTCCTTGAAGAACGTTTACACATCTTGATATGTTTCCACAAAACCCCTCTGAAACCCTTAAATCGTGAAGAATTTTGCAAAATAGTTGCTTCTCTTTTTTAGACATGGTAAAAGAAGCAGCAGGCAAATAATATTTATCATTAGGCTTTTTTGTGGATGCAACTCTTTCCTGATGTTCATTTCTTGCAGGTCCAGACGTGCTTTCAAATTATCCTTAGACTTGCCATCTATGCCTAGAAGTGTCCCATATATATTCTCACAAACATTCTTCTCAATATGCATGATATCTAGATTGTGCCGGAGTATATTGGAGTCCCAATAGGGCAAAGAGAATAGGCCACTAACACACTTCCAGGTTTTGGATTTCTCAAAGTCCTTAATTGATTTTATATTGTCCAGAACTGCAATTTGTGCATAACCAATAGGTGCTTCTCTATGTTCTTCGGATGCATCAAATGACTTAGCATCAAAACGGAACTCATGATCTAGAGGTAGAAATCGGCGAGCCCCCATGAAACAATATTTTTGCCCGTGTTTCAGGCGTTTAGAACATGTTTCATCACGACATGGAAAACAACCAAACTCACCACTAACACTATATCCTGCAGCAAGAGCTAGACCAGGGTAGTCCCTTACGGTACACAACACAACAGCATAAAGTTGAAACATCCGTCCTCTAGATGCATCGTAAGTATAAGTTCCTACCATAAACAACTCAGTTAGTTCTTCATAAACTGGTTGCATAAATACATGGAAATTTTTTCCAGCGTAAGATGGACCAGGAATAAGCAGAGCAAGCAGAATCGAAGAGGCCTTCATGCATAACCATGGTGGAAGGTTATATGGTACTAGGACGGACGACAGGCCAACAACTATGTTTTGAACTCAGCATACCAAACGGATTGAAACCATCAGTTCCCAATGCAAATCTAATGTTTCGAGAATCTGAGCTGATATGTTTATACTTAGAGTCAATGGCCTTCCATGCCTCTGAATCAGCTGGATGCCTCAATGCATCATCTTTTATGCGTTCCTCATCATGCCATCTTAATGCTGTAGCGGTTTCTTTGTTCATAAAAAGCCTCTTAAGCCTTGGCTTAATTGGGAAGTACCGTAACACCTTCTTCGGGCTAGCCTTTCTCCTTTCGTTCTTGGTTAATGTGGTCTTATCCGGCTTGTTTTTCCACCTTGACTTTCCACATATAGAGCAGAAGTCATCATTTGACTTCTCTTTCCAAAAAAGCTGACAATCTTGTTCACAAACATGAATTCTCTCGTAACTAAGCCCAAGCTTCCCAATGATCTTCTTAGCCTCAGCAAATGTTCTAGGTAAATTCTTACCATTCGGAATTGCTTGTTGCAAAACAGCTAGCAAATCATTTATAGATTTATTACTCCACTTGTTAGTCGATTTTATGTGGAACAGAAGTACAAGGAATGAAAGTTTGGATAGTTCACACCCTTCCCACAAAGGTACATCTGCACCACCCAACAGGTCATAGAAAGCTTGGGTTTCAGAGTCTGGTCCGGAATCTGGAGGATTTGGGTCATCACTGTCGATCCTGGAGGTCCATTATCTATGTTCCCAAAAGCATCACGAACTAGCTGGTGCATATTAGAGTTTAAGTTTGTTCCTTCTTGTTTCGACCGTTTTCGTTTGTTGGCCCTAATGTATGCTGCAGTTTCACCATGACAACCCCAGACATTATATCCAAGTAGCATTCCATCACAGACCAAATGACCATAGACATCATCCCGTTTCAATAAAAATCTATTGACACACTTAACACATGGGCAATGAATCTTGGCATCTGCCCTTTTTCCCGTGTATGCAAAATCAAGAAAACCATTTACCCCAGCCAAGTATTCCTCACTTGGCCTAGGCGATCGCAGCAACCTCTTAATAGCTTCTAAATCCATAAATTCACTGTGTTAAAATAGTGAAAATCATTATTGCAATGTGTTAAAATAGTGAAAATCATTATTGCAATGGAGATTGTAAACGTATAGTTCCAACTAACATGCAAATAACAGTGATGTTACAAAAAGCTAATAAAACAGATCATTTTTATTGGGGTCTTAGGGATAACACATACAAATAACAAAATATATTTATGAACTAGACGGTGCTGTTCCAAAAAAAGCAACTAATAAAACAGAACCTGGTACTTTATCGTATTCAATATGCTAATTAATCATGTGAACAAACAGAAGCAAATCTGGCAACACCTGATGTAGCTTGTGATACAATTATTTAGAGCAAAGCAGTAGATTTCGTAATTAGTTTAGATGCAATGTTTGAAGAGCAGCGGTTTGAGGAGAGTAGTTCTGGCAGTTCTGCCCAACTGGATTCGAGCCTGCGTGCGATTTACTAACTACCATGTTCGAATCAGCATTAATCTGAATGAATAAAAAGTTGGGCATAAAAGAGCACACCTTCGATAGATCTCGTGGACGCGCTAGGCGTCGTTGACAGCGGGCACCAGCAGGCGGTACGCGCTTGGGATCCCGCCGATGGCGGCGGTGTCCGTCGACGCAAGCAGTGTTGGACTCCACAGATCCACGGCTGGAGAATGAGCTGCGGCAGGAGGATTTGACGCGGGTGGGGATGATGTCCTTAGTCTGTAGATTAGTTTTGGGTCGGAAGAAAAAAAAACAAAGTCAACTCTAGTTGGATTTGGATATCCTGACCGCTCATGTATTGAGTATCCGATCTCATCGTATTTATATACGACTTATATATTCATCCTTCAAATTCAAAATAGATGTCGAAAAGTTTGTTAAAGTAGTGGTGTAGATTTAAAATTGCACAAATAATTTATTCAAATACTCGCTCCGTCCTAAAGAAGATTTCGAAGCTTTGTCAAAATATGGATAAATCTAGACACGGTTTATCATATTGACAAATCTTCGACATTTTTTTTGGGACGGAGGGAGTATTTGAGTAAATTATTCGTGTAATTTTAAGTCTATTTATTTTGAAGGTCCTAAATTAATTGACTCAACTTTGACAGGATATACATGTAACTAGATATAGTTTATCCTCCATCTCACACATGCCGATGACGCATTGAAATTGCTATCAATGGAGTTTCGCGCCATTGCCAACAAAGTAGGTAGTATAGCACGAGTAGCCATAAAGTCACTAATCTCTATTTTTTAAAACTGAGATAGGTCCAGAAGGACCTAGATACTGCGATTAATGAAGTGGTGGGTACATTTTACATAAAGGACTAGACTAAAACAAGAAGATACAGCCAGATCCATCAAAATTACAACAAGCACCCTGCAGGAATTCGCCAGAACACGATCCAGTCCCTACACTCTGTAACTCGCTCGCCTCTTCACGCGGTCGTTGTCACCGGCGCCGAGGACATCACCACTTGGGCTAGCAGCAACGTGGGTCGCCACGAAGAGGGAGAAGACAAATCGCTCATGGCCGACCGATCACGGCCGATCGGCGCCGGGGACATCACCACTTGGGCCAGGAGCAACGTGGGTCGCCACGCAGAGGGAGAAGACAAATCGCTCCTCGCCACCACGGCCGACCGAGAGGAGCACCATCAGAGAGGCTGCCCAACAACCTCCTGGCAGCACTTCGCTGCGCCTGAAGTAGCTCAGCGCCTTGACTTGCCTTGGCGAGTCCTGCCCAACTCCTCCCGCCCCCATAGCCGACCAGAGGAAGGAAAAGATCTTGCGACCACATTTCGGCAAATGAGCAACAATGAATCGAAAAAGAATTAGAACTTTTGGCTTCAATTTGCGACCAGAGGAAGGAAAAGATCTTGCGACCACATTTCACCATGCCGCCGCCGAAGCAGGAGCCCAGCGACAACGACGATGGCGACTACGTGGCGGCGATGTACCGTTGCCTCAGACCGGGAGGCCGTGGTCGAGGCCGCCACTAGGGTTTAGGTTTTTTTTAAATCTTTGTACAAACATGTTTGAACTTCAGTAATATCGATGTGTTTTTGTATTTTCAAATATTTGAATATTTTTTTATGGAGGCACGGTTGGGAAGCACCGCCCGTTATCGTGAACGTATCCGACGTCCCCCCATACGGTCCAAAATCAGGCCGCGCCGAACGCCATATGGGGGATGAGTGGACAAACTCTCTCTGTTTTTTCTAGACCCAACGTACTCTACTGCATATAGCAAAAGCGGGCATATTTGTAGCAAAAACGAGAATATTTGTAGCAAAAGCAGATTATTTGTAGCAAAATCTGGAATTTGCTACTTTGTTATGATCTTTTTGATCGATGGAATTTCCTTCTATTTAGCGGGAGATGAAAAAATATCTGCGCAGCAACAAACTTGGCGCTCATTCCCCGAAAAAAGAATTTGGCGCTAACATAGATTTTTGGCCCTGACTCCATATGCGCGCTAATGCGAAAAACTCCCTCCAATTATCCTAACAAAAATCCCTGATTTATAGCCCACCTAGGGGCACCGTCCTTGACATAGCCGCACCGCCCAGCTCCAGTAATGTCGATCTCGACCTCCTGCCGCCCTCGTTGTCTCCCCTAACTCCCGAAATCATAGATTAGCAGGAGGGCATCCGCCTCGCCGTACGCCGGCCAGAGCACAGAGCTGCACGGCTGCATCTCATTGGGAAATACGGAGTTCTCCAGTCCGCACTGGCTTCCAGATCTCAAGATCCCAGCCCTCTCTGCAGTCTCAATTCCCAGGTGAATGCATTCCGTAATCTCAATAATATGTGTGAATGCTTTAGTTAGGAATGGACTACAGATTAGACAGATTCCTCTCGAAATAGCTTCTTCTTTTGTCATTTGTTGTGTGTCCACTACAAATTGTATTTTTGATATTCTCCCCCACCGTTTGTTTACATGTACTCTCACGAGCCTTCCTGGTACATCTTTTTTCATTAAAAATTAAAGGCATGAACTACCCTCCTGTTGTGGTTTTAAAAAATAATGAATGTAATTCTAGATGATACAAAAATTGCTCTTTTTCATACAGTAGCATTTCAGATCAGACCCAGATCAACTAATTGCACACACTTAGTTTTTTTTCCTCACTGTCTCGTCATTATTTCCTCAATGGTTCCATTTCTACAGCTTTTTTGTTTGCTGGTGAGTCTATATCATTATTATGTGCAACTTTGTTTTAGAAATAAGCATCCATATTTTTATTATTATTTCATGGTTAAATGCGTTCTCGGTGTATTATCATCGATCATGACTATGTAACTATTCTTAAATCAGTATATGGTGTCCGAAATGCCTTTGATATGATACTATGTAGAATATAATGGATTTATTGTCAGTGCAATTTCGGTAGTTACTAGTTAGCTAGAAAAATTTCATAATTTGATTGCCATTCCAGTTTGGGATAAGGACTCTCGTCTAATCACTTTCCTGTGAATTTAAAGATTAGTCACAGTAAATTTCCTCTTGTCCGTGTGTATGTCTACAATATTAAGATCTATTTTCAATCATGACATTTGTAAAAAAAGACCATCACTTATCTAATTTCCTGAGTTTCCTGTCTTTAGACAACTATATCACTATAGGAGAATAGCATTGAAATATATCATTACTGCTGTTCACATTCATGCCATTGTAAGACTTATTTGGCACTGATACTTCTTACATCCATGTTATTGCAGATGGCCATGGAAATTTGGAAGTTTAACCTTTACTATAAGGATGAGAATCAACAACATAAAGTTCTAGAAGCATCACTGGACATGACCGATGTCTCCTATTATGACTTGGTCAGAATGATTGAAGGTGTTGGCTTCAAGGCGATTGATTTCCTGTACTATAGGAAAAAATACCCGCGTGGCAAAGGCCATCTAGTTCACATCGATAATGATTCTCTTGTGAGGAAAATGATATCCGAGTACAACAATGAGAAGAAGGTACAACTGTATGTCTATAAGGAGAGGGTCAACATTGATGTTGCTCCATCAGACACTCAACATGAGGATGATGGACCCATTACAAGCTTAGAGGAGGAGGATAGCATTCTAGAAGAAGTACAAACTAGGCCAAAGAAGTCACAAAGTAATTTCAACTTTAAGCTCAAAACCTACTTCGTTTCTGTAGAAAAATATAGTTTAGAAATTATTGTTTAGGCTACCTAATCAGATCATTTTGTGGCTATTCCTGTAATTAATGGAAAAGGGATGTTTGAATTGATTGCAGGAATGGTGCGTAGATCAAAAAGATTGAATGTGGTTCAAAGTTGCGCTCAGTATGCAGATGGAGCTAATGGCAATGAAGATTGTGATAATAGTGAGCAATATGTACCACCGCATGAGCCAATGCTCGAGACGCAAGAATTGGAAGATAATGAAGGTCATGTTGATCACCAAGATGACCGCAACAATATGCCTGGTATGATACTAACTAAAAAGTATCAACACTTGGTTAATATAATTTATGGATCCTTAAGTTAGCTAGTATTGATGTAAACAATTTTGCAGCTGATGGTAATGTTGTACACAAGCGTGGAACAACATTCCTGCCAGCTGTTTGAAATATGCCAGATGGAGCACGCATAGTTGTACAATGTAATGATCTTGGACAACCTATTGGGGCCGAAGGTGGAGTCTTGGGAAAGTTTCTTGGCACAATAGCTAGACTCGAGGGCTATTGTCCACTTGACAAAAAGGATTGGCGTAATGTCATGAAGGATGGTGGAGCTGACACAATACTTCTATGCGTACAGGTATTCCAGTGTAACTTGAGAAGGAAAAAAGAGTTATATTAGCTACCATATTATTTTACCTTCTTACATCTGTGCTCTGTTATAACTACAATGGAGACCTAGCTAATTACATTTATTCATTATTTCTTAAAATTCAGTCAAAGTTCCTGTACCCTTCTAAATGTGATAAGTGGATACTAAAAACTATTGGACGAGATTGGAGAAGATTCAAGGCTCTCTGAAGAAAGATTTCTTTAATGCAAAGGAAAAAAGAAAAGCATTGTACAAGCTCTGTCCAGAATATGTGGACATCGACCAATGGCGTGAACTTATCAAGTATGGGAAGTCCAAAGAAGGCAGGGTACAGTTTTTATCATTTTTATTAGACTATGTGTGTTCATATTAAGTAGTGCACTGACATTATGTTTTTATTATAACAGGCAGTGAGTGAGAAGAACAAAGTTAGCCGTGCATTGGTGAAGACATCTCATACAGCCGGGACAAAGAGTTATGCACGTTGAGCCGAGGACATTGTGAGTAATCTATTTTTCCAACTCATATAGCTAGGACAAAGCCTTGCTGATTACATCTAAGGGAGACCGCTTGGTAGTTAAAATGAACAGTGTTGTTGGAGTCTTTTAGTATAAATGATTTATATATGAACATCTCATATTGTCCATTCTTCTCAACTGATCAATATGAACAGTCTGTATTCCATCTCTTTAACGATATAACAGTTTTTCCAAGTTTTCTTTATATATTTTTGTACTTACTGTTTTGCAGCGACAGGAAGACCCTGAAAAGAAACAGTCACATAGAGCGAAGGTTTATTTAGCGACTCATAGAAAAAAGGATAAAGATAAAAACAAGCACGTGGTAGGGTATAGAAGTTCAATTATTTTACAACGTCAAGTTAACATTGAATCAAAAAACTAGAATATCCCGTTATTCTTCTCTTACAGGCTGACTTGGAAGAGCTGGTAAAGCTAATAGATGAACAACCAAAGTTGGCGCAAAATGACCGTGGAAAAGTTGCATGGAAAGGCGATGCCTTGCATACAGTTTTGGGGGATGAAAAGCCTGGACAAGTGCATGGCATGGGTTTGCTTCCTGTGCCTAACCAAGTTTATGGTCAGGTACCACGTTATCTCAAGAACATCAACATGACTACAAGAAATGGTTCAACACATGAGGAAGAGACTGATGTTAGGGAGGAAATGGCAAAGCTCATGCGGCGTATAGAAGAGCAAGACCGGCGTATAAGAAGAACAAGACCAAATTATTGAAGGATTTAGATACAAGGATAAAGTTTGTGGCCTTAATTAAATTGCAATGATAATTTCATTTCCTGACACTCAAAAACATAAATATTGTACTGACAGCTTTTTCCTGTAGAAAAATTTCCATACTAGAGGTAATGGCGAATCTCCACCTGAAGTACCACAAAATAAAAGAAAGCTATTTATCAAAATACTTGACTCCATTTATTTTTTTGAATTCTCTTTCTCAAGATAACATTTTGTAGAGAGTTCATGCTAGCGGGCCTGATCAAGTACGCTCAGTGACCAGATCAAGTGATGTGATAATGGTAAATCTAATTATTACCACACTGTTTATGTCATAGTTACTAATCACCGTGAATATAAAATATAGAACAACGATCTCTTACATCAACATGGCATGCCTCAATATAATGACATGTTTCTTTCAAGCAAACCTGTTAGAGACTTGTTGTTACTCATGTTATAAGAAGACTATATACAACTTCCTAATTAACTCCATTGTTATATAGAAGCATCATCCTGAATACGAGGGTAACCATGATTTCTCACAGAAAGGACAATCATCACCAACACCTCCTATTTCTGATGGAGGAGAGGTACTGGTAATCTATTTGGTTACTTGCTGATAATTCTGCTTGGTTTTCTAATGAGAAATGATGATATCCAATATTTGTGGAATAAAACTGTATTATGAACTTCAGTTTGCAGAACCATAATGGTAGAATCTTTTCTACTTTGTTTCTCCACAGATGAGAAAGAGTGGGGAGAACATGGATGAAAATTCCAGAAGATTACATAAACAAAACAAGACTATGAGTCATATGTCCTCAAAGCAGGGGCATGGTCCTTCGTTGGAGGTAAAAGAACATAGTATGTTCATGTTGGATCTTTGTTCATCGGATTATTTGTATTTTCTTATTATAATGGTGGCTTTATTCCAAATGTAGATTGGTGCAACAGTAATTTTGAAGTCCTCAACCTATCCAAAGACGTGTGGCATATGCCACTATTTTGGGTAGTAATTCTAAAATATTGGTTGGTGGTGTTGAATTAGGCCGCCAATTTACACAAGTTCAAGTCAATGAACCAATTGAGGAAGATGAAAGCTTGGTGAGGGAAAGGGAAAATTGTATGACAATTGGTGATGCTTTTTCTTCTGGGGTACCAATTGCTTGGCCATCAGCATGTGTACGTTGTTGCTTGAGTTTTGGTAATTTTAATTTTTTGATCAATTTAATTTCATACATAATTCTAATTTTCTTTGCAGATTGAGAAGATCAATGGCTAAGAGTTAATTTTGATGCTTGGTCTACTGATGTTATGACGATACAAAATCTGGAAGATTGGTGCAAAAGAGAGCAAGGAAACATGCTAGCGACCATGATTGGTGTCGATTATATGAAATATTTCACATATTGTAGTTTATATTAGTGTGTTCAGAAATGTAATATTTTGCTTCAATATCTACTCTATGTTCATTGTTGTAAATGCTGCTAAGTGACAGGAAACACTTTGGTATTTATATATCATTAATACAGTTAATATGCACGTGGTGCTCATTCTATCTATGATCCTTTTGTTATTTTACAATATGGCATATGCTTCCCATTTTCACTATGTACAAGTACGGAAAACAATTTATTAATAATACATGAAATAAAGCTATTCTGAATAAGCACTATTTTGAAGAAAATTAGTGCATATTAATCATTGTTACTAACCGTGAGGTGTTACTACAACTAGATAAACATGTTGCTAGGTTAGCACCAATCACCAAAAGCTATGTTACAATATATAGAAAAACATGTTACTAGCAATCAAGATGATGTTACAATCAGTGTTACCGGGGCCTATAGGGCTCACTTCCAATATTGAATAATTGTGTTACAGTATTTGATAAATTGTGTTACACACTATGTTGCTATAGCGAGAAAAACATGTTACAAAACGTGTTCCTATAGTCCAAAAAAGATGTTACTAGGACACGCGGTAACACATATGGCTTGTGTTGCTAAAATACACTTGTAACACGTTTATGTGCATATAGGAACAATTCTTATGTGCTACAACAGACACCACCTAGTAACACGACATATAAGAACACATAAAAAAGGTGTTACTAGGAGCGCTAGTAACACCTTTTCGAAGCTATAGTAGCACATGAGCGTGTTACTAAATCTCTGTCGTGACGTAGTGGATTGGGAAAATTGCTGTCCCGAAACAGATTTCTGTGCTTCACCGTAAAAATTCGTGAGAGATCTATGTATGTCGGATTGAGCTGTAATTTTTTCTGCTTCTGACCCAGGTTGTTATCTAACTTTCGTTAGTTCAACCCTTTTTATTTGAGCAACAGAAAGTCTTCAAAAAAATTCGTCTTTACCTGCTAGTCTATTTTGACAGATTTCTGCCATTTTCTGCATTTGCTTCTTGTTGGTTCCTTTTTGAGTTCTTTTGGGGAATTAAGCTTTCTGAGGGAAGTGCTACAGTAGCTAGTGTTCTAATGGAAGTTTATTTGGTGTTAGAACTGAACCTTAAGACCTTTTATCTTGAGTGCACTAATGTTGCTAATGAGATTGTGTGAAGTTTTGTATGAAAGAAAAATTTCAGGTGTATGGAAGGAATGAGTAATGAGATGAAGGATGGACTAAAGCTCAAGCTTGGGGATGCCACGCGTGTCACCCCAAGAAATATCCAAGAAGTACAAGCGTCAAAGCTTGAGGATGCCCAAGGCATCCCCTTCTTCATCAATAAAAATTCCAGATTTCTTCCAAACGCTTCATTTTTATTGTTTCATGCACAGTTGTGTTGTTCTTGGAGCGTCTTCTTCTTCGTTTTTGTTTTGGTTTTTCGTTTGCTTGGTTTTCTTAGTTTGCTGAATAAATTGGTTGGACCCCCTCTTTCATACATTGGTTTGCAAATAGTTTGGTTTGGTTTAGAAAAGAGTAGGAAAGTTCATACTTATGTGGTAAAAAGAGCTTGTTTTCGACTGTGGCCTATGCTTTGTCGTGCCATGCTTGATATTTTTTTGGCTTTATGCTTAGTATTCTTTGCTGTAGCATGACTTATTATAAACAATTGAGATTGCTTAATGTGCCTTGGATGAATCATGCGTTGTTTTAGCATATTAAAGCATAGTATAGTGGTATTCTCCTTTGATGCTTTATTTGGGTTGACTTGGCACATGCTCACACCATGTTATGACTTTCTCAAGTCACCATAGCCTTTATGATCCTTTAGTTTTCAACTTGTAGTATCACTTTATGCTTTGATCAATGATGTTTTGTCGCTCTGCATGATTATGGCCATTATTGCTCTCTTAGTTTGTCGCTCCCTGCCTTTTGCTAGCCTCCACCACCAAGTATGAGTTCCACTCATGCATCCAACTCCCTAAACCAAGTTATTCCAAAGAGTCCACCATACCTACCTACTAGCTTATGCTATTCCATGTATATTCATGCTTTTGTTTACCTTCCAAATTAAACTTGTTATGAGAAAACTAGTGATTAAAGCTCTCACGAACTTGATGACACACTTTACTTTATTGCCTCTAATAAACTTGAACCATTGGGTCCTTCTTTGTTGTGTATATGCTTGCGCTTTATAAGTTGAAATTAGCAGAACCATGTTTCATGGGGAACGCTTTCGACATTGCACTTGTACTTTGTACCCTGTTGATATCATGTTCTTTTGCTTACGGATCCCGGCGGTGTGAAATAAAAGTGGAACTTGTAAGATCATGGAGTTTGTATGTGTGTTAGAAAGCTGGGCGCTAGCCTAAGCCATGCCTAATCATGGTGGAAACTTGCAGCATCACCATAATGAGCATTCTATGAAGCATCCTCAATAAAACCTATGCAAATAGCAAATAAAAGATCATTTGAGATGCTCATTGTCTGCTTGCCTTGTCATTTTGATTATGGGAAAGCTCATGTATCATGTGCAAGGGGTACCCTGTTGGCGGTTCTTAATGATACACATATACTTACAATGACAAGAGCTTGCTCGTGACTGAAGTTGAGTAGCATGAGGATCGGTCTTTGTAAGTAAGGGGCATGAGATTTCGGTTTATAACTTGTCAAGCATATCCTCTTAGTTGTGTCACTTTAACCTTAATCACCTTCAAGATGCTTATGATAGGGGCAATGAGAGCTGAAAGCTATAAGTACCATAATTTTTGGAAGCTCTTTATGAGACTTGAATCCCTACTTCCTTTTATAAAAAGGCCTTTGTTCCACCATTATATTGAGTCTCCACCTTCTACCGTTATGCACCTACTTTGAGAGCATATTGGCCATTCTTAGTTCTATGTACATTGTCCCAAGACTAGTTGATTGATGCATAACTTGATATTGCCTGTTTTAAGCTATTGTATCTAGTCACTCTTATGAACTTTGAAGGTGTCCTATGCATTTATATTTGCTACTCTATTGAGGGACAAGCTGAATACTATTATGCTATGTTTTCTTTATGTGAAACAAACAAACGTCTTGCAAAACATTGTTATTCATGAATCTTTTGTTTGTGCCTTTTCATGTTGCATCATAGTTTCTTTGCTTATTGCTAGAACTTTGTCTTTCATGTTATGATTGAAGTACTATGATCCCAGCTTTGAATGTTTTGCAAATACTTTGATCAAGTCTTTGATGGTGCATGTTAACTCAAAAATTATTCTTTCTTTTTATCACTTACCTACTCGAGGACGAGCAGGAGTTAAGCTTGGGGATGTTGATACATTGCAAATGTATCTATAATTTTTGATGTTCCATGCTTAGTTTTATCCACTTTCTTGTGTTTTGTTCCAACTTTGGAGTACTTTTCATATGATTTCTTGGACTAACCTATTAACAAGAGCCACAGTGCCAGCTGCCTATTTTCTGCTGTTTTTGGTTCCAGGAACGTCAGAAAATGAATATTCTCGGAATTGGACGGGACAAAAGTCAAAGTGCCTATTTTTCCGGAAGTCATCAAGTGCCAGAATACGAGACGGAGAAGGGCCAAAGGCCGGCCACACCACCTGGCCGTGCGGCCAGGCTGGACCCGCGCCAGGGGGTGGTGTGGTGGCCCCTGGCACATCCTCGGCCTCCCCTTCCGACTATAAGATGCCCTCGGGATGTAAACCCTAAGGGCCCGATAAAAAATCCACGAAAGAGTCTGTAGCCGCCGTCATCTCCATCCCTAGATCGGGAGGGATCTGAAGCTCTTCCCGGCACCCTGCCGGAGAGGGGAATTCACCCTGGAGGCCTTCTTCATCACCATGCAAGCCTCCGGTGTGATGCGTGAGTAGTTCATCCTTGGACTACGGATCCATGTAGTAGCTAGATGGCTAATTCTCCTCCTTTGTGCTTTCATGTCTAGATCTTGTGAGCTCCGTTCATGATCAAGATCATCTATTTGTAATTCTGCATGTTGTGTTTGCGGGGATCCGATGGATATTGAGATGCTATTTCAGATTGATTATTGATTCTATCATGTCTTTGTTATTTCTGATCTTGCATGCTTTCCGTTGTTAGTAGCTATCTTGGCCAAGTAGATGCTAGCAACTCCAAGAGTTAGTATTTATGTTCGATAGTGGGGAAGTGACAGAAATCTCTAAGGTACTAGATGTGTTGTTGCTACTAGGGAGAAAACAACAATCCTTTGTTCATAGAACAATCGTATTGTTTACTTTACACGCAATTCGTAAAGCAATAATCTGTTGCTTGCAACTTAATACTGGAGGGGGTTCGGATGATAACCTGAAGGTGGATTATTAGTCATAGATGCAGTTGGATGGCGGTCTATGTATTATGTTGTAATGCCCAATCAAGTCTCCAAGGAGTCAAGATGATTAGTATATGCATGTATTGCTTTCTCGATGTTTGTCAATTGCCCCGCTGTAATTTGTTCACCCAACATGTTATCTATCTAAGGAGAGCCACCTCTAGTGAACTATGGATCCCGGTCCTTTTTCTTTACATACAATCTACAAACTGTTTACTTCTTTGTGTTTACTTTCTGCAAACTTTTACTTCTTTCCATTCGATACGTTTAATCCTTTGTTTTCCACAAAACACGGTGAGATTGACAACCTCATCGCAAGTTGATGACAAAGTTCTGTGGTTGTGTTGTGCAGGTCTCAACGTTGCTACTAGCACCGGTAGTGCGCCCTACCAAAGCTCAGCTAGTAACACCTTTGGGGTGTTTCCTTGCTCCCACTGGTTCAATTAAACCTTGGTTTCATAACTGAGGGAAACTTGCTGCTGTGCTCATCATACCTTCCTCTTGGGGTTCCCAACAAGCTCTACATCAACACCGCCATCAAGCATTTTTCTGGGCGCCGTGCATTGAGCCATCAGTACCTACTAGTCAAACTAATAGCATGTGCTACATCTAGTCTCGTACATAGCATGGAATACATTATAGAGCCTATGGCTGAAGCATAGGGGATCTTATCCATTGTCTCTCTTTCTTCCACCGTAGCCGGACTTTGAGTCTTACTCAATGTCTTGGCTTGCAACATAGGTAAGAACCCCTTCTTACTTTCGTCCATTTTAAACTTCTTTAAAATCTTATCAAGGTATGTACTCTGCGATATCCCTATTAGGCATCTTGATCTATCTCTATAGATCTTTATGCCTAATATATATGAAGCTTCACCAAGGTCCTTCATAGAAAATTTGTTGTTTAGATAACTTTTAACACTGTTAAAAAGATCTATATCATTTCCAATCAATAATATGTCATCCACATATAATATCTGAAATGCCACATTGCTCCTACTCACTTTCTTGTAAATACAAGCCTCTCCATAAGTTTGGATAAATCCAAACTCTTTGATCACCTCATCAAAGCGGAGATTCCAACTTCGGGATGCTTGCTTCAGTCCATAGATGGATTGCTGAAGCTTGCAAACCTTGTTAGCATCCTTAGGATCGACAAAACCCTTTGGTTGTATCATATACAACTCTTCTTCAATATTACCATTGAGGAACACAATTTTGACATCCATCTGTCATATTTCATAATCAAAATATGCAGCAATTGCTAACATAATCCTAACTGACTTTAGAATCGCTATGGGAGAGAATGTCTCATCGTAGTCAACTCCTTGAATTTTTCGATACCCTTTTGCGACAAGTCGAGCTTTATAGACGATTACATTACCATCAGCATCAGTTTTTCTTTTGAAAATCCATTTATTCTCAATGGCCTTTCGGTCGTGAGGTAAGTCCACCAAGGTCCAAACCTGGTTTTCGTACATGGATTCCATCTCGGATTTCATGGCTTCTAGCCATTTGTTGGAATCCGGGCTCATCATCACTTCTTCATACGTCGCAGGGTCATCTATTTCATCAAGCATGAAATTCACAACATGATTCCCATATAGTTCATGAGTTGCACGTGTCCTGCATGACCTGGGAGGTTCGATAGTGTCCTCTTTCAGAGTTTCATGATCATTATCATTAGTTCCTTCTTCATTTGGTGAAGTCAACTCCAGAACAACTTCCGGTGCTGCACCACTCGCCATTTCATGAAGAGAAGGTTCTATAACCTCTTCGAGTTCTACCTTTCGACTACTCACACCTTTCGCGAGAAACTCTTTCTCTAGAAAGGATCCATTCTTGGCAACGAAAACCTTGCCCTCGGATCTATGATAGAAGGAATACCCAATTGTTTCTTTAGGGTATCCTATGAAGACGCATTTTACCGCTTTGGGTTCGATTTTATCCGATTGAAGTTTCTTCACATAAACATCGCAACCCCAAACTTTAAGAAATGACAGCTTAGATTTGTTTCCAAACCATAATTCATATGGTGTTATTTCAACGGATTTAGACGGTGCCTGATTTAAAGTGAATGCAGCGGTTTCTAGTGCATAACCCAAAAATGATAGTGGTAAGTCAGTCAGAGACATCATAGATCGAATCATATCCAATAGAGTACGATTACAACGTTCCGTCACACCATTGCGTTGTGGTGTTCCGATAGGTGTAAGTTGTGAAACTATTCCACACTCTTTCATGTGTGCGCTAAACTCGTAACTAAGATACTCTCCTCCACGGTCAGACCGAAGAAATTTGATCTTTCTATTATGATGATTTTCCACTTCATTCTGAAATTCCTTGAACTTTTCAAAGGTTTCAGATTTGTGTTTCATCAAATAGATATACCCATATCTACTCAAATCATCCATGAAAGTAACAAAATAACGATATCCACCTCGTGCCGACACACTCATTAGACCGCATACATCAGTATGTATGATTTCCAATAAATCTGTCGCCCGTTCCATTGAACCGGAAAACGACATTCTAGTCATCTTGCCCATAAGGCATGGCTCACTTGTATCAAATGATTCAAAGTCAAGTGATTCCAAAAGTCCATCAGAATGGAGTTTCTTCATGCGTTTAACACCAATATGACCTAAATGGCAGTGCCACATATATGTAGATATATCGTTATTAAGTTTAATTCTTTTAGCATCAACAATATGAATATGTGTAACACTATCATCGAGATCTAATAAAAATAAACCATTCATCATAGGTGCATGACCATAAAAGATATCATTCATATAAATCAAACAACCATTGTTTTCGGATTTAAACGAATAACCACATCGCATTAAACAAGATCCAGATATAATGTTCATGCTCAGTACAGGCACCAAATAACAATTATTTAAGTTTATAACTAATCCCGATGGTAGGTGGAGAGGCAGCATTCTGACGGCGATCACATCAACTCTTGATCCATTGCCGACATGCATCTTGACCTCACCCCTTGCTAGCGGTCGCTTGTTCCGTAGCCCCTGATTCGAGTTACATATATTAGCAACCGATCCAGTATCAAATACCTAGGTGCTACTGCGAGTACTAGTCAAGTACACATCAATAACATGTATATCATATATACCTTTGTTTGCCTTGCCGGCCTTTTTGTCTGCCAAATACTTGGGGCAGCTGTGCTTCCAATGGCCAGTCCCCTTACAATAGTAGCACTCGATATCAGACTTAGGGCCAGCTCGGGATTTCTTTTAGGCGCAGCAATAGATTGGCCGCCCTTCTTTCCCTTTTGTTTACCCTTCTTGTCTTTCTTGAAATCGGTGGTCCTATTGACCATCAACACTTGATGTTCTTTCCTAATCTCCACTTCTGCAGTCTTAAGCATTGACAGAAGCTCGGGGAGAGTCTTCTTCATGCTCTGCATGTTATAGTTCATCACAAAGCTCTTGTAGCTAGGTGGCAGAGATTGGAGAACATGATGTATGCCTAAGTAAATGGGAATCGTTATTCCCAAGGACACAAGCTTATCGGCGTACCCAGAATTTTGAGTACGTGCTCACTTACGGAGCTGTTCTCTTCCATCATGCAGCTAAAGAACTTTTATGAAGCATTATAACTCTCTACGACAGCATGGGTATCAAAAATCATTTTCAATTCACCCATGGTATCAAAGGAATTGCCATTTTCGAAACGCTTTCGAAGTTCTGGCTCTAGCCCATATAGTATGCCGCAATGAACTAAGTTGTGGTCCTCCTGACGAGTCACATAGACATTCTTTTCCTCGTCAGGGGCATCAGGAGCTGGTGGGGGGCCTAGCGGTGCTTCTAGCACATATTGCTTTTGTGCGGAAGAGAGGAGAATCCTCAAATTCATGGCCCAGTTGGTGAAGTTGCTACCATTCATAGCAAGTTTCTCTTTCTCCATGAAATTAAAAGCAGGTGGTGCCATCTACAACAGAATTTGTAAAGTTTATTTAGACTAAGTTTATGATAGATTGAGTTCAACTAAATTCCCACTCAAAACAACATCCCCCGTGTCCTTTTGATGATTACATGAACCAAATTCACTACACCAAATCCGATCATCACATGAGTCGGTGTAGCTTCAAAGGCGAGCATCTATATGGGCATCATATCAACTATATGACTCATGCTTAACCTTTCGGTCCTTGTTCCGAGGCCATGTCTGTACATGCTAGGCTCGCCAAGTAAGAACCTTAGTACTCGCGTGTGTAAAACTGTCTTACACTCGAAATATGATCGTGGATTCAAGTACACCCGATCATCACGTGATGTCTTGAAGCGGCAAAACATAAACGGTGCATACTTAAGGAAGACCACATTTTTATCTTGATATCTGAATGAGGGATCATCTTATAATGCTACTAAAATGCCAAACAAGCAATATAAGATGCAAACATCATATGTGTAAAGTGGGATGATATGGTCCATGCATTTGATCACCATCATATGCATCGTGGTATGATCTCTATCATTCCTTTGTGTGTAAGGCCAAGGTCTATGGAACTTACACGTTAAGTGTGTTGTAAGAGTATCAACTTACAACATTACTATATCATGACACAAGCCCAACAACGATCTAAACTAGACGCCTCTAATTATCAATTACAAGTTTTACGTGGCTTAGGGCTTTCGAAGATAGAACCGTTCTTACCTACGAACATGGAACCACAATGATGATAACCAAATTATTAGCAACTCGTTGTAAATCAGATATTGACTATAGTAGGAGAGACAGACACCCGCCAGCCACTTATGCAAAACTAGTTGCATGTCAGTTGTGGAACCGGTCTCATGTGCGATGACATGTAAGGTTGGTCCGGGCCGCTTCATCCCACTATGCCACCAATATCCAAAGTACATATAAGAAGCAATAACATGATCATCATCGCCCACATACTCTTATGTGTTCTACCCGTGCAAAGCATCTACGCATAGATCAGGCTCTGATACCACTGAAGGGTTCGCAACATAGAAAACAAAAATTCCTACGATGAGAACTATACGCCAAGATCTATCTACTAGATACAAGCAACGGGTGGATATACATCCATGGAGAACTTACCCTCAAAGACAACAAAGTTTTGTTAACAAGTAGGAACTCGTGGATGATGTAGTCGTTCTCTTGTCGATCTCAAGATCATGTGGAAGTCCTAGCACCGCAAACCAGCAGCGCATCCGCACTCGCACACACGTTCAGGCCACCGAACAACCTCCGCCTCCTCGCTCCAGCAATGCAGCGGAAGCAGTAACTCCTTCCAGACGAAATGCCACCGGGAACATGTATCTCGCTAATCTGAGACCATGGGGAAATAATTCTAGAGGGGGAGAGAGATCCTTCACAAGGAGGTGTCAGGAAGAAGGGTGAGAGGGGTGGCCTTTTATAGGAGCAGGGGGGTACCCCTCCCCATGGCCAGCGCCCCATGGGGGGTGACCCCTCACCTCCCCCATTCATGTGGTGGTAACCCCCTCCACATTAAAATGACCCTTCACATTCTCTTTTAAAGTCTCCACTTTAAATGCATTAAATTTCTCCAAATTTAATGCTCTCGCAATAGAAATCTTTTATTAATTTTATTCAGAATTTTATTAAGTAATTTAATTAACAAACATTCACATAAAACCCCCTGCAACATTTCAATATTACATGCAGAACCAATTTCAGCAATTTCACCCGAAAGAGTTTCGGTGTTTATTGAAATAATTCCAGCACTTTGCAATTCATTCGTCTAAAACATATTTGCTCCAAATGGTGTCGGTGTCCCTTAAGTGTGTCACCCTATAGTTCGTGAATAATGTAGACATGATCGAGACCCCTCTCAGATCAATAATCAGAAGCGGGACATGGAGATCCATACTAACTCCTACACATTCTACGATGACTTCTGTGATCGTGAGAACCTTTAACGCTAAGTAACTAAAACCCTTTGTCCCGCGATATATTACATGTCTGAGATTCGATCATCAGTATCTCCATACCTAGTTTGATCTCATTACCGACATGTACTCTTTTCTCGTTCCTGTGATATAACATTCTAGTGATCTCATCACTTGCTTGCAAGCTAACCAATGTAATATCACCCAGAGGACCCAGAGAATATCCATCCATCATCGGGATGGACAAATCCCACTCTTGATCCATGACCCTCTATATAACACTTTCGTAGTACTGAACCCACATTTATAATCACCCTTTTACGGTGTGACGTTTGATGTTATCAAGATACTCTTCTAGTGTTAGTGATTAACATGATCTCATGGTCTAAGGACTAGGATTACTTCGTTAGATGTTATAGCAATATAAACACAATGACTTTGTTTGTAATGCTATACTTCGGATGAATGTTCATCACATCATTCCACTAATGTTGTGACCTTGTTATTAACAACATCCAATGTCCATGATTAGGAAACCTTGATCATCTTGTTAATCAACGAGCTAATTTATAAGAGAGGCATAACTAGGAACTTTCCTTTTGTTTATTAAACACACATGTATTAATGTTTCCAAATTAATACAATTATAGCATGCAAAATAAACATCTATCATATACTTGGAATATGTATAATAACAACTTTATTATTGCCTCTCAGGGCATATTCCCTTCAGCGTGTGTCCACCCCCATGCAAAGAATGTTCCGCTGGACCAATTCAGCTGCTTGATCTCACAAGCAATAGGAGGCACTAGGGGCCTACGAGCACTGGCACGAGCATCCCTCATGAATCCCTCAGAAGCAGAAGATGGATGTGAGGTCTTCCTAACCTTGTTGTAGATCTTCTTTGCCTTGTGCTTAAAATCTATGTTAAACTCTTAAGTGGGAAGCAGGTGCATGATCAACATCATAATGTAGGGGGCATACGGGATGGAGAACCTACTGAACATTGCATCAGTCAACTCATGATAGATAAAATCCATCACATCCAGCTTGTAATCAACGGACTCATCTTCACTAGATGCAACCTCGTGAGAAAAGGCTAGAAGCTGAACCAGGTGACCACGAATACTGTCATTGTTCCCTCCACTCGGGGTGATAGAATCACGGAAGAGGGTCACCAGGATAGCATATAGAGGAGAAAGACCAGCAAAGGAGCCCACAATACCATTGTCAACTGTGCAAGGAGAGAGGACTACATCTTTATTAGGCTTGAGTTGGGTGATGATACGATGGCCACTAGCATGATCCCTGTTGCAAAGGAATATCCAAGCACTCTAGCAAAAACACGAAAATCAGCTTGCAATGGCCTATCACGGGTCATCCACTTCATGGTGCGGTGCTCATCACCACAAATGACCAAAGTGGAGAAGAACTGCTTCACTATCTCGGAGTCATAGGAGCATTGAAGAGCCATGAGATGGTGCAACCCCATCCTCTCAGTCACATACATAGCATCAATAAGTTGAGGTTTTTCCATGGCCTCAGCAATAATCAGGGGATGCGTAGGTTGAATCTTCTGCCGAGCATAAACATCTTCATAGATAGACTTTTGGTCAGCACACCAAAAGCGAGAGTCACCAAGCTCAGTATCTTGCGACGATTCATCAAACAGATCACGATGACGAATGGAAGAGTAAGTAACATCATCCATCTTATTATAGTTAATATTGGGCTCTTTGTCCTTTCTCTTGGACACACCCTTCCTGGTCCTATCCTTCTTTGCTTGTTCAGCCATGCGTGCAGCCTCGTTCTTCCTTCTCCTTATCTCAACCTCGTCCACTAAGTTACCCTCACCATCGTCCCGAAAGTAGTGACCACGAGGACGACGCTTGTAGGTCTTGGGAGCACCGGAACCACCTGTGAAACGAGCAAGATGGATAGCATGGGGATAAGCACACACACAAGCCCGAGAGAGAACATAGAAATAGTAGGCAAGCAGTCCATAGTACAAACATACATAATGCACAAAATCCATAAGAATCTGAAGCAGATTGGACTCTATCAGGCCAGATTATCCGGCCTGGCCAGGGGCGGATAATCCGGCCCTAGCAGAAAATCTCAAATTCGCCTAGATTGGATGCAAAAACATATATCAGACCTAGGTACTGCAAGACTATGATCTCTAAATGAAACAACAACCTTCTAAACCATGTTCCACCCAACAAGTGACACATCAAGCCAAAGATGGGGAGAGAGGTAGTTACCTCACTCATTGGAGGAAGAACGCGGAGGATAAGGTACCCAGAGGCGCGGAGAAGAAGATCCAGGGGAGGCTCGGAGAATCCGGTGGACGCGCAGGCTCCGGGGAGGGTGGGGACGGCAGGCGGCGGCTGGGGAGAGGGAGGAGGGGTCGGGTGGAAGAACTGCTCGTTATGAGCCCTTTCCCCCGACGCCAGCCTTAATAGACTCCAGCCGCCAGGGCCGGATTATCCAGCCTATACTTGGGCCAGATTATCCGGCCTCAAATCTGAATTTCTGTTACACACAGATTCAGGCCCGCGCGTCCCCAAACAAAACCCCCACAAGATGAACAAAGGACTTGTGTGCTAGATGAGATGGCTTAGGGGTAGGGAGAGGCTTGGGATTAGAGAACCAAACTGAGATGGTACTACACACTCAAGATTGCAAGAATCAAAGCAACTAAAGGCCAAAATTGAGTGTGATTTCCATAAGAACACGAGATGAACAAAAACAACCAATAAGATCCACATAAAACCAACTCTTATCATGGAAGAGGGTGGTGGCCGAGGCCACCTTGTTGGAGTGCATGGTATGAACCGCGAAGATATATCTTGGGTTCATGACCAATACTCATCAATAAGCTCACTATCACAAAATGATATTAAGAGAAATGATTTGACTTGCTTTCAGCATTATGGGGGGAGGGTTAGCCCAATCAATTAGGACCACACTCCCCCTATATCCATGCCCACACCTAGACCAAATAAGAATGAGATGTAAGAGTGAGTGCATGGGTAATCAAGACAAGCTCCTTGAATCAACGATATTTAGCTCATTCCTCAAGAAACAAAACCTTGCTTCATCAAGTGGCTTCGTGAAAATTTCGGCAAGTTGATTCTTCATGCTCACAAAAGATAGATCAATATCACCACGGGCAACATGGTCTCGAATAAAATGATTCCGGATCTCAATATGCTTTTTCCTTGTGTGCTACACTGGATTGTACGCAATTTTGATGGAACTTTCATTATCACATAAAATAGGCACTTTGTCACAATTGACACTGTATTCCTTTAAAGTTTTCCTCATCCATAATAATTGAGTACATGCACTAGCAACACCCACATATTCGGCCTCGATAGTGGAGAGTGATATAAAATTCTACTTTTTAGAAGACCAACATACCAATGACCTTCCCAAGAATTAGCAAGCTCTAGACGTTGATTTCCGATCATCCTTATCACCATCCCAATCTGAATCAGTATAGCCACATAGAGAGAAATTGGAGCCCTTGGGATACCATAGACCAAAATTAGGGGAATCAACCAAATATCGGAAGATCCTCTTGACCGCCACTAAGTGGCTTTCTTTAGGAGCTTATTGATACCTTGCACACACCCCTACACTCAACACAATATCGGGTCTAGATGCATAGAGGTAGAGTAGAGAGCCAATCATGGACCGGTATACCTTTTGGTCCACATCTTTACCGTGAGGATTGAGTTCGAGATGACATTTAGTTTGCATCGGGGTGGCGACGCCATTAAGATCCATCATCTTGAATCTCTTGAGCATGTCTTGAATGTATTTTGCTTGATTTATGAAGGTACCTTCTCTAAGTTGTTTGATTTCAAATCCAAGAAAGAACCGTAACTCCCCCATCATAGACATCTCAAACCTGTCAGTCATAAGCTTTGAAAATTCATCATTAAAAGCTTTATTAGTAGAGCCAAAGATAATGTCGTCTACATATAGTTGGCATACAAAGAGCTCCCCCTTAACCTTCTTAGTAAAAAGAGTGGGATCGATATGCCCAACTTCAAAGCCACGGTCTAGCAAAAGCTCTTTAAGGTGCTCATACCACGCGCGTGGGGCTTGTTTAAGGCCATAGAGTGCCTTATCGAGTTTGTAGACATGGTTCGGAAAGTTAGGATCCTCAAATCCCGGGGGTTGCTTTACATATACCACCTCATGTAGAGGACCATTAAGAAAAACACTCTTAACGTCCATTTGCTGTAATTTAAAATTATTATGAGCAGCATAAGCAAGAAGGATACTGATGGACTAAAGACGAGCCACTGGAGCATAAGTCTCACCGAAGATGATGCCCTCAACTTGGGAATAGCCTTGTGCCACAAGTCTTGCCTTGTTCCTTACAACAATGCCATTTTCATCTTGCTTATTTTTAAATATCCACTTTGTGCCGTTAACATTGCGGCAATCTTTGGGCTTCTCTACTAATTCCCAACCTTGTTGCATTCAAAGTTATTCAACCCTTCATGCATAGCAACAACCTAGTCCGGATCTTCAAGAGCTTCAAACACCTTCTTGGGTTCCACCATTGAGATGTGAGCTTGATGCTCACCGAAACTTGCCAGCTCCGTTCTTGTGGACACCCTTCGTCGGAGATCACCTACAACTTTTTCAAGAGTGTGACCCTGATGACCCACAAGTATAGGGGGTGTATCGCGGTATTTTCAATAAGTAAGAGTGTCGAACCCAACGAGGAGCAGAAGGTGCTGGCTAGTGGTATGGATCAGGAATTCTCTACAAATACTTAGCAAACGGATTTTTAGGGTTTTTTGATAAAGCAAGCAAACAAAGTACGAGTAAATAAAAGATAGTAGGAATAAATGCAGCAAGTGTCCCAATCCTTTATGCAGCAAAGGACAAGCCGGTTGTATTACTTAAGATGACCAAACGTTCTCGAGGACACATGGGAAGTCTGTCAAGTGCTTTCGCTTCATATAGCTGATTAATCTTCTCTAGCTTGCTCAGTGTTGTGTGGGTGAACCTGTGCTAATGTACCACCCCATCCAAGACTAATACATACTTGTGATTAAACCCCTTGCAAACATCCGTAAGTACAAGAAAGTATTTAAGGTAGAAACCTAACCACAACTTTAAACTCTAAGACCCTTACGTCCCTTGTGCAATGGTTTCCTAATGGGGGTTCAGGTTTCTGTCACTCCGACAACCCCTACGATTAGTAGCCAAATACACAATGCATTCCCCTAGGCCCATATAGGTTAAGTGTTATGTAGTCGACGTTCACATGAAACCACTAGAAGAAGTACACCACAACTTAAATAACAATCTATTGAATCATTCTCAACGCAACTCCACTACTAACAACAAGACTTCTCCCAAGTCCTCAAGAACAAAACGAACTACTCACAAGACATCATATGGATCATGATCAGAGATGGAATAATGATGTATAACAATCTGAACATAAACAATAATTCAATGGTTCACTCAATAGCATCAACTACAAAGAGTAATCAACACCGAGAAAGTTTCCCCTATGAACTATGCAAGATTCAATGCAATTGTTACAGCAATATGGAGATGGTGATGAGGGTACTGATGGTGATGATGGTGGTGATGATGATGATGATGATCCCGATGAAGTCCAGCTTGATGGTGGTGTTGATGGTGACGATCTCCCCTCTCCGGGAAGGAATTCCCCCGGCAGAAATCTGTCTACCGGAGAGATCTTTCTCTCTCGGTGTTTTCTGCCCCGCAGAGGCGGCAGAATCTTTCTGTGGTCGCTCCCCGAGTCTTAGGGTTTTGGGAGGTTGATATACACCAGAGGGGAGAGGCTGGAGTGGGCCAGGGTGGCCACACCACTTCCAGGCGTGGCCTAGGCCTGCCCGCGCCATGGGGTGGTGTGGGCCCCCTATGGCCCACCTCCACTCCATCTTCTGGCATCCTTAGTCTTCTAGAAAAATAGGATTTTCCGTATATTTTCCCGGATTTTCTGATCTTCACGAATTTTGCCTCCAAACAACACCTTTTCCATCAGAATCCTGACTGCAGCGGTCCATGCTCCAAAAGTCATAAACCATGCAAAAACAGATGAAATAACATAAGTATCACCTCTCAATATGAAATATATCAATGAATAATAGTGAATTAATACATAGAATAGTGATGCAAAATGGACGTATCAACTCCCCCCAAGCTTAGACTTCGCTTGTCCCCAAGCGAAACTGAGCTCAATAAACATGGCCTCAGGTTTATGGAGTGAAGAGTCGATAAAAGAATACGGACAAGAAGCATCACATTCATCAAATACATAGATCATAATAGAAGACAACTCACTATTATATAACTCAACTTGCAATGAGTAAAGGAAACACAATAAAGATACATAAAGTGAATCATAATTGGTAATGGCAAACTTAGCTCTTGGTCGAAGAATAGTTGATAATTTGCTAGAGTTCACAAATAGTTGGTTTTTCAATGAAAGCTTTCAAAGTAGTAAACATCAAGATAAGAGCAATGTGCAAAACAAGGAACATAAGACACATGATTGAATAAATCATCATATGAATGAATGAAACACAACAACTCAAAATACTTGCTGAGATAGAGAGGAAGTAGGTTTACTGACTCAACTACAAACTAAAAGAAAGGCCCTTCAAAGAGGGAAGCAGGGATTGCAAGTCTCATAAAGAGCTCCCAAAAATTATGATACTTACTAGCTTTCAGCTCTCATTGCCCCTATCATAGGCATCTTTTGGTGATTAAGGTTAAAGTGATCAAATATGAGGATATGCATTGACAAGTTGTAAATTGAGAATCTCATGTCCCTTGAATACGAGGGCCGCTCCTCATGCTACTCAAGTTTAGTCACCGGTAAGTTCTTGTCATTGTAAGCATATGTGTATCATAGAGAACCGCCAACGGGGTACCCCTTGCCCGATGATACGGAAGAATCCCCATATCAAAATGACAAGGCAAGCAGACAACAAGTATCTCAACAATCTTCTTATTTACCATGGGAATATGGTGCTTTTTTCTCTCTTTCCTCTTTTCATAATATTTTTTCTTTTCTTTTCTCTTTTTCTCAATCTCTATGTCTTTTTTATAAGAAGAATGCTTCATAGATACTAGTTATGGTTACGCTGCAGGTTTCCACCATGTCAGCATGGATTAGACCAGTGGCCCAGGCGTTTCTCTAACACACATGCATAACTCCATGGACTTACAAGCTCCCCTTTCATTTCACACCGACGACATCCATAGACAAAAGAACATGATATCAACTTGGTACAAAGTACCAGTGCAATGTTGAAAGCGTTCCCCATGACAGCATGGTTCTGCTAATTCACAACTTACAAAGCACAAGCATATATGCAACATAGGTGAGCACAATGGTTCAAGTTTATTAAATGCAAGAAAGTAAAGTGTGCCATCAAGTTCGTGAGAGCTTTAATCACTAATTTTCACATAACAAGTTTAATTTGGGAGGTAGATAAAACAAGAATTTACTTGGAATAGCAATAATGCTAATAGGTAGGTATGGTGGACACAAATGGCAAAGGTTTTGGTTTAAAGGAGGTGGATGCACGAGAAGAATACCCTCTCAGTATAGGTTTTTGGCTAGCAAGGATGGGTAGCAAGTACAAGAGTTGAAGGAAACAACCAAACATACAAATGATAAAGACAAACATGCAATCTTCCTTGGAAGCACAAAAGATCTTAACTAGAGAATACTAGACTTATGAGCAAATCAAGGAAGAAAGATGATGAAATTATTTTTCTTTAGAGTACTTCTATCTTTTTCTTTTCAACTCTCAAAAAGGTGTTGCTACTAACAGAGCCAGGTTTGCCAAAACCAACTAAATTAACTCAATGATTCCAAAGTGATACCAATACTAACAACAAGATCAATCATATAACCACGAATTGAAAAGTAATATAAGCTATGCAAAAGAGTGAATGGTAGAACTTCTCCTTAATATTCCATAACGGCAACTTACACCAAGGGATACACATCTAACGAGAGAGGGGACACTTCCATAATGCAAACCATACTACATAATAACTCCTCTATTCATGATATGACTCTACTAATAAGGTAAAAAGATAGAAGATAGTGATATGATACCGCGGCACTCCCCCAAGCTTGGAACAAACCAAGGGGATGCCAAACCTGATGACGAATTACTCCTTAGGTGGTGGTGGTATTATTTCCTTAGTTGACGTGAGGAAATATTCCAGCATCTTGCGAAGCCTATTATTCTCCCATTGAAGCATGTCCACCTTCCTCCGCAAGTCTCGGTACTTATCGCAAAACTCCTTAGTGACTCGTAGGGCTTCCGTTGATGCAGGGCAAGAGACTAAAGGTACTAGCACCTGCTTGGGGTCTTGGAGATCTTCCTCCATAGGCTCCTTCCCTTTATCCTTGGCAGACACCATTGTGCTTCTAAACTTTCAAAGAGTATGTCCTGATAGAAACAGATCGAAACAAAAACATGAAGAAAACACAATATACAAACCTCGGAAGATCCGGGGGGTTATATATTACAAAGTTTCATATCAAAAGGAAGGTACTGGGAGAAAACGAGTCGGAGGCGGAGTCCGGGGTGGACTCACCACCTGGTGGCGCGGCCAGGGGAGGTCCCATGCCACAGGGTGGTGTGAGCCACCCGGCTCGCTTCGCTCTTTTTCGCCAGACTTCTCTTATTGACTGAAAACTGCAAAAGTATAGTTGGATTGTATTTTCGCGGAACTTTTCTTACCAGAACTGTTACCTAGTTGGAAACGGACTCTGCAGGTCTCTGAATTTGGTATCTAGTAGATTCTTTCGGAGTCATCCCTTGAATATCATTGATATCTTCATCTTCATATTCTTATTACTTGAGTCATAAAACCCTTCTCTTCCTTATTACACCATTATCTCCACTTCCTGGAAATTTCTTTCACACAAAACTTCACACAGTTCTTATTAGCAACATTAGTATAAGTGAAGTAATAGAACCTTTTGAGTCCAACTTCAACTGAAAACCATAAAAACATAGGCTACTGTAGCAACTCCTTCCGAAAACCCAAAAAGAATTCAAAAAGGAAATCGAATAAAGAAGCAAATGCAAGAGTGGCTAAATCTGTCAAAACAGACCAGTAGGTAAAGATCAATTTTTTCGAAAATCTTCTGTTGCTCAAATCAAAAAGTGCAAAACTAACGAAAGTTAAATAACAACCTGGGGCAGAATCACAAACAATTACAGCTCAATCCGACATACAGAGATCTCTCACGAATTTTTACGGTGAAGCACAAAAATCTGTTTCGGGACAGCAACTTCCCCAAATCTTACTTCTCTCTCATTAGAGGTTGATCTTACACAAAAACCAAACAAAACGGATAAGGAGCGGTTATTACCGAAGTAATAACTTACAAGACTCAAAGAAAAAAAAACTGAAAGCAAAAACAAATTGGGTTGTCTCCCATAAAGC
The DNA here is from genome assembly GCA_023614405.1 of Avena insularis. Lineage (NCBI taxonomy): Eukaryota > Viridiplantae > Streptophyta > Magnoliopsida > Poales > Poaceae > Avena > Avena insularis. The sequence continues at coordinate 309,300,546 of CM042692.1, forward strand.
TCTTTCTTTATAGCCTTTAAGATGGGCATGATAATTTTGAAGAAGCTCTCATAGGGATATGGATTGAAGTGAAAGAGAGCATTAAGAAGCAAAAACACACACTCATTTAAGTCTAACCCACTTCCTATGCAAGGGGATTTTGTAAACAAACAAGTTGTTGAAACCAGAGGCTTCTTGCATAAGAAGGCAAAACAAGTGCAACATAAAAACTTTCAGCATAAAACGAGGAAACTTTATATTATTGAGATACATAAGAACACTTTTCCCTCTCTCATAGTAACTTTCAGTATCATGCGTAAACTTAACAATATATCTATCACAAGGACCATCATAGCAATGATCACTTATTCTAACGTAAAAACACGGAATCGGCTCTCATAACACTACTATGTGAAACAATATTAGAGGTATCCTTACAAAGGATAGGGTGTCCCTCTTTTTCATATTTAGTAACAAAGTCTTTCACATTTGCTCTTATAGGTTCATTAACCATTTGTTTATCAGGTTCAACAGCTTTATTCATACTTTCATTAACCATACTAGCTATCATAGAATGCTCCTTTACCTTAACTGGAAAAGGCATTTTCTCAATATAAGGTTTAGGTAAAACATGATTAGCAGTATAAACTTCAGTATTCCTTGCAGGAACACTCTTAGCAATATCTTTATAAGGTTCATGATACTTATTCCACTTCTTTTTAGGCACTTCAATGTAAGAAGCAAAAGCCTTTAAATAAGAAGCAATAGCTTGAGAGTCAGTGTTTTCCGCCCCGTAGAGGCGGCGGAATCTTTCTATGGTCGCTCCCCCGAGTCTTAGGGTTTCGGGAGGAATATATACGCCAGAGGGGAGAGCCAGAGGTGGGCCAGGGCAGCCACACCACCTCCTGGCGCGGCCTAGGGCTACCCGCGCCAGGGGGTGGTGTGGGCCCCCTGTGGCCCATCTCCACTCCGTCTTCTGGCATCCTTAGTCTTCTGGAAAAATAGGATTTTCCGTATATTTTCCCGGATTTTCTGATCTTCGCGAATTTTGCCTCCAGACAGCACCTTTTCCATCAGAATCCTAACTGCAGCGGTCCATGCTCCAAAAGTCATCAACCAAGCAAAAACATATGAAATAACATAAGTATCACCTCTCAATACAAAATATATCAATGAATACTAGTGAATTAAGACATAGAATAGTGATGCAAAATGGACGTATCAGACCCCTTAATTCAAGATTTCTATCTGCACGAGCTGTGTGACGAAGTTCGATCAATTTGTTGTCTCTTGGAGGAATAACTTCATCATTAGGGACAATGTTGGAATCATTATCTTGGCCTTGATCTTCAGCATGATCAGTTGGAATAGGAGATGATGAATCTTGCCATAACAGGAGGCTGCTGCTATTCAGGATTTTCAGGGCTGGATAATCCGGCCGAGGGTGGAGCCGGATAATCCAGCCCGAGAGAACTTGAAGCACCTTCACAGACTTGACTGGTTCTAGCTCGAACTAGAGAGGGGCCGAATAATCCAGGATCAGCCGGAAAATCTGGCCTAGGACTTGCAGCAGGTTCTTCGACATGTTGATCATTTCTGCTAGTTGAGGAGGGTTGGCCGGATAATATGGTGTCCACCGGATAATCTGGCCTGGAGCTTTCTGGTGCAGTTGCTTGATGATCTTTAGCAGTTCGTGGAATTGGTGTAGAGGTTTCTACAACAGTTGGAGCATGTTGAGCTTGTGTTGATGAGGGCTCTACTTGAGTAGAGCATTGTCCTTCTCGGTCCGCCACAAGGGGTTCTTCAATGGGGCGGAAAAATCCCACGCCCATTCTTCTTATGGCATCTTGGGGTATTTCAACATCTGCATCACAAACATCAACTTGCCCCGCACGAGAGCCATCATTTTCCTCGAACACCACACTACAAGATTCTACAACAGTTCCGGAGAGCTTATCGTAGACTCTATAAGTGTGGGATTCGGCACCATAACCAACAAAAATGCCTTATAAAGCCTTAGACTCGAATTTAGATAAACGAACTCCTTTAATGAGAAAGAAACAGTTACAACCAAATACTCGGAAGTAGGAGATGTTTGGCTTGTTACCAGTAAGTATTTCATAAGGAGTCTTGTCCAAGATTTTGTGGAGATAGAGCCGGTTGGATGAATGGCATGCGGTAGAGATTGCTTCAGCCCAGAAGTTATAAGGAGACTTAAATTGAGCTAGCATAGATCTGGCCATATCCATTAAGGTTCGGTTCTTCCTCTCGGCAACACCATTTTGTTGAGGGGTGTACTCAGCGGAATATTCATGACTTATCCCCTCTTCACTTAGAAATTATTTCAGAGCGTAGTTCTTGAACTCGGAGCCGTTATCACTTCTAATTGCCAAAATAGGGAGATTATGTTGACGTTGAACCTCGTTGGCAAAATCAATGATCGTTTGTTGTGTCTCACTCTTCAACATGAAGAAATAGACCCATGTATATCTTGAATAGTCATCGACAATTACTAGGCAATATTTCTTCCCACTGAGGCTTGCATGAGATGGAGGACCAAAGAGATCCACATGAAAGAGATCCAAAATCCTCGTTGATGAAATAATGGTCTTCCGTCGATGGGGACAGTCATGCATTTTTCCTTCAACACAAGCCCTGCAAACACGATCTTTGGCAAAGGACACATTTTCTTTTAGTCCAAGGATGTAGACACCCTTGTGGAGAATTTGCAAAGTTCTCATATTAGCGTGGGCTAGTCGGCGATGCCATAGTCAGCCTGTGTCGGCCTTTCAAAAGAGACACATCGGTCCTGTAGTGGTTTTCCCCGAAAAGTCGACCACATACAGGTCATTTTTGACATATCCAATGAAAGCGACCTTTAGAGACTTGCTCCACAAGAGTACCACCAAATCACCATCAATGAAAACTGCAAAGCCCATCTTACCAAGGGCACAAACATAAACTAAATTGTAACCGAGGGTCTCAACAAACATGACGTCCACGAGAGAGATATCGTGAGCAACCACAATTTTGCCAAGACCCAATACCTCAGATTTTGACTTGTCACCATAGGAGACGATTATGTGATCATGGTTTGGCCGCATCTCTGAGATGATCTCCTTGCTTCCTGTCATATGACTAGTGCACCCGCTATCGAGTACCCATTTAGACCCACTGGAAGCATAGCCCTGCAAGAAAGTTACTTCTTGGTTTTAGGTACCCATTTTTCAATGGGTCCTCTCATGTTAGTGACAAGGGTTTTGGGAACCCAAATAGACCAAGATATGTAACTATTAAAAGGACCTACATAGCTATCATAGACATCACCATAATAATCACAAAATAATTCATAATTAGGATTATTAGCCCCTGCAAAACCATCATAGTTAGTCTTGTCATTAGTGGTGTTGCTTGTCTTTGGTTGAGCAGTTTTGCTCTTCTTCTTCTTCTTCTTCTTCTTCTTCTTCTTGTTCTTCTTCTTTGTCTTGCGGACATAACCAATACCTTCTTTCCCATTGTTTGTCCTTTGCTTGCTAAGCATCTCATCTAGGACTTCTTTACCTTTATGTTGAGATCCCTTTACAAGTTCTTCTTTTAGCCTTGCATTTGCTTCGACAATGTCTTCATGTCCACAAGATAGAGTGGAGGTGCTGGGCATATCATACTTGTCCAATTGAGTTTGGAGCTGATCACGAGACTCATTTAGAGTAGAATGATCACTCTCCAATGCCTCGTGAGCAATATCAAGTTTCTCAAACTTCTCTAAGAGTCTAGCATGAGCAGCCCCAAATTCAATCTTTTCCTTCTTTAGTTTCTTTACCTTAGCAAGAGCATTATCACGTTCTTTAATGAGCTAGGCAACAAACTCTTCATGGGACTCCTCAATTGACTCAAGTTTCTCCTCCAAGGATACTCGAGCTTCCTCTTCTTCCTCTAAGGCATTCTTCAAGGAGGCAATTTCCAAGGCATCTTCTCTTTCAATTCTACCCTTTTCTTCGAGAAGTTCTTCAGAATGAGCAAGTTGACTCATCAGAGCATCAAAGTAAAGTTTGTGCTCACCTTGTAGGTTAGTGAAAAAAAATTCCAAAGCACTAACTTCTTATTTTATCTTAAGACTAGCATGATCATCCATATCCATATTTATATTAGTCTTAGGAAATGAAGAAATAGAAGATGATACCTAGGACCCTCTTGCCATAAGGCAAGTGACGTTGTTGTTGATGAAATGTTTGTTTGGAGAGTCGAAGAGTGATGACGGGGTGGATGTGGTGGCTATAGCAGCAACCTCTCGAGAACTATCTTCATCCTCTTCGTCTTCACTTGTAGAGGAATATTCTTCTTGTGCCACCAAGACAATCTTGGGTTGCTTCTTGTAACGACCATTATTTTTAATAAATGGCTTCTTTCGAGGTGCCTTGGACTTTTATTTAAGGATGAGCCTGCCACCATTGTCTTCTGTACTTTGATATGGACATTCAGCCACAAAGTGCAACCTATCTCCACAATTGTAGCATGTTCTCAGTTTTGGGCCATTCTCTCTTCTTCCACTTGACCTGTTCTTGCGCTCGAGTTTAGACTTGGCCTTGGCTGGATCCTTCCAAAAATTCCTTGCATAGAAAGCCATGTACTCACCATGAGCATGCTTGACTTCTTCGGGACAGCCCATGGAGACAACATCATATCCTCTTTCATCCTCATCTTGCTCAACAACATTTGCTTTTAGAGCCACATTGACTCCTTTTTGCATTCCAATAGCCCGAGCATGGGGATCTTAAGCATTCTTGGTGGCAACTTTGAAGGCTGTCATTTCTTGAATGACTTCATTGGAAGTCATTTGGTGGTATTTGTGTCTACCTTGCAAACTCTTCAAGTCCGTTGGCTCAAATGGCATGAGGGCACTCACATATTTCCTTTTGATCCTGGCATCGTCAATGTGAGTGGCTCCATGCTTTCTAAATGTTGTAGCAATGCTCTTGAGCCTTCTATACATGTCTTCATGGTCCTCACCATCCAACATATAGAATCCTTCATCTTCATTACTAAGAGCATCGCACCTATTCCTTCTCATGCTTTCATTTCCAATGAATAGGTCAGTGAGAGAATCCCAAGCTTCTTTGGCGGTGTTGAAGTGCTCAATGTGGGGCATGTCCTTGGGACCCACTCCGAGCTGAATCTTGTGGAGAGCTGTTGCATTCAATTGACTATCCACAACTTCTCTTCTAGTCAAGTTTGTGGGGTCTCCAATATGAAGACCATCTTTGATAATCCTCCAAATTTCAATTTACGAACTGCATACATGAGATTTCATTAAGAATTTCCATTAATTAAATGTAAATGCAGTAAGCTTGGGTGGATCACCCCTATTGTTTATATGAGGATGAGGGATAGGTGGGTCAGGAGAATATAGATGAGGAACCTCACTATAGTCCTCCTTACCACTTCCCTTCTTGTAGGCGGAACCATTATGTTTTTCACCTACCACTTCATCTTCCTTAGATCCGGCGTGAGCCTTATCCTTAGATAGAGGAGTGGTGGCCTCAGAGGAAGATGGGGATGGGGCTGTAGATGATGTGAGGTGAGCAATCATTTGCTGCATCTCTTCCATCTTGGTCTCAAAGGATTTCAACAAGGTTGTTTCCAACGTCTTGAGGTCATCCATTGTGACCTTGTCCATAGCCTCATCCCCATTTTCCTTAGTACCCATACTTCTCCTAGGCGGTTAAGCCTGAATAAAGAGTAGGGGCTCTAATACCAATTGAAATGGATCGTATGGGCACCTAGAGGGGGGGGGGGGTGAATAGGTGCTACTTCAAATTTTAATGCCTTTTCAATTTTAGGCTTGACACAAAAGGTAAATTCTCTAGATATACTACTATGTAGAATTTACCTATATGAAAACCTAACTACTAGCGAGTAAAGGAGAGTAAAGTGAGGAACGAGGAAACCGTGAGGGAGCACGCGGAGACACATGATTTGTTTTACCACAGTTCCTTCCTTGTTAAGGGAAGTACATCTGTGTTGGAGGGGTGGGCGGTTATAAGACCACCATGCCACAATAGGCCTCACCCTATTCTCCGATGGATCTCGCCACCAAAGGCCTGATCCACCTTTCCACTATTGGAACCCTTTGAGGTGAGAACCGGTGCCTTTACACAACTAGCAGGGCACAACTCCACAACCGAATTGGAGGCTCCCGTAATGACAACAAGCTGCCACCAGAACAATTGTTATCAATAATAAAACACAAGATCTAGATATTAATGAGAATACTAGATCGGGGATTCTCTAAATGAATGGAGAGGAGTTGGAGTGCTTGATTCATGATGACGATGAATGATGTCTCCTCCTTCAATTACCCCAAAGATCGAAGCCTTCGGGTGGTTGAAGTGAGAGATCTAGGGAGAGAGCTTTTGCAACAGGTCTGATCTTTTTCGAATAAACCAAGATATCTGACAGGAGGGGAAGATGAGGATTTTATACCCCTTGTTTAGATGGAGCCGTTGGAGATTTTTGGGGCCAGATTATCCGGCAAAAGTAAGGGCCGGATTATCCGGCCCGGGGAAGAGAATCTGCCCCGCTCCAGACTATCCGGGGGAAAATCTGCCCCCTGTCTGAGACTCGCGCCATGCCAGCCTTTGCACTTCTCTTGGGGGCCAGATTATCCGGCCCAAGATGAGGGCCAGATTATCCGGCTGGGGAAGAAAATCCTCCCCACTTCAAATTGTCCGGGGTAAATCCACCCCCAGTCCGAGACTCGCGCCGTGCCAGCCTTTGCCAAGAGGGTCAGGCCGGATTATCCGGCCCTTGATGGGGGCGGATAATCCGGCCCCCCAAACACCAAAAACACTTCCTTGCACACTTAGAACACATGAGAAAACTCCACGGTATTGTTATCTAACACACAAAACACAGGGAACCATTAAATGTTCTTTTAAACACACATGCCTACTCTTTCTATTGTCTATTTGAATCCCTTATTCTGTCTTGCCCTTGGTTTTTTGATACTACTCAGTTTTGCCCTCTCTCTCAGTCACAAATCTCACCAAATCCCAAACTGTGCTCACTATGGCTGCCACACTCTGATTGGCTGATACAGATGTCACGCGGATCGTGCCCACCAACCATTGATACTCTGTGATCCAACAGGCAAGATTACCCCTCCATCCTCCACATATTTTGCAGGGTCTATCTGTGCCACCTCTCTATCCGTTCCACCGACACCTTACCTCCATAAACAAGTGAAAAAATATCTCAAAAAATAAATAAAATAAATGATCATATTTCTAAGAAGCTCTCGTCTTCGTCTTCCGGATCGTTGGTGTCTTTGTCAACATCATGGTCCTTGCCATTGCTGTCGTCGGTGTCCTCCTCTGATGACTCGATACCGCCCCCTTCTTCGTATAAGCACGCTATCTCCTTGTTGGACCTCCTCCTCCTCTTCGTAGTCCCACGGGTCCACGTCACTCTGCTCCGCTTCTACCTCCAACTGATCTATGAATGCCTCCTCGTTGGCCGAGTCGGACTCGTCCAAATAGCTGTCTCCTCTCTTCTTCCTAGTCTTCCTCTCGTTCCTCTTCTTGTCCGTACCCGCCGATGCAACATGCACCCCTGTCTTGGCTGCTGCTTTGCGCTCGTCCATCGGTGCAGGTACCCCATGATACATTGCAAATGTATCTATAATTTTTTATGTTCCATTCTTGGTTTTATCTACTTTCTTATGTTTTGTCCACACTTTGGAGTACTTTTCATATGATTTATTGGACTAACCTATTAAAAAGAGCCATAGTGCCAGTTGCCTGTTTTCTACTGTTTTTGGTTCCAGGAAAGTCAGAAAATGAATATTCTCGGAATTGGACGGGACAAAAGCCAAAGTGCCTATTTTCCCGGAAGACTCACGGAGCCAGAAGGAGAGTCGGAGAGGGGCCACCCCCCAGGCGCGGGTACCCCAGGCCGCACCAGGGCATGGTGTGGGCCCCCTGGCCGGCCATCGACCTTGCCTCCTTTGCCTATGTATTCCTCCCGAGGCAAAAACCCTAGATCGTCAATCATAAATCCATGGAAAGTTCCGCAGCACCACCGCCACCGAAGGGGAGATTCGGGGGACAGAAAGTCTCTGTTCCGGCACCCTGCTGGGACAGGGAAGTGCCCCTGGAGCCATCTCCATCGATCTCCACCACCATCTCCATCACCATTGTTGATTCCCATGATAAGGAGGGAGTAGTTCTCTCTCGAGGCTAAGGGTTCTACCGGTAGCTATGTGTTCATATCTCTCTCTATGCATGATCTTATTGAGATTATGAGATTGTAATCTATAGATCTACCTTGCTACTCAAGTGCTTTAATAGATCTCTGCTCTCCCCATGTGTGTGAAGTTGACAGTGTGCACACCATGGTGGCACTTAGGCTAGAGATTTCAAATACTTGTTATGAGTTATATTTGGAGTTGGATGTTTCTATGAAATTGTGGTGTTTGTTAGAACCATCTAGAGCTCAAGGTGACAGTGTGGGGTTATCTAGATGGGGAAAGAGGACTTTGAGGTGTGCTGTTATAGCCCTACCATCGATTAGAGTGTCCAACCAGAGAGTAGTTCAGCGTAGTATCATAAAGAAGAATATATTTATATGAGAGTGTTCACTAGTGAAAGTATGATCCCTAGGCCTTGTTTCTAAGCATTGAAACACCGTTTGCAACTAGATCTGTTACATGTTTGCTTGCTTCCATCTTTATTTCAGTTTTCCTTTAGTCTTTTCCCACATCAACCGCACGCCATCAAGCTATTTTCTATCACCATTACCACTTATAATTATCTATACCACTTGTATTTCACTATCTCTTCGCCGAACTAGTGCACCTATACACCTGACAAGTGTATTGGGTGTGTTGGGGACACAAGAGACTTCTTGTATATTGATTGCAGGGTTGCTTGAGAGGGGATACCTTTGACCACTTCCTCCCTGAGTTCGATAAACCTTGGATGATCCACTTAAGGGAAAACTTGCTGTTGTTCTACAAACCTATGCACTTGGAGGCCCAACAACTATCTACAAGAATAGAAGTGCGTAGACATCAAGCTATTTTCTGGCATCGTTGCCGGGGAGGTAAGGTAAAAGGTACTCACATCCTCTGGTGTGAGTGATCGAAGTTATTTCCTTTAGATTATGCAATTTTGTCTTTTTGTTTCTTGTTTTCACTAGTTAGGCTTAATGGAAAACAACAACAAAATTAGAGAGCTTTATAGTATTTATCTTGAGTTAGGACATGAAGTGTTTGAAGAGAAAATTAAAAAACCTATGGAACTTTATTTGCATGCTAATAACAATGTTATTAGTATGAATTATTTGAACACCATTATTGCTAATGCTATGAAAAAGTCTAAGCTTGGGGAAGCTGGTGTTGACGAGCATGATATTTTTAGTCCCCCATCTTTAGAGGAGAAAATTTACTTTGATGATACTATACCTCCAATATATAATCAATACAATGATGAATATGATATTTTCAGTCCACCTACTATTGAGGAGAAACTTAATTATGATTACAATATGCCTCCTATATTTGATGATTATGGTGATGAGAATAATAATGATAGCTATTTTGTTGAATTTGCTCCCACTACAATTAATAAGAATGACTATGCTTATGTGGAGAGTAATACTCATTTTATGCATGTGGCTCATGATAAGAATGTTTTATGTGATAGTTATATTGTTAATTTTATTCATGATGCTACTGAAAGTTATTATGAGAGAGGGAAACATGGTTTTATGCATCTCAATAATATTAAGTTTCCCCTCTTTATGTTGAAAGTCTTGAAGTTGCACTTGTTTTTCTTTACTCTGCTTGTTGCTTTGTACTTTCATGACTTGTTTCTTTACAAGATTCCTATGCATAGGAAGTGGGTTAGACTTAAATGTGTTTTTGAATTTGCTTCTTGATGCTCTCTTTTACTTCAATTCATATTTCTTATGTGAGCATCTTCTCAAACTATCATGCCTAACTTAAAGGCGTTAAAAAAGTACTTATTGGGAGATAACCCAAAAGTTTTAGATGAGTCTTGGAAGTTATTACTTCAGTAATAACTGCTCCTTATCCTTTTTATTTGCTTTTTGTGCCAAGAGTAACCTCTAATGAGAGAGGGGTAATGGTTGGGAAAGTTGCTGTCCCGAAACAGATTTCTGTGCTTCACCGTAAAAATTCGTGTAAAATCTCTGTACGTCCTTTTGAGGCATGAATTTTTTTGCTTCTGCCCCAGGTTGTTACCTAACTTTCGTTAGTTCAACACTTTTTGATTTGAGCAACAGAAGGTCTTCGAAAAAATTCGTCTTTACCTGCTGGTCTGTTTTGACAAATTTCTGCCATTTTCTGCATTTACTTCTTGTTGGTTCCTTTTTGAGTTCTTTTGGGGAATTGAGCTTTTTGAGGGAAGTGCTACAATAGCTTGTGTTTTAATGGAAGTTTTATTGGTGTTATAACTTAACCTAAAATACTTATTATCTTGAGTGCACTAATGTTGCTAATAAAGATTGTGTGAAGTTTTTGTATGAAGGAAAAATTTCAGGTGTATGGAAGGAATGAGTAATGAGATGAAGGATGGACTAAAGCTCAAGCTTAGGGATGCCACGCGTGTCACCCCAAGAAATATCCAAGAAGTACAAGCGTCAAAGCTTGGGGATGCCCAAGGCATCCCCTTCTTCATCAATAAAAATCCCAAGTTTCTTCCAAACGCTTCATTTTTATTGATTCATGCACAGTTGTGTTGTTCTTGGAGCGTCTTCTTTTTTGTTTTCGTTTTGGTTTTTCATTTGCTTGTTTTCTTAGTTTTCTGAATAAATTGGTTGGACCCCCTCTTTCATACATTGGTTTTCAAATAGTTTGGTTTGGTTTGGAAAAGAGTAGGAAAGTTCATACTTAAGTGGTAAAGAGAGCTTGTTTTTTACTGTGGCCTATGCTTTGTCATGCCATGCTTGATATTGTTTTGGCTTTATGCTTAGTATTCTTTGCTGTAGCATGACTTGTTATAAACAATTGAGATTGCTTAATGTGCCTTTGAAGAATCATGCGTTGTTTTAGCATATTAAAGCATAGTATTGTGGTATTCTCCTTTGATGCTTTATTTGGGTTTACTTGGCACATGCTCACACCATGTTATGACTATCCCAAGTCACTCTAGCCTTTATGATCCTTTAGTTTTCAACTTGTATTATCACTTTATGCTTTGATTAATGATGTCTTGTCGCTCTACATGATTATAGCCATTATTGCTCTCTTAGTTTGTCGCTCCCAGTCTTTTGCTAGCCTCCATAACCAAGTATGAGTTCCACTCATGCATCCAACTCCTAAAACCAAGTTATTAAAAAGAGTCCACCATACCTACCTACTAGCATATGCTATTCCAAGTATATTCATGTTTTTGTTTACCTTCCAAATTAAACTTGTTATGAGAAAACTAGTGATTAAAGCTCTCACGAACTTGATGGCACACTTTACTTTTCTTGCCCTTAATAAACTTGAACCATTGTGTCGTCTATGTTGTATATGCTTGCACTTATTTGTTGGGAATTAGCAGAACCATGCTGTCATGGGGAACGCTTTCAACATTGCACTTGGTACTTGTACCTAGTTGATATCATGCTCTTTTGTATATGGATGTCGTCGGTGTGAAATGAAAGGGGAGCTTGTAAGTCCATGGAGTTATGTATATGTGTTAGAGAAACGCATAGGCCGCTGGTCTAATCCATGCTGACATGGTGGAAACCTGTAGCGTAACCATGATGAGCTGTCTATGAAGCATTCTTCTTATAAAAAAAGAGTCCTATATTGAAAAAAAAGAGATTATGAAAAGAGGAAAGAGAGAAAAAGCACAATATTCCCATGGTAAATAAGAAGATTGCTGAGATGCTCGTTGTCTGCTTGCCTTGTCATTTTGATATGGGGATTCTTCTGTATCATTGGGCAAGGGGTACCCCGTTGGCAGTTCTCTATGATAAACATGTACTTATGATGATAAGAACTTACCGGTGACTAAACTTGAGTAGCATGAGGAGCGTCCCTCGTATACAAGGGACATGAGATTCCTAACTTATACTTCGTCAAGCATGTACACCATAGTTTGTTCACATTAATCTTAATCACTTCAAGATGCTTATGATAGGGGCAATGAGAGCTGAAAGCTATAAGTACCATAATTTTTGGAAGCTCTTTATGAGACTTGAATCCCTGCTTCCTTCTATGAAGGCCTTTCTTCCACCATTATACTGAGTCTCCACCTTCTACCTTTATGCACCTACTTTGAGAGCATAGTGGCCATTCTTAGTTCTATGTGCATTGTCCCAAGACTAGTTGATTGATGCATAACTTGATATTGCTTGTTTTAAACTATTTGTATCTAGTCACTCTTATGAACTTTGAAGGTGTCCTATGCATTTATATTTGCTACTCTATGAGGGACAAGCTGAATACTATTATGCTATGTTTTCTTTATGTGAAACAAACAAACGTCTTGCAAAGCATTGTTATTCATGAATCTTTTGTTTGTGCCTTTTCATGTTGCATCATAGTTTCTTTGTCTTATTGCTAGAACTTTGTCTTTCATGTTATGATTGAAGTACTATGATCCCAGCTTTGAATGTTTTACAAATACTTTGATAAAGTTTATGATGGTGCATGTCACCTCAAAAATTATTCTTTCTTTTTATCACTTACCTACTCGAGGACGAGCAGGAGTTAAGCTTGGGGATGTTGATACATTGCAAATGTATCTATAATTTTTGATGTTCCATGCTTGGTTTTATCTACTTTATTATGTTTTGTCCACACTTTCGAGTACTTTTCATATGATTTATTGGACTAACCTATTAACAAGAGCCACAATGCCAGTTGCCTGTTTTCTGCTGTTTTTGGTTCCAGGAAAGTCAGAAAATGAATATTCTCAGAATTGGACGGGACAAAAGCCAAAGTGCCTATTTTCCCGGAAGACTGACGGAGCCAGAAGGAGAGTCGGAGAGGGGGCACAGGGTGGCCACACCCCCCTAGGCACGGGTACCCCCAGGCCGCGCCAGGGCATGGTGTGGCCCCTGGCTGGCCACCGACCTTGCCTCCTTCGCCTATATATTCCTCCCGAGGCAAAAACCCTAGATCGTCAATCAGAAATCCACAAAAAGTTCCGCACCACTGTCGCCATCGAAGGGGAGATTTGGGGGATAGAAAGTCTCTGTTCCGGCACCCTGCCGGGACGGGGAAGTGCCCCCAGAGCCATCTCCATCGATCTCCACCACCATCTCCATCACCATTGTTGATTCCCATGATGAGGAGGGAGTAGTTCTCTCTCGAGGCTAAGGGTTCTACCGGTAGCTATGTGTTCATATCTCTCTCTATGCATGATCTTATTGAGATCATGAGCTTGTAATCTATAGATCTACCTTGCTACTCAAGTGCTTTAATAGATCTCTGCTCTCCCCATGTGTGTGAAGTTGACAGTGTGCACACCATGGTGGCACTTAGGCTAGAGATTTCAAATACTTGTTATGAGTTATATCTGGAGTTGGATGTTTCTATGAAATTGTGGTGTTTGTTGGAACCATCTAGAGCTCAAGGTGACAGTGTGGGGTTATCTAGATGGGGAAAGCGGACTTTGAGGTGTGCTGTTATAGCCCTACCATCGATTAGAGTGTCCAACTGGAGAGTAGTTCAGCGTAGTATCATAAAGAAGAATATATTTATATGAGAGTGTTCACTAGTGAAAGTATGATCCCTAGGCCTTGTTTCTAAGCATTGAAACACCGTTTGCAACTAGATCTGTTGCATGTTTGCTTGCTTCCATCTTTATTTCAGTTTTCCTTTAGTCTTTTCCCACATCAGCCACACGCCATCAAGAAATTTTCTATCACCATTACCACTTATAATTATCTATACCACTTGTATTTCACTATCTCTTTGCCGAACTAGTGCACCTATACACCTGACAAGTGTATTGGGTGTGTTGGGGACACAAGAGACTTCTTGTATATTGATTGCAGGGTTGCTTGAGAGGGGATACCTTTGACCACTTCCTCCCTGAGTTCGATAAACCTTGGGTGATCCATTTAAGGGAAAACTTGCTGCTGTTCTACAAACCTCTGCACTTTGAGGCCCAACAACTGTCTACAAGAATAGAAGTGCGTAGACATCACTCCACGCTCCTCCTGCGCGGCTGATATGAGCTTCGACGTCGCGGTGTTCTCGAGTGCTGATGTCGATGGATCCTGGCGCGGTCGGATACGACGTGCTGCTTCGGTAGGCGACTCGCGAGTGCGAACAATGCCGTGAAGAGCTAGGGAAGCAGGACGGTCAGTGTCCGGCTTGGATTTGCCATTGCCACGGCGAGGGGCCATCGTGCTCGAGGAAGTTGTCCGGAATGAGCAATGGAGGGTACACAGAGTTGGGTGTCGATCTGATCAAGGGGCGAGTAGTAGTTTCGTGCGTCCTATACACACATGCATTTGTCGATTATTTAAAAATTATTTAAAAATGTAATATCTCGCATACTGAACATAATTTGATCACAACAAAAGTGGCACAACGCATTCTAGACTCGTAAATATTTCATGCGTGCCTATCGACGTGGAGTTCAACATGCGTTCAATCGACGTGGAGTTCGACGTACCGATGTGATCGTGCAGCAGTTGTGCGCGTCATTGCCCCATCAACACGTGAAACACGCACGCGGGACGTGCACGCTGATGCCCATGATTACCACCCGGCCCTACTCATTTTTAAGGGTAAGATCGCACTCATTTTATTATATACTGGATTTTAGGCGGTGCTGTCATCGGATTGATGACAAGTACGCCACGAGGGGGTCCTCGAGGCGTGCGGAAGAGAGGGATGTGAGGCGTACGATGAGCACACAAGTTTACCCAGGTTCGAATCCGCCAGCTTTGGACGGATCCTACTCCTGCTAGCAATCCAGTAATATGGTAGAGCCGGAATATGGGTTACAAGGGTTCGCCTGTGCGAGTTGAGATTGTAGACTATTGGGTGCCCTAAAGGCTCTCCCTAGGATGGCTTATATAGATATCCGGCCTAGGGTTTACAGGGGAGATCTATCTGGCTACGACTAAGAGTCGGTTACAGAGTACATCTTGAACTACAAGTAACACTATGGGCCTATGTCGGTAAGTCTTCTGGGCCTTCCTATAGACGGACTGGACTCCGTCTCTTCTCTCTGACTAGGCCACCCATGAAGCAAAGCACTAACCCGAAGTGGGCCACCCTGGTCAGTGAGGAACTGTGAGGATACCCAGAAAGTATATCCCAAACAGCAGCCCCCGGAAGTCTCCAAGATCCAAAGTCAGATTCATCATCATCTAGCTTGATCTTCGGCTTGCAGAATCTTGAAGGGTTCCTGAAACTTCAAAACAAAAGATACGATACGGGTCTCAAAATAAGACGGACCAATAAATACGTTATTCGGAATTCCAGCTCGAAATTCAAACTAAGCCGGAACTTGGTCTCTGACGTCATCTGACACCAGTCATGGTTAAGTCACGTCACTAGAAGACATTTCCTGTCAGCACGACCGTTGGTGGGTCCGCCTTTCGTGGAACCGAGGCGCCGTTTCAATGCGTGCGTGGAGATCGAGGCGGCATAATCAATGCGTGGGGGCTTCCCAGTTCTTTCCACGACGTGTGGCATGTGTACTGTGACTTTTGCACGAATCTTGGCGCGGTTCGGTGGTTATAAGGGGTGATGATTCCTTTCCCTCATTGTCTTCACCTATTCCCCGTGCCATTTCCTTCTCCTCCACTTCTCCCACGCGCATAGAGCTCCCTTGCCCCCAAAAATTCCTAGCGCCGCCCATCCAAGGTCACCGGCGCACCAGGAAAACGGCTTCCACATCATCTTCTGGCGCAGCAGCGACGGTAGCGACTGCAGCGGCGGCGGAAAAGGAGAGCAATCGCAAGGTCTAGGCTTTTGCTCCGCGTCGTAGAAGAAGAAGGGCTCCTCCGCGTCGGTGACTGGCAGAGCGGCTTCGGTGAAGCCGTCCCCAACCCTCGCAATGGCGAGCGGGTGCACTTCGGCACTCACCTGGACAGAGGTTTATCCTTCCCTCCCTCAGATTTATTTTCTGAGGTGATAGATCATTATAGTGTTCAACTTCACCATCTCCCCTCGAACTCCATCTTAGAGATGAGCGCTTATGCCTCTTTGTGCAAGGGGTCTCTCGGCATTAGGCCGAGTCTCACTCTTTTCCGGTACTATTTTCATGTCCGGAGAAATTCCATCACCGCCAGTAATCCTTACATTACCGGCACGATTAGTTTTTCGGTTAGGCGTGAGCGTGTCTATCCTCGGATTTTAGCTAGTGAGTCGGTCAAACATTGGCCGGCTACCTTTTTCTATCATAAGGATATTCCCGCTCCCGGCAAAGCAACTGCATTGCCGGCTTTCATCGATGGAGCTGCCACGCCTCAAGCATCTTGGGACGAGGTCGCTCCGGCTCTCAACGACGATCTGCTTCTCGCCAAGAGGCGGATTGAATATCTGATGAAGCACAAGGGCCTGAGAGGGTCCGACTTGGTCCAGTGCTGGGTGACACGCCAGATCCAACCTCTCCAGCACCATGGCGACCGACTGATGCATTCCATCACGGCGTCAAAAAAGGACTCCCTCCATATCAGCTCCAAGGCTTTAAAGCCGCAAGATTACATAAGCCAAATCAAATGGATGATAAGGGAGCGGATAGAGAGGAAGATTTTGGAGCTATCCCTGGACATGCATACAACGGAAGACCCTGTAGTGCTGGTAAGCTTTAGCAACAACCCTTTTATGTGTTTCACCTTTAAGTTATTTTGCAATACTGAGATACTATCTTCTTTTCAGCTTGCCGACCTCCCCGAGTCAGAATTAGCTCCTATCGAGGTATATCCTCCCGAGTTTTCTCAGGAGGAGGAATTGGTCCCACTGCCGGACGTTGTGCCCAGGAAGCGCAAAGCTCCAATAGTGGCTATCGGCACAAAGGAAGTGCCAGTTGTAAAGAGTTAACTTTCCTCACAACTTCCACCTTTGTACTTTACTCGTGATTTCTTCCGAGATGTAATGTTCTTTGTTCTAATACCTTCTCAGAGCTGAACAACTCATCAAGGGCAAGGGGAAGGGAACTACTTCAAAGCCCCTGCATCAGACAAAGCTAACTTTGGCTTCTCCTGTCGTGGCTCATCCGACTCCTGCCCCTCAACCTTCTGCAGCACCGGAGATTACTCCATCTCCGACCATAGCAGAAGATCCGGCTCCCTCAATAGGGCCAGCGATCCTTGAGTCGCAGACTGACGTCACCATGGGTGACTCAGGTTTTGATAAGGGTGAACCCTCTTCGGGTAATGATCCCTCGACAGAAGTTTTCACCGATAACCTCCTGAGCAATCCGGGACTTGCCAAATTGGGCTTATCTCGGAAATCTCTAGAGGAGATCCAACGGTTGGCCAAGGAATGCCTTGAACGCCGAACCATTTCTGCCGAAGAAGAAGCACAAGAAGCGGAGGACGTCAAGTACTCTGAACTTCTCAAACAAATCCACCTTCGCGACGAGGGACTAACAGCTGGTGTGTTACCACCTCCACCAGTAATCCCGCTCACCCTTGCCGAGAAGGTTACTACTAAAGTGAACATGTGTCTGAGCAAGCTCACACATGAACATCATGTAAGTAAGAATTCCAACTCACATTTTCCTTTATTGTACTTTATATCATATCCTCTAGCCCCCAGGCATGAAGTTGGATAGACAATCCGGGTTTATGCTTCCTTAGGATGCCAAAGAATGAACTAGTGTAGCCCCCAAGGCTTGTGCTGATGTTAGCTACAATATTAGCCCGAGTCTTTAGTAGACTTCTGACTCTTGGTATTCTGACTTATAGAAAGTTAATTCAGATAACCAGGAATTGTTGAAGAATATATGCAACAAGCGAAGAGAGATCAAAGCTCTCCGACTTGAAAATGCCGAACTAAAAATTTCCAAGGATGAGGCCGAAGGTAAACATTCTGAGACACAAACCTTGTCTTGCATTTTCATAGTCGAATATTTTTGTTGAACTGTTGTTCTTTTGACTTACAGCACTGGTAAAGCAGTCCTGTGCTATGATTGAAGAAGCCGAGAATATGAAGACCTTGGTGGTGGAAAACAAAGATCTCCGTCGAGAGCTAGACCAGCTCAAGGCGGATCATGAGAAGAGCATTGCTCAAGTTCACGAATCCACCTCCATGGACACCGTGGAGCGTGATCGCAAGATTGCACTCCACGAGAAGAAAATCTCGGATCTCAACGATGAGCTATTCAAAGAGAAGGACATTTCTGAGGCGCTCTGGGCTGAACTCTAGAGTCTTCGTGAGGAGAAAACCAAAGTCGATGATGTCATCTTTGTATGTTTCCATCTTTCTGACTTATCTACATTCTTCGACTCTTTCGACGTCAAATTTATTTAACCGTTTTGCATTACATGCATAGGTCCTCTAAACTTGATGGACTCTGCCTCTGCCGAGCCTCGCACCCACCGTCTTACCCAAGTCGGTGATTTGCTCAATGACTTCCGCCAATCCCTCGAGGATATCGGCGAAGTTCTCAAGGTTTCGGATATGCATAGCATGTCCGACTTTCAGGTGCGAGACAAGGCAAAGGAGATGCTGCAGCTTGTCTAGGACTGGAACATGTCCTACGCGCGATCCGGAGCGCAGAACACTCTCACAATGGTCATGAGCCACCATGGAAGCATGGAAATCTGGCAAGTGACCAGAGGGTATTCTACTGTGGACGAAGACGGCCAGGAGCAAGATATCAAAGCCATCATGGACTCCTGCGCTGGATATGGGTGCCACATAGCTGATTTGACCAGCTACGACACTCCCTTCTTCACCTACGTGGACACGCCCCCTTCTCCTTCGGAAGAAACAACTGAAGTTTCCGACGATGATCAAACCATATCGGATTTGAACATCTCAGAATGTTATCAAGCCGAGGCCGATGTATCCAGCGAGCCAGCAGCTCCTACATCTCCTCCTGCATCATAGATAATCAGAAAGAACAGATGTGTTATTCTAAAAACATTATGGGTTTGTAAATAAGTAGTATGATACTTTTGCTAGTGCTAAGTTTTAATTTATCTATTCAGCAGTTTGACTTTGATATTTTATGCCTGAAATGTTTGCATAAGCACTTGTACTTTTTTGTCTGTACTTATTGTTCATCTGGCTTTCCACCTCGTCCCTTTCGTGAGCCGGCTAAACTTTCGGCACGGAAACTTTGCCGAGCAACGGAGCTCAATTGCTAAACCAGTTTAAACTTGGAAACAAAGCCGGCTTCTAGTACCAACAATTCACTACTCGGAAAATACCCGCATCCGGCAATCAGACAAATAACCAAAGTATAGACTAGGAAATATAGATTTATACCCGAAGGTAGCAATTTTAGAATCGGAAATCTAAACTAGAACAAACATGAGCATAAAGTACTTTCAAGTATTCTGGGATTTTCGATTGTGACATGATCATTCGGAAATAAGATGGTAAAAACTTCTCAGAAAAACTTGAGGCAACCAAAACTTTTATTTCTCACAGAACATGTACACATATATGATTACAAAGAAGGATAAACTAAGAATAAAAGGGACGTAGCTAAGCAATATTCCATGGTCTGTCTAACTCATCCGGATTTGTACTGCCTCCAACTCTCTTTCTCTTCTTAGTAGCAGGTCTTTCTTTGACTGGCCACATATCAGTTAGGTAGTATGAACCATTGTGTAATACTTGACTAACCAAGAAGGGACCTTCCCATATCGGGGAAAGTTTGTGCTTTCTTTGTTGCACAAGCCGGAGAACCAAATCGCCTTTATTGAAAGATCTGTTTTTGACTCTCTGGCTATGATACTTGCGTAACTTCTGCTGATAGGCTGTTGATCTCATTTCAGCAACGACGCGAACTTCTTCGACTAAATCGAGATCATTTTGTCGAGAAACCTCGGCATCCTCTTCGATATACGCGACCAATCTAGGAGAAGTGTGAATCAAATCACTAGGAAGAACTGCTTCTACGCCATAGACCAAGAAGAAAGGTGTGTATCCAGTTGACCTGTTCGGAGTTGTTCGTAAACTCCATATTACAGAAGGTAATTCCTCTGCCCAAGCTCCCGCAGCACGTCATAGTGGTGCTTCGAGTCTCAGTTTTAGGCCCTGTAGGATTAAACCATTTGCTCTTTCGACTTGTCCATTAGCTTGCGGATGTGCGACTGACGCAATGTCAAGCCAGATATTTTGTTTGTTGCAGAACTCGGCAAGTTCTCCTATAGAGAAATTACTCCCGTTGTCCGTGATAATACTATGCGGATAACCATACCGGATTAGAACATCTTCGATAAATCGTTTGGTTGTTGCTCCATCACAACTAGTGACGGGTTTAGCCTCAATACATTTGGTGAATTTATCCACCATCACTAAGAGGTGAGTAAATCCACTTGGAGTCCGTTTGAACGGTCCTACCATGTCAAGCCCCCAGACCACAAAAGGCCATGTTATAGGTATTATTCGTGGCTGATCAGCTGGAACGTGAGCTTGTTTGGCGTACTTTTGGCAGCCCTTGCACGTCTTGACCAGCCGTTTGGCATCTGCCTTGGCTGTAAGCCAGAAAAAACCGTGTCGGAAAGCTTTTGCCACTAAAGTTTTGGCTGCAACATGGTGACCACACTCGCCTTCGTGGATTTCTCTTAAGATTTCCACTCCTTCTTCCGGCGATACGCAACGTTGAAAGACCCCAGACACACTCCGCTTATAGAGCTCACAACTAACTATAGTATAGGCTTTTGCTCATCGGATTATCTGCCGGCTCAGAACTTCGTCTTCGGGTAATTTGCCATCTGCCAAATAGTTAAGGTAGGGTTGAGTCCAACTGGGAATTACATCCAGAACTGCTATTAAAGGTGAGTCGGATTTGGTCGGATATTCCTCGTCCACTCCCTTTATTGAGGGAAATTTGAGGTGCTCTAAAAAAGCGCCATCCGGGACCTCTTTCCATGTAGAGCCTATTCGAGATAATGCATCTGCTTCCTCATTTTCTGCCCAAGGGATGTGTTGAACCTCAAACCCTTCGAACGATTTAGATAAATTGTCCACTACAGCTTTATATGCTGCCATGTGATTATTTGATTACAAATATCCGACACTTGCTGAGCAACAAGATCCAAATATCCGTAACAGATCAAACGTCGGATGCTGATATCCTTAGCAATCCGGATTCCATGCAGAAGTGCTTCATACTCGACAATATTATTTGTCGCTGTGAAGTGGATCTGCAACACGTATAAAAGTTTATCTCCTTGGGGTGATTTGAGCACCATGCCGGCCCCGAGCCCCCGCGAGCCTTAGACCCATCAAAATATAGGGTCCAATATTCTGACTCGGGGAGGGTCATATTCTCCTCTGTCTCTGTCCAATCAGCAACAAAGTCAGCAAGGATTTGGGATTTGATTGCTGTCTGAGGTTTATACTCAATATCAAAAGCTGAAAGCTCTATGCCCCATTTGGCGACGCGTCATGTGGCGTCACTGTTGTTGATTATATCTCTCATCGGAGCTGTGCTCACCACGGTAATTGGATGTTCCTAAAAATAATGTCGTAGCTTACGCGATGCTAAGAACACACCGTAAGCTAACTTTTGATAGTGCGGATACCGCTGTTTCGATTCTGTTAAGACCTTGCTGAGAAAGTAAGTCGGACACTGCACCAAGTGTTCCTGATTTTCCTCCGGTCTCTCAACTACCATGATGATACTGATGACTTTGTTTGTCACAGCAAGATAAAGCAACATCGGTTCCTGTGGTTCCGGGGCTATAAGGATGGGAGCAGATGAGAGTACTGCTTTCAGGTCTTGTAGTGCAGCTTCAGCTTCGTCGGTCCATACAAAATCCTTGGTCTTTTCCAGGAATTTCTATAATGGTGCAGCTCTTTCACTGAGCCGGCTTACAAACCGATTGACTGCAACGATGCAACCAGTTAGTCTTTGTACGTCCTTTAGGCGAGTTGGCCTGGAAATATTGAGTATAGCCTTGATTTTGTCTCGGTTCACCTCTATGCCTCTTTGAGACACGATAAAACCTAACATTTTTCCGGCTGGGATACCAAAGAAGCATTTCTTCAGGTTAAGCATTATGTTGTATTTTCGTAGATTGGCGAACGTTTCCTCCAAGTCGGAAATTAATGTTTCCTTCTTTTTGGACATCACCGCAATATCATCCACATATGCATGTACATTGCGTCCGATTTGATCGTGGAGGCAATGCTGCATTGTACGTTGGTACGTAGCTCCTGCGTTTTTCAGCCCAAAGGGCATCGTAACGAAATAGAAGGTTCCGAAGGGGGTTATGAATGAAGTTTTGACTTTGTCAGATTCCTTCATCCGGATTTGGTGATAACCGGAATATGCGTCGAGAAAATAGAGGAGTTCTGAGCCTGCCGTAGAATCGATAACTTGATCAATCCTAGGTAGAGCAAACGGATCTTTGGGGCAAGCCTTGTTCAAGGCAGTATAATCAACTTACATCCTTAAATCAGTGGTGTCCTTTTTGGGGACCATTACAGGATTGGCCGACCACTCAGTGTGGATGACCTCTTCTATGAATCCGGCTAACTCGAGCCGTGCTAGTTCCTTAACTATTACCTTACGCTTTTCATCACTGAAACATCGTAAGGACTGTTCGACGGGTTTAGCGTTCGAGTTTACATTTAAAGAGTGCTCAGCAAGTTCCCTAGGTACTTCAGTCATGTCAGATGGCTGCCATGCGAAGATATCTTGATTTGCTTTGAGTAACTTGACGAGTGCGCTTTCCTATGAGCTATCTAGGCTTACACCTATCTGGGTCACCTTGGAGGGGTCATCATCCTTCAATGGCGTCTTCTTCGTGTCTTATGATGCCTTGAACTCCGGATTCGGCTTTGTCACCTCCTTCTTCGTTGCGGGCATCTCGGACGGATCTATGCTCTTCTTGATCTCCTGGTACTCCTAGGCATGCAATACGGCTTCAGCAAAGGCGGCATTTCCATCCTCGCACTCTCGCGCTTTCTTCGGGTCTCCCCTGATGGTGATCACGCTGTTGGGACCTAGAATTTTCATAATATTGTAAATGTAACATGGACGAGCCATAAAAGCCCAGTAAGCCAGACATCCGAATATAGCGTGGTATGCGCTATTGAACGGGACCACTTCAAATGAAAGTGCCTCCGTCCGGTAGTTATTTGGAGTTCCAAAGGTAAAATCCAAAGTGATTTCCCCCAGGGAATTTGCTTGTCTTCCTGGGACAACCCCGTGAAAAATCACAGAGCTGTGGTTCAGCTGGGTCTCCGAGGTCTACATCTAGCGTAGCGTTTCGACATACGGAATGTTAATGCTATTGCCGCTGTCCATGAGAGTCTTGGAGAAACCATAGCCGTCAATAAGTGGATTGACGACTAAGGCGTATTTTCCTCGCCTATGCAACTTAGGCGGATGATCAGCATGGTCAAAGGTGATTGCCACTTCCGACCAGTCCAAAAACTGCGGGACAGCTGGAACTGTTGCATTGAGCTCATGTAGAACTGCTTTCTTGACCTTTGCTGGTTGAGATCCGAGGAAGGTGACGTAAGTGTCTTTTTTGGTCAGAAATTTTTTCTTCCCTTCCGGCTTGGGGTTTGAAGCATCAGCTTCCTCCATGTCGGAATCTTCCTTGGTCTCTTTATCCTTTTCGGGATTCTTCTTTCCCTTCTTCCGCTTAGCCCTGTAGCCAGCAGTATCATCTCTTTTAATGTCGTCATTAAAACGACACTCGGCGTTTGTGTGGGACGAACCCCCATTGGCGTCTAGGTGATGCACACATGGGTTATTGGCAATGTCGGCCCAACAGTAGGTTTTGCCAGGCTGCTGGTCTCCTTTACCTTGAACTATTGACGTCCCACGACCGTGTCCGCGGCCACCGCCACGTCCTCCTCCTCCAGACCCAAAAGTAGCAGTTACCACTATCGTTTCCGTGTTGGGCTTTTCTTCCGAGGTATTCTTGCGCTTCTGAGCTTGTTGCTTTGGTTGTTTTGCCGACTGTGGCACAGCTAGGGCATTAAGTAATCCCTATGCATCGTCGTCAGCATCTGCATACTTGCTCGCTGTTTCTATCATCTCTCCCAAATCAGTGACTTTCTCGCACTTCAAGCGATGACGTAGTAGACCAATTGGGAGACCTACAATGAAAGATGCAATCGCAGTTTGATCGTTTACTCCTTCACAGGAGTTTTTGGTGTCGATCCATCATCTGAGATAGTCCCAGCAAGTTTCTCCGGCTTTCTGGGTGCAACGTTGTAGGTCTCCTACCGTACAGGGCCTCCGGTATGTGCCTTCAAAATTCCGAAAGAACGCACTTTGCATGTCATGCCAGTTGTGGATGGTGTTCTCTGGAAGTTCATTGAGCCATGATCGTGCCGTCTTCTGCAACATGAGGGGGAGATATCGGGTTGCGACCAGGCTGTTTCCGCCTTTGGCGATACAGCAAGCTTGGAAGAAATCCTGGAGCCTAGTATCTGGCCGAGCTATACCGTCGTAGGCTTGAATATGTCTTGAGATAGCAAATCCTTCTGGGAATTTTGTAGCTCTTATCCGTGGTCCGAAGCACTTTGGGCCTACGTATATATCATCGTTTTCATAGCGCCGTGCCTCTATGTTGGAATTAATCCTGTGCCTTGTGTCACTTGGGGATAAAGATCGTCCCGAATGTCGGCTATGGCTGCGGTGCCTTGGAGCCGGACTTCGGCTTCTGCCACCACCTCCTCTACCACGACGTCCTCCTTGGTCTCCTTGGGGGCCGTTATGATGGCTACTTGGTGGGGAAGGTGGAGCAGCTGGGTTGTTTCCGGCTGATCGCCAGCCTCCGTCTGGAGCGTCATTATTCCAGTTCTGGGGAGGATCTTCATTGTGACGAGCCCCCTGCCGGTTTGACTCGGCACGGTGTCCGTCATTCCTTCGTCCGTCAGCCGGACGACTTGCATGCCTAGGAGGTGGCATTGTTTGTCGGTCCTCCTCCCGACGTTTCTCTTTATCTTCTTCCCTGCGATCCTTCGACTCTCGCTGGGGAGGATTCTTTGGATTCAGTGCAGCAATTGCCTCTTGTTTCGCAACTGGGGTAACATTACGCCAGTCACGTGCAGTTTTGTGGTGCTGTGCTGAAGATCCGGTTCTTGAGTAGTTGTCTTCCCTACAGTCGGAAAAATGATGCTGTTCCGGAATATGTTGGGGTCTTACGTCAGCCCAGGCTGGATCTGTGCGACATTGGTCAGAATGGGAGACCAGTTTTTGGCTTCCGGACAGGGCGACCTTTTGCTGCTCCAGACCCTTGTTGAGTAGTTTAATGCCCAATCAGACCTGCTTTGGGCCTGGATTAGCAGATAGGATTTCTCGAGCCACAACGGTATTCTGTACTGGTTTTGGATACACCCAATCCCCATTGCTCTCGCGCCGAGGCATCCCATGTTCTCCTCCAAAGAGGACTTTGTGAATCTGCGGGAACTGGTCGTCATGGGTATGACGTTTCCTGGTCTTCTGATGTTGCCTAAAGTTATACTTTTCCGCAGTTGCCATGCGTTTCTTTTCTTCCTCGAGATTTTTGGCTTTATCGAGGAGTGCTTAGCGACGTGCTTCTAGGGCTTGGGCCCTTTCGTCCAGCTCCTCAGCAGTAAGTTCTGCAGATGTAGGAATAGGTGTGGTTAATGCAGCATCGATGAGTTTACGTGCACCTTCAGTGATCACATGTCCGTCCACTGACTCTTCTTTGGGCTCGTCTGGGATAAGTGCTCCATCCAAGTCTTCCTCATGTTCCTCGGCAATCACCTCCTCCGCCGGAGGGTCTTTTGCCAGGGTCTTGTTCTTCTTGTTCTTCTTCTTTGCCTTCTTGGCAGCGCTGGTAGCAAAGACGACTTTGGGGCCGTTTCCCAGAGTCAAACTTTGATCGGTACTTTCGACCATTTGGTTCTCGGGATCATCTCCGAGATCCATATTGTCTTGTGCTTTGGGAGAGCTTTCTCCGGATCCTTCGTCCATGTCTTCTCCCTCTGCAGCAGCTGTGGAGTTAACCTCCTCTTCATATTCCGCGGAGAACTTCCGGAAATCTGCCGACGTCACATCCGAAGATGCCGGTAGTTCGATGCTTGTTCCGATAGCCTCCAGCATAGAGTTGGTGTTGTCTCCAGCATCAGCGGAGCCGGATCCAGATCCACATATCCGACAAAGTGCGATGCGCCCCTCCTGAGATAACTGCAGTCTTCATAATAGGCTTCATCGAAACGCCTGATGGTCTCGAGGATTTCATCTACGCCTGAGTTTTGCATCATCATGCGTCTTAGTGTGTATCTCAGGAAAGGCCTGTTCGTCCCGGCGTCATCAGAGCCAGAACCAGCGTTGTTGCTATGCTCTTCCTGGATTTCGACTTCAGCGGGTGGGTCGATCTGGGATTCGGTCTCTCCAGGGAGATCCACTCCAGATTCAACTTGGACCGCCAGGTCTGCTTCAGGCTCAGATTTATCCACTACCTCCGCATCTGGTGCGGGCTGGGTGGGATTAGAGTTTTCTGAGATCCGGAACTCTGCCGCCTCCGCGGACAAAGGGGACCCAGAAATTTCTTCTGCCTCTATCATCACCGCTGGGGTGGTGGGACCGGTTCAGCAAAGCCGATGTAAACATCGATCTCGCCAAAAGATATGATGGTGTACGTGGTCACGGCTTCCCTAGCCAGAATCCAAGTCTCGTCGAGGATGATGAGAGGGACGTCACTTGCATAGAGGATGCGACCGACGGCGATAGTTTTGCCGATTCTGATTCTTGCAGATTCTGCCCGGAACACAGATCTGAAGCTCACTTGCCCCACGGTGGGCGCCAACTGTCGTCAGATTGATGAAAAGTACGCCATGAGGGGGTCCTCGAGGTGTGTGGAAGAGAGGGGTCTGAGGCGTACGGTGTTCCGGGACGGTGAGCACACAAGTTTACCCAGGTTCGAATCGGCCGGCTTTGGACGGATCCTACTCCTGCTAGCAATCCAGTAATACGACAGAGCCGGAATATGGGTTACAAGGGTTCACCTGTGCAAGTTGAGATTGTAGACTATTGGGTTCCCTAAAGGCTCTCCCTAGGACAACTTATATAGATATCCGGCCTAGGGTTTATAGGAGAGATCTATCCGGCTACGACTGAGAGTCGGTTACAGAGTACATCTTGAACTACAAGTAACACTATGGGCCTATGCTGGTAAGTCTTCTGGGCCTTCCTGTAGCCAGACTGGACTCTGTCTCTTATGACTGGGCTGCCCGTGAAGCAAAGCTCTAACCCGAAGTGGGCCTCCCTGGTTAGCGAGGAACTGTGAGGATAGCCGGAAAGTATATCCCCAGCAGGCGCTAAAGACCATTGAACTCTCCATCGCAATAAAGACAAGTCCCATCAATTCTCTATCCCTAGCTTCTTTGAGAAGGTAAACCGTACACAATGGTCTTGTATAATAGTAGTAGTACTACTAGACCACAGCCTGTACTCTTTGACTCTTCTCCCACACTAATCATAATCTTCTTCCTCCTGCCGCCACCTCCCTCCCCCTGCAAGCCATGGCTCCCCTGAGGAGAGTCCGGTCGACCATCCTCGTGGAGAAAAAGGAAAGAGCTTGCTGCCAGACAGTTCTTTCTCTACTAGCCCCTCAAGCCCCCTCTCAGTGAGGCCCAATCTCCCCCGACAGTGGCACCGAATGTTCTAGCAGGCGAGGGCTCCTCCCGGTATGGTCTTCTTGTTCTACGTCTTCTCCATCATGATCTTATTCTGCTTCTTCTTGTTTTTCTTCTTCTTCTTGCTCTTGCTCTTCTATATATTATAGGCCGTCCATGGAGCCAGAATCCACCACGACGGAGGCGTTGCAGGACTCGTTCAGTCCCGTTCCACGTCTCAGCGAGGTAGCAAATCTCCACACTATTATTTCTCTGAGTTGTAATGTCGATTTCTTAGATTGTGTCCGCCTCGCATTGGTTTTTTTTTGCGAGTTGTATTAGTTTTCATGATGATGACTGGATCTCTTGGTCTTTCCTTAATACCGATGTTCATAGATTCAATGGGGATTTTGTGATTAGGATTAGTTTATCATTATTATGACTGGATCGTTAGGTCCATTTTTAATACTGCTGTCCATAGATTTAATGGGGATTTTTTTGATTTATATTATTATTCACCTGGAACCTAGAGTGTAATTATAGAGTTTCTATTTCAATTAACAGGAACGATGCAGCGATCGAAGGTCGAGTACCGTGACAAGGTGGCCGCGATCAGTGCCAAGATTTACAACCAACAAGAGCTTGCATGCTCCCTCACCCAAGCTAATGAGAGCCTACTCAAGCGATTATCTAGGCAGAAGGAGATCTCGCTAGATTTTGCATGTGACATCATGAGGCTATAGAAGTGCTCGACCGTAACTTGAACAGGCAAGAACAAGCCATCAAGATAATTCAACAAGCTCATGGAGGAGAAGAAGAATCTCGAGAAAAGGTGCACCCTCCTGCAGGATGAAGTCACCGAGGCACTCAGAGGACGCATTGAGGAAACCAAGGCTACCATCTGAGCCTACCATGACAGGAACCGTTGCCTGGATGCAGTGAAAGAGATGAAGGAGGACATGAGCATAGGGATCACCGTACTCGAGGGTGTTCGGAAAGAGAACGAGGAGCTAAGGGCTTGTATGGAGGTGTATTGGAGCAATTCCCAAATCTGATTCCCGTTAGAGGGGCACAAATATCAGTTCGTGCTCCACTATTTTTGTAATATTTAGGGTTCATGGAGCAATGCCCAAGTCTGATTCCCATTATCGAGTACAAGAAGAGAGAATCCTAGGGCAACTCCTTATCTATCTGGACATGTGTAGGTGTTAATGTTCATGAATGGACACCATGAGCTCTTTCCATTCTGTATCTAGACATGGGTTTCTGCATTATGAGTTTTCCACTACTATTTGGTGACATAGGAAAAACCCACAACACACTAAACTGTAGTTAAATCTTATTTGTCTTTGAAATTAAAATTATGACACTGCCACTAGTCGATTCATAAAATGTTGATTAGTCCTAGATTGCTTCTTCCTTGAAATTATGTCAGTGCCAGTAGTCGATTCAGTTAATTATGGAAACTAACCACCTTGTCCTGGTGAACTGAACAAACCATACTATATATTTTTGTTGCAGGGAAAGAGGTGAAAGCTCAACCAGGACCTGGCGACCTGGCTAAATG
This sequence comes from Avena insularis, assembly GCA_023614405.1. Lineage (NCBI taxonomy): Eukaryota > Viridiplantae > Streptophyta > Magnoliopsida > Poales > Poaceae > Avena > Avena insularis. The sequence goes on from CM042692.1 coordinate 309,329,807, forward strand.
ACAAGATAGCCATCCAAAGGGAGAAGCAGAATTCCCAGAAGATGGCCTTTGACCACCTGCGTGTTGAAGTCACGGTCCTTTTTGACAAGTGCCAGAAACTGAAGGAGGTAAATGCCGGCTGGGAGAAACTTCACAGGGAAGGTCGCACCTCGGCTAGTAAGAAGACGGAGATCATGAAAGGGATCATGAAGGAAAATCGTATGGTTATGGACCAACTTCTCGAATCCTTGACGAAGCGCTGAACCTGCAGTAGGCACACGACAAAGTATTGAAGGAGCCGGCTGATCTTAGGGAGGAAAACAAGTAGCTCCGGGCCAGGCTCGCTTGAACCCAACTTATGTCTATTTAGTACTGAACTGCCAGTTTTATCCTCTGTAGTGGTGATTTTGTAAACGTGAACTTAACTCTATGCACGATATGTGTTTCCGTCTGAAATTAATTTGCTCGAGGATTGAGTTTGGATTAGTTAAGAAAGTGAAACTGCAAGTCTTACAGTTAACTAGTTTCAGGCATTGGCACATCATAAATTATTCATCTCGAATTATTCATAACTAGATCGCAATGCAGTACTCTAGCTTCTCCTTGTGTTCCCTAAGCTGATCCTTCTCCTTTTCTGCATTATGAATCAACAATCTGTGACTACCCTGAAGCTTATTTGCAGTTCCAATAACCAAGCTCCCATTGATTCTCTCACTTAGTTCTGACTACAAATTCTCTATTTCTTGTTCAAGCTCCTTATTTCATACCGACGGCTTGTAATTTCTTTCAGCTGCATCACAAGCATCAGTAAATCTCCTCGACCTTTCCAACTCATACATCTCCCATAACTGGTCCAAACATTTCTTAAGTGCATCTGGCCACTCAAGATCCACCCGCTCTACTACTTTACACACTAGGCCAACCTAAAAAAAACACACTATCATGTTATGAACATACACGATACACTTTTCTTCATGTCACCGTTGCACATAATGTAAACAAACCTGATTTGTACAGCCCAAAAACCTCCTCCCAGTGTTACTGCCTTCGAATACAACATATCTCCTCAGTTTTAGCCCATGGTCACATGGTACTTCTCCATCGAGATCTAGGTCCTCCCATTCGGAGTCATAGATCGTCCGTGGTACCTATAAGCAAACGCAAAGCTAGAATTGAACACGATTGCATGCACATATGGAGCTCAGATCAAGGGATTTACCAATGCCTAACCCTAGCTCGAAGAAACATAGGAACTCACATCATGGAAGGAGTACTCGATGTTAGAGAAAAGGTTTTCACTGCTCGACTAGTCGTCCTCGTCGTTCCAGGATAGCATGGCGAATGTGTCGGCGCGGCAACAACGTCGGCGTCAGTGACGGTGAGGAGAGAGAGAGAGAGAGAGAGAGTTTGAGAGAGAGCAAAAGAGTGGCGAAAGTGAAGTGCGTCACCGCTGCAACAATGACTAAATTGGCATGTTATAATAGTTTAATGGATACCATGCTCTTTCCCTTGATTACTGTCTCCTACCTAATAGGGTTTCTCTTCATACATTCTTATTTCAAATATTAAACCTATACTCCCTCCATCCCAATTTCATTTCCTAAGGAAAACATACCAGTATATTACATCATCTAAAGAAACAAAATCATGGCAACTACAAGGTACTTATGCATCACTTGTTCAGTCATGGTTTCACAAAACGTTACATTACAATCTCTCAACAAACATAATCACAGAAACAAGTATATTAGATCAACTGAAGAAACAAAATCATGTCAACTACAAGGTACTTACGCATCACTTGTCCAGTCATGGTTTCACAAAACATTACATTACAATCTCTCAACAAACAAAATAACAGAAACAAGTACAGTACATCATCTCAAGAAACATAATCATGTCAACTACAATGTATTTATGCATCACTTGTCCAGTCATGGATTCACAAAACATTACATTACAATCTCCCAACAAACATAATAACAGAAACAAGTACAGTACGTCATCTCAAGAAATATAATCATATCAACTATAATGTACTTATGTCTTATTACAACAACGATGGTTTCAGTGAGTGACATGTCCAAAAATCTTAACATCTTGCACAACATTATATCACAATCTCTCAACAAACATAATCACAGAAACATGGTCTAAATGTAATCAATGTTACAAATACAGGCAGGGGAACCCCGTGGTCCATATGATAAGCGTAGGGTAGCATCTCTCATCAGATCTCATCAACGTCGATCACCTCATTCTGTCTAGGCACTACAGGGGCCTCTACATCCACTATAACCTGTTCAACAACATCAGAAATGGTACCAAGGAAGAACACCTTCCTGGTTCGCTTCTTTTGTCGCATAATCTGCATAAGATCTCCAGTATCTGAAACCTCTGAATTCTTGCCTCTTATGATGCCACCACCAGATTTGTGCCATCTGCTTAGGGACAATACTGATTTCCTTACCGATCATCTCTCTCATTTGATCAAGAGTTATGTTTTTGGAATCGATAGTGATCTCGACAGTACATGACGAAACTGGCTTATTAACTCCCTCATCAAGTTTTGCCATGTATGAATCCACCTCTAAGTGTATATTGAACTTATCTAGATCAGCATCTATTGGTCTGTAGTCTCTAGGAGCCGAAGCTCTAGCGGCAAGATCTCCAGCATCTACATACATATCATCAATCATTGCTTCAACTTTCACCTTACGATCAGCTGCACAACACTCCCAAAACATCTAAAGCTCATGGGAGTGCTCAATTTACATATAGGTACCATTCATGTTGCGCCACACCAATTTTGTCCTCTGTCTAGAACCCTAGGGAATCCTAGCATGAAGCATATCTACCAGCTGCGAAACAGACACAACCTCTTTGCAATCCACAAGCAGATACACATCTTGCGCGAACACAACCCTCTCGCAACCAAAATCTAGTTTTGCAGTGTACTGGCGAACATGAACTATGAACTCATATAGGTCCCTTGTATCAAAGTTGTGCCTAATTTGATTAAAAGGGGAATTTTTTAGTTCATTCGATTCTCTTATGCCATAAATAATCTACTTGTAAGATAAGGCACAGATAAGAAAAACTCACCCCTTGCTCTTCTCCCGGGTTTTTTCTTCGAGATCTGGGTGCTACATACGCCCACCGGAGCCGAACAATCCACTGAGGGCCTTGCTTTTCTCTTCAACCCGCTACTCGTAGGTACCTTGGGAGCAGAATCCTTATTGACATCCTCGCTAACCGGGGCTGCAAACATTGCCACTGCTTCGCGTTGAGCGCCAGACTCTGGCCCTGACGGACCTGAATCATTCAGCGACGTAGCTACAACCTTCGCCTTGCAAGACATGCTGGGCCGCTGATACCTTCGATCCGGATTATGGATGTAGTATAGCTCTTTTTCCCTAGTAGACCTAGGTTATCGAATCCACGGGAAGCGAATGCATAGTGAAGTTACTTTAACGAACCTTCGGGAGTTTTAGAATTCCTTTTGTGTTTTTACCTTACCAGTAGCTTGCGTCTTTTTGTTGTTGTCGATGATGGAGAGAGGGCCTAGGGCGTTTGGTTTCACCTCTACCTGTGCAAAAACATCTGATGGAAATAAAAGATAGAAATAAAGTATGCGTGTACTTGTTAGAGCAAGATAAATTATATGTGTGTGCAGTGCATCCATAATTGCTATTGCCTCCGCAACCGCTTATAGCAATAACCTACTAGTCTCATCCATAGAAGAAAGAGAACTAATGATATGCATAGTGATGTCACCGTTACTCCCAAAAAAATCCGTCACATACAGCCGTACTACCCCTTCTGTCACTAGGGTTCCCAACCTGCAGATCAGTCATCACTCATACTCCCTATACCTGGCTCAATCTTTAGGGTCTTGGGTACCTGACAAGTCCTTAGATTGAGGCAAGAGAGCATACAATAATCATCATGTCATACAAACTAATACACGATCCCATCTATGATAAATCACATGCACAATTGCTACATGGCTAGGCCGAAGACCTTAGCCTAAAGAGAATTACTCACACATAGAGATGAGATCAACAACCATAAACATTGTAATGAAAATCATAAGATTGATAGCAATAGTCTTACAATGTCGCTAATCATAGAAGAGATCTACTATTATAAGTGGTGTAAGATGGCTATGGAAATGGAGAAGGGTTTGGAGATCTAAGGCAACTTTTTGGCGGAGTCTGGCTTCTTCGGGGTGAGGTGAGCGTTAGACCGAGAGGTTTTCCCGTCGCCTGAGGCTTCTTTTTATAGGGGTCCCTTCACGAAAGTTGTTCTGTTTGACCTAACGGTGGCGGCGCCAACTATACGACCAGAGCTATACGGTCGGAATTTTTGCTCCGGCTGTATAGTTGGTCGTTACGGCGTCTGCCTTCGTTGGACGGCTCCAGGTTTCTTCTGGCTGAAGGAAATCTCGTATCTTCGACTTTAATGTAGTGATTCCCTCCTTTAAACAACATTATCTGCACAGGAAAAATACAAGAACAAAGGATTGCATACCCCTCTGAATATTAGCATTAGTGGCAGGGTTTAGAGAGATATTTCATCAAAAATATGATTAATATCTAGTTTAAATGTGGACGTAGATGGCTATATTTCAGAGCCATCAACCTCCACAAGCTTAAACTTGATCGTCCCGAGCAATAAAACCAAAATAAAAAAGGAACTCAACATTTAAACTGAAATAACGAGATGGTGATCTTACTCATGATTAATAGTCTCATGTTTTCTCCACTTCATAAATCTGAAAAATTTCAGCATAGATAGAGTAATGGCAAGCATATCATATGGGTTTCATGCATCCTTATAGCGCAGCAAAATTATTGTAAACATGGATGATTCAAATGAGTAAACTTTATTCCATGTCAAGTAATCAACTCATAGGCTTGCATTTGAATAGTAAAGTATAATCATGTAAATTAAGAGTGTGAGAGTTGTCATGAAAAGCATATATACTAGAGTAACTCAATTCTCCCACATCAATGAATCAAGACTTTGAAAGCACTAGTTTTCTATTCATTGTCCTTCAAGAATTTCAGTTTTTAAGTAATTGTGAGCATGCCAAAAAAATTATTAGTTTATCGGGCTATGATGGACACTCGTGGCATCACTAAGGTTTTTGTTCCTTTTGCATAAGGATTACTCATAATAGCCAGAGGAGTGATTCCATCATGATTACAGCTACCCGGGAATGCCAAGAATCTTACCCACTATAGCATTGCTGCTACAAGTGTTTAATCAACTCATAGCCAAAATCTAGGAGTTTCCTCCATGAAGATCGTTCGTAGGCCGGTGGAGTTGTTGGCATCCCATGAAGTTTGACACGCATAAAGCTATATCATTCTTATGATTAACAAGTCAAACTTTGGCATGCTCACAAAAACCGCTAAACATTAATTCAATCAAACAAATCCTTTCAAAGAGAGCTATCAAGTCAATTAATATTTTTAGTGGTGTTGAGTGTCTCTAGAAATAAGCCTTCAAGACTAAGCACTACAATACCCAAGCCTTCAATTGTGAGACTTTTTATTATTAAAATTGTTTAGTAATTTTTAGGCAAGACTCGGTTAATTATGAGATCTGGAACAAAATGAGCCCAACTAAATACCCATGCAAACGACAATCTTACTATGATACAAAGACTCACTCCACCAATATAATATCTCAACATTCACTACTAACTAGCATGGGTTTCTCAAACTTCAAAAGTGGGGAGTCATAAGGCATACCTCTCATGTTTGGTTCCACTTCTCTTCCTTTTTTATTTGTTTCTTGGATACTTGAAGTCGATCACTCTCCTGCAAATATACGAAGACCTCGAGGCAGAAAGAAAAGAAAGAGGGAAAATAAGGAAAAATGGAGAAATCTTTTTGTGATTTTTAAGAGAGGGAAATAAAAGAATAGAAAATTGGCGGCAAAGATCGACTAGAAAATTTCGAAAGCAAATTGAAAGAACTAAAAATAAAGTGTTGGGGAAACCAACATGAGTGCTTATAAACTCAAATAAAAACGTAACCTTGAAATAAAATAAAAGCAAATGAACGGCGAATAAAGATACATGAGGAAACTTCTCCAAGCTTAGGGTTTTGCAAGCCCTTCAAATCATTGTGGTGGCTGAATAAATTCGTTACTCCAGTTCGCGAATTGAGTTGAGAGGTTACTTGTTGATTCTTGGAAGTTCAAAGAGAGGTTGTGCATCCTCTCCATAGTCCCTCCAAGTCCTTAGAAATCTTGGTATGTGGTGAACCGGGTTTGTGGCTTCTCCTCTTGATGAGGAACTTCTTGCTCCTCCTCTTGGTCCTCATCCTCCTCAGGAATCTCCTCCCCGTGTTGGTGCTGCTCAACCCGCACATCATATAGCAAACTTCCTTCCTCGATAGAGAAAAGACCATTAGGCAAAGGAGCAGGGTAGATACGCCCAGCTCCAGCAATATGCAGGTAATAAACACCACCTCTCCCAGTGAGCATTCCACAGGCCCTCAAGGTGGAGAAACCAACACGTGTCTCACCTAGTATAGGTTGCAACTCACCTAGATCGATGTCTAGGGCAGTGGCAAGCACGGTGATGACGCCTCCTCCTGTGATTGGCCCTTGGCTTTGGGAGGCTTGGTTCTCTAGGTAGCGCACAAGGATGGCGCCCAAGTTGAGTGATAGGTTGCAGTTGATGTAAGCAGCCTTTGCAAGGACTAGGATGTCCTCCTCGTTGAGTCTCGTGAACTCATTACATGCCTGCAAGGTGTTAGCAATAACATAGAACAAATTGCAAATTGCAGGATGTTGAATATTCTTCCCCTTGTTCGCTCTACTAGTGAACCTCATTCCATTATAGTATTGATCGGGGGGAAGGAATTAAGCCAGTAAAGGATGCGCGTACAACATGAACATCATTTTTTGGCAAATTAAAGCATGCACACCATTCATCTAACGTTAAGGTGTAGTTGTTGTTCATTAGGCAGAAAGAAATAGTATCCTCTCCTTGCCATAGTTTAACGGTGCTTTGCAATGAACTTAGGAATTCAATGGTTAAGCGGCGATAAGTAGGTACATCATTGTACACAAAGTTTTGCAGGCTAGCTCTATTGCAAAGTAAATTAAAGTCATCAGAAATACCGAATTGGTTCAATATAATGGGGCAAGCCCACTTGGTGGCCTTCACTTCGCGGTTCTTGATCTTGTTGAAGCATTCGCGATGGGCCTCATCCCTGAACCGTATCCCCATGCGTTCCTAGGTGATTGCCCGAGAAGCGCTACCGGTGGCACGGGCATGAGTTTGGCTCCTTGTGTTCATCTTCTAAAATATTGAAGAAAGGCAAAAAATAATTTTTTTGATCCAACAACAGTAAGTATAATATATTCCTCATCTAAACACACTAAAGAATCTCCTCAAGATAATAATCTAGGCAAAAAAATCATGGCAATTGGTTCATAGTAGGTCTCACCCTAGATTGATAATGACAATAGATCGAAGATGAATTTGCAAAAAGTAATTGGAGAATCAGAGGAGAAACATACCGTAGATCATCTGTGTGCGTGGAAATCGAACGAAATTGAGTAGAGATGAAGATCCCTTGAGGTTTTGAGAGAGTTTGGAGGTAGAAGAAAAACAATTGAAGTTTTGGAGTTGGGAGTACCTTCCCGTGCGATTTTATGGTTGGACGCAACTATACGGGCGCAACTATACAAGTGGAACATGCGTTCCGGCTGTATAGTTGGCGTTCTATCAAAATATTAGGTCTTCGTGCTAGCGGCGCAGCTATACAGACGCAACTATACGGGCGGAACAAAATGTTCCGGCCGTATAGTTGGTCGTTAAACTGTCTGTCTCTGCGAAAGAAAATTTGCAAAGGCATAGATATCTATACGATCGGAACTATACGGCCAGAATTTTTATTCCCGCCATATAGTTGGTCGTTAAACTCCCAGTATATATGAAAAGAAATTGTACAGAGCCATTGATATCTATACGACTGGAACTATATGACCAGAATTTTTATTCCTTTCGTATAGTTGGTCGTTAAACTCTCAGTATATATGAAAAGAAATTGTACGGAGCCATTGATATCTATATGGCCGGAACTATACGGCTGTAATTTTTATTCCCGCCGTATAGTTGGTCGTTAAACTCTCAGTACATATTGCAGCAAAAAAATTCGATGGCAAAGATAACTAAACGACCGGAACTATATGGCCGGAATTTTTATTCCCACCGTATAGTTGGTCGTTAAACCGTCTGTATGCATGATACGTCCATTTTGCATCACTATTCTATGTCTTAATTCACTATTATTCATTGATATATTTCATATTGAGAGGTGATACTTATGTTATTTCATCTATTTTGCATGGTTGATGACTTTTGGAGCATGGATCGCTGCAGTCAGGATTCTGATGGAAAATGTGTTGTTTGGAGGCAAAATTCGCGAAGATCAGAAAATCCGGGAAAATATACGGAAAATTCTATTTTTCCAGAAGACTAAGGAAGCAAGAAGACAGAGTGGAGATGGGCCACAGGGGGCCCACACCACCCCATGGCGCGGGCAGGCCTAGGTGTTGATTACTCTTTGTAGTTGACGCTATTGAGTGAACCATTGAATTATTGTTTAGGTTCAGATTGTTATACATCATTATTCCATCTCGGATCATGATCCATATGATGTCTTGTGAGTAGTTCGTTTTGTTCTTGAGGACATGGGAGAAGTCTTGTTGTTACTAGTGGAGTTGCGTTGAGAAAGATTCAATAGATTGTTATTTAAGTTGTGGTGTACTTCTTCTAGTGGTGTCATGTGAACGTCGACTACATGACACTTCACCTATATGGGCCTAGAGGAATGCATTGTGTACTTGGCTACTAATCGTAGGGGTTGCCGGGGTGACAGAAACCTGAACCCCCATTAGGAAACCATTGCACAAGGGACGTAAGGGTCTTAGAGTTTAAAGCTGTGGTTAGGTTTCTACCTTAATTACTTTCTTGTACTTACGGATGTTTGAAAGGGGTATAATCACAAGTATGTATTAGTCTTGAATGGGGCGGTACATTATCACATGTTCACCCACACAACACTTAGCAAGCTAAAGAAGATTAATCAACTATATGAAGCGAAAGCACTTGACAATCTTCCCATGTGTCCTCGAGAACGTTTGGTCATCTTAAGTAATACAACCGGCTTGTCCTTTGCTGCATAAAGGATTGGGCCACTTGCTGCATTTATTCCTACTGTCTTTTATTTACTCGTACTTTGTTTACTTGCTTTATTGAAAACCCCTAAAAACCCGTTTGCTAAGTATTTGCAGAGAATTCCTGATCCATACCACTAGATAGCACCTTCTGCTCCTCGTTGGGTTCGACACTCTTACTTATCAAAAATACTGCGATACACCCCCTATACTTGTGGGTCATCAAGACTATTTTCTGGCGCTGTTGCCGGGGAGTGAAGCGCTATTGGAGAGTGGAACTGGTAAAGGAAACTTCTACTGTGAGTATTTTTTACTTCTGCTAGTCGCTTTATTTTCGTTATGGATAATTCACTGAGCTTCTTATTTGGTAATGCTACTACCACTGCTAAGGTAGTAGATAAGCCACCACCTACTGAGAATGATGTTTTCAAAATACCTACAAGAATCATTGATCGTGTTATGGATAACTACTATGTTGGGGATGGAATTGTCCATCCCAGTGACCATTTACTCTTTATACACGAATTATGCGGGTTGTTCAAGTGTGCAGGTATTACTATAGATCAGGTTAAGAAGAATTTATTCTCATTATCACTGAAAGGAAGAGCTGAGGAATGGTATAAGCTGCTGAAGAATGGCCAAGCTCTGGAATGGGAGGAAATAGTGCCTCTCTTTTATTCAAAGTTTTATCCTCCTAGTGAGATTCATAAAGATCGGAATCAAATATACAACTTTTGGCCTCTTGATGGAGAGAGTACAGCTCAAGCTTGGGGGAGACTGAAGTTACTAATGCTCAAATGTCCCATTCATGAGCTCCCCAACAATATTATTATCAATAACTTTTATGCAAGGCTCCCTCTACATGATAAAGATTTATTGGATGCTTCTTGTGCTGGATCATTCACTCGCATGGAATAAGAAGCTAAATGGGATCTTCTGGACCGCATTCAAGAGAATGCTAAAGCTTGGGAGAATGACAAAGGTAGAAAGTCAGGTATGAATTATGATTATGAATGCATTGAATCTTTTATGGGAACTGATGACTTTCAAAATATTAAAAATGCTTATGGTCTAGACTCTCAAGCTATTGCTTCTTATTTTAAGGCTTTTGCTTCTTACATTGAAGTGCCTAAAAAGAAGTGGAATAAGTATCATGAACCTTATAAAGATATTGCTAAGAGTGTTCCTGCAAGAAATACTGAAGTTCATACTGCTAATCATGTTTTACCTGAACCTTATATTGAGAAAATGCCTTTTCCAATTAAGGTAAAGGAACATTCTATGATGGCTAGTATGGTAGATGAAAGTATGAATAAAGCCGTTGAACCAGATAAACAAATGGTTGATGAACCTATAATAGCAAATGTGAAAGACTTTGTTACGAAATATGAAAAAGAGGGACACACTATCCTTTGCAAGGATACCTCTAATATTGTTTCACATAGTAGTGTTATGAGAGCTAGTATTCCTGTGTTTTCTGTTAGAATAAGTGATCATTGTTATGATGGTCCTTGTGATAGCTATATTGTTAAGTTTATGCATGATACTGAAAGTTACTATGAAAGAGGGAAAAGTGTTCTTATGCATCTCAATAATATCAAGTTTCCTCGTTTTATGCTGAAAGTTTTTATGTTGCACTTCTTTTGCCTTCTTATGCAAGTTGCCTCTGGTTTCAATAACTTGTTTGTTTACAAAATCCCCTTGCATAGGAAGTGGGTTAGACTTAAATGTGTGTGTGTTTTTGCTTCTTAATGCTCTCTTTCACTTCAATCCATATCCTTATGAGAGCTTCTCCAAAATTATCATGCCCATCTTAATGGCTATAAAGAAAGAGCTTTATGGGAGACAACCCAATTTGTTTTTTATTTTAGTTTGTTTTTGTTTATTTGAGTCTTGGAAGTTATTACTTCGGTAATAACCGCTCCTTATCTGTTTTGTTTGGTTTTTGTGTCAAGATCAACCTCTAATGAGAGAGAAGTAAGATGTGGGGAAGTTGCTGTCCCGAAACAGATTTTTGTGCTTCCCCGTAAAAATTCGTGAGAGATCTCTGTATGTCGGATTGAGCTATAATTTTTTGTGATTCTTCCCGAGGTTGTTATTTAACTTTCATTAGTTTTGCACTTTTGATTTCAGCAACAGAAGATTTTTGAAAAAATTGATCTTTACCTGCTGGTCTGTTTTGACAGATTTTGCCACTTTTGCATTTGCTTCTTTATTCGATTTCCTTTTTGAATTCTTTTTGGATTTTCGGAAGGATTTGCTACAGTAGCTTATGTTTTGATGGTTTTTAGTTGAAAATGGACTCAAAAGGTTTTATCACTTCACTTATACTAATGTTGCTAATGAAAATTGTGTGAAGTTTTGTGTGAAAGAAATTTCCAGGAAGTGGAGACAATGGTGTAATAAGGAAGAGAAGGGTTTTATGACTCAAGTAATAAGTGTATGAAGATGAAGATATCAATGATATTCAAGAGATGACTCCGGAAGAATCTACTAGATACCAAATTCAGAGACCTGCAGAGTCTGTTTTCAAATAGGTAACAGTTCTGGTAAGAAAAGTTCCGTGGAAATACAATCCAACTATATTTTTGCAGTTTTCAGTCAATAAGGAAAGCTACGAAGCAAAAAAGGGACGGAAGCGGAGCCAGGGTGGCTCACACCACCCTGTGGCGCGGTCCCACCCCTGGCCGCGCCACCAGGTGGTGAGTCCACCCCGGACTCCGCCTCCGACTCGTTTTCTCCCAGTACCTTCCTTTTGATATGAAACTTCGTAATATATAACCCCCCAGGTCCCCTGAGGTCCGTATATTGTGTTTTCATCGTGTTTTTGTTTCGATCTGTTTCAGTCAGGACATACTCTTTGAAAGCTTAGAAGCACAATGGTGTCCGCCAAGGATAAAGGGGAGGAGCCTATGGTGGAGGATCTTCAAGACCCCAAGCAGGGGTTGGTACCTTTAGTCTATTGCCCTACATCAGCGGAAACCCTACGAGTCACTAAGGAGTTCTGTGATAAGTATCGAGACCTGCAGAGGAAGGTGGACATGCTTCAATGGGAGAATAATAGGCTTCGCAAGATGCTGGAAGATTTCGTCACGTCAACTAAGAAAATATTACCACCACCACCTAAGGAGTAATTCATCATTAGGTTTGGCATCCCCTTGGTTTGTTCCAAGCTTGGGGGAATGCTGCGGTATCACATCACTATCTTCTATCTTTTAACCTTTTTTAGTAGAGTCATATCATGAATAGAGGAGTTATTATGTAGTATGTTTTGCATTATGGAAGTGTCCCCTCTCTCATTAGATATGTATCCCTTGGTGTGACTTGCCGCTATGGAATATTAATGAGAAGTTCTATCATTCACTCTTTTGCATAGCTTATATTAGTTTTCAATTCGTTGTTATATGATTGATCTTGTTGTTAGTATTGGTATCACTTTGGGATCATCGAGTTAATTTAGTTGGTTTTGGAAAACCTGGCTTGGTCAGTAGCAACACTATTTTTGAGAGTTGAATGAAAAGATAAAAGTACTCTAAAGAAAAATAATTTCATCATCTTTCTTTCTTGATTTTCTCATAAGTCTAGTATTCTCTAGTTAAGATCTTTTGTGCTTCCAAGGAAGATTGCATCTTTGTCTTTATCGCTTGTATGTTTGTTTGTTTCCTTCAACTCTTATACTTGCTACCCAGCCTTGCTAGCCAAAAACCTGTACTGAGAGGGAATTCTTCTCATGCATCCACCTCCTTTAAACCAAAACCTTTGCCATTTGTGTCCACCATACCTACCTATTAGCATTATTGCTATTCCAAGTAAATTCTTGTTTTATATACCTCCCAAATTAAACTTGTTATGTGAAAATTAGTGATTAAAGCTCTCACGAACTTCATGGCACACTTTGCTTTCTTGCATTTAATAAACTTGAACCATTGGGTCCTTCTTTGTTACATATATGCTTGCTCTTTATGAGTTGAAGTTAGCCGAACCATGTATCATGGGGACCGCTTTCAACACTTCGTTGGTACTAGTACCTAGTTGATATCATGTTCTTTTGCTTATGGATCCCGACGGTGTGAAATAAAAGTGGAACTTGTTAGATCATGGAGTTTATATGTGTGTTAGAGAAATGCCTGGGCCGCTAGCCTAAGCCATGCCTAATCATGGTGGAAACTTGCAGCATAACTATAGTGAGCATTCTATGAAGCATCCTCAATAAAAACCTATGCAAATAGCAAATAAAAAGATCGCTGAGATGCTCACTGTCTGCTTGCCTTGTCATTTTGATTATGGGATAGCTCCTGTGTCATGTGCAAGGGGTACCCCGTTGGCGGTTCTCAATGATACACATGTATTTTGCAATGACAAGAGCTTGCTCGTGACTGAAGTTGAGTAGCATGAGGATCGGTACTCATAAGTAAGGGGCATGAGATTTCAACTTATAACTTGTCAAGAATATCCTCTTAGTTGTGTCACTTTAACCTTAATCACCTAAAGATGCCTATGATAGGGGCATTGAGAGGTGAAAGCTAGTAAGTATCATAATTTTTGGGAGCTCTTTATGAGACTTGCAATCCCTGCTTCCCTCTTTGAAGGGCCTTTCTTTTACTTTGTAGTTGAGTCAGTAAACCTACTCCCTTCTATCTCAGCAAGTATTTTGAGTTGTTGCGTTTCATTCATTCATATGTTGATTTATTCAATCATGTTTCTTATGTTCCTTGCTTTGCACATTGCTCTTATCCTGATGTTTACTACTTTGAAAGCTATCATTGAAAAACCAGCTATTTGTGAACTCCAGCAAATTATCAACTATTCTTCGACCAAGAGCTAAGTTTGCCATTACCAATTATGATTCACTTTATGTATCTTTATTGTGTTTCCTTTACTCATTACAAGTTGAGTTATATAATAGTGAGTTGTCTTCTATTATGATCTATGTATTTGATGAATGTGATGCTTCTTGTCCGTATTCCTTTATTGACTCTTCACTCCATAAACCTGAGGCCATGTTTATTGAGCTCAGTTTCGCTTGGGGACAAGCGAAGTCTAAGCTTGGGGGGAGTTGATACGTCCATTTTGCATCATTATTCTATGTCTTAGTTCACTATTATTCATTGATATATTTCATATTGAGAGGTGATACTTATGTTATTTCATCTATTTTTGCATGGTTGATGACTTTTGGAGCATGGACCGCTGCAGTCAGGATTCTGATGGAAAATGTGTTGTTTGGAGGCAAAATTCGCGAAGATCAGAAAATCCGAGAAAATATACGGAAAATCCTATTTTTCTAGAATACTAAGGAAGCCAGAAGACGGAATGGAGATGGGCCACAGGGGGCCCACACCACCCCATGGCGCAGGCAGGCCTAGGTCGTGCCAGGAGGTGGTGTGGCCACCCTGACCCACTCCAGCCTCTCTCCTCTAGCGTATATCATCCTCCCAAAACCCTAAGACTCGGAGAGCGACCACAGAAAGATTCTGCCACCTCTGCGGGGCGGAAAACACCGAGAGAGAAAGATCTCCCAGATGATTCTGCCGGGGGAATTCCTTCCCGAAGAGGGGAGATCGTCGCCATCAACACCACCATCAAGCTGGACTTCATCGGGATCATCATCATCATCACCACCATCATCACCATCAGCACCCTCATCACCATCTCCATATTGCTGTAACAATTGGTTGAATCTTGCTATAATTCATAGGGGAAACTTTCCCGGTGTTGATTACTCTTTGTAGTTGATGCTATTGAGTGAACCATTGAATTATTGTTTATGTTCAGATTGTTATACATCATTATTCCATCTCTGATCATGATCCATATGATGTCTTGTGAGTAGTTCGTTTTGTTCTTGAGGACATGGGAGAAGTCTTGTTGTTAGTAGTGGAGTTGCGTTGAGAAAGATTCAATAGATTGTTATTTAAGTTGTGGTGTACTTCTTCTAGTGGTATCATGTGAACGTCGACTACATGACACTTCACCTATATGGGCCTAGGGGAATGCATTGTGTACTTGGCTACTAATCGTAGGGGTTGCCGGAGTGACAGAAACCTGAACCCCCGTTAGGAAACCATTGCACAAGGGATGTAAGGGTCTTAGAGTTTAAAGTCGTGGGTTAGGTTTCTACCTTAATTACTTTCTTGTACTTACGGATGTTTGCAAGGGGTATAATCACAAGTATGTATTAGTCTTGGATGGGGCGGTACATTAGCACAGGTTCACCCACACAACACTTAGCAAGCTAAAGAAGATTAATCAACTATATGAAGCGAAAGCACTTGACAATCTTCCCATGTGTCCTCGAGAAAGTTTGGTCATCTTAAGTAATACAACCGTCTTGTCCTTTGCTGCATAAAGGATTGGGCCACTTGCTGCATTTATTCCTACTGTCTTTTATTTACTCGTACTTTTTTTACTTGATTTATCGAAAACCCCTAAAAATCCGTTTGCTAAGTATTTGCAGAGAATTCCTGATCCATACCACTAGCCAGCACCTTCTGCTCCTCGTTGGGTTCGACACTCTTACTTATCGAAAATACTGCGATACACCCCCTATACTTGTGGGTCATCAATGCATCAAAAAAAATTCTTCGTAAACTATTTCTTTTCCTGTAACTTAGCGATATACCTTGTTTTTGACAAAAAATATTGTCGACCAACAATAGCATGAATAATGCAGAAATTCAAGTACGACCAAATTTTTCTCCTCATATGGATTTTTATAGCACTCTTTAGTGAACATGAACTTAAACTAAAACTAAAAAGTTAACTCAAACCTTAATTTAACATGGGTTGCCTCCCATGGAGCGCTCTTTTATGGTCAATAGCTTGACCTTGATGATACTCACTTGGGCCAGATGAGTGGAACACCCACTCCAAAGTAATTGGCCTTCAAAGTGATAGCCTCCTTCTCGTCATGTTTGGCTTTCTTCCTCCTGGGGAAATGGATAACAAAAGGATCCCGTGAAGGCAATTGCAACTTCACATTCCCTCCATGAAGATTAATTAAAGCCTTTATAGTTCTTAAGAAAGGATGACCTAGTATTATAGGAGCAACAGTATCTTCAGGCATGTCAACAATAACGAAATCAATGAGAGCAGGACAACCTTTGATGTAATGTAAAGTGTTCTCCTTAATCCCTACAACTTGTTTATAGGTAGAATATCCTAGATGCAATTTTAATTCAATAATTTCAAAGGAGCCAAGATTTAACTTGTTAAAAAGACTCTTTGGAACTGTTGAGACGCTTGCACCTAGATCACAAAGTGCAGCTATCTCATTAGTTCCAATCTTTATCTTAATAGTAGGCTCAAATATGTCATCTAGTTTAACAGGTAACTTTTCAGTGATTTTCTTGTATTCCTCTTCAAGCTCGCGCACCTTAATTGCTACTTGATCAACAAAGTGTTGATACATGGCTTCGTCGTTACCTTCACTTACCGGAATTTTGACATTGATCCTTTTTACGAGATCTTCGATGGTGTAGCTTGGTGAAGGGGCATTACTATAATCAAGTTCTTCAGGCTCCTCCCTTTGGATCCTCATTATTTTGAGTTCTTCAATAGGATTGGGCTCAGCTTTACCTGCAAATTTAGCTAGAATGAGAGTTTGACTCTCGGTTATCTTACCTAGCTGTGCCTCAACGATCCTTGTTCTTTCTTGAAGGGCCTGCAAATCATTTTTCAAACTAACAACTTGGTTACATAATTTACCAAGCATAGCATCATGGTTCTCTGTAATTTTGACTAGAAAATTTATTTTTTTCATTCTGTGAGTCTATGAAAGACTTAAGCATTTCTTGGATACTACCATTACTAGTTCCCATATTATTATTAGAGTTATTTGTAGGACTAGCATAATGTTTCTGAAAATTAGGATTATACCTCTTCTTCCAAGAAGGATTGTAATCATTACGAGCTACGAAGTCTATTTCTTCTATATTTGTTTCAAGGGTGGTTCTTACCTGAGTTTCCTTACCTCTTATGGCTAGTATGAGCTCATCCAACTTAGCATTGAGATCTTCGTTCTCTTGTGGTGAGACAGATTTCACCTTCTTCGTGTTTGATCTTTCCACATGCCATTGGGCATGGTTGTATTGCATATTGTCTAGCTGCTGCTTTGCTTCGGTAATATGTTTACCCATAAATGTTCCTCCAGCTGTAGTATCAAGCATAGACTTAGACACAGGATTAAGAGCATTATAAAATAAATGGAGAATTAACCAATCTTCCATCCCATGACTAGGATAGTTTCTTAGGCATTCTTTAATCCTCTCCCATGCAAGCGCTAGTGGCTATACCTGGCTCAACCCTCGGGGTCTTGGGTACCTGACAAGTCCTTAGATTGAGGCAAGAGAGAATACAATAATCATCATGTCATACACACTAATACACAATCCCATCTATGATAAATCACATGCACAATTGCTACATGGCTAGGCCGAAGCCCTTAGACCAAGGAGAATTACTCACACATAGAGATGAGATCAACAATCATGAACATTGTAATGAAAATCATAAGATTGATAGAAATAGTCTTACAATGTCACCAATCGGAGAAGAGATCTACTATTACAAGTGGTGGAAGATGGCTATGGAGATGGAGAAGGGTTTGGAGATCTGAGGCGGCTTTTTGGTGGAGTATGGCTTCTTCGGGGCGAGGTGAGCGTTAGATTGAGAGGTTTTCCCGTCGCCCGAGGCTTCTTTTTATAGGGGTCCCTTCATGAAAGTGGTTCTGTTTGACCTAACAGTGGCGGCGCCAACTATACGACCGGAGCTATACGGTCGAAATTTTTGCTCCGGCCTATAGTTGGTCGTTACAGTGTCTGCCTTCGTTGGATGGCTCCTGGTTTCTCCTGGTTGAAGGAAATCCCGTATCTTCGACTTTAATGTAGTGATTCCCTCCTTTAAACGACATTATCTGCGCAGGAAAGTTACAAGAACAAAGGATTGCATGCCCCTCTGAATATTAGCATTAGTGGCAGGGTTTAGAGAGATATTTAATCAAAAATATGATTAATATCCAGTTTAAATGTGGACATAGATGGCTATATTTCAGAGCCATCAGCCGCCGCCGCCAGATTCAGTGTTGGGGGAGGGAGAAAAAAGGACCTCCGCCATAGACAGATTTAGGGTTGGGGAAGGGAAGAAAAAGGACTACCATCACCGCAGCCAGATTCAGTGTCGGGAGTTAGGAAAGTACAGTAATGGATTTGCCCCTATGACACGTGTAGGGTGGCTAAGAAGAGAGACCGGTGAAGAAGGGGCACAACAGGAACTAGTGTAACGGAATATCTTGAGTTAACGGGCGCGATTTGAAAATATTGGGTTTAGCCATCATTCACTCGAAACACCCCTCTCAGCAATTGGCGCCCCAACTTTTCGAATCGTGGTGATTAAAATCAACTCGGGTACCACGATACACTAGCGTCTCAACTTTCGGGCCGCAAAATGATATTCTCCTCCTAGATGTCGAGGATGATAGCCAGTGCATCATCATTGTCTTCAACGTCAGTGTCATGCTCGCTCGGCTCGGTGCCGTCGCCACAATTCACGGCGCCGCTTCGGCTGGTGAAGCAGGAGCTGGAGTCCCCGGTGCGCTCGATGCCACGCACACGCTCACACGGCCTCATCATCAACGAGTGTCATGCCGCGTTGCCGCTGAGCGGTCACCCTCGCCTCGTGAGGCCCAAGAAATAGCCCAACATGTGCATGCCAAAGGGAGAGCCATCGAGTGGGCATTACCAGCCACCGAGGAGGACTTCCTCCACAAGACGGTGATGGAGGCATCGCTCAATGACGTCTCGTTGATGACAGGCCTCGTCGCGTGCGCCTGGTCTAGGATGGACTAGGAGCGGGAGAGGCAGAGCATGTCTGTCGCCTGCAGCTGCAGGCCACGCGTGCCACTTGTCGTCCTTGATGAAGATGACGAAGACGAGGTCGGTCCCTCATCGCACCCATGGCGCTGCGGCAACACCGGCGAGGGCAGCTCCCGGCCCCCGCAGCCGCCGAGCAACAACGCAGAGGATGGTGGCGACGAAGAGGACTACACCGTGTTCTACCGCCGCCTTGGCATGTGAACGTCCGGCGCCTCAGCATCAGCTAGCTGCTTAAGTTTTTTTCTATGTTTTTCCTCGCCTACTGTAAGCCGAAATCGGGTATATGTCTGAGTTCGTCATAATATGTATGAACTCGCCTATAATTAATGCAATCGCTTGAATTATTACCAAATTTGCTGAGTTTTGTCAAATTTTGGGCGATTTTTGAAAATTTGGCGAACAGAACCTAGGAACGCGAGTGGAAAACTGGCCGCCCTTAGGCCGAAAGTTTCATCCATCCAGCGAAAATTAGCTCCAGATTTCGGTCTAGGAATGCCCAATGAGTGGAGTTTCTCTTAGGAAACTAGAGTCACAGCGCGACGGACGCAGTCACCTTAGTTGAATTTTCGGGATGGATTGAATGAAATTCCCAGCTGTTTGTGCACAATTGTAAGGCCCACACGAAGAAAAGGCTGGCAACTTTTCCTGAGCCGCGCGGGGTGCGATACGCGGAAATCCTAAAAAAAGGTTGACCTTTGTAAAGGTCCGTCCCGCGTTCCATCATCGCGCTAAGTGGCGTCTTCTCCTTCGCGTGGTCCTCCTAGTGGGGCTCTGCATGCTTGCCAAGTGTCGCAACTAGAATAAAAGTGGGATTAAGATGAGAGGGAGGGAGATACAGGAGAGCGAGACAAAATTTTCCTTTTATTTTTTCGAATCTGATGATTCAAAATGAAATATTTTGAGAACCGTTTGTCCAAATTACGAACCGTTTTCACTTTTGAGTTCCTCGTGTCGAGGGTTTTAAAACTAGATCCCATGTTGATAGGTTTTGAACAACTTTATTTTTACTTTCAAAACCGTTGCGGTCGTACTTTAGATTACTTCAGTTCTGTACTTTTTGTACTTCGGGTTCTTAGTGTACTTTGTACTTGGGTTGCTACAAACTCGTACTTTTGCGTACTTTGACAGCGAGTACACTTGTACTTTTCTGTACTTTGGCTCTAAGTATGGTTATACTTTCGTATACTTCGGTTGTGAGTAAACTTGTAGTTTTCTGTACTTTGGCTCTCGGTACGGTTGTACTTTTGTACTTCGGCTATGAGTAAATCTATACTTTCGGTGTACGTTGGCTGTGAGTAAACTTGTACTTTTGTTGTGAGTAAACTTGTACTTTTCTGTACTTTGGCTCTCAGTACAGTTGTACTTTCGTACTTTGGTTATGAGTAAACTTGTACTTTTCGTGTACTTCCGTCGTGAGTAAACTTGTAATTTTTTGTACATTGGCTCTCGATACCGTTGTACTTTCGTACTTTGGCTATGAGTAAACATGTACTTTCTCATACTTTGGTTGTGAGTATAAGTGTAATTTCGTGTACTTGTACTCAGATCTTGGTGTATTTCGATCCAAGATTATGTACGAGAACAAACTTTCTCCTATGGGCGACACGTGGTGCTCCCTGTGAGCGTTCGTGTTCCTCAAACAGACCTTTACGAAGGTATCCTTTTTTCTAGGGATACCCTGTGATGCGGTGTAAAAAAATTGAAACCTAACCAAAACCTTTTGCCTTTTATATAAATTAAGGAGACCAGACGGTGTCAAACAACCGTGTTGCCACTTTTTGCACCGAGGTTCATGATATGACGATAGCCGTAGCAAACTGTCGGTATAGGTGAGCTATGCAGACAGCTGGACCTATGCCGACGGCCAACTAGGAATGTTGATGTGAGCTTTGCTGATGGCCATATGCTGATGGTGGCTGTTGCATAGCCTTATGCCGACAACAAAGGCAGTAGGCATAGATCTTGATTACAGTAGTGAGAGATCATCGTTGGTCTAGGCGGTATAAGGTATACCCATACATGGGTATACCAGGTTTGGATATGGACTTAGGAGGGTTCACAAATAATTAATTAATTGCCAGGTTAATCATTAAAAATGGAGGGTTTCTCATTGATGAGTCTATTTTTGAAGCATATTTATCTTGTATTTTTGCATAAGTAGAGTTGGGATTTTTTGTATTTTACGGCGTTCATGCACACCTTTTATCCTTGTTTAAACAAGATTCCGAATTATTAAGTCCTTTCTGAATATAACAATTGGGAATGTCATGTTATGCAATAATATGATATTTCTAAGGGATAAATGTCATTTAAATGATTTTCCACGCACGTGGGAGAAGAGAGGATGCGAGGGGAAGCTACAGAATGTTTAACGACCTATAGTATGGGTAGAGCCCGCCCATATGACATGTCAGGACATCCACCTCGTCAAATACTCTCACCACACAAAGATAGATCTAAGATCCAACATTCACAGAAACTTCCAGCCTAAAAATACCACACAAAAAAGGGATATAGAGGAGGAACATGGAGAAGAAAAATCCTTGCTGCTTCACGGATCATTGGAGTACATCGCGTCATCCCCTTCATCATCAATCGCTGCATCTCCATCAACACCATTTTTCCCAACTCTCGTTCATTAGATCTTGTTCTAATTCCAATACTATTGTTGTTTGCACTTGATTTACCTTTGCACTTTCAATCCATCCATATGAATATGATGATGTTGTTGATTGCTTCTATGTGTGAGTAATTTTCCTTACTCTTGGGGAGATAGAGAAACAGTAGCATTATTATGAAATGAAATAAATATGATCTATAACTTTGGTCTTTGATCTATTGATTTATGACATTGTGTTAGATCTCTCTCTCTCTAGATGGTATGTGAAGTCAACCACATAGCATATGCCTTCAAGACTAGAGAGAGGTAAATACCCTTTGGATGTGTATGGGAGTATGTTCGGTGCTACTTTGTGACTGCAAGCATCGACTAATAACATATACGGTAAAAGGGGTAATTAAGCGAGATTCACTAAGCTCATATGATATCCAAGGGGAAACCCTTAATTGTGGTGGTCTGTAGAAGTGATTTTCTCGGAAGAATCACAATGGTTATTTATAGATGACCTCAAACTTGATTCGTAGAAGCGGCTGCTCACGGGACTTGTAGTGAACATCTTATTATGGAGGTCCCTCCATACATATCATGACGAAAGACATAGATTATCCTAATCATGAATAATTCTCATATGCTAGCGGTGTATCCTACATCCCAGAGAACATTTTAGCCTTATTGAGTTCTAACACCATTTCTAGAGCTTTTATTACTTGTTTACTTTATTTGCTTTTACTATTTTCTTGCATCCAAATACACCATTTACTTGAGATTAAAGGCATCTTACAAGTATCCTTTGGTATACAATGACAAGGGGCATACAGACCTTAACCAAATAGCTCTTTGGTGGTTCGATACTCTAATTTTGAAACTAGCTACAATCGATCTATGCACTTGCAGTCATCACACATCTAATCATAAGGAAAATAAATAGATTTGTGATGGCTGTGAAAATAGTCATCTTTCTCCGTGTTTAAATCGCATTTTTTAGTCAAATAATTTACCAAGAATATCTGTAGCCTTGTTAATAATGATTAATTATTGCAAATACGTGTAATCATTTGTATTGAATTGTGCTATGCAGGAAATCACACTTTTAAGGCGAAATCAGGAGCATTTACTGAAGATTATGGCATTGCCTACTTAGCCAAGTCAACTGGGGTAAAAAAGGAGCCTCTAGAAGGTTTAACAACCTGCCGTACGGGCAAGGTCCAATCGTACCATGTGGAAGGGGCTCTGTTAGGTCAAATACAACAATTTTCGTGAAGGCACCTGTATATTTCGAGACTCCAGGCGTCGCGCAGGGAGCCGTCATTCTCAGATTTCATCACAACACCACCAAAGGAGATCCACCACCATAGTTCTTCCTCTCCACCCTCCATCCACTCCATAGCCATAGACATCATCTTGTATTGTAGATCTCCTTGTGAATTGGCGACCGTTGTAACACTATTTGATTTTAATCTAAATATTATGCACAATGTTTTCTATCCTTGATCTTATTGTTATGAGTGAGTAGTCCTTACAGGCTACGGGTTAGGGTGTAACCTCACAGCAATTATGTGCATCTAATTCATGGGAGTATTATGTGGTGCTTCAATAGAGATTTGTATCTTTGTATTTTTGTCTCTTGTCTCGATCCATGGACTTTTAGGTACCCAAGATACCAAGGATTGGTAAAGACTGGAGGTGATATGAGTGGTGAATGACATTTTCACATGAAACCCAGTGACATCAAGGGGAGTACAGTCTTCATTTAGGGATCTATTTGGGAGTAACAACAACGTCACTTTCTAAGGCTTTGATCTGTATTTTACTTAATAGTTTTTATATCCTGGTGCATCATGGTATAACGGTTGGATCAAAAGATTATTGCTATGCATATGGCTCAAAAGGGCTTTAGTATATTTGGATGTGTTTCCCACAACCTTATCTTTGTTAAATTAGTTCACATGAATGCGTGTATTATTATCTTTATCCCATTTAATGGGTAGCTGCAGGTGAATCTTCAACCCTGGCCTATTTCCATCCATTGCAACAACCAATGATTCAAAGTAAACTAGAAAGGCCCGGTAAAGGTAAGTTAAAATGAACAAACAAGTCTTGGAGATGTGCCTCCTTTATTTTCCATTTAGCATTGTTTCCCAAGGTTCGATTAAACCAAGGCCTACAAAGAAAAAAGCTACTATACTACATCCATAAAACCGGATCGAAGGTATCAATCCTTTTTCTGGCACCATTGTCGGGGAAGAAATTCGCTATCCTGGTGAGGTCACTAGAGACCTTGTTTTTAGTTTATTTCTTGTTATTACTTTACTTTTTGTTATATATTGAAAACCCAAAAAATAGTTTCTAACTTAATTGTTTCTCTTATTCTAAAAATACCAAAAAGAAAAGAGCAATGGCTCAGAAGAAACTTGGGGTGTATGCTACTCCCAATGATGATTTTATTTGTGCACTATTGCTCAGCCCATTGTTGATGTGGAAACTTAGAAAATTAAGCGTAACCTTTTGAGTTTGGTTCAACATAATCAATTTGGAGGCTCATCTGCTGAGGACTTAGGTTTGCATCTAAACACATTTACTGAAATTTGCGACATGATGCACATTAAATATGTTGACCCCAATGTAGTGCAATTACGTTTATTCCGTTCCTATTTAAGAGGATAGGCTAAGGACTGGTTGCTAGCTTTTCCTAAAGGCGCTATTAGATCTTGATAGGAATGCACTAATCTTTTTATGACTAAATTTTTTCCTCCAGCTAAGACTATGCAGCTAAGATCCAACATAATAAGATTTAGACAATAAGACCGCGAGCCGCTAGCGCTTGCTTGGGACAGAATGAAAGAAGACGCAATGAACTGTCCTAGTCATGGGATGGAAGAATGACTTATATTGCATTTATTTTATAATTCTCTTAACCCGATGTCTAAGTCTATGCTAGATACCACAGTAGTAGGAACCTTCATGGGGAAGCAAGTGAATGTTGCAAAACAACTACTTGATGATATGAAAAACAATAATGCCCAATGGCATGTAGAGATAACCTTCTAGAAAAGGGTGAATTCAATCACCGAGGATCATAATAAAGAGTTTACTGCAAAGGTAGACAAGTTACTTAATATTGTGAAGGTTAAGGAAGATACCTAAATTAACGTGATCACTACTGATGCTAATGAAGTAAATTTTATAGCTCATAATCCGTATAACCCTGCATGGAAGAGTCAAAACTATGGCTCGAGTTTTTAAAAACAATATTATAATCCTGCATGTGCTCCACATAATAATAATTATGATAATCATAGTGGAGCAAATCATGGCAATCTCCCTTTTGAAAATACTGTTAGAATATTTATGCAAGCCCAACTGAACAAAATAATATGCTTATTAAAATCATGGATAATCATGATAATAGTATTGATAAATCATCTAACCAATCCATTGCAATTAGAAATGATGTGCAGGCTCTACATGAAAGAACCAAGACTGTGGAGGCACAATTGGGCATGATAGCCAAGATTCAAACTCTCATACTTGCAAGATTCGCTACAAAGCCCGAGCCAAACCCAGTGGAAGACCTCAAGATGATGATGGCAGAAGGAAAAGATGAGAAGCCTTAAGATATAGACTATAGCCTTGAGAAGCCTTAAGATGAGCTCAGTGAAGAATCCCAGTATTGAACAAGGTAACAATGCCACATACCAAGAATTTATTAAAGAAGTATCATCTAAAGTTTGTGATCTAGAGATGGAATATGAGAAACTAGCTGATAAACTTCTAGCTAAGCTAGATGATATTTTTGAGCCTACTATCAAAATTAAAATAGGAGTTAATGAGATAGTTGCACTTTGTGATCTTGGTGCAAGCATTTCAACCATTTCTCAAAGTTTATTTAATAAACTAAATCTTGGGACATTTGCAACAACTGAAATGAGACTCCATCTTGCTAATTCAACTTATAAACAAGTTGTTGGGATCAAAGAAAATATAGTTATTGAAATTAAACGTTGTTCTGCTCTTATTGATCTTGTTATAGTAAGCATGCCTAAAGATCCCATATCACCTATAATTCTAGGTAGGTCATTTCCTAATAACTATTAAAGTTTTGATTAATTTACATGAAGGGAATGTGAGAATAGGACTACCATCTAGAGATCCATTTATAGTCCACTTCCCTAGGAAGGAAGAGGCCAAGCCTAATGATTACGGTGTAATCACTTTAAAATCTAACTATCTTGGAGTGGGTGTTCCACTTCCAAAACCGAAATGATCATCGTCTGGGTCAAGATAATTGACCTTAACTAGAAGTGCTTCATGGGAGGCAATCCATGTGAAATAGAGTTTTTACTTGTGTTAGTTTTGTTTGTTTATTTTTGTTGTTTTTTAAAAAGAGTGTTCAAGAAGGTCCTTTGAAGAGAGGAGAAGAAATCAAGGTAACCCTTACTCTATGATATTCACTAACACATGGCCACAAGGTACTGCAATTTTTATGAAGTATAGTTGTTGTCATTATTTTGTTAATATAGATGTGCAAAGGTGTATGAAATTTCTCACTGGAATATTTTAAGTTTTGAAGCTAACTGCGTGCTTAACAACCAGTCGTACGACCAGAGCCGACCATACCGTGCGCCTGTGCCACATCTCGACACAAAAGAATGTATTTTCTGATTTTTTGCTATAGGATATAGAGGGTTTAACGACATGCAGTACGACCGGGGATTACCGTACTGCCCACCCGTACCCGGAAGAAAAATATTAGACTTGAAGCAAAGATACTAGAGGCTTAACGATCTGCAGTACAGGTGCGAGCGACCATACCGGGTGCCCGTACCGAGTGTATCGCCTGAAGGAGCCATCAACCCCAAGGTAACGACACTCAGTACGGGAGGGCTCTAGTTGTACCACCCACCCGTGCCACCTATTCGAGCACGATTTAGCACCAGGGAAGAGGTAAAACCTAAACCTAAAATCACTTATTCTCTTTCTTCTTCCTCCAAACTCCAAACCATCTCCATTGGATTTTCAATTCTGCTTGTTCTTTCTTTAATTACTCACACCAAATCGATCTAAGGTATGTTTCTCCTCTGATCCCCAACTTATTTGCATCAAAATCTTGCTCAATATTTCACCATTATCAATCTAGACTTAGGTCTTTTTCTTGAGCTAATCCTGATTATGAGCATGCTTAGTTTTATATTTAGAGGAGTTTCTTTTGTATAAAGTGTAGAGGATTAATTTTTCTATGGTTTTATTGGATAATTTTTTTAATTAGCTTTATTTTTTATTTTTAGATGAACACAAGGAGTCGTACACGTGCGATGGCTGCGAAATAAGCCGCACCACCCGCTGATGAGCTAACCCCCGAGTCACTTGATATCGAGTTCACTGAGGAGTACCAACTCACTTGTTTCAACTATCTCAAGAGACAAGAAATCAAGTCCACAAAATGGGTGTGTCTCTATATCCTTAACCAACCAGGCATTATCCATGATTTCAATTTAGTTTGTAACAATGTTGGTTTGCTTCACTTTATTTTTCACGACACTGCCACATATCGTCGCTTGACACTTGAGTTTCTAAGCACCTTGATGCATACAGTGAGTCTGTACTACTGCTCCGAGGTATATATTCCAGGAGTTGATCGTATCACCTTCCGCCTAATGAACCATGAGTACACCTTAACACTCGATCAATGGGCTCATAATTTTGGGTTTGTTAACAACAACACCGACATACGCTCCACCAGTTTTGTTCTTAATCCTATACCCTTGGATTACCTTAACTCTATGATAATCCGTGGAAACACACCCAAGGGAAATCAAATTGACTGTCCTGTTGTTCGTTATTTGTTCTATGATATTTCTAACACCTTGCAGATACATGGTGAGTTTATTAGAGTCAATGAAGAGGACATGGTAATCCTTGCAAGAGCTTCTATTCTGAACAATAGCAACATCCACCAAACTACACCGCCACCTATGAAGATATCTACTCGCTCAGAGAAAGCATTCAAAACATGAGAAACCTCTCCATCAACCTTCGAGACACTACCGCGAACCTCTCAACCGAGTGCACCAATTGAAGCAGTCAATGGACCTTGGGAGATTATCCACCGCCACCACAATGAGCAACAAAAGGGCTTTCAAAATCTTGAGCTTGGGGATGTATTCCCTAAGCATTTGTATTTGTGTAATAATGAGGTTGTACTCCAACTGCGTGTGAGCTTTGAAACACTCGTGTTGGGCTTGTTCCAACACTTTGCTTTTTTATTTTGCTTTTCATTTTTGTTTTCCTTTCTTTCATTTGTTTGTTTTTTCTTAGTATCTTGCTTGGTCGCGACCTTTTCTATTCCTTAATCCCCATCCTCAAAAATACAAAAAGATTTTTTTTTCCTTTTTTCATGAAAGTGGATTTGCCTATTGCCTCTTTGCTTCAATATTATTATTATGAGAGTGATTTGATTTGAGTTTTGAAGGAACACATCCCCATAAGGAAGAGGATTATGAAGTCACTCATGAGAGGTATGTCCTATGTCCCCATTTTAGAAGTTTGAAATGTTTATCCTTGTTAGTTGATTTTTTTAAGATGCTATGCTAGTGGGAATAGTTCAAATAGTTAGAGTAAAGCTTTTTATTTGTATGAGTAATTAGTTGTGGAAGCTTTTGCTCTAGTTCTTGTAGTTAATCGAGTCTTGCCTTGAAAATAATATTGCAAAACAAGTACAACAAGAAAAAGTCTCCAATTTTTGACATGTATGTTGAGTGATTGTCTTAAGAGTTTACCTTTGAAGATACTTAACCCCATAGATATATTGATAGACTCGATGGCACTCTTGAAAGGAGTTGTTCGGTTGAATTGAAGTCTAGTGGTAATTGTGATTCATGCCAAAGCTAAAACATTGTGGATCGAAATGTGATACTATTTAAAGTTTATTTATATATTTTTGATGCACGCCTTTGGATGCCAACAACTCCGCTAGCCTACGAACGATCAATGGTATAACCCCTGATTTCAGCTATGAGTTGACGTCATGGGTAGCACCTATTACTGTAATGGGCAAAAGTATTGGTACTCTTGAAGGTTGTGCAAACCATTGTTAAAAAGTTCACTCAATGATCTTTGTTGGAAACTATCTTTGAAAAATAAAGGTTCACACAAAAAAGTCTTTGGCATAGTCTCGTTACTACTTTATGAATTTTTTTTGAAAGACAATGAATGGAACAGTAGTGTTTGATAGTCTTGATCTATTATAGTGGACGTCAATAAGACACTTCACTGTTATGCTATTTAGGACATGATCTCTCATACTTAATTCTGCTATTATGAATATTGTAGTGTTCCTTGGCAAGCCGAGAGTTAACCTGAGGATTTGGAATGATTGTTACACCTCTAGTTGTTTATACTTATATCAAACTCTATTTCGATTGTTTTGAGTTAATAAAGCTTGTATAGTACTCTTGGAACTTCTCTAATTTTGATGAGCCTTTCAAATGAAAAAAGTCTTGGATGCATATGACTACCAACCATAAGTGAATTCACCTTCTCGTTATTTCAGTTTAAACGCTGAGTTCTTTATGGTTTTGTTTGTTTCTTGATCGAGGTGATCAAGGTTTGAAATTTGGGGAAGTGGATGGCTGTGAAAATAGCCATATTTCTCCGTGTTTAAATGGTATTTTATTCAAACGACTGACCAAGAATCTCTCTAGCCTTGCTACTAATGATTAATTATTGCAAAGATGTGCAATCCATGTCTTGAATTGTGTAGTAAATCACACTTTTAAGGCGAAGTCAAGAGCATTTATTGAAGATTATGACGTTTTCTACTAAAAGGGAAAAGGATGTCGCCTAGAGGGGGTTGAATAGGCGTTTTAAAATTATTACGGTTTAGGCTATAATAAATGCGGAATAAAACTTAATGTTTAATTTATCAAGCCAAAACCTATATTCACTAGGTTCACTAAGTGCACCAACAACCTATGTAAGCAAGAAGCAACAAGGTGATAGCAAGAGATAATACGTCAAGCACGATGGCTATCACAATGTAAATCGCATAAGTAAAGGGCTTGGTTGAGAGATAACCAATGGACGAGGAGACGATGATTTATTTCCCGAAGTTCACTTCCAAAGAAGCTACATCTCCGTTGGAGAGGTGTGATGGTGCAATGTACTTCGAACGCCACAAATGGCTCACCCTTGAGGTGTGGTGGCTCTATGCTGACCCAACGCCACACAAGGCCTCACCCCAAGATGCGAAGGCACGCAACTCAGCGATGCCACAAAAGGCTCACCCTATTCTCCCGTGAGCTCGCCACAAAGGCCTACTCACGTTCCACTATGGGACACTTGAGGGAGGTCACCGAACCCGTACAAGGCTTGGGGCAAACTCCACAACTCAATTGGAGGGCTCCCAAGAAATGCCACAAAGGCTTCCCAAGGCCACAACAGGACACAAGCTTGACGAATCTCCACAACTCAATTGGAGGCCTCAAGAACACACCACAACTCCACACAACCATCTAGGGTTCCAAGAACCCAAGAGAAACAAGCCCAAGAGCTTGAACTCGCCGAATCTCCAAGGAGAACTCAAACCTATGCACCAAATGCAAGAGACAAGTCCTTCACTCTCAAATTCCACCAAAGCTACAAAAGCTATTGGGGGAATAAGAGAGGAAGAACACAAGAGGAGAACAAAACTCTCCAAGATCTAGATCCCAAGGATTCCTTCACAAAGAAGGGATTTGGTTTGGTGGGGGTTGTATATCTAGATCTCCTCTCTCAAATCCCTCAAAAAGATGCAAGTATCATAGGAGGGGGAAGGGGAGAGGGCAAGCTCTTCAAGGTCAACAATGGAGGAGAGAGAGCCCAGAACCAAGAAAAGCTCATTAGCCCACGAAGGGGAAGGAGAGCTCCTTTTAAAGGGCTCCTCGATCTGCCCGTTATGCACAGATTCGTGCACGGTCGGTAGTACCGGTGGGCAGCCGCTACTACTGCTGGCACCCAGCCAATAGTCACAAAACAGTGATGCAAGGAAAATATAAGCGAGCCTGACCGGTACTACCGCCGTCCACCGGAACTTCCGCTGGGGAAGGTACTATAGCCAGAAAATCCGATTGAAGTTTTGTCAAATAGAACACTCCAAAACAGAGAGGGTACTGAACTGAAATTGGGGTGACCAGAAGTTGGGCCAGAATTTACACCAGTATTACCGACGGCAAAAATGCCCTAGCGGTACTACCGGTGGCCCACCGGAATTACTGGTCACGAAAACTTTAGAAACCAGAAACGCAATAACTTTCGCATCTGAACTCCAAACAAGACAAAACCAATTTTGTTGGAAAGATAACGACATGTAGAATCCAAAGCGTGGAGCCGAACAACCCGCAAGATCAAAGATGCAATAAGATATTCAAGGGAAATCCGTTTTTGATGAACTAGAGCTTGTTATGAAGATAACCGCAAGCTCTAGATCCTCACATGGACAAGAACCAAACAACAACCAAGAAAGATGATGCTATGTATGCAAAGGTTTGAGCTCTCTCTGAAAGATACGATCGAGCTGCTCACTCGAGATCCCCTCTTGATAGTACGGCTATCTATCCTAAACCTGGTCTCCCAGCACTACAAGAGACCAGTAAAATAGAAAGCCTATCAAGATCATACCTCTGCTTTGAGAATTCCACTTGAGCTTGATGTAGACCGTCTTGTTCTTCTCAAGATGGATCACCTTTCTTGATTTCTCTTGCTTGCCCTTGCTTGATGAAGACTTGTGAAATGCTCCCCAATATGAGAATATCATTTTGTGGCCCGAAAGTTGAGGCGCCCAGGCAACGCGGTACCCAAGTTGGCTATAATCAGCCATGTTGACCACAGTTAGTGTGCCAAATACTTAGAGGGTCTTTTTCAGCATGAATTCAACTTTATGTTTCAATACAAAATATCAAGCTAACGCCCGTCAAGTTGCCGCCCCTGTCAGTTTTCGCTGTTATGTCTCTCCCGTCGCTGAGGCATGGTGGCTGTCACATAGGCTTGCAGCGCTGGCACAGTGGATAGGACAACACGACCGGCCCAGTGTATTGACGTGACAAAACATGGCGCATATATCCTCGTTTTTTGTTTACTCAAAAGCTGGAACGGCCACCGCCATGCGTCTCTCCATTGGACTTTCGTCCCTGTCATTAACCACTACTCCTACCTTAGAAACGCATTAACGGTTCCACCGTTCCCCTGTCTCGCAGAAACCACTCTTCTTCTTCCTGTCATATGTCTTATTTCTGTCTTCTCCTTGCCGCCATGGAAGGTCGTCGCACT
This sequence comes from Avena insularis, assembly GCA_023614405.1. Lineage (NCBI taxonomy): Eukaryota > Viridiplantae > Streptophyta > Magnoliopsida > Poales > Poaceae > Avena > Avena insularis. Next base: position 309,361,787 of record CM042692.1, read on the forward strand.
CTAGAGACAAGCTTCATTGCCCATGACAATAAGAATATAGACTTCATCTGCACCAACAAGGAGGAGATAGTGGTGCGAGTCCTGAGGATGTACAAGGGTTGGCTTGAGATATACGAGGACAAGTTTGTGGGATTGGACCTCGAGTACACCCCAGAGAACCCACATGACGAGAATGAAGTTCTCATCGTTCAACTGGCCATGAGGAAACACGTCCTCGTCTACCACTTCTCCCGGTTTGTAGATCTGCTCTCTGTAGTTAACCAATTTTAGGGTTTTCTCCTCTTGTTCTTCATTCATTTGCTCATCTTGGAACTACTAAATTAAATTTAGGACCAAATAAATTATGACATGCCAATGTTGAGAGTCTTAATCTTTCATTTACTAAATTTTTTAAAATTATATTCAGATGATGATCTTGCATTGACAAAACATTTGTAGTTACAAATTTTGGTGATGACAAACTACATACTTTCAGGACTGACAAGAATTGTCCGGCGCTGCGCTAGTTCCTTGTAGAAAAAGGAATTGTTTTTTGCACTATCGATAATACAACTGATTTTTGGAAATTTTGTCAAGAGGGAATTAGAATTCTTGTGCACAAGTGGATCGATATTTAGAGTCTTGTCAAGATCATAGGGGGATCGACGAAGGATGGAATGGCTACACTCGCAACTAGAATCCTCGATGAGTCGTACGATAGAATGAAGGCAGATTTCCCTACGGATAGGCATGATTTCTGGGAGGAGTGGTCGTTGTCTGATATAGACCTGAAGTATGCAGCCATAGATGCTTACGTGACCTACCATCTATACAAGAAGATCCATTTCTTTCTATGTTACCTCGTGTTTTGCCCTAGTTGCAAGAGGGAAGACGAGCTTAGGGGAGCCCTTTGTAGAAAATGCAGCATAGCTGAGTTTAACACTGCATATGCAAAGAAAATGGCTGCATCTGAAGCAGCTGGTAGAGAGGTTGCAGAAGCAGCTGACAGAGAGGCTGCAACTGAAGTAGCAAACAGAGAGGCAACATCTTCCAACAGCAATAACCAGGCATGTGATGCACCGCTAATTGTGTCGTAGGATGCTGACGATAGGGAAGCCAAGATAGATTCCAGGGGATGAACTTTGTGAGCTATGGAGGGCCAATAATGTAAGAGACACTTGGAATGCTGGTAGTTGGTCTCCTAGGAACGATGGCAAGCACCACAAGTGGTCTGATGAGAAGTGAATTAAATTTTACTCCTTTGTGTTATGTTTCTATTTTGTGGAACTCAGTTAGCTTGTCAAGATGGCTCGCGCCTCAAGTGAGAGTAGTAAAATAAATTTTACTTCTTTGTGTTATGTTTTTATATGTGTCTGGTAGCTTGTCAAGATGGCAGCTTGTTAACTGGCAGTTTGAAAGAGTACCTTTTTCCACTCTCACTAAACAAATATGTTTCATTTTTCCCAAATTGGTAGCAAATCTAGATCAGCTTCTCTCTTCAGTCATTCGTTCCCTTTTACACCTCTTTTTGGCCCGATCTAGTAGCAAATCTAGAGCAGCAAATCACACCAGGTAGAATACATTCATTCAGAAAACAAAACAAATGTAGATATAGTTGTGCACAGCTAAATAGGATATAGCGATAGAAAGTAGGTTGCTTAACGAGGTTCGATACATTAGTTGCTCAATAGCCATCACACACAAAATATACAAAATCAAAAGAAGCTGCTTAGCAGCAGCATCAGACACGTTCAACCCCTCCTTGCATGCGTCTGCGCCTCCGCCTCCTCCCTCTGGCGCTTCCTCCACTTCTTGCTGCCTAGTCCCTTGATCTTGGGGGCCTTGGGCTTGATCGGAGGCATGTGACCCTCTTTGATGGTCATGCACTAGAGGTTTCGGAGGTGAATGCTGAGAGCCTGGTGTTCAGCGATGTAGGCATTGATGTTCACGGTCTGGCCGACTTTGGGAGTGCCGAAGCTCGAGCCCTCTGCATGCATCACAACACAGTTGAAGTCGGTGTCGGCGAGTCTCGTCCTGTAGAAGGGGCAACTATAGACGCCGCCAGCAAAGAAGGCGTCGTACTGGCTGGCCTGCAACCTTCTCAGCACCTGACGAGTCTTGGTGTGCCTGGACTCGTCATCGCTGCAGATGTCGCTGCCGTAAACCTACTGGAAGAAAAGAAAAAGGAAGGATTAGATGATGTAAGAAGATCGTGCAATCGAAATGCGAACAAGCGAACCCCTAATAAACCAAGATCTAGCATCCAACGATGGGAATGGGAGAAGAACCAGGGAAGGGGAGCAAACCCTAGTTACCTCCAACCATGGGTCGTCGATGCCGGTGTCGTAGGGGTTCACCGGAGTGATGTACTCCTCTGGATCGTAGGGGTCCCAGAAGAGCTGGATCTACTCGTGACCGACGGGGGCCTCCTCTCCGGCGGGGGGCTCCTCGTTGGTGGGTGCCTCCTCGCCGGCGGCTATGTTGGTAGTAGGGACGGGGGCCTGGACGGGAACAACAGCTGCCATCGATACCTCGATGGGGGCCTGGACAGGGACGGGACTGCTTTCAACGCATCGAGGGGGACCGGGACGGAGACGGGGGGCCTCCTTGCCGGCGGCCTTGGAGGCGACGATGGCCACCACATCCTCCTCCGCCATCCCTGGCTCGGATGGGGTTTTCTCGGGAGTTTGCAGAAGTTGATGGGATAGTGGAGAGGGTTGCGTGAGGAGAGTGAGCGAGAGTTAGAGTGGCTATGCGGAGAGGGGCTCTATAGTTAAGGTGAATGGAAGAAAGACACGTTTCGTTGCACCACCGTGCAATGCGCCGTGTAGGCTACTGCACCGTGCACCGCGACATGCGCACGGTACGTCATGTTTTTTCTCGGGCCATGTGCATGGCAGTTCTGTATTCAGCCGCATGCAAATGGCGCAAACACAATTTCTATGTACGAAGTTTGACACGGCCATAAAATTGGCAATAATTAAAACGGGAAATGTAGAGGAGAAGGTAGGTGGCTATACGGCGAGATTTGTGGGCTTGTGCTAGATCGGGTAGAGGGATGTGTGGATGACTGCGAGGGACTCGATGAAGGCGGAGATGTTAGGTCTCCTCGAGGGCCCCCCTCCACCTCCTCATGACCCATTTCTCAGCTCTTCGGCCTCCGGCTAATGCGTGTAAGTTTCTTACGGTGGGGCCCAGTTGGAAGTGAGATTGAGAGCCGCTGCGTAAAAATGGGATATGTCTTATTAAAATCAAGTGGCAATAAATTACAGCTGCCCGTCGACGACCGTACACTCGATGACGCATATGTTGTGGCGTAGTAGTAGCAGTAGTAGGCTTTTCAGATTTTTTTGATTAATGCTTTTCAGACTTGATTAAACATGACATGACCACTCAACGACTTTTTCCTTGGATGGCTTTAGGTTCCTTCATATAGAAGTCTCGCTGAGAGAGATGTCTGTGCTGTCCCACGTTGTACTATGAAGGGCGGGACGTGTGCAACGATCCACGTTGGATCACACAGGATCAATGGTTGGTGCGCACGATCCACATGACAACTATGACAACCAATCAGGGCGTAGCAGCCAGAGGGAGCATAGGTTTGGGCTTCTACGAGAGAGAGAGAGAGAGGGGGGGACTGAGTACTACCAAAAAACCAAGGGCAAAAATAAGTAGTATAAAAATGGAAAGTGAGTGTCTTGTACAATGAAATACATTGTGGCATACATCAAATTATGCCAAGATGGATCCACTAGAATTCATTGGATGTGTGTTCTTCTCCTAAACCACATGGATCCACAAGATTCATTGCATGTGTGTTCTTTTCATGAACCACAGCTAGAGTCATTGCATGTGTGTTCTTTTCACAAACCACACATGGATCCATCAGTGTCATTGCATGTCTGTTCTTTTCACAAACCACATAAGGATCCACCGGTGTCATTGCATGTGTGTTCTTTTCATTAACCACATATGGATCCCCTGGTGTCATTGCATGTGTGTTCTTTTCATTAACCATAACTAGAGTCATTGAATGTGTGTTATTTTCACAAACAACATATGGATTCACTATAGTTCATTGCATGTGTGTTCTTTTCACAAACCACACATGGATCTACCGGAGTCATTGCATGTCTGTTATTTTCATAATCCACATATGGATCCTCCAGAGTCATTTCATGTCTATTCTTTTCATAAACCACATATGCATCCACCAGAGTCATTGAATGTGTGTTCTTTTCATAAACCACATGGATCCACCAGTGTCATTGCATGTGTGTTACTTTCATAAACCACAACTAGAGTCATTAGATGTGTGTTATTCTCATAAACCACATGGATCCACTAGAGTTCATTGCATGTGTGTTTTTCTCATAAACCATATGGATCCACCAGAGTCATTGCATGTGTGTTATTTTCATAAACCACATATAGATCCACCAGCATCATTGCATGTGTGTTATTTTCATAAACCACATATGGATCCACAACTAGAGTCATTGGATGTGTGTTCTTTTCATAAACCAAATATGGATCCACCAGAGTCATTACATGTGTGTTCTTTTCACAAACCACATATGGATCCACCAGAATCATTGCATGTGTGTTATTTTCCTAAACCACATATGGATCCACCAGAGTCATTGCAGGTGTTTTCTTTTCATAAACCACATATGGATCCACCAGTGTTATTGCATGTGTGTTCTTTTCATCAACCACATATAGATCCCCTAGTGTCACTGCACGTGTGTTCTTTTTATTAACCACAGCTAGAGTCATTGCATATCTGTTCTTTTCACAAACCACATATGGATCCACTAGAGTCATTGCATGTGTGTTCTTTTCACAAACCACATATGGATCCACTAGAGTTCATTGCATGTGTGTTCTTATCATAAACCAAATATGGATCCACCAGCGTTGTTGCATGTGTGTTCTTTTCATAAACCACATGGATCCACCAGAGCCATTGCATGTCTTTCCACATATGGATCCACAAGTGTCATTGCATGTGTGTTCTTTTCATAAACCACAACTAGATTCATTGGATATGTTCTATTTACATAAACCACATGGATCCACTAGAATTCATTGCATGTGTGTTCTTCTCATAAACCACATGGATCAACTAGAGTCATTGCATGTGTGTTATTTTCAGAAACCACATATGGATCCACCAGAGTCATTTCATGTGTGTTCTATTCACAAACCACATGTGGATCCACCAGAGTAATTGCATGTCTGTTCTTTTCATAAACCACATGAGAATGTGTGTTCTTTTAACAAACCACATATGGATCCACCAGTGTCATTGAATGTGTGTTCTTTTGCTAAAACGCATATGGATCCAACAGTGTCATTGCACGTGTGTTCTTTTCATGAACCACAACTAGAGTCATTGAATGTGTGTTATTTTCACAAACCACATATGGATCCACCAGATTCATTGCATGTCTGTTCTTTTCATAAACCACATATGGATCCACTAGAGTCATTGCATGTCTGTTCTTTTCATAAACCACACATGGATCCACTAGAGTTATTGCATGTGTGTTCTTTTCACAAACTACGCATGGATCCACCAGTTTCATTGAATGTGGGTTCTTTTCACAAACCACATATGGATCCACTAGTGTCATTGCATGTGTGTTATTTTCATTAACCACATATGGATCTCCTAGTGTCATTGCATGTGTGTTCTTTTCATAAACCATATATGGATCTACCAGAGTCATTGCATCTCTGTTCTTTTCATAAACTATATATGGATCCACCAGAGTCATTGCATATCTGTTCTTTTCATAAACCACATGGATCCACCAGAGTCATTGCATGTGTGTTCTTTTCACAAACCACACATGGATCCACTAGTGTCATTGCATGTCTGTTCTTTTCACAAACGACATAAGGATCCACCGGTGTCATTGCATGTGTGTTCTTTTCATTAACCACATATGGATCCCCTGGTGTCATTGCATGTGTGTTCTTTTCATTAACCACAACTAGAGTCATTGAATGTGTGTTCTTTTCACAACCCCATATGGATCCACCAGAGTTCATTGCATGTATGTTCTTTTCACTAACCACACATGGATCCACCAGAGTCATTGCATGTGTGTTCTTTTCATAAACCACATGGATCCACTAGAGTCATTGTATCTGTGTTCTTTTCATGAACCACAGCTAGAGTCATTGCATGTGTGTTCTTTTCACAAACCACACATGGATCCACCGTTGTCATTGCATGTCTGTTCTTTTCACAAACCACATAAGGATCCACAAGTGTCATTGCATGTGTGTTCTTTTCATTACCCACATGTGGATCCCCTAGTGTCATTGCATGTGTGTTCTTTTCATTAACCACAATTAGGGTTGTTGCATATCTGTTTTTTTCACAAACCACATATGGATCCACTAGAGTCATTGCATGTGTGTTCTTTTTACAAACCACATATGGATCCACTAGAGTTCATTGCATGTGTGTTCTTATCATAAACCAAATATGGATCCACCAGAGTCATTGCATGTGTGTTCTTTTCACAAACCACATGGATCCACCAGAGCCATTGCATTTCTTTCCACATATGGATCCACCAGTGTCATTGCATGTGTGTTCTTTTCATAAACCACACCTATAGTCATTGGATATGTGTTATTATCATAAACCACATGGATCCACTAGAATTCATTGCATGTGTGTTCTTCTCATAAACCACATGGATCAACTAGAGTCATTGCATGTGTGTTCTTTTCACAAACCACATATAGATCCACTAGAGTCATTTCATGTGTGCTCTTTTCACAAACCACATATGGATCCACCAGAGTCATTGCATGTCTATTCTTTTCATGAACCACATGAGCATGTGTGTTCTTTTAACAAACAACATATGGATCCACCAATGTCACTGAATGTGTGTTCATTTCCTAAAACACATATGGATCCACCAGTGTCATTGCACGTGTGTCCTTTTCATGAACCACAACTAGATTCATTGAATGTGTGTTCTTTTCACAAACCACATATGGATCCACCAGAGTCATTGCATGTTTGTTCTTTTCATAAACCACATATGGACACACCAGAGTCATTGCATGTGTGTTCTTTTCACAAACCACACATGGATCCACCATTGTCATTGCGTGTCTGTTCTTTTCACAAACGACATAAGGATCCACCGGTCGCATTGCATGTGCCTTCTTTTCATTAACCACATATGGATCCCATGGTATCATTGCATGTGTGTTCTTTTCATTAACCACAACTCGAGTCATTGAATCTGTGTTCTTTTCACAAACCACATATGGATCCACTAGAGTTCATTGCATGTCTGTTCTTTTCACAAACCACACATGGATCAACCAGAGTCATTGTATGTGTGTTCTTTTCATAAACCACATGGATCCACTAGTGTAATTGCATCTGTGTTCTTTTCACGAACCACAACTAGAGTCATTGGATGTGTGTTATTGTCATAAATAACATGGATCCACTAGAGTTCATTGCATGTGTGTTCTTCTCATATACCATATGGATCCACCAGAGTCATTGCATGTGTGTTCTTTACATAAACCACATACGGATCCACCAGTGTCATCGCATGTGTGTTCTTTTCATAACCCACATATGGATTCACAACTAGAGTCACTGGATGTGTGTTCTTTTCATAAACCACAACTAGAGTCATTGCATGTGTGTTCTTTTCACAAACCACATATGGATCCACCAGAGTCATTGTATGTGTGTTCTTTTCCTAAACTACATATGGAACCACGAGAGTCATTGCATGTGTGTTCTTTTCACAAACCACATATGGATCCACTAGTGTCATTGCATGTGTGTTATTTTAATAAACCACATGGATCCACTAGTGTCATTGAATGTGTTTTTTTTTCACAAACCACATATGGATCCACCAGTGTCATTGTATGTGTGTTCTTTTTATTAACCAAATATGGATCCCCTAGTGTCATTGCATGTGTGTTATTTTCATTAACCACAACTAGAGTCATTACATGTGTGTTCTTTTCATTAACCACATATGGATCCCCTAGTGTCATTGCATGTGTATTCTTTTCATAAACCATATATGGATCCACCAGAGTCATTGCATGTCTGTTCTTTTCATAAACCACATAGATCCACCAGAGTCATTGTATGTGTGTTCTTTTCATAAACCACATGGATCCAACAGTGTAATTGCATTTGTGTTCTTTTCATGAACCACAACTAGAGTCATTGGATGTGTGTTATTGTCAAAAATAACATGGATCCACTAGAGTTCATTGCATGTGTGTGTTCTTCTCATATACCATATGGATCCACAAGAGTCATTGCATGTGTGTTCTTTTCATAAACCACATATGGATACACTAGTGTCATCGCATGTGTGTTCTTTTCATAACCCACATATGGATTCGCAACTAGAGTCATTAGATGTGTGTTCTTTTCATAAACCACAACTAGAGTCATTACATGTGTGTTATTTTCACAAACCACATATGGATCCACCAGAGTCATTGTATGTGTGTTCTTTTCCTAAACCACATATGGATCCACGAGAGTCATTGCATGTGTGTTCTTTTCACAAACCACATATGGATCCACCAGTGTCATTGCATGTGTGTTCTTCTCATAAACCACATATGGATCCCCTCGTTTCATTGCATGTGTGTTCTTTTCATTAACCACATCTAGAGACATTGCATATATGTTCTTTTCAGAAACCACATATGGATCCACTAGAGTTCATTGCATGTGTGTTCTTTTTATAAACCAAATATGGGTCCACCAGAGTCATTGCATGTGTGTTATTTTCATAAACCACATGGATCCACCAGAGTCATTGCATGTGTGTTCTTTTCAAAAACCACATATGGACCCACCAGTGTCATTGCATGTTTTTTTCATAAACCACAACTAGAGTCATTGGATGTGTGTTATTGTCATAAACCACATGGATCCACTAGAGTTAATTGCATGTGTGTTCTTCTCATAAACCACATGGATCAACTAGAGTCATTGCATGTCTGTTCTTTTCACAAACCACATATGGATCCACCAGAGTCATTGCATGTTTGTTTTTTTCATAAACCACATATGGATCCACCAGTATCATTGCATGTGTGTTCGTTTCATAAACCACATATGGATCCCCTAGTGAAATTGCATGTGTGTTATTTTCATTAACCACTACCAGTGTCATTGCATGTCTGTTCTTTTCACAAACCACATATGGATCCACTAGAGTCATTGCATGTGTTTTATTTTCACAAACCACATACGGACCCACTAGATTCCATTGGATGTGTGTTCTTCTCATAAACCAAATATGGATCCCCAGAGTCATTTCATGCGTGTTCTTTTCATAAACCACATGGATCCGCTAGAGTGATTGCATGTGTGAAACCACATGGATCCACCAGAGTCATTGCATGTGTGTTATTTTCATAAACCACACATGGATCCACCAGAGTCATTGCATGTCTGTTCTTTTCATAAACCACATGGATCCACTAAAGTCATTGCATGTGTGTTCTATTCACAAACCACACATGGATCCACATCTAGAGTTATTGCATGTGTGTTTTTGTCACAAACCACATATGGATCCCCTAATGTCATTGCATGTGTGTTCTTTCCATTAACCACATATGGATCCACCAGTGTCATTGCATGTCTGTTCTTTTCATAAACCACATGGATCCACCAGAGTCATAGCATGTGTGTTCTTTTCATAAACCACATGGATCCACCAGTGTCATTGCATGTGTGTTCTTTACATAGACCACAACTAGAGTCATTGGATGTGTGTTATTGTCATAAACCACATGGATCCACTAGAGTTCATTGCATGTGTGTTCTTCTAATAAACCACATGGATCAACTAGAGTCATTGCATGTGTGTTCTTTTCAGAAACCACATATGGATCCACCAGAGTCATTGCATGTCTGTTCTTTTCATTAACCATAGCTAGTGTCATTGCATGTATGTTCTTTTCACAAACCACATATGGATCCACCAGTGTCATTACATGTGTGTTATTTTCATAAACCATATATGGATCTACTAGAGTCATTGCATGTCTGTTCTTTTCATAAACCGCATGGATCCATCAGAGTCATTGCATGTGTGTTCTTTTCATAAACCACATGGATCCACCAGTGTCATTGCATGTGTGTTCTTTTCATAAACCACAACTAGAGTTATTGGATGTGTGTTATTTTCATAAACCACATGGTCCACTAGAGTTCAACTGCATGAGTGTTCTTCTCATAAACCACATGGATCAACTAGAGTCATTGCATGTGTGTTCTTTTCACAAACCACATATGGATCCACCAGAGTCATTGCATGTATGTTCTTTTCATAAACCACATATGGATCCACCAGAGTGATTGCATGTCTGTTATTTTCATAAACCACATGGATCCACCAGAGTCATTGCATGTCCGTTCTTTTCACAAACCACATATGGATCCACTAGAGTCATTTCATGTGTGTTCTTTTCACAAACCACATATGGATCCACTAGAGTCATTGCATGTCTGTTCTTTTCATAAACCACATGGATCAACTAGAGTCATTGCATGTGTGTTCTTTTCATAAACCACAACTAGATCCACCAGTGTCATTGCATGTGTGTTCTTTTCCTAAACCACAACTAGAGTCATTGCATGTGTGTTCTTTTCATAAACCCCAACTAGAGTCATTGCATGTGTGTTCTTTTCATAAACCCCAACTAGAGTCATTGCATGTGTGTTATTTTCATAAACCGCATGGATCCACTAGAGTCATTTGCATGTGTGTTCTTTTCATAAACCACATGGATCCACCAGTGTCATTGAAATGTTTGTTCTTTTCATAAACCACATGGATCCTAACCTTAGGAGAGCCCTAACCTTAGACGGTTAGCCCCCAATGGTGGCCGTTAGACCAAGTCTTCTAGAAGGCACACCCTAACACAGTTGTTCTACATGACGATTGTTATATACCGTTCGATAGGGGCGCTTGGACGATTTGGATGGTTCTTCGTAAGAGCGATCTGCGAGTAGGATGTTCTGCAACATGATTGGCCATGCTTACTATCCGCTTACTCTAGACAAACTGGTAACACCGCGCGCTCCCCTTTTGCGAGTGTCACGAGTTCCGTGGGCCATATTCCAGTGTCACGTCCCCTTTACTTCTCTTCCTCCCCATACTTCTCTTCCTTCCCCTTGAAGCCACTTCCCCACTTCTCTCCCATCATGTCATAGCCGCAAGCCGATGGTGCCTCCAGCCATCTCTCCCGCAGCCACCCTAGTCCCCCACCCCCTCTCGCCATGGGTTCAAGGGGATACGGTGAGGAAACGCGTCGTGACGACTAGGACGGTGATTTTGATGTGAGTCATCTCATCTCTATCATATGTGGACAATTATCTATTTTGAGCTAGATCTACTTGGTTTACTCATGCACGTATGATGTGTTAGTCCAACCAGACGTTGTACGACTCCGACTATGTAAACATGGATATGTGCCCGCTAAATATGTAGCGTTTGAAGGACGAAAAGCAGGCCATAGGTTTCTAGGCTGTCAAGGACATCGTGCAATGTTGCAACGCAGAACTTGCGATGTTGTCAAATGGGTAGATCCAGAGTGGCCCCAATCGATGCAGAAAACGCTATACAAACTATGGGATATGACTGTTGAGTTGAAAGAATCCATAGTCAGCTCACTTCTTGAGAGTGCGGGGATGAAGTTATTTGACCATGTTGACACAACCAATCTTAACCGAGATCTCAGGAAGGTGCAAGACAAGGTTAGCAAAGTCGAGAAGGAGAGGGACGTGGCGTTGGGCCTGAAGGATAAAGCAGAGCAAGAACTGACTCAAGCAAGGAATAAACTTCACCAGGCCAAAGTCCTGCAGTTTACAACTACGAGTATTGACAAGTGATGAGGATAAATGCAGAGAAACAATTGAAGCTGCACAAGGAAAATGCTAACAGGACAGAGTAGACAATTCGATCCTTGCTCTCGTGAGAAGATGCGCATCGGGCTAAGATTAGGAAGATCAAGGAGATGTGTGAAAACTAGTTCTATTTAGCTTGAGCTCTGTACTTTTTTAAGTTGTAATAGTAGTACTTGTTGACCTAGCGGTCTGAACTAGTGGTCTCGGAGTCCTAGGAGAAAAAAATTGGTCGCTCGTTAATCTGTCTTAACCCTGCATTACTTCCTTTTGTCTGATGATGATGGTATTCTGACATTGGTGGTTTGTTTAAACGTAATCTACGTGGATTGTGCTGCATGCAAATGGCACAACCACAATTTATAAAGTGGAAACACGTACACCCTGTTACTGGAGATCCAGGAGCTTCGTCAGATGTAGGGGATGCATGAGCAAGGAGGTGTGAGATAGATGGGCTCAAGATTAGGCCAAAAAGTGGTACCAATTTCCTCATCATCTGGGCATTATCGGTTGGCATTGCTGTTTATGTTGCCATGTCATTGTGCAGCAGCTGAAATAAGTTGTTGTTTCATGGAGTGTAGCAGCTTAAATAATTTATTTCTATGCCACTTACATTCCATCGAATTTGTAGACTTCCTGCCCCTCAGCAATTGTGGAACCGGTGATGCGTGTTTTCAGATAGTAGTGGCACAATCACAATTTCGGATTCAACTACTGACTCGGGCATTTCCAAACCCTAAGTCGCGGTACATTTTACTCCGAGAACGTGGGTAGATTGTTTCGCCCGACAAGTGTTGACTCGTGTATTAATGAGCTCGTTGGGGAACCCCAAGAGGAAGGTATGATGAGCACAACAGTAAGTTTTCCCTAAGTTATGAAACCAAGGTTATCAATCCAGTAGGAGCAAGGAAACACCCTAAAGGTGTAGCTAGCTGAACGTTGGCAGGGCACACTATCGGTGCCAGCAACAACGTGGAGACCTGCACAACACAACCACAGAACTCTGTCCCCAACTTGCGATGAGGTTGTCAATCTCACCGGTTTTGCTGAAAACAAAGGATTAAACGTATCGAGTGGAAGAAAGTAATAGTTTGCAGAAAGTAAACACAAAGCAGTAAGCAGTTGATTGTAGATTGAAAGTAAAAAAAGGACCGGGGTCCATAGTTCACTAGAGGTGGCTCTCCTTAAGATAGATAACATGTTTGGTGAACAAATTACAGCGGGGCAATTGACAGACATCGAGAAAGCATACAAGCATATACTACTCATCTTGACTCCTTTGAGATTCGATTGGGAATTACAACATTATACATAGACCGCCATCCAACTGCATCTATGACTAATAATCCACCTTCAGGTTATCATCGGAACCCCCTCCAGTATTAAGTTGCAAGCAACGGATAATTGCATTACGAATTGTGTGTAAAGTAAACAATACGATTGTTCTATGAATAAAGGATTGTTGTTTTCTCCCTAGTAGCAATAGCACATCTAGTACCTTAGAGATTTCTGTCACTTCCCCAGATTACTAGAGGCATTGAACCCACTATCGAGCATAAATACTAACTCTTGGAGTTGCTAGCATCTACTTGGCCAAGATAGCTACTAACAACGGTAAGCATGCAAGATAACAAATAACAAAGACATGATAGAATCAATAATCAATCTAAAATAGCATCTCAATATCCATCGGATCCCCGCAAACACAACATGCAGAATTACAAATAGATGATCTTGATCATGAACGAAGCTCACAAGATCTAAACATGATAGCACAAAGGAGGAGAACCAGCCATCTAGCTACTACATGGACCCGTAGTCCAGAAATGAACTACTCACGCATCACACTGGAGGCTTGCATGGTGATGAAGAAGGCCTCCAAGGTGAACTCCCCTCTCTGGCAGGGTGCCGGGAAGAGCTTCAGATCCCTCCCAATCTAGGGATGGAGATGACGGCGGCTACAGACTCTTTCGTGGAATTTTGATTGGGTCCTTAGGGTTTCCGTATAAGAGGCAATATATAGGCAGAAGGAGAGGCCGAGGGGGTGCCTGGGGCGACCAGACCACCCCCTGGCGCGGGCCAGGCCTGGCCGCATGGTCAGGTGGTGTGGCCAGGCCCCAGCCCGTCTCCGTCTCGTATTCTGGCTCCATGTGTCCCTCGGTGAAAAACTGACTTTAGCTTTTGTCCCGTCCAATTCCGAGAATATTCATTTTCTGACTTTCCTAGAACCAAAAACAGCAGAAAACAGGCAACTGGCACTGTGGCTCTTTTTAATAGTTTAGTCCAAGAAAACATATGAAAATTACTCCAAAGTGTGGACAAAACACAAGAAAGTAGATAAAACCAAGCATGGAACATCAAAAATTATGGATACGTTTGCAACGTATCAACATCCCCAAGCTTAACTCTTGCTCGTCCTCGAGTAGGTAAGTGATAAAAAGAAAGAATAATTTTTGAGGTGACATGCACCATCATAAACTTGATCAAAGTATTTGTAAAACATTCAAAGTTGGGATCATAGTACTTCAATCATAACATGAAAGACAAAGTTCTAGCAATAAGACAAAGAAACTATGTTGCAACATGAAAAGGCACAAACAAAAGATTCATGAATAACAATGCTTCGCAAGACGTTTGTTTGTTTCACATAAAGAAAACATAGCATAGTAGTATTCAGCTTGTCCCTCATAGAGTAGCAAACATAAATGCATAGGACACCTTCAAAGTTCATAAGAGTGACTAGATACAAATAGTTTAAAACAAGCAATATCAAGGTATGCATATCTCAACAAGTCTTGGGACAATGCACATAGAACTAAGAATGGCCACTATGCTCTCAAAGTAGGTGCATAAAGATAGAAGGTGCAGACTCAACAAAAAAAGTAAAAGAAAGGCCTTCATAGAAGGAAGTAGGGATTCAAGTCTCATAAAGAGCTTCCAAACATTATGGTACTTAATAGCTTTCAGCTCTCATTGCCCCTATCATAAGCATCTTGAAGTGATTAAGGTTAAAGTAAACAGACTATGGTGTATATGCTTGACGAAGTATAAGTTGGAAATCTCATGTCCCTTCAATACGAGGGTCGCTCCTCATGCTACTCAAGTTTAGTCACCGGTAAGTTCTTGTCATCGTAAGTACATGTGTATCATAGAGAATCGCCAACAGGGTACCCCTTGCCCGATGATACGGAAGAATCCCCATATCAAAATGACAAGGCAAGCAGACAACGAGCATCTCAGCAATCTTCTTATTTACCATGGGAATATGGTGCTTTTTCTCTCTTTCCTCTTTTCATAATCTCTTTTTTTCTTTTTCTCTTTTTTCTCAATATCCGACTCTTTTTTTATAAGAAGAATGCTTCATAGACAGCTCATTATGGTTACGCTGCAGGTTTCCACCATGACAACATGGATTAGACCAGCGGCCCAGGCGTTTCTCTAACACGCATACATAACTCCATGGACTTACAAGCTCCCCTTTCATTTCACACCGACGACATCCATAGACAAAAGAGCATGATATCAACTAGGTACAAAGTATAAGTGCAATGTTGAAAACGTTCCCCATGATAGCATGGTTCTGCTAATCCCCAACAAATAAGTGTAAGCATATACAACATAGACAACACAATGGTTCAAGTTTATTAAGGGCAAGAAAAGTAAAGTGTGCCATCAAGTTCGTGAGAGCTTTAATCACTAGTTTTCGCATAACAAGTTTAATTCGGAAGGTAGATAAAAACATGAATATACTTGGAATAGCATAAGCTAGTAGGTAGGTATGGTGGACTATTTTGGAATAACTTGGTCTTAGGAGTTGGATGCATGAGTGGAACTCATACTTGGTTGCGGAGGCTAGCAAAAGACTGGGAGCGACAAACTAAGAGAGCAATAATGGACATAATCATGCAGAGCGACAAAACATCATTGATCAAAGCATAAAGTGATACTACAAGTTGAAAACTAAAGGATCATAAAGGCTATGGTGACTTAGAATAGTCATAACATGGTGTGAGCATGTGCCAAGTCAACCCAAATAAAGCATCAAAGGAGAATACCACAATATTATGCTTTAATATGCTAAAACAACGCATGATTCTTCAAAGGCACATTAAGCAATCTCAATTGCTTATAACAAGTCATGCTACAGCAAATAATACTAAGCATAAAGCCAAAACAATATCAAGCATGGCATGAAAAATCATAGGCCACAGTCACAAACAAGCTCTCTTTACCACTTCAGCATAACTTTCCTACTCTTTTTCCAAACCAAACCAAACTATTTGAAAACCAATGTATGAAAGAGGGGGTCCAACCAATTTATTCAGCAAACTAAGAAAACAAAGCAAACGAAAAACCAAAACAAAAATGAAAAAGAAGACGCTCTAAGAACAACACAACTATGCATGAAACAATAAAAATGAAGCTTTTGGAAAGAACCTGGGATTTTTATTGATGCAGAGGGGGATGCCTTGGGAATCCCCAAGTTTTGATGCTTGTACTTCTTGGATATTTCTTAGGGTGACACACGTGGCATCCCCAAGCTTGAGCTTTAGTCCATCCTTCATCTCATTACTCATTCCTTCCATACACCTGAAATTTTCCTCCCATGGAGGATCCTCCTCTAGGTGCAACGAGTATATCACCAACAAGAGAAGATCTCGACTCGCCCACCTCACCGAACAAGAACGCGTAGAAGCCGCCAAAGTCCTCGACTTCGGCTCCATGATGGTGGATACGCGCGGCAACGTGCTCCCGAAAACGCCGCAAGCCGCGGTAACGGCAGCCACCATGTACCTCCTTAACATCCAGCCGCTAGCATGGGGACCCTCGAGCCGCCATGCACCGATCTACGATCATAGGCTTGGGGTTAATCGAGGCCGCCCTTGACAAAGAACCAGCATCGGAACCGAAGAAAGGCAAGGCTCTAGCAAAACGCTACTCCTCGCCCTCATCTAGCAACGACAGTCACGATCTGTCTCGATGTCGCCGCTCACGGCGACACGGCCATGACTATGACGCGCGTGATGACCTCACGCAGCGCAAGATTGACAAATCAAGGGCGAGACGCGCCCGGTCGACTGACTCAGAGGATGAAGATGTGGAGCTCTGTGGCGCTAGATGCTTCAGCAGGGCCATCAGACAAAAGCGAATGCCCAAGGGGTTTAAGCTCCCGTCAGAGAACCCAAAGTTCGATGGCCTGTAGGACCCAAAAATCAAGTTAGAGGACCATATCTCCTCCGTCAGGCTCCACGGCGGGAGTCGAAGCACGGCCATGCAATGCCTGCAGCTGCAGCTGAAGGGCGCCGCCCGAGCATGGCTCAACAACCTCCCACGCGGATCCATTTGTAGTTGGGAAGAGCTGGTCTACAGCTTTGTGCGCAACTTCAAGGGCACCTACAAACGGCCCGCATCAATCGAAGAGCTGAGATGCTGCCAGCAAAGGTCAGGCGAGTCGCTACGCTCATACATCCAGAGGTGGTCCATCATCAAGAACTCCACAGAGAATATCTCGAAGGATCGCGCGATTGACGCATTCAACGGCGGCGTACACCGCATAGAGCTCAGGGAGGAGCTGGGCCGCTCGAAGCCCAAAACCATCAACCACCTGATGGAAATCGTGAATCGCTAGGCAGATGGAGAAGATTCGGTGAAAAATCGCGTTCACTCTGACGGCGAGGCAGAACTCGAGCGCAGACGCGACCGCCGAAGCAAATGCCGCATGTGCATCTACGACGACCGCGATGACGTCAACATGGTCGCAGCCGGCTACGCCGACAGACGCGACGACAACCGCAACAGCGGCTACCGCAGTGGTGGATACCGCGACTCCGGAGAAACGACACAAGTATGGCAGCGCCGCAATCGCGATGAGGCACCCTCAACATCCATTGAAGACAAGCTGTCCGGGACATGCACTGTGCACTCCTACATCGACAAGCACGGCGGAAAAAATAAGTCCAACCACCTCCTCAAGGACTGCCACGAGTTCCTCAAACTACATGAGGGACTAGCTCGGATGAATCGCAATGCAGTCGAAAAGGGCTACGGAGCCGCCCCAGGCGCCGTGGCACATGGAGCTCCGCCACCACCACCTAGACCACCCCCAAATGCAGTTGCGTCGGACCAGCACCATGGAGGCGAACCATACCCACGGGCCATGGGTACCATGATGATCCAAAAGGGACGCCCCTCGAATCGGGTGCAGAAGGCCATCACTCGCCAAGTCAACTTGGTGACAAACTCACCACCATCCACCACCGAGTACCTCAGTGGAAGCGACTCCTGCATTACCTTTGACAAGCGCGACCACCCGCGCCAAGTACCTCGTCCAGGCCATTGTCCCCTCTTCCTCGAGGCACAAATTGGAGGCTTCGACATGAGTCGCGTCTTCATGGACGGTGGAAGCGGCATCATGATGATGCTCACGAGTACCTTGCGAGTAATGAGGATCCCTCTGACCTGCCTAGAGGCCTCATACACAACATTCCACGGCATCATCCCAGGCAAGGGTGTATATCCCCTTGGCAAAATCAACCTCGACGTCATCTTGACTGAAAAACTTTCGGTAGCGCGAAGATCGACTTCGAAGTCGTCGACTGTCCCTCACAATACCACTGCATCCTCGGACATGTCGCGTTTGCTAGGTTCATGGCGGTGCCGCACTACGCCTACCTACAGATGAAAATGCCAGGACGTAATGCGTCATCACAACCAACGGGAGCTTCGAGAGGTCTGACAGTTGCGACAGGGAATTCAACAGAATCTCCCAGTCCTTCGGCATGCAGGAGGAACTCGCAAGATTGAAGGAGTTGACAGATAACAGTCTGCCTCCCCTAAGCCGGCCAAGCTCACCCGACTTGTCCTTCGACTCATCAGTGCACATGAAGAAAGTCTAGGTCCACCCATTGGATCCCGCCAAGACGGCTCTCATTGCCAATAACTTAAGTCCTGCATAGGAACTCACGCTTGTCGAATTCCTTCGTGGGCACTAGGAAATCTTCGCCTGGTGTCCAGCGGACATGCCAGGAGTTCCTAGGGAATTCGCCGAGCATGCACTCAACGTCAACCCATATGCAAGGCCAGTCAAGCAAACAATTCAGCGACTATCTGAACCAAGAGCAAAGGCAGTCGGAATGGAGATCAACAGACTCCTCGACGCCAAATTCATACGCGAGATCAAGGAAAGCACTTGGCTCGCCAACACGGTGCTAGTACCAAAAAAGGACACGGATATCTTGCTGATGTGCGTGGACTTCACCTCTTTGAATAAGCACTGTCCGGAGGACCACTTCCCGCTACCGCGAATCGACCAGATCATCGACTCCACTGTGGGATGCGAGCTCCTATGCTTCCTCGACGCCTACTCAGGCTATAACCAGATTCGAATGAAGGAGGAAGATCAAGAAAATTAGTGTTTACCACGCCTTTTGGTGTGTTCTGCTACAACACAATGCCCTTCGGGCTAAAGAACGCAGGAGCCACCTACCAGCGGTGCATGCAGGCTTGCCTCAAGAACCAACTTGGTCGCAACATTCAAGTCTATGTCGACGACATAGTAATCAAGACCAAAGAGGAAGCCTCACTAATCGACGATTTGCACGAAACCTTCGCCAACCTCGACCGCTACCGGATCAAGCTCAATCCAGACAAATGCGCCTTCGGCGTACCATCTGGGCAACTACTCGGGTATCTTATCTCCGCGAGAGGGATCGAAGTGAACCCGAAGAAAATAAAAGCCATACTGGACATGGAGAAGCCGAAAAACATAAGAGGCGTCCAACAGTTGGCTGGGTGAATCGCGGCGCTCAGTCGATTCATTAGTCGAATGGGTGAGAAGGCACTACCTTTCTACCAACTCCTCCGCAAAGCCGGCAAATTCGAGTGGACCAACGAGGCACGGGAAGCATTCGAAGACCTCAAGTGCCTACTATCCACCTCGCCAGTACTGGTGACCCCATGCGAAAGGGAACCCCTGTTGCTATACATCTCCGCCACCAACCAGGTGGTTAGCACGGTGCTCGTGGTAGAACGAGCCGAGGGAAACAAGGTCCATGGAGTATAGCGCCCAGTCGACTAGCTCAGCGAGGTACTTACGCCAACAAAACAGCGGTACCCACACTACCAGAAACTGGCGTACGGCATCTTCATGACGGCCCGGCTACTGCGCCACTACTTCCAGGAACACCCAATCGTGGTAGTCAACGAAGCCCCACTTGGGCACATCCTCAACAATCCCGACGCCACCGGACGAGTCGCACTTTGGGGAATCGAACTATCTCCACGAACTGTCTCGAAGGCGACCTGGTCCTGCGACTGAAATAGCAAGGGCATCTCAAGCTCGAGTCCCCCTGGGAGGTACCATACGTGATTACAGAAGTAATCCCAGGTGGCGCCTATCGCCTTAAAGATTTAGAGACAGGAGTCGCATACTCCAACCCTTGGAACATCGCACAGCTGCGGCGCTTCTACCCTTAGTCATTTCTGTTTTTTCCTTGCAAATAAGGCTACTCAGCCAAGGCTACTTAGCCACACATTGTACCTTGTACTATCCCGCGAATAAATAAAGCTAAGTGCCCCTAAACTCTGTGTTTTTCTTTAATTTTTCGCAAATTATCCACTCAGGGGCTGCGCCACCCTATACACATCTGTTCTACGAACTAACGCGATATCCTGAGTAGGTGGCACACCAATCGAAACCCTTGACAAACATCAACCCAGTTGCAATGCACCTGACAGGTTGACAAGGGACTGAGATAAACACAAGGCCAGGCTAATGAAAAGGAGTCGCATAGTGCAACGCACTCGCAAAATATACACGCTAACAAGCCTTCTATATACATCAATATTAATCAATTATACACAACATGTCTATGAACTTTACAACACTGGTACAACTATGTGCAGGATACAAACTAAACTACTGTTGTAGCAAAGGAACATTGGTCTGCTCCTCAAAGAAGTCGACGATCTCCTCCACTGGGCGATCCACCGCCCGGTAGTGAGGAACCATGTTCCAAGTTGAACCTGCTGGCGGCGCTGGGGGTCCGGCCGCAATCGTGGCAACGTCCACATCGGGTCTGTGCAGTCGCACCAGCGACAGAGCGGCCTTGGCACCAGCCACTAGCTGCTATCGTACACACTCGTGGACCGCAGTTAAGTCTTGGAATTTGGCAAGGAGGGCCAGCAGGCTCGATGGAACAATGTCCAGCGGGAACATCGTCCGATAAATATTCTTCAGGCACGATTGTGACTTCCTCAGGAAGAGAAGCACTCGCGATGCATGATCCTGCAGGGTCGCCAGTGCGATCGCGCGATCATGATCCACCCAAAAGTACCCACTCGCCTGAAGCTGCTCCTGGGTTAGATCATTCATGCGAATGGCGATCCTATCTTTCTCATCCTGAGGATGGCGTGCACTGACAACTATACCAAGAAAAGACAGAAGTATGAAGACAAGGAACTACGGCGAGTGACTACAAGATAAGGAATAAAAAAACTAACATTTGAATTGGTCACCCAGCCGCGTCACCTCCCCTAACAGATATTGTTCTCGGGCGGCGGCCTTCTCCGCCTTCGACTTCCACACATCCGCATTACCGCGGAGTACGGGAAATTCACGCTCCAATTGCTTCACGCGTTCACGGAGTCGCGAAAGCAGAGACAGCGCATGCACCCTTGAGCGCGGTGGTGCCAAAGTGTCATCAAGGGGCGGCGAATCCCGAGGCTCCCTCAAAGGATCACTCGATGTGCCCTATCACAAGTCAGGCAAGAGACAATAAGAAGACTAAGGAGAGGCATGGACAAAAGACTCAAGTACATTCAAGATCAATAAAGTATCAGCAGATACATTCGCCAAAAGACACGTTCTCGACAAAAAGACATAAGCTATCTAACTATTACAAGATGCAACTACTGACGAGTGATTGGCTTCTTCGACTTCGACTTTGGTTTTGGGGGCCTCATCGAGTCTGTGGCAGTGTCAGACGCCACAGACTTTCCCCCGGCCCCTGAAGTCGCAGCCTTAGCCATCTTCTTGGCTCGCTAAAGCTCCTCAGAGTACTTCGCAACTGTATTGATCAGTTGCAGGCCATACTTGCCACAAGCAGTCGCGAAGGGAGCAAAAACTACCTGCTGGCCATCAGCACTGACAGACATCGCCTTGGAGACTGCTGCAGGATCAACTTCGACTTCGTGTGCTTGAACCATGGCGAGTGACATTGAAGCACCAGCCGCACAAAGTGAGTTCTTGAAGCTTGAAGGAATGCCTCCAGTAAAGGACTCCACTAGCTCATCCATATTCTCGATCAACTCAGCTTTGGGCGCCAGCTCTTCCTGGAGGCGACTGAGCACGCCCTTGACCTTGGTGAGCGTCCCCTGAACAGCAGCACTGCGATCTTCGACTGCCGAAATGGCACCCTCTAGGGCGTCATCATGACGGAGTGCCTGGGGGTCGAAGCTCAAACCGCTGGCATCTACAACCAAGCATAGGCACAAGGGTCAACACCAACAACAAATTCGAAAGAAGAGAAAACACCGAAAATTCAGAGAAAGGAATACCTAAGAGAGCCTTGGCAATCGAAAAAAGCTGTTCCTCGAACAACTTCTCCCTAGCCACGATGGAGGCGCGCGGATCCTCCTCGCGCTTCCGCGACTCGGCACATGCCGCGACTGCCTCATCGCGGCTCTTTGCCGCTGCAGCGAGCGTCTTCTCAAGGGAAGCAGTGCTACGCAGGAGTGCATTATGCTCAGTTGTGACACAAACAAAGATAAAACCGTCAGTCGAACACATCAAAAGGATGCAAAGGAAAAATAAGGAACACTCACTTTCAATCGCACGATGGCGATTGTCCAGCATTGCGTGCTGATGACCCATTGCAAGCACCTGCTCCGCAAGGCGAGCGGCTTCCTTCACAACGAGCTGCGGTAGAAGATATAGTAAGAGATCAACAGATGGCATAGATGAAAATTTGACTACCAAATCAGAAGAAGAGATACTACACTTACATGATCCTCCAAAGACTCCGAAGTCGATGGATTTGCAGACATCCAGATAACCATCTGGTGCTCCACATTATGCGGAGAACTTGATGAATTATGCCCGGAGTGGGCCGCCAATGGAGGAGAAGGGGCGGGCTCAGCCATTTTCTTGGCTTTGGTGGTCGCGACTCCAGATTCTTTCAAAAATTGTACGTCGCCAGAAGATGACGACGCTTGCTGACTGCAAAATAAAACCAATATCAAGGAAAGGCAACTTCAAAGAACAACCAGAAGAAAGACCTGTCCACTTACCAATCAAACTTGTCAAAATCAAAGGTTTGATCCCCTGACTCTAACGATGACTCCTTCAGTAGGCGCATCTTCTTGCGAGAAGATGGCGCCACGGCACTCACAGGAATGGCAGGTATCGGCGACTCTGCACCAACAACTGCACCTTTCGGAGTCAAAGGAGACGACACATCCAAATCCTTGCTGCGGAGCGCTTGCGAGTATCTAGACCACTCGACTCGGAGGCTTCCTCCTCCACATCAGATGGGATGGTCGACTCCGACTCGTCCTCTTCCAAGGCTTCACAAGGGATAACCCCCTCGGGAAGAGGGGGCATACAGGGTGACACCGTCTAATCCTGCATACATAAAACAATTGAGCACAAAGTCAAGAAATAGCAAAGAAGCAGTCGACAAACAAAGCTACTACGTAGCACAACTGTACCTCAGGAGGAGGGTTAGCAGCATCGAACGGAGGAACGTCTGGATCATTGGGAAGCACATCCTTGGCGGTGTACTTGGTGACCAGTCGAATCCTTTTATCTACCTCACTCACGGAAATGCCATCAGCAGATACGCGAGTGACATCGTCCGGGCCAGCCCACTGGAACATAGGGTGGACTCTGGCCCGCGGGGGCTGGAAGCGATAGTTGATGGAGCTAGAGCCCGTAAAAACAGAGAAGGCCACTGGAGAAAGGATGCAGGGGCAACGAGAGACCGCGGATGATGAATGCTAGGAACATCACCCGAAAGCTGGCAGGAGAAGAGGGGATTACCTCGCTACCAGGGACGCACGCGTCAGCGACTACGGAGGACAAAACTCCGTCTTGGCATAGAAGACGAAGCTCTGAAGATTTGATCACGGATGCACGCCATGCACCATTGGTGACGCGAGTGCCCGTGCCCTTCTTTTTTCCGGCGGCAGCGGTGCTGGTGCCCACAGCGGCGGAGCCACCCTTCTTCTTCGCAGCAACCGCGGCGGTAGCAGAATCGGCCGCAGCACCTCCCTTCTTCTTCCCCATTCTACGGTGGCGGTGTGACCGGAGAAAGTAACTGGGAAAAACGCAGAGCTGGTCTAGCGCCACAAAGGAGAGGAGCACAAAGAAGCAAAGGAGCACCAACAATGGCGACGGAGGCAAAGGCGGAGAGGAAGCAGATGTGAAAATTACCGTTGCAACATCACTACTTAACCTCCTGGAAGATGCAATCTAACGGTCAGGAAAAACCCTACCAGACGCGTGGCGTTCATCGTGCTCGACACGTGGTGGACCTGAAGCGTGAACCGTCCCCCACTACCCCCATTACACGCGGAAATCGAGGAGGCACAGTTAAAACAAAGATTACGCACGCCCAGCCAAGTCAGAGTCAGACAATGGGACCCACCGCTCGTCATGTCCCGTCAAACTTGCTCACGCGGGCAATTGAGGTCATCGCATAGTCAGCACTGACGTCATCCAAAATTACGCAGCAGAAGACTTCGACTACTTTAGTCCTTGCTCGAGTCTTCGACTCCACCAAGCACTCGGGGGCTACTCCCATAGGGAGCGCTGGTCGCGCACCCTATGATTTTTTCTTTTTCTTTTTGCAGGAACATGGACAATCGAAACAAACCCAACCGCTCGAATCCACGATTCGATTATGGACGTGGTTTACTCCCATAGGGAGCACTGGAAATAAATTCGACGAAACAAGCAAACAAAAGACGACAACAGTCCCAAAAGTTATTTAGTCCATGCCTGAGTCTTCGACTCAACCAGGCACTCGGGGGTTACTCCCATAGGGAGCGCTGGTCGCGCACCCTATGATTATTTGTACATCATACTGTGTGTTGATGACATCCACACTCGAAGCTTATGGCGACACCGCCTCATGATATTTCCCTACAAAGAGACTGCGTCTCCTGGGTCACCCGAATCATCTCCGTGATGACAAAATTCGGATGCCGTGCTTGCAGCGTGAAGATAAGATCTGAATAAGGCCTGGCAACGCATTTTCTGTGCACTACCAGAAATATATCTGTGCCAATAGGTACGATGAACATGCCTTGACAGACGCGTGGAGTGCTCACACCCATATACTGGAATTCGACTCCTGTAAGACCTCTGCGGCTTGAGTCAAATTACACCAGCACTTTTCCGGATTCGAGTCCGGGGACTCGAGTTCGAGTAGATGGCGTTGTTTTACCCTAAGGTAGTTAACTGATACCGATACATCGGTTAAATCAGGCACGCACATCAACAATCCCTATGATACAAACAAAGCAGTCGAAAAACATACTCAGTCATGCACTCGAAAGGATTCATAAAGTCCCCAGTCAAATCTGCGATTCCACTGGACACTCGGGGGCTACTGACATGGGTATACCCTACAAGTACTCGAGCTTGGTATATACGGCCTGAATACAGTGGAGGCCCACGGTGTTGCCAAGGCCCAAATGGAGAACTCGAGTAACCTATGGACTCTCGATTGCTTGAAGAACAAGAAGAAGCTAAAGGTAGAAAGTTCAAAGGGGAAAACCCTAACCTGTAACCGACTCGACCTGCTACCCGAGACCTAGCCTATCTATATAAAGGCTAGGAGGGGGGCGGCGAGGAGGACACATGCAACCTTAGTTTCCACAACCCTCGCTAGATTGCATCTGCGCACCATTGTAATCCTCGATTTCTTCAATAATTCCACGAGCAGACAGGCAGGAGTAGGGACCTCTACGAGGCCTGAACCTGGGTAAATCTTTGAGTCCCTTGTGTGCTTGTTTGCTAGCCGATAGATGTCTCCAGTGCTCCCTCCTTATCCAAAACCCAAGTCCATAACAATGGGCATTGATGAGTTAAACCCTCGTCACTAGGTGTTCCAGGTTTGCCATTATAACCATAGGTATTATTAGGAGGGTAAGGCCTATAATTGTTATTACCATAAGCATTGTTGCCAAAATTATTATTTCTTATAAATTTCACCTCAACTTGCTCTTCTTGAGCAACCAAAGAAGCTAAGGGAACATTATTTGGATCAATATGGGCTTTCCCATTAACAAGCATAGACATAATAACATCAATCTTATCACTCAAGGAGGAGGTTTCCTCAATAGAATTTACCTTCTTACCTTCTGGAGCTCTTTCAGTATGCCATTCGGAGTAGTTAACCATCATATTATCAAGAAGCTTTGTTGCAGCACCCAAAGTGATGGTCATAAAGGTACCTCCAGCAGCAGAATCCAATAGATTTCTTGAAGAATAGTTCAATCATGCATAAAAAGTTTGGATGATCATCCAAGCAGTCCGTCCATGAGTGGGACAATTCTTTACCAAAGATTTCATTCTTTCCCAAGCTTGAGCGACATGTTCATTATCAGATTGTTTAAACTTCATTATTTCACTTCTCATAGATATAATCTTAGTAGGAGGATAGTATTTTCCAATAAAAGCATCTTTGCACTTAGTCCAAGAATCAATACTATTCCTAGTTAGGGAATTTAACCATTCTTTAGCTTTTCCTCTCAAAGAGAAAGGAAACAATTTGAGCTTAATAATATTTCCATCTATATCCTTATGCTTTTGCATCTCACAAAGTTCAACAAAGTTATTTAGATGGGCAACAACATCTTCATTACCAATACCAGAAAATTGTTCTCTCATAACAAGATTGAGTAAAGCAGGTTTTATTTCAAAGAAAGTAGCTTCAAGAATAGGTGGAGCAATAGGTGTGCTCATAAAATCATTGTTGTTGGTGCTAGTGAAGTCACACAACTTAGTATTTTCAAGGCTAGTCATTTTTTGTGTGTTTTTGATAAAGAAAGCAAACTTGTAAAACTAATTTTTGTGTGTTTTTGATAAAGAAACAAGCAAACAAAGAAAAAGTAAACTAAGCAAAACAAAAATGACAAAGTAAAGAGATTGGTGATGAGGGACTCCCCTTGTGAAGATGTCCTTGACTCCCTGGCAACGGCGCCAGAAAAAGTACTTGCTGACTCGTGTATTAACGAGCTTATTGGGGAACCCCAAGAGGAAGGTATGATGAGCACAGCAGTAAGTTTTCGCTCAGTTATGAAACCAAGGTTATCAATCCAGTAGGAGCAAGGAAACACCCCAAAGGTGTAGCTAGCTGACGTTGGCAGGGCGAACTACCGGTGTCAGCAGCAACATGGAGACCTGCACAACACAACCACAGAACTCTGTCCCCAACTTGTGATGAGGTTGTCAATCTCACCGGTTTTGCTGAAAACAAAGGATTAAACGTATTGAGTGGAAAAAAGTAATAGTTTGCAGAAAGTAAACACAAAACAGTAAGCAGTTGATTGTAGATTGAAAGTAAAAGAAAGGACTGGGGTCCATAGTTCACTAGAGGCGGCTCTCCTTAAGATAGATAACATGTTGGGTGAACAAATTACAGCAGGGCAATTGACAAACATCGAGAAAGCATACAAGCATATACTACTCATCTTGACTCCATTGAGATTCGATTGGGCATTACAACATTATACATAGACCGCCATCCAACTGCATCTATGACTAATAATCCACCTTCAGGTTATCATCCGAACCCCCTCCAGTATTAAGTTGCAAGCAACGGATAATTGCATTACGAATTGCGTGTAAAGTAAACAATACAATTGTTCTATGAATAAAGGTTTGTTGTTTTCTCCCTAGTAGCAACAACACATCTAGTACCTTAGAGATTTCTGTTACTTCCCCAGATTACCAGAGGCATGAACCCACTATCGAGAATAAATATTAACTCTTGGAGTTGCTAGCATCTACTTGGCCTAGATAGCTACTAAGAACGGAAAGCATGCAAGATCACAAATAACAAAGACATGATAGAATCAATAATCAATCTGAAATAGCATCTCAATATCCATCGGATCCCCGCAAACACAAGATGCAGAATTACAAATTGATGATCTTGATCATGAACGGAGCTCAAAAGATCTAAACATGATAGCACAAAGGAGGAGAACTAGCCATCTAGCTACTACATAGACCCGTAGTGCAGAGATGAACTACTCACGCATCACACCGGAGGCTTGCATGGTGATGAAGAAGGCCTCCAGGGTGAACTCCTCTCTCCGGTAGGGTGTCGGGAAGAGCTTCAGATCCATCCCGATCTAGCAATGGAGATGATGGCGACTACAGACTCTTTCGTGGAATTTTGATCGGGTCCT
The DNA here is from genome assembly GCA_023614405.1 of Avena insularis. NCBI lineage: Eukaryota > Viridiplantae > Streptophyta > Magnoliopsida > Poales > Poaceae > Avena > Avena insularis. The sequence goes on from CM042692.1 coordinate 309,390,135, forward strand.
TAGGGTTTCCGTATCAGAGGAAATATATAGGCGGAAGGAGAGGCCGAGGGGGTGCCTAGGGCGGCCAGACCACCCCCTGGCGCGAGCTAGGCCTGGTCGCGTGGCCAGGTGGTGTGGCCGGGCCCCAGTCCCTCTCCGTCTCGTATTCTGGCTCTAGGTGTCCCCTGGTGAAAAACTGACTTTGGCTTTTGTCCCGTCCAATTCCGAGAATATTCATTTTCTGACTTTCCTGGAACCAAAAACAGCAGAAAACAGGCAGTTGGCACTTTGGCTCTTATTAATAGGTTAGTCCAAGAAATCATATGAAAAGTACTCCAAAGTGTGGACAAAACACAAGAAAGTAGATAAAACCAAGCATGGAACATCAAAAAATTATGGATACGTTTGCAACGTATCAACAAGTTCCACGCACAAAGCTCCAGAATTTAATCGAATTACATATATAGGTTCAAGTTCAACACATTATTATACATCTTCATTGCCAGCAGCCTTCTTTCCCCGCCTGGGTGCCAAGCCTTCACGTCCACTGGCTTCTTCATTTCCTACCTTCTTCCTCTTCCTTGGTTCCAATTTTCTTAGCTTCACGTACTCTACATCGTCGGGACAATCAGCAACAGAATCTTGTCCAGCATCATCTTTCCACTCGTTTTTATTTTCTTCTGGAAGTAAAATGATGCCCGGTAGTCATGTTTCTAATCTTGCGGCGCTTCCTGTCAACGAAACATGATTGTTGCTTAACTGCCTAATATCTACAGAGTAAATAAAACAAAAATTACAATTCAGCACAAAAATGCGAACCCCAAGAGACTTTTTCTTACCAGGAGCTAATTGGGTTCGAGCAACCATCCTGACCAAGAATAGAAGGGCGACTCCCAGTTGCAGCAGCTTCCACATCTAGTACATCACAATTCAACTCAAACATGCAAGCCGAATGTCAACACCCGGATTTTTAATCCCAGATGCCCGTTATGCCATACCTCGCAATCCCCGCATTACCATTTTTGCGAGAAATAACGGATTGGATATCACAGTACATCATCCATTACAAACCATACATAAGGTTTTACACAAATAAGGATCTCATGATCTAGTCTTTAATACAACAAGCAGCGGAAATAAACGATAGCGTAGCGGTGGGGTCCATCTTCGAGGCACAGTAACTTAAGGCCGTGAGATAGTCCTAGTTATCATAGCCAATCCTGTGACCATCATCTTGATAATCTCCTTCATAGTCTGGCCATGATAATAGCTAGGGACAAAAGCCATGAGTACTCTTTAAGTACTCGCAAACTACTACTAGCAAGGAGTATAAATCTAAGTTAAAGTGCTGAATCTAAGTTAACTATCAAGTTAAGTTTGAAACCTAAGCTGAGTTCAGAAGAAAAGAAAGATAAAATAAGGTTCTAAAATCACTTAAGTTGGGAAGCTATTATCATCAACACAACCCTGTTGTGGTCAAGTCAAAGTTCATCATTCGTTTCAAGTTATTTAGAAAACATCTGACAACGAAATAGTATGGCCATTCCAACTGTCCATAACCGCGGACGCGGCTATTCGAATAGTTTGACACTCTGCAGAGGTGGTACACTTTCACCACATGATTTGATACATCTGTCAGGGATAACCCTGAATCATCATACTTAGTATGCAGATAATCAAACATAACCTTCCCTTTACACACCCTAGTACAAGCACCTCTCCTATGAGCATGGCCTCCCAACCATGACCATCAGTCATCTTGGGCACTGCATAGGTGGACAACATTGAGAGGTAGCCTTAGCTCAAATCTCTCCCGTGAGGGAACTAATACTAATGCATATAAATTTCCAGCTAAGCCTTACCCAATTCAGGTAATATGGTTGTACGGTAAATTTGGAATGGTATCGCATCCGAATCCAACCATCAGTTTTATAAAAGGGTTAAGGCTCATGCCTCGTCATTTTCATCATCATAAACCAGTTGTGTTTCTCAACACATGTCAAAACATCTCAATAGAATGACTCATCATTCCAAGGTTTTCATAATTCATTTTCACCAAGTATTCCCATCTAGAGTGACTCAAGTTTTTTATCTATACTAAGATACTAAGTTAAGAGTGTTCACTAAGGTGGAAGTGATGGGTTCACTCTCCTGCCATAGAGTGACATCTAAAGGTTTCTTAGTAGGTCAAGTTTTATACTTTTTATGCTACCTTCAAAATTAAGTAAAGAACTTTGTGTAAACTAAGGGAGGTAAAACTTGTCAATAAGACTTGGGGTACTAATAGTTAAAGGGGTGTGATCAAAGCCTGCTTAAGGCATCTTTGCTAAACCATCTAGTTTAATTCTAGCCTGCTAACAATAGCTTGCCTTGGTTGGTGCAGTGGTTGAAGTTTCTTCTTCTTCTTCTTGGTAGAACTTCTCCTCCTCGAAAGCTTGGTCGATACTAGCGTCTATAAATACATAGGGAGTAGACAATCACCAAACAATACTTATCTAGTCTAAGTAGCATTCTAAAACACACATTTGATGATCTATTATCATCACAAACATCACAAGTTTTAATTCAATAGTTTCAACCTTTTTATTTTAGAGAAGTAATTTCTACTCATTAAAATATTAACTAAAATTTTAATATTCACCACCAAAATATAATATCATGTGGACACATGTCCTCACCACATATTCTAACATGTGGGAATGAGATTTAAGGGTTGGATCAATATTACTTTGGTTTAAGTTCATTATTTAATGATTTAAAGTGACTAGAAATGCCTATATAGCATTATTTTGGTACTAGTCCAAAGTCACTACATGTCAACCTTAATATTATTACATGGTTAGATATATATGATGAAATGTGATTTTTGAGAGTTGGAATCAACTCAAAACCTAACTTGGTTGATTTTATAAAAATGTTGCAAGTTGCAAAAGCTTCTGTTTTGTTATTTTTATTAGGAGAGATCTATAACTCTAATTGAATTAAATCTAACGGGCTTGGATAGATCATTTTAATACCTTTCAGACAAAATTGGTTTCATACAATTTGGATTTATAAAACTCTTTGAATTGAATTTTGGAATAGGGGACAGAAACTAGATTTAACTAAAAAACGAAAAACCAGATTTGAATCTATGGGCTAGCGCGGGAAAGGACTTGGGACGGCCCAGTGGCGCTCATGCAGTGAGCTCGGTGACAGGTCCCATGTGTCATGACACTTAACACTGAAATAATGCAGCGTTGTGGGCCGTGCGATTAGAAGAGAGATCAACAGCTGAGGGTCGTCGTCGACAACGAACAGGTCGCCGGCGAGCTCGAACCCTAGCGGCTCGGTGGGGGTCTACTGGGGGCGTACCAAGGCTCCAGCAGGGTCGGCAAGGCGGGCAAACAAAGTGGAAGACGACGGCGAGGCGAGGCGTGGTCGCAGCGGAGCTTGGGGCGGTTGAAATCAATGACACCGTTCTCCTCCAGAGGCGGTGGCTCCGGCTCCAATTCCGGCGAGCTGCTGCTCCAGTTGCTCCGGCTAAAGGTGGGTGAGGTTCAGAGAGGTGAGGGGAGTGGAATGGTGTGGAGAAGAATGGCTGGGGAGGGCTCCTTTTATAGTCTCGACGGTGAGACCGAGCGGGATGGGCGGTCGACGGTGGCGAGATGGCTACGGCAAGCTAGCGGCATGGCGGGGGATGGTGATCGATGGGCGGTTCCCTAGCGGTGCTCTAGGACTTAAATGCGGCCGTAGGGGCGGTGGCACGTGATCAGGCGGTGGCGCTCTGCTGGCGAAGTGGCGGTGTCCACGGCGAGCGGTGGCTGTGAGGCTTTGGGCGGCGAACGGGGATGTCTGGGGTGTTCTCCAGGTCGAGGCGGAGCGGCGGGCACGGGCTGCGGTCGTGCGGTGACTTGTGCACGCGGGGACAAGGCGCGCTCTGGAGGCGGCACCGGCATGGTGCGGTGGCACTGGGCGCGGGCTCTCCTCGGTGGTCCACGACAGCACTTGGCTCGGGCAGGGGACAGAGAGGGGCGGTGAGGTGCTGGCTACCTCCTAGACATGGAGGGAGAGGGGGAAGGTGGTATGCTGGGGTGAGGGCAAGGTTGGCCGGCGAGTTGGTGCTCGGCATGGCTTGGCCTGGCCACTAGGGTGTAGGGGATGGGGTGGTAATGGCATGGTTTGATCAAGTGGAGACAGAGGGAGTGTTTTGTGGTCAAATGGGTGGCTAAACTCTATAGAAACAGTGAGCTAGCTAATTGTGTTTGATTCTGCCTGCCATGTGCTTGATGAAATGGCCGCAAGAGAAAAAGTTTTGAATTTTGAGTTCAAAATTTTTGAGTGATCTCCACTAGTGATAGGTAGTCTCTGGATGCAAGGGTTTTGAAAATGGAGCTCAAATAGATGGTTTTTGAAATAGGGGTGATCTATGCATATGCATTAGATTCAATTTTAAACTGTCATTTAAAATAGTTAACAGAATGTTTTTAGCAGATCCAAAGGTGGGCCTTGGTACCTCATTATGTGTACTAGCAAGGGGTGCAAAGATCAAGAATTGTTTCTGTTAAGAATTGAGTACTAGGAATAGCCAAAGTAGGCATGAGAGTTAAATTTGCCAAAATGACCATTCTTTCTTTTAATTCTTTTTTATTTGATTTTCTTTAGGAAAAGTTTGGGAATGATGTAGATGAGGTTTAAATCACCTAAGAAACATTTTACAAGCATTGGATCAATCAATCATGGCAATTCAAACAACTCCTATTTTAAATGCACACATATATGAATGCTTTCATTTTAAATTTGGAAAAGTTTTTGTTAACCCTATTTTTGGATGATTTCATGTTGATAAGCTTGGATTAAAGTTTTGGGATGTTACAAACCTTCCCCCCTTAAACAAAATCTCGTCTCGAGATTTACAAAGAAAACTAGGAACTAAAGAGATCTGGGAACTCTGTTCTAATGTAACCTACGCGCTCCCAAGTAGCTTCCTCCTCTGTATGGTTGCTCCACTGAATCTTGAGAAACTTGATACTCCTGGTCCTGGTGGTTCTGTAGGCTTCTTCTAAGATACGAATGGGTACTTCCTGATAGGTCAGGTCATTGTTGATTTCCACAGCTCTGTGATCGATGTTCTTGAAAACTTCAGTCTTCTCAGGCACTTCCAAGCATTTGCGAAATGTGAGATATGGAACACATTGTGGATGGCTGACATCTCTTCAGGCAGTTCCAGTTGGTATGATACTTCTCCTCGGCGGTTCAGAATCTTGAAAGGTCCGATATATCTGGGAGCTAACTTTCCCTTCAGACTAAAGCATTGAGTTCCCTTCAATGGTGAAACCTTGAGATATACGAAATCTCCGACATTGAAAGTCAGGTCTCTCCTTCTCTTGTTAGCATAACTCTTACATGCAGATTGAGCGGTCTTGAGGTGCTCATGGACTTTGTGAACTTTCTCTTACGCTTCTCGAAGAATGTCGGGTCCAAAGATCGACTCTCTCCTACTTGCGACCAATTCAAAGGGGTACGACACTTTCTTCCGTGTAGGAATTCGAATGGTGCCATCTGCAAACTAGCCTGATAACTGTTGTTATATGAGAATTCTGCGAAAGGCAGACAGTCTTCCCATTTTGATCCGTATTCCAACACACAAGCTCTAAGCATATCCTCTAAGATCTGGTTGACTCTCTCAGTTTGTCCATCTATTTGCGGGTGATAAGCGGTACTGAAGTTCAACTTGGTTCCTAAACCTTCCTGAACTTTCTGCCAAAATCTTGAAGTAAACTGGGTTCCTCGATCTGAGACGATGGTCTTGGGGGTTCCATGCAGACTAACAATCCTAGCAATGCACAGCTCTGCTAGCTTTGCACTCTGGTAGGTTGTCTTGACTGGTATGAAGTGGGCTACCTTGGACAGTCTATCAACTATGACCCATATTGAGTCATTTCCCTACTAGAAGTAGGTAAACCCGGTGATAAAGTCCATTCCGACGAATCCCATTTCCATTCGGAATCGCAATGGTTGCAACAATCCTGCAGGTCTCGATGCTCGCTTTGACTCGTTGCTGAGATGTCACATTTGGCGATGTAGCCCGATCTCTCTCTTCATCTTGTGCCACCAAAATTGCTCTTTCAAATCTGATACATCTTTGTTCCTCGGTGGATAGAATAAAGAGTATCATGAGCTTCCTTCAGATAACCTCCTTCACTCGAATCTGTGGCACAGATCGTCCTTTGTACCACAGTACACCTTCTTCGTCTTTGGTGAATCCATGTACCTTTCCTGTACCAATACGACGTTTGATTCCGTCGATACTTTCATTTCCCTTCTAGGCTTCCTTGATTTGGCTAATCAAAGTGGGTTGAAGTTCAATGCTAGCTAGGAATCCTTTGCTAACTAACTCAGTCCTGAACTGCTCCAACTCCTCGTACAAACTTAGTTGCTTCTCTTTGATCATGGTGTTAAGCCTATACAGCAATCTGCTAAGAGCATCCGCTACCACATTGGCTTTGCCGGGGTGATAGTGAATGTCAAGGTCATAATCCTTGATTAACTCTATCCATCTTATTTTCCTCATATTCAGCTCCTTCTGGGTGAAGATATACTTCAAGCTCTTATGATCTGAGTAAATCTCACAGCGATTACCCATCAAATAATGACGCCATGTCTTCAACGCTAGAACCATGGCTGCTAGCTCAAGATCATGGGTCGGATAGTTATGCTCATGTTGCTTCAATTGTCGAGACAGATACGCGATGACTTTGCCTTCTTGCATCAATACACATCCTAGGCCAATCTTGGATGCATCACAACACACATCAAACGGCTTCTTGATGTCTGGCATGATCAAAATCGGGGCGGATATCAATCTCTTCTTCACTCACAGGCGGCTTCACACTTGTCTGTCCATTCAAACTTCTTGTCCTTCTTCAACAATTGGGTCATTGGTCGGGCTATGCTCGAGAATCCTTCTACGAACTTGCGGTAATATCCCGCTAATCCGAGAAATGAACGAACTTGGGTTTGATTGGTTGGGTCTTCCCATTCTTCGACATCTTTGATCTTGGTGGGATCAACAGAGACTCCTCCGGCAGACACAATATGGCCTAGGAATCCTACTTCTTTCAGCCAAAACTCACACTTGCTGAACTTGGCATATAACTAATGCTCCCTCAGGATTTCTAGGATGATTCTCAGATGTTGCTCATGCTCTTCTTCTGACTTGGAGTAGATAAGGATGTCGTCGATAAACACAACTACAAACTTATCTAGGAAATTCATAAAGATCTTATTCATGAGATTCATGAAATAAGTAGGGGCATTGGTTAATGCAAAAGACATAACCGTATACTCGTATAAACCATAGCGAGTAGTAAAGGCGGTCTTCGGAATATCCGTTGCACGAATCTTAAGTTGGTGATAACCAGTCCTAAGATCAATCTTTGAGAATACGTGAGCTCCGGTCAACTGATCAAATAGATCCTCTATCTTTGGCAAAGGGTACTTGTTCTTGATGGTGACGTCATTCAACTTTCTATAGTCTGTACACAGACGGTTGCCTCCATCTTTCTTGTCGATGAATAACACCGATGATCTCCATGGCGATGCGCTTGGTTGAATCAAGCATGTTGCTAACATGGCATCTAACTGCTTCTTCAGTTCTACTAACTCTGAGGGGTTCATGGTATAGGGTCTCTGGGCTATAGGTCCGGTTCCGGGGATTAGTTCGATAATGAACTCAATATCCCTATCCGGGGGCATACCTGGCAATTCATCTAGGAATGCGTCAGGGTATTCACAGACTACTCTGACTTGGTCAATGGTAGGCAGGGCTACACTCTTGTTGCACTTGAATTGACGGGGTAAGGTTTCGGAGATATGCTCTACTATTACTCCAGAACTACTGGTCATGGTGATGGCTTTCTTAGCACAATCTATCAGTCCTTTATGCCTTGACATCCAGTCCATACCTAGTACTACTTCCAATCCTTTGATTCCAAGTACAATTAGGTTGGCATAAAAATCTATCCCATGTATTCTGATAGGTACAGCTTTGCAAATTTTTCTAGCTTTTGTTGTTGAACCGGGGATTTGAACTATCATGATATGATTCAGGTTGGTTGGGCGAATCTTACTAGTGCATACAAATTCTTTGGTGACAAATGAATGCGATTCTCCAGAATCAAACAATACTCTTGCTAAAACTGAGTTGACAGAAAACATACCCAGCACTACATCTGGCGCTTCCTGGGCTTCTTCTGCGTTCATGTGGAAGAGACGACCGTTGCGGTTGTGAGGGTTCCCTAGGGCAAATCTCCTTCCTGGTTGAACACGATGCTGCTGCTGAGCTGGGGCATTCACAGGGGCATTGGCGGCAGTCTTCTTGGGACACTCATTGGAGTAGTGACCCTTCACTCCACACTCGAAACAAGTGATCTGGGACTTGTCCTTGACTGCGACAGGTACAGCATTGCTGCCAGTTCTGGGTGCAGTGTTGTTGTTGCTCTTGGGAGGGGCACGGTTGAAATTGTTGGCATAGCCAGAGTTGTGATTGTTTCCTCCGAACTTCACATTGCCTCCGCTACGGTTGGGGTAGCTTGGGCGAGAATTTGTGGGTCGGTTGTTCCTTGGTGCATATCCTGTTGAGGGGTTGGGATGGTACTTCTGGTGACTACTAGATCCAGACTGCTGCATCATACGGCGCTTGCGGTTGTCGTTTGCCTGGTTAATCTTCCCTTCCATCTGAATGGAAGAGTCGACTAGCTCTTCGAGATCATCGTAACGGATGTTGACGAGGACAGTCTACATCTCATCATGCAGTCCGTTTAAGAATCTCTCCTTCTTCTTGGCCTCCGTGTTGATCTCATCCGGTGCATATCTGGCAAGTGACAAGAATCTGTCATGGTACTCCACCACAGTCATTCTTCCTTGCTTCAATTCGCGGAATTCATCTCTCATCCTGTTGACAAGACCTTGCGGCACGTGGGTGCGGCTGAACTTGACCTTCAATGCTTCCCAGGTCATCACCTGGCCATGGTTCATATTGCGGATGCTATTCCACCATGCTGTTGCATCTCCCGCCAGATAGTGGGTGGCAAAGAGAACTTTCTCATTATCATCAACTCTGGCAACCTCTAAGTTGTTTTCCATGGTCTGTAACCAGTCATCAGCATCTAATGGGTTTTCAGATTGGTTAAAGATTGGGGGATTTGTGTTCTGAAAGTTTTTCAGTTTGGATCCTTGGTGATCCTGATTTCCATGTACTTGGTTGTTGAGAGCCATTTGGGCGATCTGCTGCAATGTTGCTAAGTTGGCTTGACGCTCAGCCCTGCTTGCTTCACGGTCCGTGATAAGATTCTTCAAGATCTGCAGCATTGGGTCCTGCGACGAGCTGCTCCCTCCTTGGTTTCCACGAGTCATCTGAAGATTGAGATAGATATAGGGGTAAGAGGGAAATTCTAAGGTTCATGGTTTTGGGTTTTCAAAGTTAAAACTTTGAGTTAAACTCAGGTTTTTCAACTAACTTCTTTTTCATTCATGCAAGCAAGCACACGATACAACACACACCATAACAAGCAAAGGGGAAAACAGATGGTTTGAAGAACCATTCTGCAACCTATGATACAATGAGATGCTACATCTCATGCTACGATAGTGCTCTAGTGCATCTATTCATCATCGATGAAGTCGGAGTCTTCACCATCAGTGTAGAAGTCCACAGCATCCTCCTCCAGAAAGTCATCATCGTTGCTGAGGTAAGAATCCATATCTCCCTGGATGTCTTCACCCTCATCTTCTTCTTCTTTGGCAGCAAGCTGAGCTTCCTGCTCTTTGACGGTCTTCTCGAGGTCGGCCACCTTCTTGCGAAGACGGGCGATGGTGCGATCCTTCTTTGCATGCTGGCGACAAAGAGACTGGCGATCTTGGACGAGCAGTGCGAAAGTCTGGGCCTTCTGGTTGGCGATGGCATGGTTCTGGTTGGCTAACTCTCTGGCATTGTCCAGTTCCTGCTGTCGGTCATGAAGCAAGAAGTCAAGGTTCTCCACTTGATGCCTCAACTCTGGGTGACTTGGCATCTCCATCGGCATTCCCATGAAGTCACGTCTTGCATAGTGGGCAAAACGGGTTCCTTGGATCTTGTTGATGCTGAGGGCACATAGACGTGCGAGAGCTTCATGCATTGCCACGCTAATCCATCTAGCCAGTTGTTCTCTCTCACGGAGAACTGAATTCTCCCGGAAGTTGGTGCTTCGATGCTTCCTCGAAGATCCGCGGTGACTAGCCACTGTAGGTCTCCTCCTAGGGGTCCTGGAAGTTGAGCTCCAAGAAACTCCGGATGTGGGCGTCCTAGTAACTCCGACAGCGAATCCAGATCCCTGTCAAAGATCAGCTGACCTCCGTTTCCCAACTGGTAAAACTTGCTGAACTGAGTCTCCATCTACAAGGGTTAAGGATGAGGAAGTTAGTGAAGTGATCAAGTGTGTCAAATTTTAAGTAGTAATGTAAGAATTTTGAGGAACATGAATTTTTGAGAAAGAATGAGTTCACAAGGGTAAGAGGGGAAATAGTTTTTCAGAAATACTCACTTTGGTTTTGAAACTAAGTTTTTGTTTGAACGTCCATTCTAACTAGGGTCTCCTATGGTCAGGATGGCTCTGATACCAACTTGTCAACACTCGGATTTTTAATCCCAGATGCCCGTTATGCCATACCTCGCAATCCCAGGATTACCATTTTTGCAAGACATAACGGATTGGATATCACAGTACATCATCCATTACAAACCATACATAAGGTTTTACACAAATAAGGATCTCATGATCCAGTCTTTAATACAACAAGCGTGGAAATAAGCGATAAGCGTGGCGGTGGGGTCCATCTTGAGGGCACGAGGGCAATCTTGTGGCAGATAGTCCTAGTTATCATAGCCGTCCTGCTGACCATCATCTTGATAATCTCCTTCATAGTCTGGCCATGATAATAGCCAGGGACAAAAGCCATGAGTACTCTTTAAGTACTTGCAAACTACTACTAGCAAGGAGTATAAATCTAAGTTAAAGTGCTGAATCTAAGTTAACTATCAAGTTAAGTTTGAAACCTAAGCTGAGTTCAGAAGCAAAGAAAGATAAAATAAGGTTCTAAAATCACTTAACTTGGAAAGCTATTATCATCAACACAACCCTGTTGTGGTCAAGTCAAAGTTCATCATTCGTTTCAAGTTATTTAGAAAACATCTGACAACGAAACAGTATGGCCATTCCAACTGTCCATAATCGCGGACACGGCTATTCGAATAGTTTGACACTCTACAGAGGTGGTACACTTTCACCACAAGATTCGATACATCTGTCAGGGATAACCCTGAATCATCATACTTAGTATGCAGATAATCAAACATAACCTTCCCTTTACACACCCTAGTATAAGCACCTCTCCTATGAGCATGGCCTCCCAACCATGACCATCAGTCATCTTGGGCACTGCATAGGTGGACAACATTGAGAGGTAGTCTCAGCTCAAACCTCTCCCGTGAGGGAACTAATACTAATGCATATAAATTTCCAGCTAAGCCTTATCCAATTCAGGTAATGTGGTTGTACGGTAAATTTGGAATGGTATCGCATCCGAATCCAACCATCAGTTTTATAAAAGGGTTAAGGCTGATGCCTCGTCATTTTCATCATCATAAACCAGTTGTGTTTCTCAACACATGTCAAAACATCTCAATAGAATGACTCATCATTCCAAGGTTTTCATAATTCATTCTCACCAAGTATTCCCATCTAGAGTGACTCAAGTTTTTGATCTATACTAAGATACTAAGTTAAGAGTTTTCACTAAGGTGGAAGTGATGGGTTCACTCTCCTGCTATAGAGTGACATCTAAAGGTTTCTAAGTAGGTCAAGTTTTATACTTTTTATGCTACCTTCAAAATTAAGTAAAGAACTTTGTGTAAACTAAGGGAGGTAAAACTTGTCAATAAGACTTGGGGTACTAATAGTTAAAGGGGTGTGATCAAAGCCTGCTTAAGGCATCTTTGCTAAACCATCTAGTTTAATTCTAGCCTGCTAACAATAGCTTGCCTTGGTTGGTGCAGTGGTTGAAGTTTTCTTCTTCTTCTTAGTAGAACTCCTCCTCCTCGAAAGCTTGGTCGATACTAGCGTCTATAAATACATAGGGAGTAGACAATCACCAAAGAATACTTATCTAGGCTAAGTAGCATTCTAAAACACACATTTTATGATCTATTATCATCACAAACATCACAAGTTTTAATTTAATAGTTTCATCCTTTTTATTTTAGAAAAGTAATTTCTACTCATTGAAATATTAACTAAAATTTTAATATTCACCACCAAAATATGGTATCATGTGGAAACATGTCCTCACCACATATTCTAACATGTGGGAATGAGATTTAAGGGTTGGATCAATATTACTTTGGTTTTAGTTCATTATTTAATGATTTAAAGTGACTAGAAATGCCTATATAGCATTATTTTGGTACTAGTCCAAAGTCACTGCACGTCAACCTTAATATTATTACATGGTTATATAGATATGATGAAATGTGATTTTTGAGAGTTGGAATCAACTCAAAAGCTAACTTGGTTGATTTTATAAAAATGTTGCAAGTTGCAAAAGCTTCTGTTTTGTTATTTGTATTAGGAGAGATCTATAACTCTAATTGAATTAAATCCAACGGGCTTGGATAGATCATTTTAATACATTTCAGACAAAATTGGTTTTATACAATTTGGACTTATAAAACTCTCTGAATTGAATTTTGAAATAGGGGACAGAAACTAGATTTAACTAAAAAAGAAAAACCAGATTTAAATCTATGGGCTAGCGCGGGAAAGGACTTGGGCCGGCCCAGTGGCGCTCCATGGCGCAGGGCTCAGCTGACAGGGGGTCCCATGTGTCAGCGGCACTTAACACTTGAAAAGCAGCGTGGGGTATGCGATTAGAAGCGAGATCAGCAGTGAGGTCGTCGTCGACGGCAGCAGTCGCCACGACTCGAACCCTAGCGGCTCGGTGGGGGTCTCTGAGGCGTGCAGGGCTCCAGCAGGGTCGGCGAGGCGGGCAAACGAAGTGGAAGCCGACAGCGAGGCGAGGCGTGGTCGCGGCGGAGCTTGGGGCGGTCGAAATCAATGGCACCCTTCTCCTCCAGAGGCGGCGGCTCCGGCTCCAATTACGGCGAGATGCTGCTCCAGTTGCTCCGGCTAAAGGTGGGTGAGGTTCAGAGAGGTGAGGGGAGTGGAATGGTGTGGAGAAGAATGGCTGGGGAGGGCTCCTTTTATAGGCTCGACGGTGAGACCGAGCGGGATGGGCGGTCGACGGTGGCGACATGGCTACGGCGAGCTAGCGGCATGGCGGGAGATGGCGATCGATGGGCGATTCCCTAGCGGTGCTCTAGGATTTAAATGCGACCGTAGGGGCGGTGGCACGCGGTCTAGGCGAGGTGGCGCTCTGCGCGGCCGAAGCGGCGGTGTCCACGGCGAGCGGTGGCTGTGAGGCTTTAGGCGTGACAGGGATGTGCAGGGTGTTCTTCAGGTCGAGGCGGAGCGGCGGGCGCGGGCTGTGGTCGAGCGGTGACTTGTGCACGTGGGGACAAGTCGCGCTCTAGAGGCGGCACCGGCATGGTGCGGTGGCACTGGGCGCGGGCTCTCCTCGGTGGTCCATAGCAGCACTTGGCTCGGGCAGGGGACAGAGAGGGGCGGTGAGGTGCTGGCTACCTCCTAGACATGGAGAGAGAGGGGGAAGGTGGTCTGCTAGGGTGAGGGCAAGGTTGGCCGGCGAGTTGGTGCTCGGCATGGCTTGTCCTGGCACTAGGGTGTAGGGGATGGGGTGGTAATGGCATGGTTTGATCAAGTGGAGACAGAGGGAGTGTTTTATGGTCAAATGGGTGGCTAAACTCTATAGAAACAGTGAGCTAGCTAATTGTGTTTGATTCTACCTGCCATGTGTTTGATGAAATGGCCGCAAGAGAAAAAGTTTGGAATTTTGAGTTCAATTTTTTTGAGTGATCTCCACTATTGATAGGTAGTCTCTGGTTGCAAGGGTTTTGAAAATGGAGCTCAAATAGATGGTTTTTGAAATAGGGGTGATCTATGCATATGCATTAGATTCAATTTTAAACTGTCATTTAAAATAGTTAACAGAATGTTTTTAGCAGATCCAAAGGTGGGCCTTGCTACCTCATTATGTGTACTAGCAAGGGGTGCAAAGATCAAGAATTGTTTCTGTTAAGAATTGAGTACTAGGAATAGCCAAAGTAGGCATGAGAGTTAAATTTGCCAAAATGACCATTCCTTCTTTTTAATTCTTTTTGATTTGATTTTCTTTAGGAAAAGTTTGGGAATGATGTAGATGAGGTTTAAATCACCTAAGAAACATTTTACAAGCATTGGATCAATCAATCATGGCAATTCAAACAACTCCTATTTTAAATGCACACATATATGAATGCTTTCATTTAAAATTGGAAAAGTTTTTGTTAACCCTATTTTTGGATGATTTGATCTTGATAAGCTTGGATTAAAGTTTTGGGATGTTACACCGAAGCATACCTTTTCATCAACCCAATTAGCCGGCTGTCACATGTTAGAGGAACTGTGATGTCTCGTTCATCCATGAAGCTGAACTTTGTAGTCTGCTTCAACCCTATTTCATCATGATGACGCAGAGCAGCTACCATACCGGGGATAGTGCAGATCTGCGCATGCGCTTCTTTCATCGTGATACAATGGTGTCCATACCACTTTACCTTCACCCGTGCTGATTTAGAGTCTTACCTGAAGAGGGCTACCGTAACCAGGTAAGGATGGTCCGCGGAGATCCCACTTGATAGAAAACTGTGGACAAAATATGTTTGTCAGCATTGGGCTAACAAACAATTTTAGGTTCAGTAGCAAGCTAGCAGTTATAATTAGTGCGGATAGCAAAGAGAAGGGTAGCTCACCCGCATGTAGCCAGAACTTCCTCTTCCTTGGTAGTAGGATCTGCCATCCTCTAAGTTGCTCAGCTCGTCGGCGGCGGAGGCGAGCTAGAGCCTCGCAACGGCGGCTACGGCATGCACCATTGGAGCTTGGGATCAGCGAATGGGCGCAGCAACTTGGCGCCAGAAGTCAAATGTATGAAGGGGTCGTTCTGCCTGGAGGGTGGATTTCGACACTACCGGTGCTTGGGGAAAGGAGGGAATGGATTTGTGAAATTGGTCAACGCATCCAAGCCACTTATTTCCTCAATTTTCCTAAGAGGTTGCCGCGTCGGCGCTCGCGTCACAGACAGATGACCGACATGTGGGTCCCGACCGTCTACTTCACGGGGCAGTTTAACAGAATGTTTGAATTTGGTAGGGGTGAGATGAGTTTGCCTCGAAATGGCCCCTCTTGGTAGTTGGCAGCCCAACTTTGCGAAACGCGGCAATTACAGGCAACTTGGGTACCGCAATACACTCGCCCAGGAACTTTCGGTCCGCAAACCAACAAGCCCCCCATACTCCATGGGGAAACCTCTTCTTTGAACTTGTCTTCATCACTCCATGATCGCCGAGGATGAAAAGCTTCAAGCATGAGATCTTCTAGATAAGGTGCATCTTGAGCTTTCCCTTCATTTCTTTAAGAAGTCTTAAAGATGGCCATAAGGAACTCCATCTTCTCCATCTTCTTCTTCTTTAAGACATACTTGATCTTGATCTTCTTCTTCTTCAACAAAATTCCAATAGGCACAAAGCACTTGGACATTTCTTCTTCTTTTTCAACCTTGAGACCAACACATGGTCCAAGTGATACCAATGAACAAACCTACAAGTGAAACTCAATTTACACATTAGTTTATAGAGATTATCATTAATTATCAAAACCACACATGGGGCATACATGCCCTTTCATCTACTCAGCCAAGTTAACTAGGTCGAAAAGGAACCTCTAGAAGGTTTAATGACATGCCATACGGGTAAGGTCTGCCCGTACCATGTGGAAGCGGGTCTATTAGGTCAAACGCAGCAACTTTCGCGAAGACACCTATATATTTTGAGACTCCAGGCGCCGTGCAGGGAGCCTCTATTCTCAGATTGCATCACAACACCACCAAAGAAGATCCACCACCATAGTTCACCCTCTCGACCCTCCATCCACTCCATAGCCATAGCCATCATCTTATACTTGATATCTTCTTGTGAATTAGCGACTATTATAAAAATATTTGATTTCAATCTAAGTATTTTGCACAATATTTTATATCTTTGATCTTATTATTATGAATGATTAGTCCTCACGGGTTGTGGGTTGACGTGAAACCTTGCGGTAATTAGGTGCATCTAATTCATGGGACTATTGTGCGGTGATTGAATAGAGATTTGTATCTTTGTGTTTTTGTCTTTTGTCTTGATCCATGGACTTGTAGGTACCCAAGATACTAAGGATTGGTAAAAACTTGAGGTGAGATGAGTGGTGCGGAGATTTCACGCGAAACCCAGTGATAGCAAGGGGGTACAGTATTCGTTTAGAGATCCATCTAGGAGTAACAGCAAGAGAGAATTTCTTATTTGACACTACTCGCAAATATGATTGCTTATATGACACTGAATTTTTTTAACTTCCTTATTTGACAGTTGATATAAATTTTGATGACTTAGATGACACTTCCGTTAGTTCCGTTACATTATTCCGCCAGTTTTGTTGTAAGCTAACAAAATTACCCCTGACATAGTCGCTACTTCTTCAACAGTCCAAACCAAAAAAAATCTGGCCCGATTGAACAATACGAGCCCGTGCCTATCCCTGTACCGAGTTTGTACTGGGTTTGACGATGCCGCGTGTCCGATTACCCGGGCGATGGGCGTCCGACCATCAACGATGTATGATGAGTTGATGTCATGTGACTTGGATCTGCCGATCGTGTAGGTGCTACCCGGAATTCCTTATGTCATGTAACTTGGATATCCTGCTCGGTATGTCCGATTCGTCTAAGGCATCAAAAAGTTACACCAAGTGTTAAATAAGAAAGCAACAACTTTTCAGTGTCATATAAGAAATCATATTTGAGTGTAGTGTCAAATAAGAAATTCTCTCTAACAGTAACATTATTTCTTAAGGCTTATTATACCCTGGTGCTTCGTGGTATAACGGTTGGATCAGAAAACTATTGCTATGCCTATGGCTCGCAGGGCTTTAGTATATTTGGATGTGCTGCCCACAACCTTATCTATGTTAAATAATTTCACATGAATGTATGTATTATTATATTTATCCCATTTAATGTGCAGTTGCAGGTGAATGTTCAATCCTGACCTATTTTCATCCTTTGCAACGACCAACGGTTCAAAGTAACTAGAAAGGTCCGATAAACGTAAGATAAAACTAACAAACAAGTCTTGACATTGCGGCTCAAAAAAATATAAAAGAACCCTCGTTGGTATTTACACGTACATGGCTTGATATCTATGTCATTATTCTGCGCATGTCCTTAAAAAATATAAGATTATATCATGGAAGAAGACAGAAAAGACTTTGAAGATTTGGTTATTTATTTTAGGCTTACTTTGTAATCGGTGGAAATAGCTCATGTATCTCTACCATGTATTATAGACTTAAATATATCATGGTATTGGTTGTAAAAAATATCATAAAAAACTGGACAAAACTCAATACATTTAGGGACAAGCACACTCGAACTCTGATAAAAAAAGGGCCAAGCACACTCTCGTGGAAATCAACTACAACAATTCCGTTAAAACTACTACAGGAAGAACAGTTTGGGGATGCTCCCATGCAGATGGAGAAGCGAGCAATCCACAAGACCAAGCGCCAAAATTCTTGGCTCAACCTAATGACCAACATCGATGACAACCTCACCATCTACAAGACCATGCCCTCAAAGTTATTGTAATCTAAGGAACGAAATCCCGACCTCAACCGCTCCACCGTGGCATGTGCAGATCACTGACACCATCTCTTGAGGCCACCACCACGACATACGCAATGTCGCACAACCCATGGCCCATGCTATAGTGCCACAACTCGTGGACCACACGCATCGTACCATGTTCGAGGTCATTGCCTCGACATACTGTCCAACCATCCCCTCTAGGACACGCCCATCGAGCCCACAACCCTGTCGCCCCCACTGATCAAGTTCACCACCCAAACTCATGCCAAGCTATGACTTTATGTGTCTTGCCGATTTTAGAGCAAGTGCATGAGAACCCGTGTATTGCTCTCCTATCATTATTTCTAGGGATATGGACGAAAACACACTTCTAGAGATATCTCCTCCTACTCTACCTCTTCATGTAAGGATGGCAAATTAGCAATATGTCAGGCTTGACCAAGCAATATGTTTGTGAGGATATTCATGTGGAAAATTCTCATTGCCTCACCCGCCAAATATTTGACAATTAATTTATGGAGAAAACAAAACAACGGTAGCAATAGTTTGTACATAAACACCAACAAAAAAGGCATAGTTGATGGACATAATACTTTGGTTTTCGGGCTTTCTAGATTATGTTGGGGCCATGTGCCATGTGGGCCTACCTATCAAAACAGTATTTTTTTAGATTACCGGTTTGATATGAAGGCCCGCCTAAGTTTGTATCTATGTCAAATCTGTGAGTTGGCAGGTACCCAGCCTCTAAAATCCATAGAGAGAAACACCCTCGAGTTAGATATGCACTGAGTACCCTGATCCATGGATATTACTGCCATCATTCTCAAAGTTCTCCCAAATTGAGCTCGAGGTCCCCTGCTCAGATGGTTTTATCTTACTTACTTGCAATTGTTAGTTATCATATTGATTGATGTTTTGATATCAGTTAGTACCATTAGCATGGTAAATACATACTTGTTAATTACAAAGTACGGTCCGATGTATTAGACTGCAAAATGGGAAATAAGATGGGAAACCAGCTAGACTAGGAAAAACATAGGGGCGTAATATTTTGAGGTAAACCACTATTTGAAGATACAAGGGATAAGATTTGTGGGATCTGCTCGAGTTGTTTGTATGGTTGATTTTCGATGTTCGCTGAATTTCCTTTGAAATAAACAAAAAGACAACTTTTTTCATAGTAAAAGTTTTAAAGAAAAATATTAAATAAGTCCAACACATTATAATTTAGCATCCGCAAACCAATTTATTTCTAATCAATAATTTGATGGACTAACAGTAAAATAAGAATGTGAGTTAAGTAAATTCATGAAACACGAGAACATAGAGCTACCAAAAAAAAATCTTTGCAGGGGAAAAGGAATTGTATTACTTAAACATCAGTGTTACAATCCCTAAACATGAAGTTGAGATAATCATCCGGCCTAGAACGATGCTCAGAAATTCTACCAAAACGAGCTAAAGCATCACTAGCCTGATTTTGAGTACGTGGAATCTTTACTATGCTGATTTGACGATCTAAAACGAGATAGCACTTTGCCTCAGCGACAAGATGACCCAGATAAGAGCTTTCTCTGCCCTTGCTAGTCACCATCGGCACCACCAAGGCACTATCAATTTCCACGATAATTTGGTCCGGGTTACATTGGACTGCGAGTGCAATGCCTTCATGCAAGCACATAGTTCTACCACCAGGGCAAGGTGCAATGGGGCAAGGATCTACATGAGGAGAAGATAATCCCTCCAGTCGCATCATGTAAGATCATCCCTGCAGCTGCAGTTCCACTTTGTTGATCAAAGGCACCATCAACAATCAGTTTGAATGACCCTATATCCGTTTTTTCCCACCTCAACTTAGGTTTTAGTGGTTCAGTTTGAGTAGTCTTCGGTTTCCTTTGAGGATCTGGTCCGGCGTCAGAATCGGATGTTAGACAAAGTCTGAACATAGCTGCATAAAAAAAACCTTCTGGATCCCTCAATGGCCGGGAGTGGGTTATCATGTGTGATCTCGTTCCTATCAAACCATGCTCGCTAAGCAATCATGAGGATGTATCTGTATGTCTTCATTGGCACCAACAACAAAAGGAGTTCTTCGAGCCAGTCTTGACTGTTTCCTGATGTATGCAGTTGGGCTGGAATCGGCCAAACTTGTGCCAGAGCTATCACGGCTTAGATGTACAAAAAACTACCACGAGAAATTATAATATCACTAGATGATAGCTTGTCTTCGTCGCTTCCATAAGCTTTCTCCCCTCCCCTTATTAGCCCGATTGAACTGCTTGGTGCATACTCCCTCCATCCGCAAATAAGTGTACTTATAGATTTTATTTTAAGTCAATTCTTTTAGTATTTGACTGATTTTGTAGCTAAATTTGGCAACATATATACAATCAAATTGGTAGATTATGAATCTACATTTTAAAACGGATCTCATGATACTAATTAAGTACCATAAATGTTGCTTTGTTTTCCTATAAAGTTAGTCTAATTTTGTAAAGTTGATTTGAGACAAAGGTTAGAAGTACATATTTGTGGACGGAGTATACCTTTACAACGTTATGGTATTTTGTAGGAGTAGTTCTTTTGGCAAACATAATCATTTTTACATATAGCTCACTTAGCTACTATCAGGAGTTGGGACAGTGCTTTTCGCAAATTCGTTTAAAAAAGTACTACTTTATACACTTAAACAGCCGCAATATCTAAAGTGTGTTCCCTAAGAATTGATGGTGTATTATTCTAGTACCTTTACTATTAATTCAGAAGCTGTGAATGCCCGATGTCACACTCTTTCTATTTACGTACCAAATGCCACCGCTAACAAATTCCTCTCACATTCCATGGAAAAGACTAACAAACTTTATCCCAAAAAACTACCTTATCTGATCACTACATTTATAAAGGTGAAGCGTTTCAGTGATGGATTAGGGGTGCCAAATCAGCCTTCGGTACTGCTCATCTACAGTGCTTTTTTTGGTTAGAAATAATTATTTAATCATTAATTATGATATAATCCCCACTTGTAACTGTCATAGTAGTTAGGCCTTGGAGGGTTGCCTCCAGAACCGACTTTGCAGGAACCGCCTTTTGTAAACGACGCATCCCTTGGAGGCGTCCCTTGATGGGGCTTGTTCGTCTGCGGTACCAAAGTTGGCAGGCTAGCGCATGGCGGTACCTAAGTTGCCTGAAATTACCGCGTTTCGAAAAGTTGGGCCGCCAACTACTGAGAGGGGCCATTTCGAGGCAAACTCGTCTCACCCCTACCAAATCCAAACATGCCGTGAAACTGCCCCGTGAAGTAGACGGTCGGGACCCTCATGTCAGCAATATTTCCGTGACGCGAGCGCCAACGCGGCAACCACGTAGGTGAAACGAGCAGCTAAGTGGATTGGATGCGTTGACCAATTTCATAGATCCATTCCCAGCTTTCCCCTAGCACCGGCGGCGTTGGAATCCACCCTCCGGGCAGGACGATCCCTTCGGACATTTGACTTCCGGCGCCAAGTTGCTGCGCCCAGTCGCTGATATCGAGCTATAATGGCGCATGCCGTAGCCGCCGTTGCGAGGCTCTAGCCCGCCTCCGCCGCCGACGAGCCGAGCAGTTCGAAGGATGGCAGATCCTACTATCAAGAAAGAAGAAGTTCTGTCTACAAGCGAGTGATCTACCCTTCTCTTTGCTATTCGCACTAGTTACAACTGCTAGCTGGCTACTGAACCTCAAATTGTTTGTTAGCCCAACGCTGACAAACATATTTTGTCCACAGTTTTCTGTCAAGTGGGATCTGCGCGGACCCTCCTTACCTGGTTACGGTAGTTCTCTATAGGTATGACTCTAAGGACAAGAGGTATGGACACCATTGTTTCACGATGGAAGAAGCGCCTGCGCAGATCTGCATTATATCTGGTATGGTTGCTGCTCTGCGTAATCATGTTGAATTATGGCCGAAGCAGACTACAAAGTTCAGCTTCATGGATGAACGTGGCATCATGGTTTCTATAACGTGTGACAGTCAGCTAATTGGGTTGATGAAAAGGTATGCTTTGGCTGCCATGTTTGAGCTGAAATGTGATGTACTGGATGTGGAAGCTGCTGCAACTGGGAGTTGCCCTTCTATTCTTGGACAGGGTGGTTGCTCGAACCCAATTAGCTCCTGGTAAGCAAAGGTCTCTTGGGGTTCTCATGTTTATGCTGAATTGTAATTTTTGTTTTATTTACTCTGCAGATATTGGGAAGTTATGCAACAGTCTTGTTTTTTTACAGGAAGCGTCGCAAGGTTAGAAACATGACTGCCGGATCAGTCATTTTGCTGCCCGAAGAAATTAAAAACGAGTGGAAAGATGTCATTTTGCTGCCCGGAAAAATTAAAAACGAGTGGAAAAATGATGCTGGACACGATTCTGGTACCCATTGTCCCGGCGATGCAGAGTACGTGAAGCTAAGAAAATTGGCACCGAGGAAGAGGAAGAAGGCAGGAAATGAAGAAGCCATTGGACGTGAAGGCTTGGCACCCAGGCTGTGGAAGAAGGCTGCTGGCAATGAAGATGCATAGTAATATGTTGAACTTGAACCTATCTATATAATTCTGTTAAATTCTGATCACTCTGTGTGTGGCACGTTGCTGGCGAAACAATCTATCCACGTTCTCTGAGTAAAATGTACCGCGACTTAGGGTTTGGAAACGCCCGAGTCAGTAGTTGAATCCGAAATTGTGATTGTGCCACTGCTATCTGAAAACAAGGATCCACCGGTTAGACGATTGCTGAGGGGCAGGAGGTCTCCAAATACGACGGAATGTAAGTGGCACATAAATAAATTATTTAAGCTGCCACTCTCCATGAACCAGCAACTTATTTCAGATGCTACACAACGACATGGCAACATAAACAACAATGTTCTCACTGATAATGTCCAGATGAG
Source organism: Avena insularis (assembly GCA_023614405.1). Taxonomy (NCBI): domain Eukaryota; kingdom Viridiplantae; phylum Streptophyta; class Magnoliopsida; order Poales; family Poaceae; genus Avena; species Avena insularis. Next base: position 309,412,903 of record CM042692.1, read on the forward strand.
GAGGAAATGGGTACCACTTTCTGGCCTAATCTTGAGCTCGTCTATCTCACCGCCTCTCTGTTCCTGCTTCCCCTGCATCTGGCGAAGCTCCCGGATCTCCAGTAACCGGGTGTACGTGCTTCCACTTTATAAATTGTGGTTGTGCCATTTGTATGCGGCATAATCCACGTAGATTACGTTTAAACAAACCACCAATGTCAGAATACACTAGTAGAAAAGGTGTCTTTGGTCCACGGTTACGTTTCCAATCCGGGACAGAGATCTAAATCGAGGCAGAAGTTAATCTAAATCACAAATTCTTCCACAAATTAATGCGGGGTCAGAGCAATTTTTTCCTCCCTGGAATCCGGGACCAATAGTTCAGACCGCTAGGTCAACAAGTACAAATATTACAACTTAAAAAGGCACGGAGCTTAAGCTAAATATAATTAGTTATCACACATCTCCTTGATCTTCCTAATCTTGTCCCGATGCGCATCTTCCTGCGAGAGCAAGGATCGAATTGTCTGCTCCTTCCTTTTAGCATCTTCCTTGCATAGCTTCAATTGTTTCTCTGCATTTTTCCTCATGCACTTGTCAATACTCATAGTTGTGTACTGCAGGACTTTGGCCTGGTGGAGGTCGTTCCTTGCTTGAGTCAGTTCTTGCTCTGCTTTAGCCTTCAGGGCCAACGCCGCGTCCCTCTCCTTCTCGACTTTGATAACCTTGTCTTGCACCCACCTGAGATCTCGTTTATGCTTGGTCGTGTCAACTGGTTCCCATAGCTTCATCTCAACACTGTCAAGAAGTGAGCTGAATACGGATTCTTTCAACTCGACAGTCATTTTCCATAGTTTGTCCAGCGTTTTTTGCATCGATTTGGGCCACTCTGGATCTACCCATTTGACAACACTGCAACTTGCGCCTTACATCATTGCACGATGTCCTTGACACCGTAGAAACCTCCTGCATGTGTTTCGTCCTTCGAAGGCTACAAATTTAGCGGGCACATATCCATGTTTACATACCAGAGGACTGTCTTCATCCTCTAAACCGTGATAGTTGGAGTCATACATCATCTGGTTAGCCTAACACATCATACGCGCATGAGTAAACAGATTAGATCTAGCTCAAAAAATAGATAACTGGCCACAGGTGATAGAAATAGAGATGAGACGACTCACATCGAAATCACCGTCCCTGTCGTCACGACGCGTTTCCTCGCTGTCTCCCCTTGAACCCATGGCGAGAGGGGTGGGGGTGGCTGCCGGAGAGGGCATTGGGATGGAGGCGCCGTCGGCTTGCGGCTACGGCAGGATGGGAGTGAAGTGGGGAAAGTGGCCGAGGTAAGGAAGAGAAGTGCGGGAGGAAGAGAAGTAATGGGGCGTGGCGCTAGGATGTGGCCCATTGAACTCGTGAGACGTGACACTTCATAGCGAGGCTTTGGTGTTGCCAGTTTGTCTAGAGCAAGCGTGGCCAATCATGCCGCGGAACAGCCTACTCGCGGATCGCTCTCACAAAGACCATCCCAATCGTCCAAGCGCCCCAATCGAACGGTATGTAACAATCGTCAAGCAGAACAACTGTGTTAGGGCGTGCCTTCTAGAAGACTCGGTCTAATGGCTACCCATGCAATGACACTAGTGTATCCATGTGTGGTTTGTAAAAAGAATAGACATGCAATCACACTAGGTGGATCCATATGTGGTTTATGGAAGTAACACACATGCAATGACTCTAGCTATGATTCATGAAAAGAACTGACATGCAATGACATTGGGTGTGGTTCATGAAAAGAACATACATGCAATGACATCGATGGATCCATGTGTAGTTTATGGAATTAACAGACATGCAATGACTCTAGCTGTGGTTAATGAAAAGAACACGCATGCACTGACACTGGGTGTGGTTCATGAAAAGAACAGACACACAATGACAATGGTGGATCCTTATGTGGTTTGTTTAGAGGAACAGACATGCAATGACACCGGTGAATCCACATGTGGTTCATGAGAAGAACACACATCCAATGACACTGGTGGATCCTTATGTGGTTTGTTAGAGGAACAGACATGCAATGACACCGGTGGATCCTTATGTGGTCTGTCTAGAGGAACACACATGGAATGACACCGAGTGTGGTTCATTAAAAGAACAGACATGCAGTGACTTATGTGGTTTGTTTAGAAGAACACACATGCAATGACACTGGTGTGGTTCATGAAAAGAACAGACAGGCAATGACACCGGTGGATCCTTATGTGGTTTGTTTAGAAGAACACACATGCAATGACACTGGGTGTGGTTCATGAAAAGAACAGACACGCAATGACACTGGTGGATCCTTATGTGGTTTGTTTAGAGGAATAGACATGCAATGACACCGGTGGATCCACGTGTGGTTCATGAGAAGAACACACATCCAATGACACTGGTAGATCCTTATATGGTTCATGAAAAGAACAGACATGCAGTGAAACTGGGTGTGGTTCATGAATAGAACAGACATGCACTGAAACTGGGTGTGGTTCATGAAAAGAACAGACATGCAATGACACTGGTGGGCCCATCCTTATGTGGTTCATGAAAAGAACAGACATGTAATGACACTGGTGGATCCTTATGTGGTTTGTCTAGAAGAACACACATGCAGTGACACTGGGTGTGGTTCATGAAAAGAACACACACGGAATGACACTGGTGAATCCTTATGTGGTTTGTTTAGAGGAACAGACATGCAATGACACTGGTGGATCCACGTGTGGTTCATGAGAAGAACACACATCCAATGACTCTGGTAGATCCTTATGTGGTTCATGAAAAGAACTGACATGCAGTGACACTGGGTGTGGTTCATGAAAAGAACAGACATGCACTAACACTAGGTGTGGTTCATGAAAAGAACAGACAGGCAATGACAATGATGGATCCTTATGTGGTTTATGGAAGGAACAAACATGCAATCACACTAGGTGGATCCATATGTGGTTTATGGAAGTAACACACATGCAATGACACTAGGTGTGGTTCATGAAAAGAACAGACATGCAATGACACTGGTAAATCCTTATGTGGGTCATGAAAAGAACAGACATGCAATGACATTGGGTGTGGTGTTGGGTCTGCTGCATAGAAAACAAAAAATTTCCTACGGTGTGAACAACACGCCAAGATCTATCTACTAGGTACAAAGCAACGGGTGGACATACATCCAACGAGAACTTACCCTCGTAGACAACGAGCTTTATTAACGAGTAGGAACTCGTGGTTGATGTAGTCGTACACTTGCCGATCTCAAGATCATGATGAAGTCCAGCGGGTCCGGCTCCAGCACGTCCATCAGATCCAGCTCCAGCACCACCAAGTCCAGCACCGCAAAGTAGCGGTGCATCCGTGATCGCACACATGTCCGGTACCCCGACAACCTCCGTCCCTCGCTCCAGCAAAGTAGCGGAAGCAGCAACTCCTTTCCAGATAAAGCCACCAGGAACATGTATCTCGCTAATCCGAGACCATGGGGAAATAATACTAGAGGGGGAGAGAGATCCTTCACAAGGAGGTGTGTGTGAGAAGTGAGGAGAGCGTGGCCTTTTATAGGAGGAGGGGAGGGTACCCCTCATGGCGGCATGGGGGAGGTGACCCTTCACCTCCTCCATTCATGTGGTGGTAACCCCTCCACATTAAAATGCCCCTTCACATTCTCTTTTAAAGTCTCCACTTTAAATGCATTAAATTTCTCCAAATTTAATGCTCTCCCATTTAATAAAACTCTTTTATTATTTTTATTCAGAATTTTGTTAATTACTTTAATTAACAAACATTCACATAAAACCCTCTGCGACATTTCAATATTACATGCAGAACCAATTTCAGCAATTTCACCCGAAACAATTTCGGTGTCTATTGAAATAATTCCAGCGCTTTCTTAAATCTTTATCTGAAACATATTTGCTCCAAATGGTGTCGGTATCCCTTAAGTGTGTCACCCTACGGTTCGTGAATAATGCAGACATGATCGAGACCCCTCTCAGATCAATAATCAAAAGCGGGACCTGGAGATCCATACTGACTCCTACACATTCAACGATGACTTCTGTGATCGTGAGAACCTTTAACGCTAGTAACTAATCCGTTTGTCCCACGATATATTACATGTCCGCGATTCGATCATCGGTATCTCCATACCTAGTTTGGTCTCGTTACCGACATGCACTCTTTTCTCGTTCCCGTGATATAACATTCTAGTGATCACATCACTTGCTTGCAAGCTATTTCAATGTGATATCACCGAGAGGGCCCAGAGTATATCTATCCGTCATCGGGATGGACAAATCCCACTCTTGATCCATGAGCCTCAACATAACACCTTCGTATACTTGAACCCACCTTTATAGTCACCCACATTACGGTGTGACGTTTGATGTTATCAAGATACTCTTCTGGTGTTAGCAATTAACATGATCTCATGGTCTAAGGATAAAGATTACTTCGTATGATGTTATAGCAATATAAACATAATGACTTTGATCGTAATGCTATACTTCGGATGAATGTTCATCACATCATTCCACCAATGGTGTGACCTTGTTATTAACAACATCCGATGTCCATGATCAGGAAACCTTGATCATCTTGTTAATCAACAAGCTAGTCTAAAAGAGAGGCATAACTAGGAACCCTTTCTGTTTATTAAACACACATGTATTGATGTTTCCGATCAATACAATTCTAGCATGTAAAATAAACATTTATCATAAACATGGAATAAGATAATAACCACCTTATTATTGCCTCTCGGGCATATTCCCTTCAGTCTCCCACTTGCACTAGAGTCAATAATCTAGTTTGAAAAACTTTGCATATTGAACACCTATGGCTTTCTGGTGTTGCATATACGCTATTGCTAGTGGTTAACATAATCTCTGGATCTGACAGTTTCAGGTCCGTGTGAATTTTCATGTCTCTGCGTCTCTACGCAACACTCATTCTCAAATGAGATGGCATTGTATAGATTTGGTCCTTTGGTGAGACCTTTAGTTCGTTCAGCTCAAAATATGTTGATATTTTTTTCACACAATATATCTTCATAGTATTAGCCCACTTTGAACCACACCTAGTTTGATAACAAACTACTTAACACAAATGCCCTCCTTTGCTGCTACTATAGCAGTCATATACTTAGCCTTTTGTTGTAGTATCCGTCACAATGTCTCAACTTTGGAACTCATCCAAATCCATCATGGAACATCCTTTCCATTACATTGTGCCACCCATAGTATAAATTGAGATAAATTTAATTTGTATCTTGTGACAAAACTAGTATCAATGTAACACTTTACAATGAACTACCTTTAACTATTTGTCACTTATACATTATATATTCTTAGTTCTTCCAAAGCTCATAAGAATATCTTTACTATTGTCCAATGATCATCTTATGAATCATTCTGGTATATGCTCATAACATTTAGAGCATAGGACATTCTGGATATATACATATCATGGTATAATCGATCAAAATCTTCATGTGATTTTACTCACCAAGTGTTGAAACACTTGAATTTTGATACAATCCTTTCCATGCAGCAAGAACCTTTCTTGTTGTTTCCATATTGAACCCTTTCAATATCTCATATATGTATGTCTGGCACAACCATATTAGTGCCTTAATCTATCCATATAGATATTGATGCCTAATATTCCGAGTTTGCCCAAGTCTTTCATCGAAATCTTATTTAATAAAATTCTTAACTTGTGTCAATACAAGATACATCATTTCCAATCAACAATATGTCCTCTACATAATGTATTAGAAATATGTCTCAGTGCTCCCACTTAATTTCTTGCAAATGCAAGCATCTTCATCATCTCCGATGAATTTAAACTCTTTTAACAGTTTCATCATGGTGAAGATTCCAACTCCGCTATGCTTACTTCAACTATTGAAGTTTACATGCCCTTTTAGCACCCTTTGAATTAACAAAACCCTTCGGACCATGTCATGTACATGTCCTAGGTTACTGTTCTATTAGAAGAACCTTGTTTTGTTAATTCAACTACCATATACCAAATTATATGTAGTGGTTGCTACATTAATCCATCAAGACTATATATCGCTATGAAAGATCAAATCTTGTCATAGTCAACTCCTTGAACATTGTCGTAAACTTCTTTCCGACATGTCGACTATTTCATAGATGTTAAACATCCATGTCTTATTTCTTTATAGATCCAAACACGACCGATATGCTTCACACCTTTCCGGAGGGTCTTCCAAGTTCAGAAACTTGTTTTCTCGTGTATGGATACTATCACGGATTCTATGACTTCTAGTCATTTTATGGAGTCAGGGCCCATCATCGCTTCTTTGCATGTAGTCGGTTCATCATTGTCAAAACAATAACGACTTGCTTATCAAATCTTACTATTTGATTCTTACCGACCCACACGGTTCTATAGGAACTCTAATCTCCGAGATCACACCTTTTGTAATCACGAGAGCCATGAACATTGTGGCTGCCACCGGGACACTTTTACTGCTGCTACTTAGCACATATAGCTAAGGTTCAACAACCTTATCAAAGTTCTATTGTCCTCCCACTTAACTTTTCACGAAAAATTCCTTCTCAAGAAACTTGACGTTCCAAGTAACAAACTCTTGTGTCCTTGGTGTTATGGAGAAAATCCCAACAAATTATTTGGGATAACCTACAAAGATGTGCTTATCCGACTTTGGTTGTAAACATTTTACTTATGCATAGCATACCAAAATTTAAGAAAAGATAACTCGGGTTTTATCCCAAACCATAACTCACATGGTGTCATTTCAATGGATCACGATGGTGCTCTTTTCAGTGTAAAAGCGGTAGTCTCTAAAGCTTCAATCCTTAAAACATAATGGCAGTTTTATAAATGACACCCTTGATCTTACCATGTCAAACATGGTTTGATTTTATCTCTCGAATATGCCATACTCCTATGGTTTATCGGGAAACACAAATCATGGAACAATTCCTCAAGTCTTAGGTGTTTTTGCTAAACATGTAACTCAAATATCTTCCTTTATGATCGAATCATAAACTCTTTATTTTCTTGTTACAATGATTTTCCACTTCATCTTGAAAGTCTTTGAACAATTTTCAAATGTTTCATACTTATTCCTTATTAAGTAAATATACAGATATATTCACTCAAATTTTCGGAGAAAGCATATGAAGCAAAAAGATCCATCGCATATGGCTACACATAATGGACTTATGCACATCAGCATGCACAATTTCCAATAAGCTAGTCATTCGTCCCTCTTTGGCCTATGAACGGAGTTTCAATTATCTCGAGGAAAGTCTCACATGCATCAATTGATCAAAATCAAAGACTCCAAAAATCCATCAACATGGAGTTTCTTCATGTTTTCTTTCAAATATAATTTAAACAGCGATGTCACTTCATAAGTGATCTTTCAATCATTTGTCTTGTGACATTTTAGCAATAGTGTTTATGGATGTGATTTCTCCAACTAGACTTGTAAAAGTTCATCCATCCTTTATGGAATATGGTAATTATTTGAACAGCCATTGTTCTCATGATACCGGAACAAAATAACAATTATTTAAACAAATCTTGAAGGCTTGGTTTGATGATAACGAAAAACACAATAACACTTTATTTGTTTTCGATGAACATCATCACTCATTCTCTTGCTGGTTACTTAGGCCATTGCAGTTTATGAATTGCGTTGTCCTGTATGACACTTCATACCAACCAATTCGGTATCCAATACCGGTATCCAATACCTAAGAACCACATTTTTTTAACAAGCAAGGAATACAACCATAACATGTTTATCTTCTATATACCCAAGTTGGACATCTCCAACCTTATATTTTCTGCCAAATATTTTATAGATTCTCTTTCAGCAATTCCTTTTTCTTTTAAAAGAGTCTATCAACATCAATAGTGGTGCCTTTCACATGACACATAGTACAAAGCGTATATAGTCAAATAGTAATACCTTTGGACGTGCACTTTGAAGTGGATCACCATCATCAAATGTTTGGCATTCTTTCAAAAATCCATTCTTTAGTAATCTATTAGTGTAGTAAACATTTTACTTACATCTTCTATTCATCCTTATCATGACAACTTTCATGATCAAGCTACTATAGCTTATAAGGAAGAATCACGAGTATAATATCAGTTCCCAAAACCTTTTTGGTAGATTTGGATGCCAAGCATCTCCATCCTTCACAAATTCTCATACAATATGAGAACATGTATTTTGCTAAATTATACTCTATCATAATGCAACCAAAAACATTGTTTTAGATATCACAATATCTTTCACACTTGATGGTTTCTGAAACAATTTCCAGCTCCAATATAATCTTGATATTAAAACAACTTTTTGAATATCAATAATCATGGAGGCAAACATGATACTTTAGATACTAACATTGGAATTCTTACTCTTGATTTAATACTACTTATTAAACTTCATGGAGTAAATAGAGTTTGCTGAAAGTTTGCAATAGGACTTATAAACTTTAAATTGACATTCAAAACAATACGATACCAGTTCGTAAAGTAAATATCCAGAATTCTATAGTTCTATTATCTCAAATAAAAACTAAGCATAAGGTAGAAAACGAATGCCAATGACTACAACAAACTATGAAACTTCACTTTGATTTAATTTATGACAAATTTGGTTCGACTAATCCAAATTAGAAATGAACTCCCACTCAAAAACGACATCCCTCGTGCCTTTTTGGTGATTACATGAACCAAATCCACTACACCAAGTTCGATCATCACGTGAGTTGATGTAGCTTCAAAGGCGAGCATCTATATGGGCATCATATCAACTATATGACTCATGCTTAACCTTTCGGTCCGTGTTCCGAGGACATGTCTGTACATGCTAGGCTTGCCAAGTAAGAACCTTAGTACTCGCGTGTGTAAAACTGTCTTACACCCGTTGTATGAAAGCGTGGAGTCGAGTACACCCGATCATCACGTGATGTCTCGAAACACGATCCATAGAACGGTGCATACTCAAGGAAGAACACATTTTATCTTGATATCTAAATGAGGGATCATCTTACATTGCTACCAAAAGCGCCAAACTATCAGTATAAGATGCTAACATCTAATGTGTAAAGTGAGATGATATGGTCCATGCATTTGATCTCTATCACTTGCATTGTGGTATGATCTCTATCATTCCTTTGTGTGTAAGGCCAAGGTCTATGGAACTTACACGTTGAGTGTGTTTTAAGAGTATCTATCATACATCTACTTACAACAATACCATACAATACACTAGCCCATCAACGATCTAAACTAGACGCCTCTAATTTATCAATTGCAAGTTTTACGTGGCTTAGGGATTTCGGAGATAGAACCGTTCTTACCTACGAACATGAACCACAACGAGGATAACTAAGTTATTAGCAACTCGTTGTAAATCAGATATTGACTATAGTAGGAGAGACAGACACCCGCCAGCCACTTATGCAAAACAAGTTGCATGTCAGTCATGGAACCGGTCTCATGTACGATGACATGTAAGGTTGGTTCGGGCCGCTTCATCCCACTATGCCACCAATATCCAAAATACATAGAAGATGCAATAACATGATCATCATCGCCCACATATCAACATATGTGTACTACCCGTGCTAAGCACCTACGCATAGATCAGGCTCTGATACCACTGTTGGGTCCCCAGCATAGAAAACAAAAAAATTCCTACAGTGTGAACTACACGCCAAGATCTATCTACTAGGTACAAAGCAACGGGTGGACATACAACCAACGAGAACTTACTCTCGTAGACAACGAGCTTTGTTAACGAGTAGGAACTCATGGTTGATGTAGTCGTACACTTGCCGATCTCAAGATCATGATGAAGTCCAGCAGGTCTGGCTCCAACACGTCCATCAGATCCAGCTCCAGCACCACCAAGTCCAGCACCGCAAAGTAGCGGTGCATCCGTGATCGCACACACGTCCGGTACCCCGACAACCTCCGTCCCTCGCTCCAGCAAAGCAGCAGAAGAAGCAACTCCTTTCTAGATAAAGCCACCGGGAACATGTATCTCGCTAATCCGAGACCATGGGGAAATAATACTAGAGGGGGAGAGAGATCCTTCACAAGGAGGTGTGTGTGAGAAGTGAGGAGAGGGTGGCCTTTTATAGGAGGAGGGGAGGGTACCCCTCCTTCATGGCCGGCGCATGGGGGAGGTGACCCTTCACCTCCTCCATTCATGTGGTGGTAACCCCTCCACATTAAATGCCCCTCCACATTCTCTTTTAAAGTCTGCACTTTAAATGCATTAAATTTCTCCAAATTTAATGCTATCTCATTTAATAAAACTCTTTTATTATTTTTATTCAGAATTTTGTTAATTACTTTAATTAACAAACATTCACATAAAACCCTCTGCAACATTTCAATATTACATGCAGAACCAATTTCAGCAATTTCACTTGAAACAATTTCGGTGTCTATTGAAATAATTCCAGCGCTTTCTTAAATCTTTATCTGAAACATATTTGCTCCAAATGGTGTCAGTATCCCTTAAGTGTGTCACCCTACGGTTCGCGAATAATGTAGACATGATCGAGACCCCTCTCAGATCAATAATCAGAAGCGGGACCTAGAGATCCATATTGACTCCTACACATTCAACGATGACTTCTATGATCGTGAGAACCTTTAACGCTAGTAACTAAATCCCTTTGTCCCGCGATATATTACATGTCCGAGATTAGATCATCGGTATCTCCATACCTAGTTTGATCTCGTTACTGACATGCACTCTTTTCTCGTTCCCGTGATATAACATTCTAGTGATCACATCACTTGCTTGCAAGCTATTTCAATGTGATATCACCGAGAGGGCCCAGAGTATATATATCCGTCATCGGGATGGACAAATCCCACTCTTGATCCATGAGCCTCAACATAACACCTTAATGCTTGAAGCCACCTTTATAGTCACCCTGTTACGGTGTGATGTTTGATGTTATCAAGATACTCTTCCGGTGTTAGCAATTAACATGATCTCATGGTCTAAGGATAAAGATTACTTCGTATGATGTTATAGCAATATAAACATAATGACTTTGATCGTAATGCTATACTTCGGATGAATGTTCATCACATCATTCCACCAATGGTGTGACCTTGTTATTAACAACATCCGATGTCCATGATCAGGAAACCTTGATCATCTTGTTAATCAACAAGCTAGTCTAAAAGAGAGGCATAACTAGGAACCCTTTTTGTTTATTAAACACACATGTATTGATGTTTCTGATCAATACAACTCTAGCATGTAAAATAAACATTTATCATAAACATGGAATAAGATAATAACCACTTTATTATTGCCTCTCGGGCATATTCCCTTCATGTGGTTCATGAAAAGAACAGACATGCAATGACACTGGTGGATCCTTATGTGTGGTTCATGAGAAGAACAGACATGCAATGACACTGGTGGATCCTTATGTGGTTTGTTTAGAAGAACACACATGCAATAACACTGGTGGATCCATGTGTGGTTCATGGGAAGAACACACATCCAATGACACTGGTGGACTCTAACTGTGGTTCATGAAAAGAACAGACATGCAATGACACTGGGTGTGGTTCATGAAAAGAACAGACATGCAATGACATCGGTGGATCCATGTGTGGTTTATGGAAGTAACAGAAATGCAATGACTCTAGCTATGGTTAATGAAAAGAACACGCATGCAATGACACTGGGTGTGGTTCATGAAAAGAACAGACATGCAATGACACTGGTGGATCCTTATGTGGTTTGTTTAGAGGAACAGACATGCAATGACACCGGTGGATCCACATCTGGTTCATGAGAAGAACACACATCCAATGACACTGGGTGGATCCTTATGTGGTTCATGAAAAGAACTGACATGCAGTGACACTTGGTGTGGTTCATGAAAAGAACAGACATGCAATGACATCGGTGGATCCACGTGTGGTTTATGGAAGTAACAGACATGCAATGACACCGGGTGTGGTTCATGAAAAGAACAGACATGCAATGACTTATGTGGTTTGTTTAGAACAACATACATGCAATGACACTTGGTGTGGTTCATGAAAAGAACAGACATGCAATGACACTGGTGGATCCTTATGTGGTTTGTTTACAAGAACACACATGCAATGACACTGGGTGTGGTTCATGAAAAGAACAGACACACAATGACACTGGTAGATCCTTATGTGGTTTGTTTAGAGGAACAGACATGCAATTACACTAGGTGGATCCATATGTGGTTTATGGAAGTAAAAGACATGCAATGACTCTAGTTGTGATTCATGAAAAGAACACACATGCAATGACACTGGTGGATCCTTATGTGGTTCATGAAAAGAACAGACAGGCAATAGTACTGGTGGATCCTTATGTGGTTTGTTTAGAAGAACACACATGCAATGACACTGGGTGTGGTTCATGAGAAGAACACACATCCAATGACACTGGTGGATCCTTATGTGGTTTGTTTAGAGGAACATACATGCAATCACACTAGGTGGATCCATATGTGGTTTATGGAAGTAACAGACATGCAATGACTCTAGTTGTGATCCATGAAAATAACAGACAGGCAATGACACTGGTGGATCCATGTGTGGCTCATGGGAAGAACAGACATCCAATGACACCGGTGGTCTCTAGCTGTGGTTCATGAAAAGAAGAGACATGCAATGACACTGGTGGATCCATATGTGGTTTGTCAGGAGAACACACATGCAATGACACTGGGTGTGGTTCATGAAAAGAACAGACATGCCATGACATCGATGGATCCTTATGTGTGGTTCATGAAAAGAACATACATGCAATGACTCTAGCTATGGTTAATGAAAAGAACACGCATGCAATGACAGTGGGTGTGGTTCATGAAAAGAACAGACATGCAATGACACTGATGGACCCTTATGTGGTTTGTTTAGAAGAACAGACATGCAATGACTCTAGATATAGTTCATGGAAAGAACAGACATGCAATGACACCGGGTGTGGTTCATGAAAAGAACAGACATGCAATGACTTATGTGGTTTGTTTAGAAGAACACACATGCAATGACAATGGGTGTGGTTCATGAAAAGAATAGATAGGCAATGACACTAGTGGATCCTTATGTGGTTTGTTTAGAAGAACACACATGCAATGACACTGGGTGTGGTTCATGAAAAGAACAGACACGTAATGACACTGGTGGTTCCTTATGTGGTTTTTTTAGAGGAACAGACATGCAATCACACTAGGTGGATCCATATGTGGTTTATGGAAGTAACACACAAGCAATGACTCTAGCTGTGATTCATGAAAAGAACTGACATGCATTGACACTGCTAGATCCTTATGTGGTTCATGAAAAGAACAGACAGGCAATGACACTGGTGGATCCTTATGTGGTTTGTTTAGAAGAACACACATGCAATGACACTAGGTTTGGTTCATGAGAATAACACACATCCAATGACACTAGTGGATCCTTATGTGGTTTGTTTAGAGGAACAGACATGCAATCACACTAGGTGGATCCATATGTGGTTTATGGAAGTAACAGACATGCAATGACTCTAGATGTGATCCATGAAAACAACAGACAGGCAATGACACTGGGTGTGGTTCATGGGAAGAACAGACATCCAATGACACTTGTGGACTCTAGATATGGTTCATGAAAAGAACAGACATGCAATGACACCGGGTGTGGTTCATGAAAAGAATAGGCATGCAATGACACTGGTGGATCCTTATGTGGTTTGTTTAGAGGAACATACATGCAATGAATCTAGCTGTGGTTCATGAAAAGAACATACATGCAATGACACCGTGTGTGGTTCATGAAAATAATAGACATGCAATGACTTATGTGGTTTGTTTAGAAGAACACACATGCAATGACACTGGGTGTGGTTCATGAAAAGAACAGACAGGCAATGACACTGGTGGATCCTTATGTGGTTTGTTTAGAAGAACACACATGCAATGACACAGGGTGTGGTTCATGAAAATAACAGACACGCAATGACGTTGGTGGATCCTTATGTGGTTTGTTTAGAGGAACAGACATGCAATCACACTAGGTGGATCCATATGTGGTTTATGGAAGTACCAGATATGCAATGACACTAGCTGTGATTCATGAAAAGAACAGACATGCAAGGACACTGGTGGATCCTTATGTGGTTCATGAAAAGAACAGACAGGCAATGACACTGGTGGATCCTTATGTGGTTTGTTTAGAAGAACACACATGCAATGACACTGGGTGTGGTTCATGAGAATAACAGACATCCAATGACACTGGTGGACTCTAGATATGGTTCATGAAAAGAACAGACATGCAATGACACTGGTTGTGGTTCATGAAAAGAACAGACATGCAATGACATCGGTGGATCCTTGTGTGGTTTATGGAAGTAACAGACATGCAATGACTCTAGCTATGGTTAATGAAAAGAACACGCATGCAATGACACTGGGTGTGGTTCATGAAAAGAACAGACATGCAATGACACTAGTGGATCCTTATGTGGTTTGTTTAGAGGAACATACATGCAATGACTCTAGCTGTGGTTCATGAAAAGAACAGACATGCAATGACACCGGGTGTGGTTCATGAAAAGAACAGACATGCAATGACTTATGTGGTTTGTTTAGAAAAACACACATGCAATGACACTGGGTGTGGTTCATGAAAAGAACAGATAGGCATTGACACTGGTGGATCCTTATGTGGTTTGTTTAGAAGAACACACATGCAATGACACGGGGTGTGGTTCATGAAAAGAATAGACACATAATGAGACTGGTGGATCCTTATGTGGTTTGTTTAGAGAGCAGACATGCAATCACACTAGGTGGATCCATATGTGTTTTATGGAACAGACTTGCAATGACTCTAGCCGTGATTCATGAAAAGAACAGACATGCAATGACACTGGTGGATCCTTATGTGGTTAATGAAAAACAGATGAGCAATGACACTGGTGGATCCTTATGTGGTTTGTTTAGAAGAACACACATGCAATGACACTGGGTGTGGTTCATGAAAAGAACACACACGCAATGACACTGGTGGATCCTTATGTGGTTTGTTTAGAGGAACAGACATGCAATGACACCGGTGGATCCACGTGTGGTTCATGAGAAGAACACACTTCCAATGACTCTGGTAGATCCTTATGTGGTTCATGAAAAGAACTGACATGCAGTGACACTGGGTGTGGTTCATGAAAAGAACAGACATGCACTGACACTGGTAGAGCCTTATGTGGTTCATGAAAAGAATAGACATGCAATGGCATTGGGTGTGGTTCATGAAAAGAACAGACATGCAATGACACTAGTGGATCCTTATGTGTGGTTCATGAAAAGAACAGACATGCAATGACACTGGTGGATCCTTATGTGGTTTGTTTAGAAGAACACACATGTAATGACACTGGTGGATCCATGTGTGGTTCATGGGAAGAACACACATCCAATGACACTAGTGGACTCTAGTTGTGGTTCATGAAAAGAACAGACATGCAATGACACTGGGTGTGGTTCATGAAAAGAACAGACATGCAATGACATCGGTGGATCCATGTGTGGTTTATGGAAGTAACAGACATGCAATGAATCTAGCTATGGTTAATGAAAAGAACACGCATGCAATGACACTGGGTGTGGTTCATGAAAAGAACAGACATGTAGTGACACTGGTGGATCCTTATTTGATTTGTTTAGAGGATCAGACATGCAATGACACCGGTGGATCCACGTGTGGTTCATGAGAAGAACACACATCCAATGACACTGGGTGGATCCTTTTGTGGTTCATGAAAAGAACTGACATGCGGTGACCTTTGGGTGTGGTTCATGAAAAGAAACGGAACCATAATGACATCGGTGGATCCATGTGTGGTTTATGGAAGTAACAGACATGCAATGACTCTAGCTATGGTTAATGAAAAGAACACGCATGCAATGACTCTGGGTGTGGTTCATGAAAAGAACAGACATGCAATGACACTGGTGGATACTTATGTGGTTTGTTTAGAGGAACAGCCATGCAATGACTCTAGCTGTGGTTCATGAAAAGAACAGACATGCAATGAAACCGGGTGTGGTTCATGAAAAGAACAGACATGCAATGACTTATGTGGTTTGTTTAGAAGAACACATATGCAATGACACTAGGTGTGGTTCATGAAAAGAACAGACAGACAATGACACTGGTGGATCCTTATGTGGTTTGTTTAGAAGAACACACATGCAATGACACTGGGTGTGGTTCATGAAAAGAACATACACGCAATGACACTAGTGGATCCTTATGTGGTTTGTTTAGAGGAACAGACATGCAATCACACTAGGTGGATCCATATGTGGTTTATGGAAGTAACAGACATGCAATGAGTCTAGCTGTGATTCATGAAAAGAACAGACATGCAATGACACTGGTGGATCCTTATGTGGTTTGTTTAGAAGAGCACACATGCAATGACACTGGGTGTGGTTCATGAGAAGAACACACATCCAATGACACTGGTGGATCCTTATGTGGTTTGTTTAGAGGAATAGACATGCAATCACACTAGGTGGATCCATATGTGGTTTATGGAAGTAACAGACATGCAATGACTCTAGCTGTGATCCATGAAAAGAGCAGACAGGCAATTACATTGGTGGATCCATGTGTGGTTCATGGGAAGAACACACATCCAATGACACTAGTGGACTCTAGTTGTGGTTCATGAAAAGAACAGACATGCAATGACACTGGGTGTGGTTCATGAAAAGAACAGACATGCAATGACATCGGTGGATCCATGTGTGGTTTATGGAATGTATATGCAATGAATCTAGCTATGGTTAATGAAAAGAACACGCATGCAATGACACTGGGTGTGGTTCATGAAAAGAACAGACATGTAGTGACACTGGTGGATCCTTATTTGATTTGTTTAGAGGATCAGACATGCAATGACACCGGTGGATCCACGTGTGGTTCATGAGAAGAACACACATCCAATGACACTGGGTGGATCCTTTTGTGGTTCATGAAAAGAACTGACATGCAGTGACACTGGGTGTGGTTCATGAAAAGAACAGACACGCAATGACATCGGTGGATCCATGTGTGGTTTATGGAAGTAACAGACATGCAATGACTCTAGCTATGGTTAATGAAAAGAACACGCATGCAATGACTCTGGGTGTGGTTCATGAAAAGAACAGACATGCAATGACACTGGTGGATACTTAAGTGGTTTGTTTAGAGGAACAGCCATGCAATGACTCTAGCTGTGGTTCATGAAAAGAACAGACATGCAATGAAACCGGGTGTGGTTCATGAAAAGAACAGACATGCAATGACTTATGTGGTTTGTTTAGAAGAACACATATGCAATGACACTAGGTGTGGTTCATGAAAAGAACAGACAGACAATGACACTGGTGGATCCTTATGTGGTTTGTTTAGAAGAACACACATGCAATGACACTGGGTGTGGTTCATGAAAAGAACATACACGCAATGACACTAGTGGATCCTTATGTGGTTTGTTTAGAGGAACAGACATGCAATCACACTAGGTGGATCCATATGTGGTTTATGGAAGTAACAGACATGCAATGAGTCTAGCTGTGATTCATGAAAAGAACAGACATGCAATGACACTGGTGGATCCTTATGTGGTTTGTTTAGAAGAGCACACATGCAATGACACTGGGTGTGGTTCATGAGAAGAACACACATCCAATGACACTGGTGGATCCTTATGTGGTTTGTTTAGAGGAATAGACATGCAATCACACTAGGTGGATCCATATGTGGTTTATGGAAGTAACAGACATGCAATGACTCTAGCTGTGATCCATGAAAAGAGCAGACAGGCAATTACATTGGTGGATCCATGTGTGGTTCATGGGAAGAGCACACATCCAATGACACTGGTGGACTCTAGCTGTGGTTCATGAAAAGAACATACAGGCAATGACACTGGTGGATCCATATGTGCTTTGTCAGGAAAACACACATGCAATGATACTAGTTGTGGTTCATGAAAATAACAGACATGCAATGACATCGGTGGATCCTTGTGTGGTTTATGGAAGTAACAGACATGCAATGACTCTATCTATGGTTAGTGAAAAGAACACGCATGCAATGACACTGGGTGTGGTTCATGAAAAGAACAGACATGCAATGACACTGGTGGATCCTTATGTGGTTTGTTTAGAGGAACATACATGCAATGACTCTAGATGTGGTTCATGAAAAGAAAAGACATGCAATGACACCGGGTGTGGTTCATGAAAAGAACAGACATGTAATGACTTATGTGGTTTGTTTAGAAGAACACACATGCAATGACACTGGGTGTGGTTCATGAAAAGAAGAGATAGGCATTGACACTGGTGGATCCTTATGTGGTTTGTTTAGAAGAACACACATGCAATGACACTGGGTGTGGTTCATGAAAAGAATAGACACGCAATGACTCTGGTGGATCCTTATGTGGTTTGTTTAGAGGAACAGACATGCAACCACACTAGGTGGATCCATATGTGGTTTATGGAAGTAACAGACATGCAATGACTCTAGCCGTGATTCATGAAAAGAAGAGACATGCAATGACACTGGTGGATCCTTATGCTGTTCATGAAAAGAACAGACAGGCAATGACACTGGTGGATCATTATGTGGTTTATTTAGAAGAACACACATGTAATGCCACTGGGTGTGGTTCATTAGAAGAACACATATCCAATGACACTAGTGGATCCTTATGTGGTTTGTTTATAAGAAAATACATGCAATCACACTAGGTGGATCCATATGTGGTTTATGGAAGTAACAGACATGCAATAACTCTAGCTGTGATTCATGAAAAGAATAGAGAGGCAATGACACTGGTGGATCCATGGGTGGTTTATGGGAAGAACAGACATCTAGTGACACTGGTGGACTCTAGTTGTGGTTCATGAAAAGTACATACATGCAATGAAACTGGTGGATCCATATGTGTTTATCAGGAGAACACACATGCAATAACATTAGGTGTGGTTCATGAAAAGAACAGACATGCAATGACATCGGTGGATCCATGTGTGCTTTATGGAAGTAACAGACAGGCAATGACACTGGTGGATCCTTATGTGGTTTGTTTAGAAGAACACACATGCAGTGACACTGGGTGTGGTTCATGAAAAGAAGTGACAGGCAATGACACTGTTGGATCCTGATATGGTTTGTTTAGAAGAACACGCATGCAATGACACTGGGTGTGGTTCATGAAAAGAACAGACATGCAATGACACTGGTGGATCCTTATGTGGTTTGTTTAGAGGAACAGACATGCAATGACACCGGTGGATCCACGTGTGGTTCATGAGAAGAACACACATCCAATGACACTGGGTGGATCCTTATGTGGTTCATGAAAAGAACTGACATGCAGTGACACAGTGTGTGGTTCATGAAAAGAAACGGACATGCAATGACATCGGTGGATCCATGCGTGGTTTGTGGAAATGAGACATGCAATGACTCTAGCTATGGTTAATGAAAAGAACACGCATGCAATGACACTGGGTGTGGTTCATGAAAAGAACAGACACACAATGACACTGGTGGATCCTTATGTGGTTTGTTTAGAGGAACAGACATGCAATGGCACTAGAGGATCCATATGTGGTTTGTCAGGAGAACACACATGCAATGACATTGGGTGTAGTTCATGAAAAGAACAGACATGCAATGACACTGGTGGATCCTTATGTGGTTCATGAAAAGAACAGACATGCAATGACACTGGTGGATCCTCATGTGGTTCATGAAAAGAACAGACAGGCAATGACACTGGTGGATCTTTATGTGGTTTGTTTAGAAGAGCACAGATGCAATGACACTGGGTGTGGTTCATGAGAAGAACACACATCCAATGACACTGGTGGATCCTTATGTGGTTTGTTTAGAGGAACAGACATGCAATCACACTAGGTGGATCCATATGTGGTTTATGGAAGTAACAGACATGCAATGACTCTAGCTGTGATCCATGAAAAGAACAGACAGGCAATTACATTGGTGGATCAATGTGTGGTTCATGTGAAGAACACACATCCAATGACACTGGTAGACTCTAGCTGTGCTTCATGAAAAGAACAGACATTCAATGACACAGGTGGATCCATATGTGGTTTGTCAGGAGTACACACATGCAATGACACTGGTTGTGGTTCATGAAAAGAACAGACATGCAATGACATCGGTGGATCCTTGTGTGGTTTATGGAAGTAACAGACATGCAATGACTCTAGCTATGGTTAATGAAAAGAACACGCATGCAATGACACTGGGTGTGGTTCATGAAAAGAACAGACATGCAATGACACTAGTGGATCCTTATGTGGTTTGTTTAGAGGAACATACATGCAATGACTCTAGCTGTGGTTCATGAAAAGAACAGACATGCAATGACACCGGGTGTGGTTCATGAAAAGAACAGACATGCAATGACTTATGTGGTTTGTTTAGAAAAACACACATGCAATGACACTGGGTGTGGTTCATGAAAAGAACAGATAGGCATTGACACTGGTGGATCCTTATGTGGTTTGTTTAGAAGAACACACATGCAATGAAACTGGGTGTGGTTCATGAAAAGAATAGACACGCAATGATACTGGTGGATCCTTATGTGGTTTGTTTAGAGGAACAGACATGCAATCACACTAGGTGGATCCATATGTGTTTTATGGAAGTAACAGACTTGCAATGACTCTAGCCGTGATTCATGAAAAAAACAGACATGCAATGACACTGGTGGATCCTTATGTGGTTCATGAAAAGAACAGACAGGCAATGACACTGGTGGATCCTTATGTGGTTTGTTTAGAAGAACACACATGCAATGACACTGGGTGTGGTTCATGAAAAGAACACACACGCAATGACACTGGTGGATCCTTTTGTGGTTTGTTTAGAGGAACAGACATGCAATGACACCGGTGGATCCACGTGTGGTTCATGAGAAGAACACACATCCAATGACTCTGGTAGATCCTTATGTGGTTCATGAAAAGAACTGACATGCAGTGACACTGGGTGTGGTTCATGAAAAGAACAGACATGCACTGACACTGGTAGAGCCTTATGTGGTTCATGAAAAGATTAGACATGCAATGACATTGGGTGTGGTTCATGAAAAGAACAGACATGCAATGACACTAGTGGATCCTTATGTGTGGTTCATGAAAAGAACAGACATGCAATGACGCTGGTGGATCCTTATGTGGTTTGTTTAGAAGAACACACATGTAATGACACTGGTGGATCCATGTGTGGTTCATGGGAAGAACACACATCCAATGACACTAGTGGACTCTAGTTGTGGTTCATGAAAAGAACAGACATGCAATGACACTTGGTGTGGTTCATGAAAAGAACAGACATGCAATGACATCGGTGGATCCATGTGTGGTTTATGGAAGTAACAGACATGCAATGACTCTAGCTATGGTTAATGAAAAGAACACGCATGCAATGACACTGGGTGTGGTTCATGAAAAGAACAGACATGCAATGACACTGGTGGATCCTTATGTGATTTGTTTAGAGGAACAGACATGCAATGACACCGGTGGATCCACGTGTGGTTCATGAGAAGAACACACATCCAATGACACTGGGTGGATTCTTTTGTGGTTCATGAAAAGAACTGACATGCAGTGACACTGGGTGTGGTTCATGAAAAGAACAGACATGCAATGACATCGGTGGATCCATGTGTGGTTTATGGAAGTAACAGACATGCAATGACTCTAGCTATGGTTAATGAAAAGAACACGCATGCAATGACTCTGGGTGTGGTTCATGAAAAGAACAGACATGCAATGACACTGGTGGATACTTATGTGGTTTGTTTAGAGGAACAGCCATGCAATGACTCTAGCTGTGGTTCATGAAAAGAACAGACATGCAATGACACCGGGTGTGGTTCATGAAAAGAACAGACATGCAATGACTTATGTGGTTTGTTTAGAAGAACACATATGCAATGACACTAGGTGTGGTTCATGAAAAGAACAGACAGGCAATGACACTGGTGGATCCTTATGTGGTTTGTTTAGAAGAACACACATGCAATGACACTGGGTGTGGTTCATTAAAAGAACATACACGCAATGACACTAGTGGATCCTTATGTGGTTTTTTTAGAGGAACAGACATGCAATCACACTAGGTGGATCCAAATGTGGTTTATGGAAGTAACAAACATGCAATGAGTCTAGCTGTGATTCATGAAAAGAACAGACATGCAATGACACTGGTGGATCCTTATGTGGTTTGTTTAGAAGAGCACACATGCAATGACACTTGGTGTGGTTCATGAGAAGAACACACATCCAATGACACTGGTGGATCGTTATGTGGTTTGTTTAGAGGAATAGACATGCAATCACACTAGGTGGATCCATATGTGGTTTATGGAAATGTACATGCAATGACTCTAGCTGTGATCCATGAAAAGAGCAGACAGGCAATTACATTGGTGGATCCATGTGTGGTTCATGGGAAGAGCACACATCCAATGACACTGGTGGACTCTAGCTATGGTTCATGAAAAGAACATACAGGCAATGACACTGGTGGATCCATATGTGGTTTGTCAGAAAAACACACATGCAATGATACTAGGTGTGGTTCATGAAAAGAACAGACATGCAATGACATCGGTGGATCCTTTTGTGGTTTATGGAAGTAACAGACATGCAATGACTCTAGCTATGGTTAGTGAAAAGAACACGCATGCAATGACACTGGGTGTGGTTCATGAAAAGAACAGACATGCAATGACACTGGTGGATCCTTATGTGGTTTGTTTAGAGGAACATACATGCAATGACTCTAGCTGTGGTTCATGAAAAGAAAAGACATGCAATGACACCGGGTGTGGTTCAAGAAAAGAACAGACATGTAATGACTTATGTGGTTTGTTTAGAAGAACACACATGCAATGACACTGGGTGTGGTTCATGAAAAGAAGAGATAGGCATTGACACTGGTGGATCCTTATGTGGTTTGTTTAGAAGAACACACATGCAATGACACTGGGTGTGGTTCATGAAAAGAATAGACACGCAATGACACTGGTGGATCCTTATGTGGTTTGTTTAGAGGAACAGACATGCAATCACACTAGGTGGATCCATATGTGGTTTATGGAAGTAACAGACATGCAATGACTCTAGCCGTGATTCATGAAAAGAAGAGACATGCAATGACACTGGTGGATCCTTATGTTGTTCATGAAAAGAACAGACAGGCAATGACACTGGTGGATCCTTATGTGGTTTATTTAGAAGAACACACATGTAATGCCACTGGGTGTGGTTCATCAGAAGAACACATATCCAATGACACTAGTGGATCCTTATGTGGTTTGTTTATAAGAAAATACATGCAATCACACTAGGTGGATCCATATGTGGTTTATGGAAGTAACAGACATGCAATGACTCTAGCTGTGATTCATGAAAAGAATAGACAGGCAATGACACTGGTGGATCCATGGGTGGTTCATCGGAAGAACAGACATCCAGTGACACTGGTGGACTCTAGTTGTGGTTCATGAAAAGTACAGACATGCAATGAAACTGGTGGATCCATATGTGGTTTATCAGGAGAACACACATGCAATAACATTAGGTGTGGTTCATGAAAAGAACAGACATGCAATGACATCGGTGGATCCATGTGTGCTTTATGGAAGTAACAGACAGGCAATGACACTGGTGGATCCTTATGTGGTTTGTTTAGAAGAACACACATGCAGTGACACTGGGTGTGGTTCATGAAAAGAAGTGACAGGCAATGACACTGTTGGATCCTGATGTGGTTTGTTTAGAAGAACACGCATGCAATGACACTGGGTGTGGTTCATGAAAAGAACAGACATGCAATGACACTGGTGGATCCTTATGTGGTTTGTTTAGAGGAACAGACATGCAATGACACCGGTGGATCCACGTGTGGTTCATGAGAAGAACACACATCCAATGACACTGGGTGGATCCTTATGTGGTTCATGAAAAGAACTGACATGCAGTGACACAGTGTGTGGTTCATGAAAAGAACAGACATGCAATGACATCAGTGGATCCATGCGTGGTTTGTGGAAGTAACAGACATGCAATGACTCTAGCTATGGTTAATGAAAAGAACACGCATGCAATGACACTGGGTGTGGTTCATGAAAAGAACAGACACACAATGACACTGGTGGATCCTTATGTGGTTTGTTTAGAGGAACAGACATGCAATGACACTAGAGGATCCATATGTGGGTTGTCAGGAGAACACACATGCAATGACATTGGGTGTGGTTCATGAAAAGAACAGACATGCAATGACACTGGTGGATCCTTATGTGTGGTTCATGAAAAAAACATACATGCAATGACACTTGTGGATCCTTATGTGGTTTGTTTAGAAGAACACACATGCAATGACACTGGGTGTGGTTCATGAAAGGAACAGACACGCAATGACACTGGTGGATCCTTATGTGGTTTGTTTAGAGGAACAAACATGCAATCACACTGGGTGTGGTTCATGAAAAGAACATACACGCAATGACACCGGTGGATCCTTATGTGGTTTGTTTAGAGGAACAAACATGCAATGACACCGGTGGATCCACATGTGGTTCATGAGAAGAACACACATCCAATGACCCTGGTAGATCCTTATGTGGTTCATGAAAAGAACTGACATGCAGTGACACTGGGTGTGGTTCATGAAAAGAACAGACATGCACTGACACTAGGTGTGGTTCATGAAAAGAACAGACAGACAATGACACTGGTGAATCCTTATGTGGTTTATGGAAGGAAAAAACATGTAATCACACTAGGTGGATCCATATGTGGTTTATGGAAGTAACCCACGTGCAATGACACTTGGTGTGGTTCATGAAAAGAACAGACATGCAATGACAGTGGTAGATCCTTATGTGGTTCATGAAAAGAACAGACATGCAATGACATTGGGTGTGGTTCATGAAATGAACAGACATGGAATGACACTAGTGGATCCTTATATGTGGTCCATGAATAGAACAGACATGCAATGACACTGGTTGATCCTTATGTGGTTTGTTTAGAAGAACACACATGTAATGACACTGGTGGATCCATGTGTGGTTCATGGGAAGAACACACATCCAATGACACTGGTGGACTCTAGTTGTGGTTCATGAAAAGAACAGACATGCAATGACACTGGGTGTGGTTCATGAAAAGAACATACATGCAATGACATCGGTGGATCCATGTGTGGTTTATGGAAGTAACAGACATGCAATGACTCTAGCTATGGTTAATAAAAAGAACACGCATGCAATGACACTGGGTGTGGTTCATGAAAAGAACAGACATGCAATGACATCAGTGGATCCATGCGTGGTTTGTGGAAGTAACAGACATGCAATGACTCTAGCTATGGTTAATGAAAAGAACACGCATGCAATGACACTGGGTGTGGTTCATGAAAAGAACAGACACACAATGACACTGGTGGATCCTTATGTGGTTTGTTTAGAGGAACAGACATGCAATGACACTAGAGGATCCATATGTGGTTTGTCAGGAGAAAACACATGCAATGACATTGGGTGTGGTTCATGAAAAGAACAGACATGCAATGACACTGGTGGATCCTTATGTGTGGTTCATGAAAAAAACATACATGCAATGACACTGGTGGATCCTTATGTGGTTTGTTTAGAAGAACACACATGCAATGGCACTGGGTGTGGTTCATGAAAGGAACATACACGCAATGACACTGGTGGATCCTTATGTGGTTTGTTTAGAGGAACAAACATGCAATCACACTGGGTGTAGTTCATGAAAAGAACAGACACGCAATGACACCGGTGGATCCTTATGTGGTTTGTTTAGAGGAACAAACATGCAATGACACTGGTGGATCCACATGTGGTTCATGAGAAGAACACACATCCAATGACTCTGGTAGATCCTTATGTGGTTCATGAAAAGAACTGACATGCATTGACACTGGGTGTGGTTCATGAAAAGAACAGACATGCACTGACACTAGGTGTGGTTCATGAAAAGAACACACAGACAATGACACTGGTGAATCCTTATGTGGTTTATGGAAGGAACAAACATGTAATCACACTAGGTGGATCCATATGTGGTTTATGGAAGTAACACACGTGCAATGACACTTGGTGTGGTTTATGAAAAGAACAGACATGCAATGACACTGGTAGATCCTTATGTGGTTTGTTTAGAAGAACACACATTCAATGAACTCTAGTGGATCTATGTTGGCATAATTTGATGTATTCCACGATGTATTTCATTGTTCAAGACACTTTCCTTTTTTATACTACTCAGTTTTGCCCTTGGTTTTATGTGGTACTACTTAGTTTTGCCCACCCCCTCTCTATCTTTCGTAGAAGCCCAAAACTGTGCTCACCCTGTCTGCTACTCCCTGATTGGTTGTCACAGTTGTCACGCGGATCGTGCGCACCAACCGTTGATTCTGTGCGATCCAACAATGATCGTTGCACACCTCGTGCCCTTCATAGTACAGCGTGAGACATCACGGATGTCTCCCTCCGCGAGACTTCTACAGGAAGGAACACGATGCCGTCCATGGAAAAAGTCGTCGAGCGGTCATGTCAAGTTTAATCAAGTATGAAAAGCCTACTACTGCTATTACAAGTCATGCACAGGGAAACGGGGTCATCGAGTGCACGGTTGTCAACAGGACGCTGCAATTTATTGCCACTTGATTTTAATCAGACATATCCCATTTTTACGCAGCGCTCTCAATCTCACTTCCAACTGGGCCCTACCGCTAGTCAATTCCATGAGTCAAGGGCCCCCTCGAGTAGATCTAACGTTGCTAGAAATTAGTTCCGCGCCACTTGCATGCAGTGGAATCGAGGTCTGCCATGAGCGTGTTTTCAATGCAGCTCTAAAGTGGAGATCGTGGCTGTTTCAAAAAAAAGGGAACCGGAAAAAAAGGATGGAGATCATGGTAGCCCCCCCTCCCCCTGCCCACCACACATGTCCACTCGAGGACTACGAACGGTCCGGTGTTTATAACCCCCCTCGACCTTCTTCTTCCATGAGCTCGTGTCATTTCCCTCTAGTCTGTCTAGTCCCAAGATCCCAATCTACACCTGCCGCGTGCGCCGAAGCTCCCTCGTTTGCACTACCTCCTTCCCTTGGTGCGCCATGAACCGTGCGCGTGGAGAAGATCCGGAGGTGAAGCCAGTTGAAGGCACAGTAGCAGATGGCTTGGTCACCGCAAAAAAGACGGAGGCGTCTTCTCCGGGCATGAACGCCGCTCGTCGCCGCGCCGTCGAGGGTGCGAACTCATCCGTCCAGCCAGTAGCCGTCGCCGCCGAGCAGCAGGTGGTAGCCGTCGCCGCTGAGCAGCAGTTGGTAGCCGTCACCGCCGAGCAGCAGGTGGTAGCCATCACCGTCGAGCAGCAGGTAGTAGCCGTCGCCGCCGAGCAGCAGGTGGCCGACAACGTCGTGGTGCCAGCGACAGATCTGGATGGGGGCAGGCGGCAGGCGGAGGCAATCTGGTGTTCTACATCGACGACCCCATCGTCGTTCAAGAAATCTTCGACGCAATCGCGGAGAATGATGAGTTCGAGGAGGAGGTCCCTGATGAGGAGTCTGAGGTACTACATTGCTAGCTTCTCTAGTCGCGTAGATTTTCACTGTTCATACATATGATTTGCTCAATCGTGTACAGATTCTTTTGCTCTTGAAGTAGGGTAGTATATATATGATTCGATCGGTTGATTGATGCATCTGCCATCTAGTCACAAAACCCCAATCCGTCTAGTCACAAAACCCCAATCTGCTCATCTGCCATCTAGTTGAGTTTGCTAGTTGAGTGTTGATTTCGATACACAACAGGCCTATAACATTACATTTCTATTCCTTACTGAGCCCAATGATTCAATTTTGCCCCAAAATAGTGCAAGGGCATCTGATGGTCTCGTTTTCTTAGGGATGGTTAGTGGCCCTGAGGCAGCAATGCACATAAACAATATAGGTTGTGTTGTTGGTATTTTGATTCTCCGACTCCATCGCTGAAAAAAATGAGGCCCTAATTTTTTCTCTCATATGGAACCTAAATATATAATATTTGTATTGTTTCTGATCTATGAATGCGTTGTATGATGCATTTGTATATCCCTGAATATTGTTAGGTACGATTACATTTCAATTTCTTATTGTGGCTAATGATTCAAATTTGCCCCAAAGAGAGGCAGACACATTGGTGTCAAATTTTTACAGGGATGAGTGAGCGAACTTGGGGCCATATACAAGATCAATATAAGCTGTGCAATTGTTACTTGGTTCGCTTACGCCATCTCTGTAGAAACTTATGAGGCTGCAATCTTTATTCTACATTCATAGAACTATGATATTTGAATTATCTATTCCATGCATTCATAGTGTATAAGAAATACATTTTAGTTTGTCACCGAGGCCGATGATTGAAATTTTCCCCAAAAGAGTTCAAGTGGAGACACGTATGATGGTGTCGTGTTTTAGGGATGGGTTGGTAAACCTGAGCCAGCAATGCACACAAACATTATAGGTTGTGTTGTTGGTACTTTGGTTCCCCAACTCCATCTCTGAAACAAATTTTGAGACCCTAGATTTATTCTCATATGGAACTACAAATATGATCCTTGAATTGTTTCTGATCTTTTAATGATTGGTATGATGCATATGTATATGAATGGTTTTGATCATGAGTATTTTTAACATGTACCTGAAGATTAATTGTTTGGTTTTTTATTTATAATTATAATATTTAGGCTTGTTTTTGTACCTAACTATGTATATCCCTGAATAATGTTTTGTACAATTACATTTCAATTTCTTATTATGGCCAATGATTCAAATTTGCCCCAAAAGAGAGGCAGACACATTGGTGTCAGATTTTTTCAGGGACGAGTTAGTGAACCTGGGGCGATGTACAAGAACAATATAGGCTGTGCAATTGTTACTTGGTTCACTTACGTCGTCCCTATAGAAACTTATGAGGCCTTAGTCTTTATTCTACATTCATAGAACTATGATATTCGAATTACCTATTGCATGCATTCAGTGTATAAGAATTACATTTTAGTTTATCACCGAGGCCGATGATTGAAATTTGCCCCAAAAGAGTTCAAGGGGAGACACGTATGACGGTGTCGTGTTTTAGGGATGGGTTGGTGAACCTGAGGCAGCAATGCACATAAACAATATAGGTTGTGCTGTTGGTACTTTGGTTCTCCAACTCCATCTCTGAAACAAATTTTGCGGCCCTAGATTTATTCTCATATGGAACTACATATATGATCCTTGAATTGTTTCTGATCTTTTAATGATTGGTATGATGCATATGTATATGAATGGTTTTGATCATAAGTATTTTTAACATGCACCTGAAGATTAATTGTTTAGTTTTTATTTATAATTACAATATTTAGGCTTGTTTTTGTACCTGACTATGTATATCCCTGAATAATGTTTTGTACGATTACAATTCAATTTCTTATTGTGGCCAATGATTCAAATTTGCCCCAAAAGAGAGGCAGACATATTGGTGTCAGATTTTTTCAGGGACGAGTTAGTGAACCTGGGGCGATGTACAACAACAATATAGGTTGTGCAATTGTTACTTGGTTCACTCACGTCGTCCTAAATAAACTTATGAGGCCGCAATCTTTATTCTACATTCATAGAACTATGATATTCGAATTATCTATTGCAAGCATTCATAGTGTATAAGAATTACATTTTAGTTTGTCACCGAGGCCGATGATTGAAATTTACCCCAAAAGAGTTCAAGGGGAGACACGTATGATGGTGTCGTGTTTTAGGGATGGGTTGGTGAACCTGAGGCAGCAATGCACACAAACAATATAGGTTGTACTATTGGTACTTTGGTTCGCCAACTCCATCTCTGAAACAAATTATGAGGCCCTAGATTTATTCTCATACGGAACTACATATATGATCCTTGAATTGTTTCTGATCTTTTAATGATTGGTATGATGCATATATAAATGGTTTTGATCATAAGTATTTTTAACATGCACCTGAAGATTAATTGTTTGGTTTTTATTTATAATTACAATATTTAGGCTTGTTTTTGTACCTGACTATGTATATCCCTGAATAATGTTTTGTACGATTATATTTCAATTTCTAATTGTGGCCAATGATTCAAATTTATCCCAAAAGAGAGGCAGACACATTGGTGTCAGATTTTTTCAGGGATGAGTTAGTGAACCTGGGGCGATGTACAACAACATTACAGGTTGTGCAATTGTTACTTGGTTCGCTGACTCCATCCCTAAAGAAACTTATGAGGCTGCAATCTGATGCAATTATTTGTCATTGTGTTGAGATGAAATGATATATGAACCGATCAAACTATTGCTGAGATGCTTTATCTTTGATATCCACAGATATATTGTCTTACATATACACGTTGTCAATTCTTGAGTTGTAATACAATTCAATCATATGTACAAGTTCTAAGTTATGTTCTTAAAAATCAACAGGAGGATGATGATGAAGTGGACGATAGCAAGGTATCCAGGGACAACAAGAGCCGCTACGTGCTGAGGCGGTTACGGTGTGGGCTAATCCGTTTCCACCGTAGGGGGAGACTATTTTGCCCATTCTGTGATAGAGCAATCAACGTGGACCTCAACAACATGATCCAGCACACGGAGGGCGTTGGCAGAGGCAGAGGCAGAAGCCATAGGCCGATTACCTTGGCACGGCACGCAGCCTACGGCAAATTCCTCCGGGTGTATGTCAGGACTGGCCTGTATCCCATCGACTAGGTTGTCGCTGCCTCCTGCTGATAAACCACTGCCATGCTAGGTGTCTCCATGCCCCGACCACCTGCTACAGCCCCTGCTTTTATTTTGTTCTAGTTAATTATTACCTGTGTGTGGCATGTAAGACAATATATCCATGGTGTCTCTGGTGAACCTTATATATTAATCTACTCCTTTATATGGAGTGCCTTAAAGTTTCTAGTGTTCAATTATATTTACTGATCATGCTCATGCACACTACAAAATATTTCTAGTGCTCGATTATATTATAATTGTCAAGAAATACATCAACAAGTTAAATTGGTCGAAATTTTATATTGAAGTAACTAAATGTATCACACACATAATAAACTAGAAACTAAAATCTAGTTCAAACACATAATGTATCACCACCACTTGTTGTCGTCCTTGACTTGCTTCCCCTTCGGCCGCTTGATGTCGCCACCGTCCCAAGATTCCTGCTCGTCCTGAAACCGCTTTCTGTCCTCCTCGTGCTTCTTCTCCTGGGCTAGCTTGCAACCAGAGCATAGCTCTCTCGCGAAACCCCCCGCCTTAACCATCCCATCTTTCATGGTAATGAGCTTACTGTACAACTCGTACGCCATGTAGGCGTCTCTGGCTGCATACTCGAGGCGCACCTGGCTCATCGGCTTCCACTCCCAGTAGTCATGATCGAGTCGCTTCAATTTCTTCAGTTTTTCATAGGATTTATTGATGATTTCCGCTGCCAGATCACCCATGACATCCTTCGCTAGGTATGATTTGATCTTGTACAGATTTTGGATGCCGATGTGGTGCCCCTCTGGGATTTTTATCAACGCACGAGAAAGCATAATTGTGTCATTTGTGATATCCACGTTAGTGAAAGTTATCCCTTTCCTACACAAGAACTCGACCAGAGCCGGACAACACATCTCAGTTGGTTTACTCCTGCACTTAGATGGTTCTAGGGATGTAAGGGAACAAGGGATGCAGAAGTGGTGATCTCAAATTTAAATTTCACATACCTGCAGAAGTGGTAAACGAGGACCTCCTCATGTATGGCGATTTGCACGACACTGATCTCTTGTGGAGGATTTTTTCGCTTATTTGCACAGGTGTACTCTAAGTCTAGCCCCACAAACTTGTGCTTCTCTTTCTTAAGCAATTGCTCAAACCTGGCGAGAGTTGTCTCCACAGTTGCTTCATCATTTGTGTACACCATTGTCAAAGTCGTGGTGCCATGGGCAGGTACCAAGTGGGTCCCTGTTGTGAGTTTCCCATCATCCATGCCTGCAAGGAAATGGGTGAAAGGAAATGCATGCAAGGAACTGCCTGCGAGAGGAATAAGAAGATGAACCGACGGTTCCAGAACAGAGGAAGGAGAAGCGCCCAGGAAAAATTGCAGAGAAATGACTGAGGAAGAGGAATGACTGCAGAAGAAACGTGGTAACTACAACTTTCGGTTCGAGAACTCACCGTGGTTACATGGAGATCGTGGTAGTGCCGCCGGTTCAACAACTGGGGCCAGTTCCTGCAAGAATATGAAATTAGCTGTGCATTTTTCTATGCGAGAAATTGAGAGAAGTCATTTAAAATTTCTCTTTCATAATTAAACACAATGAAGTTGGTACATTATACATTGCAAATGTATCTATAATTTTTGATGTTCCATGCTTGGTTTTATCTACTTTCTTGTGTTTTGTTCCAACTTTGGAGTACTTTTCATATGATTTCTTGGACTAACCTATTAACAAGATGCCACGATTGCAGTTACTGTTTTCTGCTGTTTTTGGTTTCAGGAAGTCAGAAAATGAATATTCTCGGAATTGGACGGGACAAAAGCCAAAGTTACTATTTTCCCGGAAGACTCACGAAGCCAGAAGGAGAGTCGGAGAGGGGCCACAGGGTGGCCACACCCCCCCTTGGCGCGGGCCATCCCAGGTCACGCCAGGGCATGGTGTGGGCCCCCTGGCCGGCCACCGACCTTGCCTCCTTCGCCTATAAGAGCCTCCCAATACCAAAACCCTAGATAGTCAATCAGAAATCCACGAAAAGTTCCACAGCGCCGCCGCCACCGAAGGGGAGATTCGGGGGACAGAAAGTCTCTGTTCCGGCACCCTGCCGAGACGGGGAAGTGCCCTCGGAGCCATCTCCATCGATCTCCACCGCCATCTCCATCACCATTGCTGATTCCCATGATGAGGAGGGAGTAGTTCTCTCTCGAGGCTAAGGGTTCTACCGGTAGCTATGTGTTCATCTCTCTCTCTATGCATGATCTTATGAGATCATGAGCTTGTAATCTATAGATCTACCTTGCTACTCAAGTGCTTTAATAGATCTCTGCTCTCCCCATGTGTGTGAAAGTGATAGTATGCACACCATGGTGGCACTTAGGCTAAAGATTACAAATACTTGTTATGAGTTATATTTGGAGTTGGATGTCTTTATGAAATTGTGGTGTTTGTTGGACCTATCTAAAGCTCAAGGTGACAGTGTGGGGTTATCTAGATGGGAAAGGCTTACTTTGAGGTGTGCTGTTATAGCCCTACCATGGATTAGAGTGTCCAACCGGAGAGTAGTTCAGCGTAGTATCATAAAGAAGAATATATTTATGTGAGAGTGTTCACTAGTGAAAGTATGATCCCTAGGCCTTGTTTCTAAGCACTGAAACACCGTTTGCTATTAGATCTGTTACATGATGATACAAAACCTCCAATATATGATGATTACAATGATGAATATGATATTTTCAGTCCACCTACTATGGAGGAGAAAATTAATTATGATTACAATATGCCTCCTATATTTGATGATTATGGTGATGAGAATAATAATGATAGCAATTTTTGTTGAATTTGCTCCCACCATAATTAATAAGAATAACTATGCTTATGTGAATAGTAATAATTATTATATGCATGTGTATCATGATAATAATGTTTTATGTGATAGTTATATTGTTAATTTTATGCATGATGCTACTGAAAGTTATTATGAGAGAGGGAAACATGGTTTTATGTATCTCGATAATATTAAGTTTCCCCTCTTTATGTTGAAAGTCTTGAAGTTGCACTTGTTTTGCTTTACTATGCTTATTTCTTTGTGCTTTCATGACTTGTTTATTTACAAGATTCCTATGCATAGGAAGTGGGTTAGACTTAAATGTGCTTTGAATTTGCTTCTTGATGCTCTCTTTTACTTCAATTCATATTTTTTATGTGAGCATCTTCTCAAACTATCAAGCCTAACTTAAATGCGTTAAAGAAAAGTACTTGTTGGGAGATAACCCAAGAGTTTTAGATGAGTTTTGGAAGTTATTACTTCATTAATAACCGCTCCTTATCTTTTTTATTTGCTTTTTGTGCGAAGAGTAACCTCTAATGAGAGAGAAGTAATGATTAAGAAAGTTGCTGTCCCGAAACAGATTTCTGTGCTTCACCGTAAAAATTCATGTACAATCTCTGTACGTCCTTTTGAGGCGTGAATTTTTGTGCTTCTGCCCCAGGTTATTATCTAACTTTCGTTAGTTCAACATTTTTCGATTTGAGCAACAGAAGGTCTTCGAAAAAATTCATATTTACCTGTTGGTCTGTTTTGACAGATTTCTGCCATTTTCTGCATTTGCTTCTTATTGGTTCCTTTTTGAGTTCTTTTGGGGAATTGAGCTTTTTGAGGGAAGTGCTACAGTAGCTCATGTTTTAATGGAAGTTTTATTGGTGTTGAAACTGAACCTAAATACTTATTATCTTGAGTGCACTAATGTTGCTAATAAAGATTGTGTGAAGTTTTGTATGAAGAAAAAAAATTCAGGTGTATGAAAGGAATGAGTAATGAGATGAAGGATGGACTAAAGCTCAAGCTTGGGGATGCCACACGTGTCACCCCAAGAAATATTCAAGAAGTACAAGCGTCAAAGCTTGGGGATGCGCCATGGCCGCGACCATAGATTGCCGCTCCGAGGAAGAAGACGCGTAATGGATGCAGGCGCCAACGCTGCAAACCTACAGGGAGGAGAGCTGGGCCGAGCAGGTTAGTCCACGTCCCAGCTCCACGCCATGGCTGTGACGCCCTACAAATTGCCGCTCCGGGGAAGAAAAAGACGCGTAATGGATGCAGGCGCCAACGCTGTAAGCCTATTTGACACCTAAGCGACGGGAGCGACATAACGACGAGAACTGACAGGAGGGGCCCAAGTTGACGGCCGTTAGCCTGATTTTTTGTATTGAAACGTAAAGTTGAATTCGTGCCAAAAAAGACCCTTAGAGTATTTGGCACACCAACTAGTCATCGCGGATAATTTTAGTAACTTGGGTACCGTGTTGCCTGCCCATCCCAACTTTTAGGCCGAAAAATGATATTATCCCCTTGATGTAATATATAAGGATTCAATCCTCAATCAATACAACACTTGATCCTTTGATTCAGTGCTCTCGGCTTCGTCTCTCGTCTACTTTTCTACTTGTAATGCATTATCAGCACGCTCCCGCTGAGCAACTTTAGAGAGATCCCGAGGAGATTGAAACGGAAAGATCGACAGGCAAAAAGGTAAGAAAACAGCAATGCCTGGAGGTCGCCGTGGTCGATTCGTCGCTCGCTGCCGCCGGCCCTCGATGCCTCCCCTCACCGACGGTCATGGAACTTGGTGACGAGCCCCGTGTATAGGTGTGGGAGGGCGAGGCCTACGAACACATCTTCGTCATCCATGGAGCCCGGGTCTACCCCGCGTTCCCGCCGGCGTCGCCGCACACGGATACGCGATGCTGCCTCATGACCTCCATGGTGTCGTCATCGCGCGCACGCCGTCAGGCCGTGGATATGGATGCCGGTGTGCTGGGTTTCGGTTCGCCGACGCGCGCCCCTGTATTCTCCATGAGAAATGGCGCGAGCGGCTCCTCGACGGCCGCTGCCGACGGTGCGCAGGTCGGCGCATCGGCCTCCTTCGGCTTAACGGCCGTGGATGCGAACCCGGCCGCGTGGGGCTCGCGAATGGCTTCGCACCTGGGACTCAGCTCCCTGGTTGATCCTCCGATGAGGAAGAACGCGGCGGGAGCACCAGCCGCCGCCGGTGAGAGCCGCTGCGCCGGCACAGGAGATCGTGTGGTGGCCGATGGAGGTGGAGCAGTCTAGTACTGGAACGAGGATTGGGGATCGATTCTGCGGGGTCGCATCCTTATCTCTTCCTATCTCCCAACAGGCCGCTTCTACT
The DNA here is from genome assembly GCA_023614405.1 of Avena insularis. Taxonomy (NCBI): domain Eukaryota; kingdom Viridiplantae; phylum Streptophyta; class Magnoliopsida; order Poales; family Poaceae; genus Avena; species Avena insularis. The sequence continues at coordinate 309,449,043 of CM042692.1, forward strand.
AGGCTGCCCAAAGCGGCCCATATGCACGCGTTTGATGCCACACGCAGCTACTGCTATTTGGCACAACACGTTTTATATTTTAGACTTTTATTCAGTCAGATAACTATAGTTCTAATTTAGTTTTAACTCTGTTTTTGATTCAAATTACAGTATTTCAGTTTATGTAATGTATTTCAGTTCGAGTACTATTTGTATTCCTGAAAGATTGTGATGTAATATATTTCCGTGTGTGCACATGTTGAGATTTGTTACGTTTACCGTTTACAATTGAGATTTTCAATTTCTTGCAAATAAACCAATTCATCATGTTAATTGAGTCTTTTTGACTCAATACGAGCACAAATTGGTATGCAAAATTTAAAGTGATTTCTTCAAATTGATGTATCGGGAACACAAGGTACTGGCTAGATCTACTGCACTGCAGATTATCACCACTACCGTTTATGCCTACATTTTGTCATATTCGACAACGTGCTCTCCCAAACATTTTTATTAAGGCATGACACAAGGCATTACAAGTACGAGTATCTACTGATTTCATCAGATTATACTCTCTAGTGCTGAGAGATGGACCCCAAATCTACGGTGTGTTAAACTTAACAATTTGAAGTTCACACTAATAATTTCGAGCCCACTTCTTGAAATTACCATTAGTTTTGCATAGTTCATTACAACATGACCATGATGGATTTTAATTTACCAAACGTAAATTAATATTCTCTGGTTTATCATGTAGGTAACCGATGGCCGGAAAAGAGTTCGACGCACTTGAGCTTAATGGCCACAACTACCCTACATGGGCCATGGACATCAAGATTGCCCTTGCGTCACGTTGGATAGTGCGTGCCATCCAGACTCCGGAGGACCCCCTTCCGGCTGGAGTCGCACCACTGAGACAAGAGCAGAAATATGTTGCCTTATACATTATAAGGCACCATATCTACCCGAATCTTAAGTATGGGTATTTGGAGGAGGAATCTCCATTTACTTGTTTCAGGCCCTCAAAACGAGGTATGAACAGCAAAAGGCAGTTGTCCTGCCTAAAGCACTCTATGAATGGACTCATCTTTGATTTCAGGACTTCATGTCTGTCAGGGGTTAATATCATGAGGTTCATAAGAGAAGTTCCAAACTACGCTTTTGCGGGAAGAAACCTACAGATGCGGAAAACATAGAAAAACTTTATCCACTATGCTCCTGTTATGACCGGCCTCACGTACAGCCGGAAGAAGCCTGCTAGTGGGCCGAATTAGGGGCTTAGCCCATTTATTTTATTATATAAGGAGTTGTAATCAGACAATTCAGATTAAGCAATAATCAGAGTTATTATTGCCGACTCCTCAAGGAGTCGGTCTGAAACCCTAGCCGCCACCTCTTCAGCGCCTCCGTCGCCTCTTCCTCGCGACCACGGCGCCGACACTCCGTCGGCGACGTCCAGCTCCACTTCATCCTCCCTTCCACCCATACAACCTACGCCCTAGACCTGGTAGACTAGCTGGTTCTACCAATTTGGTATCAGCTAGCTCAAGCTCGATGTCTTCGGGATTGCCCACCGCCTCCGTCGTGATCGCCACCTCCGGCGCGCCCGACTCCATGGAGTCGCCGCTGGCCACTTCGGGACCGGTCGCTGTGGGCCAGACCGCGCCGCCCCCCGAACCCGCCCCTCTCCTCTCGCAGCAGGAGGTCTCAACGGCCATCCGCGACCTAACCTGGGCGGTCGCGAACCTTCGGTCCTTCCTCCAGGAGTTCACTGCGCCGTCATAGCCGGGGCAGGGGTTCTCTGTGCCGCCACCACCGCCGTCCACCGCGCCCTTCACACCGCCCCCACCACCACCGCCGCCGACAGCCATCACCTCACAGCAGGGGGTCCCGATCACGCAGATCAAGTTCCCACCATCGCTGTCGCAGCTGCCGGCTTGGCTCGACCAGTCTACGTACAAGACGGTGCCCGCCCAGCCGACCGCGCCACAGCCGACCGCACCTTTGCCGGTTGTCGCCTTCGGGGGATTCACCGGGTACGGTGAGCCGTATACATCCATGGCGCCGACCTACTCCCCCCCGCAGCGTTGGGTCGCTCCGAGGGAGCCTACGCCGCCGTTCCGCACGTCCAGCAGCCACCCCGCTTCACCAAGCTCGAGTTTTTCACCTACGACGGCACCGTCGACCCCCTGAACTGGCTCAATCAATGCGAGCAATTCTTTCGGGGGCAGCGGACACTGGCATCGGACCGCACCTGGATCGCCTCCTACCACCTTCGTGGCGCCGCCCAGGCGTGGTACTACGCCCTCGAGCAGGACGAGGGCGGGATGCCGTCGTGGGAGCGTTTCCGCGACATGTGCCTCCTCCGCTTTGGACCCCCGGTACGCGGAAGCCGGCTGGCCGAGCTCGGCCGCCTTCCCTTCATAGGCTCGGTGCAGGACTTCGCCGGCCGCTTCCAGACATTGGCGTGCCATGCGCCTGGCATCACGGCTAGCCAGCGCGCCGAGCTCTTCATCGGGGGCCTGCCCGACCACATCCGTGTCGACATGGAGATGCGCGAACCACAAGACCTGCAGACGGCCATGTACTACGCACGCGCCTACGAGCAGCGCGCCATCGCCATGCAGTAGACTTTCCCGGGCCATGGGGCGCGACCCCCACCTCGCCCGGCTCCGGCGGCCCCTGCCCCGACGCGCGCCGCCCTGCCAACCGCCCCCGCGGCTGCACCGGCGCCAACGCGCCCCTTCTGTCGCCTGACCACGGCCGAGCAGCTCGATCGGCGCCGCAAGGGTTTGTGCTTCAACTGCGACGATACCTATGCACCGGGTCACGTGTGCGCCCGCCTGTTCTACTTGGAGACTGTCGACGACAGGGAGGTGGAGGCCCTAGCCGCGGAGCTCGAGGCCACGACTATCTTCGAGGTCGGCGTTACAACCTACGGGCCAGTCGACGCAAAGGCTTTCGTCATCTCCCTCCATACATTGGCAGGCATCAAGACGGCCAAGACTATGTTGCTTCCGGTAACTATCAACGGGGAGCGCCTTACCGCCCTTGTGGACACAGGCTCGACGCACAATTTCATGTCCGGGGACACCATGCGACGCCTCGCACTCCAGCCGTTGGGTGCCGAGCAGTTCCGTGTCACCGTCGCCAACAGGGACCGCCTTGTGTGCCAGGGCGTGGCGCAGCAGGTCCCGACCCTCATCGGTGACGAGCGCTTCGCCATCGACTGCGTCGGCATCAACGTGGGCTGCTATGACTTCATCCTCGGCCTCGACTTCCTGTCCACACTGGGCCCCGTACTCTGGGACTTCGACGCGCTGATTGATACATTGCAAATGTATCTATAATTTTTGATGTTCCATGCTTGATTTTATCCACTTTCTTGTGTTTTGTTCCAAGTTTGGAGTACTTTTATTATAATTTCTTGGACTAACCTATTAACAAGAGCCATAGTGCCAGCTGCCTGTTTTCTGTTGTTTTTGGTTCTAGAAAAGTCAGAAAATGAATATTCTCGGAATTGGTCGGGACAAAAGCCAAAGTGCCTATTTTTCCGGAAGGGATCAAGTGCCAGAATACAAGACGGAGAAGGGCTGGGGGCCGGCCACACCATCTGGCCGCGCGGCCAGGCCTGGCCCGCGCCAGGGGGTGGTCTGGCCGCCCCTAGCACCCCCTCGGCCTCTCCTTCCGCCTATAAGTTGCCCTTAGGACGAAAACCCTAGGTACCCGATCAAAAATCCACGAAAGAGTCTGTAGCCGTCGTCATCTCCATCCCTAGATCGGGGGAATCTGAAGCTCTTCCCGGCACCCTGCCGGAGAGGGGAATTCACCCTGGAGGCCTTCTTCATCACCATGCAAGCCTCCAGTGTGATGCGTGAGTAGTTTATCCTTGGACTACGGATCCATGTAGTAGCTAGATGGCTGGTTTCTCCTCCTTTGTGCTTTCATGTTTAGATCTTGTGATCTCCGTTCATGATCAAGATCATCTATTTGTAATTCATACATGTTGTGTTTGTGGGGATCCGATGGATATTGAGATGCTATTTCAGATTGATTATTGATTCTATCATGTCTTTGTTATTTGAGATCTTGCATGCTTTTCGTTGTTAGTAGCTATCTTGGCCAAGTAGATGCTAGCAACTCCAAGAGTTAGTATTTATGCTCGATAGTGGGTTCATGCCTCTGGTGATCTGGGGAAGTGACAGAAATATCTAAGGTACTAGATGTGTTGTTGCTACTAGGGAGAAAACAACAATCCTTTTTTCATAGAACAATCGTATTGTTTACTTTACACGCAGTTCGTAAAGCAATAATCTGTTGCTTGCAACTTAATCTTTGGAGGGGTTCGGATGATAACCTAAAGGTGGATTATTAGTCATAGATGCAGTTGGATGGCGGTCTATGTATAATGTTGTAATGCCCAATCAAGTCTCAAAGGAGTCAAGATGATTAGTATATGCATGTATTGCTTTCTCGGTGTTTGTCAATTGCCCCACTGTAATTTGTTCACCCAGAATGTTATCTATCTAAGGAGAGCCACCTCTAGTGAACTATGGATCCTGGTCCTTGTCTTTTACATTAAATCTACAAACGGTTTACTTCTTTGTGTTTACTTTCTGCAAACTTTTACTTCTTTCCATTCGATACGGTTAATCCTTTGTTTTCAGCAAAACACGGTGAGATTGACAACCTCATCGCAAGTTGGGGACAAAGTTCTGTGGTTGTGTTGTGCAGGTCTCCACGTTGCTACTAGCACCGGTAGTGCGCCCTGCCAAAGCTCAGCTAGTAACACCTTTGGGGTGTTTCCTTGCTCCTACTGGTTCGATTAAACCTTGGTTTCATAACTGAGGGAAACTTGCTGCTGTGCTCATCATACCTTCCTCTTGGGGTTCCCAACGAGCTCAACATCAACACCGCCATCAAGCATTTTTCTGGGCACCATGCATTGAGCCATCAAGCATTTTTCTGGCGCCGTTGCCGGGGAACAAAGAAGAAGAAACTCCCACGACAACTACACGCCATTAAAGATTTTTCCGGCGCCGTTGCCGGGGAGTCAAGGACATCTTTACAAGGGGAGTCCCTCATAACCAATCTCTTTACTTTGTTGTTTTTGTTTTGCTTAGTTTCCTTTTTGCTTTGTTTGCTTGTTTTGTTCTTCAAAAATTTCAAAAAAAAAGTTTTACTTGTTTGCTTTCTTATTTGAAAACCCAAAAAAATGACTACTCTTGAAAACACTAAGTTGTGTGATTTCACTAGCACCAACAACAATGATTTTATGAGCACTCCCATTGCTCCACCTATGGCTGAAAATACTTTTTTGAGATAAAACCTGCTTTGCTCAACCTTGTTATGAGAGAACAATTTTCTGGTATTGGTAATGAAGATGTTGCTTCCCATCTAAATAACTTTGTTGAACTTTGTGAGATGCAAAAGTATAGGGATATAGATGGTGATATTATTAAGCTGAAATTGTTTCCTTTCTCTTTGAGAGGAAAAGCTAAACAGTGGTTGAATTCCTTAACTAGGAATAGTATTGATTCTTGGACTAAGTGCAAAGATGCTTTTATTGGAAAATACTATCCTCCTGCTAAGATTATATCCATGAGAAGTGAAATAATGAAGTTTAAACAACTTGATAATGAGCATGTTGCTCAATCTTGGGAAAGAATGAAATCATTGGTAAAGAATTGTCCCACTCATGGACTGGCTGCTTGGATGATCATCCAAACTTTTTATGCAGGATTGAACTATTCTTCAAGGAACCTATTGGATTCAGCTGCTGGAGGTACCTTTATGACCATCACTTTGGGTGCTATAACAAAACTATTAGACAATATGATGGTTAATTATTCTGAATGGCATACTGAGAGAGCTCCACAAGGTAAGAAGGTAAATTCTGTTGAAGAAACCTCCTCCTTGAGTGATAAGATTGATATTATTATGTCTATGCTTGTTAATGGGAAAGCCCATATTGATCCAAATAATGTGCCTTTAGCCTCTTTGGTTGCTCAAGAAGAGCAAGTTGATGTGAACTTCATAAGAAATAACAACTTTGGCAACAATGCTTATGGTAATAATGCTTATAGGAACAATTTTGGTAACAACAATTATAAGCCATATCCTCCCAACAATGGTAATGCTTATGGAAATTCTTACAAAAATAATAAGAGTGCTCCCTCTGAACTTGAAGTTATGCTTAAAGAGTTTATTAGTAAACAAATTGCTTTCAATAAAACTATTGAGGAAAAACTCTCTAATGCTGAAAGAAATATAGCATCTTTGGCTGAAGCTCAATCTACTTTGAATAAAATGGCTTCTAAACCTGAAACTAATGAGAATCCCTTTGCAGCTACTAATGCCATACAAGTAAGAATTGATGAAAATGTTAGACTATTAGCTGAATTACATGCTAAGTGGGAAAGAGAAGATGAAATTGCTAGAAACATTAGTGTTTCTACTATTACCACCACTAGTGTTGAGGCTAGTAATAGTTCTAATACTTTAGATGATAAAGTTGATTTTGATCTTGATGGTTGCAACATCTCTAAAGTTATTAAGTTCCTACAAAAGCTTGCTAAAAGTCCTAATGCTAGTTCTATGAACATGGCTTTTACAAAACACATTACTGATGCTCTCATAAAGATTAAAGAAGAAAAGATGAAACATAAAGCTTCTATTCCTATAAAGCAAGAAGATGGTTGGGAACCCATCATTAATATGAAAGTGAATGACTTTGATTTCAAAGCTTTGTGTGATATTGATAGTAGTGTTTCTATTATGCCTAGAAGGATTTATGATATGCTTGATTTGCCTCCTCTTGAAGATTGTTATTTGAATGTCCCACTTGATGCTAATGCTAAAAAGAAACTCATGGGGAGTCTTAATGATGTTCTTATTATGGTTAATGATTCCTATGTCCCCGTTGATTTCTATGTTTTGGATGTTGAATACAATGCTTCTTGTCCTATTACTTTGGGAAGACCTTTTCTTAGAACTGTTAGTGCCATCATTGATATGAAAGAAGGCACCATTAAATATCAACTCCCACTCAAGAAAGGTATAGAACACTTCCCTAAAAAGAGAGAAAAGATTTCTTTTGCTTCTCCTATGAAAACAAAATTTGGTCTTAATGCTTCTTCATTTGAGAACACTTGATTCTTTCTTTGGTTCTTATGCCTAACTTAAAGGCGTTAAAGAAAAGTACTTGTTGGGAGATAACCTAAGAGTTTTAGATGAGTTTTGGAAGTTATTACCTCTGTAATAACCTCTCCTTAAACTTTTTATTTGCTTTTTGTGCCAAGAGTAACCTCTAATGAGAGTGAAGTAATGATTGGGAAAGTTGCTGTCCCGAAACAGATTTCTGTGCTTCACCGTAAAAATTCCCGAGAGAGCTCTGTACGTCGGATTGAGCTGTAATTTTTTGTGTTTCCGCCCTAGGTTGTTATATAACTTTCGTTAGTTCAGCACTTTTTTATTTGAGCAAGATAATGTCTTCGAAAAAATTCGTCTTTACCTACTGGTCTATTTTGACAGATTTCTGCCATTTTCTGCATTTGCTTCTTGTGGGTTCCTTTTTGAGTTCTTTGGGGGAATTGAGCTTTTTGAGGGAAGTGCTATAGTAGTCAGTGTTCTAATGAAAGTTTATTTGGTGTTATAACTGAACCTTGAGACTTATTTATCTTAAGTGCACTAATGTTGCTAATGAGATTGTGTGAAGTTTTGTATGAAGGAAAATTTTCAGATGTATGGAAGGAATGAGTAATGAGATGAAGGATGGACTAAAGCTCAAGCTTGGGGATGCCACGCGTGTCATCCCAAGAAATATCCAAGAAGTACAAGCGTCAAAGCTTGGGGATGCCCAAGGCATCCCCTTCTTCATCAATAAAAATTCCAGGTTTCTTCCAAACGCTTCATTTTTATTGTTTCGTGCACAGTTGTGTTTTTCTTGGAGCGTCTTCCTTTTAGTTTTTGTTTTGGTTTTTAGTTTGCTTGGTTTGCTTAGTTTTCTGAATAAGTTGGTTGGACCCCCTCTTTCACACTTTGGTTTGCAAATACTTTGGTTTGGTTTGGAAAAGAGTAGGAAAGTTCATGCTTATGTGGTAAAAAGAGCTCGTTTTTGACTGTGGCTATGCTTTGTCATGCCATGCTTGATATTGTTTTGGATTTATGCTTAGCATTATTTGTTGTAGCATGAATTGTTATAAACAATTGAGATTGCTTAATGTGCCTTGGATGAATCATGCGTTGTTTTAGCATATTAAAGCATAGTATAGTGGTATTCTCCTTTGATGCTTTATTTGGGTTGACTTGGCACATGCTTACACCATGTTATGACTATCTCAAGTCACCATAGCCTTTATGATCCTATAGTTTTCAACTTGTAGTATCACTTTATGCTTTGATCAATGATGTTTTGTCGCTCTGCATGATTATGGCCATTATTGCTCTCTTAGTTTGTCGCTCCCAGTCTTTTGCTAGCCTCCACCACCAAGTATGAGTTCCACTCATGCATCCAACTCCCTAAACCAAGTTTTTCCAAAGAGTCCACCATACCTACCTACTAGCTTATGCTATTCCAAGTATATTCATGCTTTTGTTTACCTTCCACCTGTTATGAGAAAACTAGTGATTAAAGCTCTCACGAACTTGATGGCACACTTTACTTTATTGCCTCTAATAAACTTGAACCATTGGGTCCTTCTTTGTTGCGTATATGCTTGCGCTTTATAAGTTGAAGTTAGCAGAACCATGTTTCATGGGGAACGCTTTCAACATTGCACTTGTACTTTGTACCCCGTTGATATCATGTTCTTTTGCTTACGGATCCCGGCCATGTGAAATAAAAGTGGAACTTGTAAGATCATGGAGTTTGTATGTGTGTTAGAGAAACGCCTGGGCCGCTAGCTTAAGCCATGCCTAATCATGGTGGAAACTTGCAGCATCACCATAGTGAGCACTCTATGAAGCATCCTCAATAAAAACCTATGCAAATAGCAAATAAAAAGATCGCTGAGATGCTCATTGTGCCTTGCCTTATCATTTTGATTATGGGAAAGCTCCCGTATCATGTGCAAGGGGTACCCCGTTGGCGGTTCTTAATGATACACATATACTTACAATGACAAGAGCTTACTCGTGACTGAAGTTGAGTAGCATGAGGATCGGTCTTCGTAAGTTACGGGCATGAGATTTCGGTTTATAACTTGTCAAGCATATCCTCTTAGTTGTGTCACTTTAACCTTAATCACCTTCAAGATGCTTATGATAGGGGCAATGAGAGCTGAAAGCTATAAGTACCATAATTTTTGGAAGCTCTTTATGAGACTTGAATCCCTACTTCCTTTTACAAAAGGCCTTTCTTCCACCATTATATTGAGTCTCCACCTTCTATCTTTATGCACTACTTTGAGAGCATAGTGGCCATTCTTAGTTCTATGTGCATTGTCAAAAGACTAGTTGATTGATGCATAACTTGTTATTGCTTGTTTTAAACTATTGTATCTAGTCACTCTTATGAACTTTGAAGGTGTCCTATGCATTTATATTTGCTACTCTATTGAGGGACAAGCTGAATACTATTATGCTATGTTTTCTTTATGTGAAACAAACAAACGTCCTGCAAAGCATTGTTATTCATGAATCTTTTGTGTGTGCCTTTTCATGTTGTATCATAGTTTCTTTGCTTATTGCTAGAACCTTGTCTTTCATGTTATGATTGAAGTACTATGATCCCAGCTTTGAATGTTTTGCAAATACTTTGATCAAGTCTTTGATGGTGCATGTCACCTCAAAATTTATTTATTTTTGTCACTTACCTACTCGAGGACGAGCAGGAGTGCAGCTTGGGGATGTTGATACATTGCAAATGTATCTATAATTTTTGATGTTCCTTGCTTGGTTTTATCCACTTTCTTGTGTTTTGTTCCAACTTTGGAGTACTTTTATTATGATTTATTGGACTAACCTATTAACAAGAGCCACGATTACCTGCCTGTTTTCTGTTGTTTTTGGTTCCAGAAAAGTCAGAAAATGAATATTCTCGGAATTGGTCGGGACAAAAGCCAAAGTGCCTATTTTTCCGGAAGGGATCAAGTGCCAGAATACGAGATGAAGAAGGGATGGGGGCCAGCTGTTGGAATTATGCCCTAGAGGCAATAATAAAGATGTTATTATTATAATTCTTGTTCATGATAAAGTTTATATTCCATGCTAGAATTGTATTAAGCGGAAACATTAATACTTGTGTGGTTTGTGAACAACACCGTGTCCCTAGTACGCCTCTATGGACTAGCTCATTGATCAATGATGGTTAAGGTTTCCTAACCATAGACATGAGTTGTCAATTGATAATGAGATCATATCATTGGGAGAATGATATGGTGGACAGACCCAAACTAAGCGAAGCAATTAGATCGTGTCATTGTGTTCATCTTTGTGAAGCTTTTCCTATGTCAAATATTGTATTCCTTAGACCATGAGATAATACAACTCCACGTATCGGAAGAAAGCTTTGAGGTCATCAAACGTCATCCTATGAGAGGGTGATCATAAAGGTGTCTCTCGGTGATCGGAAAGTATCATTGGGTTGTATGTATCGAGATGGGATTTGTCCCTCCCAAGTCGGAGAGATATTCTTGGGCCCACTCGTGTCGATATCAACACGCTTGCAAGCATGTGGTTAAGGACTTAATAAAAAAGTCATATCGGATTACAGAACTAGTAAAGTACTTGCTGTGAGCGAGATTGAACTAGGTATGGATGCAATGACGATCGAATCTCGGGCAAGTAAAATATCGCGAGACGAAGGGAATATGTATATGGGATTGATTGAATCCTGGCATCGTGGTTCATCCGATATGATCATCGATGAATGTGTAGGAGTCAATATGGGTGCCTAGACCCCGCTGTTGATTATTGATAGAAGATCATGTCTGCATATTCTCGAACCCGCAGGGTCACACACTTAACGTGTCTCGACGCTAGGATAGATTGGATACTTGGTTTATGAATTTTTGTTCGGAGTCTCGAATGGGATCCGGGACATCACGAGAGGTTCCGGAGTGGTCCGGAGAATAAGATTCATATAAGGCAGTGCAGTTTTTGGAGTTCGGAATTGTTCTGGGTTAATCGGTATTGTACCGGAAGCTTCTAGAACCTTCCGGAAGGGGGCCAACGTGGTCCTGCCTTCCGGGAGGGGGCATGGGCCTATGAGGGAGTGTCCTGGCCGCATTGGGCCAGGGGCACAAGGCCCCATAGGGCCCAGCCGATCCTAGAGAGTTTAAATCGTTTAAACTAGAGATAGGGTTTCTAGAAGAGGGGAGAGTCCTCACCCCCCACTCCTTATCCCTTGGCCGCCGGCACAAGGCTTGGAGGAGGGGAAAGGGCTGACCGCCCCCCCTCTATATATAGAGGGCTGGTGCGCCCCCTCCCACACACACCTCCCTCCAAGCCCTAGTAGCCCTGCTGCCTTCCTCTCTCCCTCCCGACTGTTTGTAGGCGAAGCCTGCTTTGAAATTCTCCACCATATACACCACGCCGTCGTGTTGTAGATTCAATCTATCTCTCCACCCTACTTGCTGGTCCGAGGAAGGAGGAGACGTCGAGGTGCTGCACGTGTGCATCTCACGGTGGCACCGCCACTTGTGGTGCTAGATCGGATCGGATCGCGAGGAGGAGAAGCGAGTACGACTACATCACCCACGTTCCGAGGAACGTTCCGCTGTGCGAATCTTCAAGGGTATGAAGATCTAATCCAATCTCTCTCGTTGGTTGCATCTCCTAGATTAGATCTTGGCTTTCCCTCTGTTCGCTTCCGTAGAACACTTTGATTTACTATGCTGCAAAACCCTTCAGTGGTATCAGAGCTAGATCTATGCGTAGATGTGTTTCACGAGTAGAACGCAACATGGTTGTTGCGGGCGTTGATGTTTTCTGTTGCAAGCCTCTTGTTTGTGTTCTTCTTATGGCGTGGGATAGTGAGATTGAAGCGGTCCAGGCCAACCTTACTGACGCCGTCGTTCGCGAGACCGGCTCCGCACTTGACGTGTGGCTTGTTCCACACATGCGGCTGGTGGATGTCAGTTTCTCTCACTATAGTTGTCATGGGATTAACACCGGAGTTTGGCAACCATAATATCACCGTTGTGGCTTTTCGTAGGTAAGAATCGTTCTTAGCATCTACTCCCATAAGCCACGTAAAACATGCAACAACAAAGTAGAGGCGTCTAACTTGTTTTTGGGAGTGTTTTCGTGATATGGTATGGCCCAAGATGTGATGTGTATATTGTATGCGATGATCATGTTTTGTAATGTTTCACGACTTGCATGTCGATGAGTACACAACGGCAGAGCCATATGGTTGTATTTATAATTGTGTATGACCTGCGAGTCAACTTCTTATCGCCATGTAATAGCTTTACTTTATCGCTAAGTAGTTAGCAATAGTTGTAGTTGCTATTCGTGGTGGAGGCAATCATGGTGAAGTGATGGAGATCATGCGGAGCACAAGATGGAGATCATTCTTGAAGATTGGCTATACCATGTCACATAAAGTTATATACATGTGATGTTTATCCTTTTATGTATCTTATTATGCTTAGATCGACGGTAGCATTATAAGATGATTCCTCATAAAGATCAAGATAAAACTGTGTTCTCCCCAAGTATGCACCGTTGCGAAAGTTCGTGTCCAAGCATCACGTGATGATCGGGTGCTATAGACTCTCGTTCACATACAACGGGTGCAAGCCAGTTTACTGCGTGGAAATACTTGGGTCTAACTTGACGAGCCTAGCATGTACAGACATGGCCTCGGAACACATGAACCGAAAGGTTAAGCATGAGTCATATGAATGATATGATCGACACTTCGTTGTCCACCATTGAAACCACATCTCTTCTCGTGAAGATCGGATTAGGTGTGGTGAATTTGGATCGTGTTCACTAAACAACTTGAGGGATGTTGAATTTAGTGGGAGTTCATCTAGTAATTTGATTAAAAGTTGAACTAGTTATCATGAACATAGTCTAATTTGTACTTGCAAATATTGTAGATCAAATGGCTAAGTCCAACTTCAACTTCAACGTTTTTGCTGAGAAAGAAAAGCTTAAGAACAATGGGTCTAACTTCACCAATTGGTTCCAATCTGAGAATCATTCATGCGGAGGACAAAAGGACTATGTCCTTGAGAAAGCATTAGGTAACCCCTGCTGCATTGCGCGGCTAATGAGAAAGCTGTCATCGATCGGCGCAAAAGATGATTATGGTGTGATTAAGAGCACCATGTTGTTTGCTATGGAACCGGAACTTCAAAATCATTTTGAAAACTATCTCGGGCCCTTTGAGATTCTCGAAGAGTTGAAAACTATGTTCCAGACTCAGGCCCGTTCTGAGAGATATGAGATCTCTGAGAAGTTCTTTAAGCGCAAGATGGAGGAAGGAGTTCCGTTAGTGAGCACGCCATAAAGATGTCGGGCTACACTCAACGCCTTGAGCAAGCTGACTGCAAGATTCAGGAGGAGCTCAAGATTGACAGGTTACGCAATCACTCCCTCCCAGCTACAAAAGTTTTGTAGTGACTCATAATCAGATTGGTTCCATCGATACAATCACCGAGCTCTTCGCAAATGAAGGCTGCAGTGGACATCAAAAAGGATAATCATGTGTTGATGGTCAACAAGCCCTCCTTTAAGAAAGGTAAGGGTGCAAAGAAGCCCTTCAAGAAAGGAGGAGGCAAGCGGCGTTGCCCTGGCGAGAAGAAGCTCAAGTCTGGACCCAAGCCCGAGTGCTTCTATTGCAAGGACAAGAGTCACTTTGGGCATAGCTGTCCAAGTACTTAGCGGACAAGAAGGCTGGCACCATCAAAGGTATATTTGATACACATGTTATTGATGTTTTCCTTACTAGCCCTCGTTGTAGTGCAGGTATTTGATCTTGGTTCGGTTGCTAATATTTGTAACTTCGAAGCAGGAGCTACGGAATAGACAATGGCTGCGAGGATGAGGTGACGATGCGTTGGCAGCGGATCAAGAGTTGATGTGATGGCGTCGTACGCTCTCCTTAGTTTTACCTTCGGGATTAGTTTTAAACCTTAATAAATGTTATTATGTACTGCGTTGAGCATGAACATTATTTCTGGATCGTGTTTATTGCAAGACGGTTATTCATTTAAATCGGAGAATAATGGTTGTTCTATTTATATGAGTAACATCTTTTATGGTCATGCACCTCTTGTGAATGGTTTATTTCTTCTAAATCTCGAAAGGGATGAAACACACATCCATAACATTGAGGCTAAGAGATGCAAAGTAGATAGTGATAATACTACTTATTTGTGGCACTTGTCGTCTAGGTCATATTGGTGTAAAGCGCATGAAGAAACTCCATTCGATGGACTTTTGGAGTCTCTTGATTTTGAATCATTTGACACATGCGAACCATGCCTCATGGGCAAGATGATCAAAACCCGTTCTCGGTATGATGGAGCGAACAGCGGACTTGTTGGAAATCATACATACCGATGTATGCGGACCGATGAGTGTTTGACGCCGGTGGATATCGCTATTTTCTCACTTTTACCGATGACTTAAGTAGATATGGGTATATCTATTTAATGAAACATAAATCTGAAACGTTTGAAAAGTTCAAAGAATTTCAGAATGAAGTGGAGAACCATCGTAATGTAAAGATTAAGTTTCTACGATCCGATCATGGGCGAATATTTAAGTTATGATTTTCTCACGCATCTCAAAGCAAGTGGAATCGTTTCACAACTCACGCCACCGGAACACCACAGTATGAATGGTGTGTCTGAGCGCAGGAAGCGAACCCTATTAGATATGGTCAGATCAATAATGTCTCTTACTGATTTGCCGTTATCATTTTGGGGTTATGCATTAGAAACCGCTGCATTCACTTTAAATAGGGCTCCATCTAAATCCGTTGAGACGACACCGTATGAACTGTGGTTTGGTGCTAAACCTAAGTTGTCGCTTTAAAGTTTGGGGATGCGGCTTACGTCAAGAAGTTGATGCCGATAAGCTCGAACCCAAAGCGAGAAATCGTCTTCATAGGATACCCTAAGGAAACTATTGGGTATACCTTCTATCACAGAACTGAAGGCAAAGTGTTTGTCGCAAAGAACGGTTCCTTTCTTGAGAAGGAGTTTCTCTCGAAAGAAGTGAGTGGGAGGAAAGTAGAGCTAGACGAGGTTATTGAACCTTCTCTTGAATTGAGAGTAGCGCAGCACCTGAAATTGTTCCAGTGCCGCCTACACCAACAATAGAGGAAGATAATGACAAGGATCATGAAGCTTGGACGATGTCGCTCTTGAACGTCGAGGTCGACAAGGTCGCGTGCCCTCCTGAGTGGTACGGCAACCCTGTCTTGACAGTCTTGTTAGTAGAAGACAGTGAACCTACGAACTATGAGGAAGCGATGATGAGCCCAGACTCTGAGAAATGGCTAGAAGCCATGAAATCCGAATTGGGATCCATGAGCGAAAACCAAGTATGGACTTTGGTGGACCCTCCTAGCGACCGAAAGGCCGTTGAGTGCAAATGGATCTTCAAGAAGAAAACGGACACGGATGGTAATGTTACCGTCTATAAAGCACGGCTTGTTGCGAAAGGTTTTCGACAAGTTCAAGGTGTTGACTACGATGAGACTTTCTCTCCCGTAGCGATGTTTAAGTCCATTCGGATTTTATTAGCAATTGTTGTGTTTCATGATTATGAAATATGGCAAATGGATGTCAAGATTTATTTCCTAAATTGCAACATTGATGAAGAGTTATATATGATGCAACCCGAAGTTTTTATCGATCCTAAGGATGATTATAAAGTATGCAAACTTCAGCGTTCCATTTATGGACTGAAGCAAGCGTATCGGAGTTGGATCCTTCGTTTGTATCAAGTGATCAAGAGCTTTGGATTTGTTCAAAAGTGCTCCGAAGCTTGCATCTACAAGAAAGTGAGTTGGAGCTCGGACGCTTCGGTACTATATGTGGATGACATATTGATTATTGGAAATGGCATCAACATGCTTAACGATGTGAAGAGTTATTTGAACAAGTGTTTTTCAATGAAATACCTAGGTGAAGCTGCTTATATATTGGGCATCAAAATCTATAGAGATAGACAAAGACGCCTGATAGCTTTAAGCCAGAGTACATACCTAGACAAAGTTCTGAAAAGGTTCAGAATGGATAAGGCATTGAAAGGTTCAAAGGCCTATGTTGTCAGGTAAGATATTGAGCAAGGCTCAGTGTCCAGCTATGGTAAATGATAGGGAAGCTATGAGCAAAGTGCCTTATGCCTCGGCCATAGGTTCCATCATGTATGCCATGCTGTGTACTAGACCGGATGTGTCCAATGCTCTTAGTTTGACGAGCAGATATCAAAGTGATCCAGGAGTGGAACACTGGACAGCCGTGAAGAACATCCTAAGGTACCTAAATAGAACTAAAGAAATGTTCTTAGTCTATGGGGGTGATGAACAGCTCGTCGTAAAAGGTTACTTCGATGCTAGTTTCGACACCGACAAGGATGATTCTAAATCTCGCAGGATACGTGTATATTTTGAATGGAGGAGCTGTGAGTCGGAGAAGCTGCAAGCAAAGCGTGGTCGCGGGATCTACTGAGAAGCGAATACATGGCTGCTGCAGAAGCATCAAATGAAGGAGTTTGGATCAGAAACTTCATCACTGAGCTTGGCGTGGTTCCAAGTGCATTGGACCCACTGGAGATATTGTGTGACAACACTGGCGCCATAGCACTCGCTAAGGAACCAAGATATCATCCAAAGACCAAGCATATCAACCGCAAGTTTCATATAATCCGAGATTATATAGCAGATGGAGATCTGAAGATCAGCAAAGTACATACAGATCTGAATGTTGCAGATCCATTGACTAAACCTCTTCCACGTGTAAATATGATCAGCACCTCGATTGCCATGGGTGTTAGATTGTTGCAAAATGTAAACTAGTTTATTGACTCTAGTGCAAGTGGGAGACTATTGGAATTATGCCTTAGAGGCAATAATAAAGATGTTATTATTATAATTCTTGTTCATGATAAAGTTTATATTCCATGCTAGAATTGTATTAAGCGGAAACTTTAATACTTGTGTGGTTTGTGAACAACACCGTGTCCCTAGTACGCCTCTATGGACTAGCTCATTGATCAATGATGGTTAAGGTTTCCTAACCATAGACATGAGTTGTCAATTGATAATGAGATCATATCATTGGGAGAATGATATGGTGGATGACCCAAACTAAGCGAAGCAATTAGATCGTGTCATTGTGTTCATCTTTGAAGCTTTTCCTATGTCAAATATTGTATTCCTTAGACCATGAGATAATACAACTCGGTATCGGAAGAAAGCTTTGAGGTCATCAAACGTCATCCTATGAGAGGGTGATCATAAAGGTGTCTCTCGGTGATCGGAAAGTATCTTGGGTTGTATGTATCGAGATGGGATTTGTCCTCCCAAGTCGGAGAGATATACTTGGGCCCACTCGGTAATCTATATCAACACGCTTGCAAGCATGTGGTTAAGGAGTTAATCACAAAGTGATATCGGATTACAGAACGAGTAAAGTACTTTGCGTGAACGAGATTGAACTAGGTATGACTGCCGACGATCGAATCTCGGGCAAGTAAAATATCGCGAGACGAAGGGAATATGTATATGGGATTGATTGAATCCTGGCATCGTGGTTCATACGATATGATCATCGATGAATGTAGGAGTCAATATGGGTGCCCAGACCCCGCTGTTGATTATTGATAGAAGATCATGTCTGCATATTCTCGAACCCGCAGGGTCACACACTTAACGTGTCTCGACGCTAGGATAGATTGGATACTTGGTTTATGAATTTTTGTTCGGAGTCTCGGATGGGATCCGGGACATCACGAGAGGTTCCAGAGTGGTCCGGAGAATAAGATTCATATAAGGCGGGCAGTTTTTGGAGTTGAATTGTTCGGGTTAATCGGTATTATGCAGAAGCTTCTAGAACCTTCCGGAAGGGGGCCAACGTGGTCCCACCTTCCGGGAGGGAGCATGGGCCTATGAGGGAGTGTCCTGGCCGCATTGGGCCAGGGGCACAAGGCCCCATAGGGCCCAGCCGATCCTAGAGAGTTTAAATCGTTTAAACTAGAGATAGGGTTTCTAGAAGAGGGGAGAGTCCTCACCCCCCACTCCTTATCCCTTGGCCGCCGGCCCAAGGCTTGGAGGAGGGGAAAGGGCTGGCTGCCCCCCTCTATATATAGAGGGCTGGTGCGCCCCCTCCCACACATACCTCCCTCCAAGCCCTAGTAGCCTTGCTGCCTTCCTCTCTCCCTCCCGACTGTTTGTAGGCGAAGCCCTGCTGCAGAAATTCTCCACCATATACACCACGCCGTCGTGTTGTAGATCCAATCTATCTCTCCACCCTACTTGCTGGTCCGAGGAAGGAGGAGACGTCGAGGTGCTGCACGTGTGCATCTCACGGAGGCACCGCCACTTGTGGTGCTAGATCGGATCGGATCGCGAGGAGGAGAAGCGAGTACGACTACATCACACACGTTCCGACGAACGTTCCGCTGTGCGAATCTTCAAGGGTATGAAGATCTAATCCAATCTCTATCGTTGTTTGCATCTCCTAGATTAGATCTTGGCTTTCCCTCTGTTCGCTTCCGTAGAACACTTTGATTTACTATGCTGCGAAACCCTTCACCAGCCACACCACCTGGCCGCGCGGCCAGGCCTGGCCCATGCCAGGGGGTGGTCTGGCCGCCCTAGCACCCCCTCGGCCTCTCCTTCCGCCTATAAGTTGCCCTCGGGACGAAAACCCTAGGTACCCGATCAAAAATCGACGAAAGAGTCTGTAGCCGCCGTCATCTCCATCCCTAGATCGGGGGAGATCTGAAGCTCTTCCCGGCACCCTGTCGGAGAGGGGAATTCACCCTGGAGGGCTTCTTCATCACCATGCAAGCCTCCGGTGTGATGCGTGAGTAGTTCATCCTTGGACTATGGATCCATGTAGTAGCTAGATGGATGGTTTCTCCTCCTTTGTGCTTTCATGTTTAGATCTTGTGAGCTCCATTCATGATCAAGATCATCTATTTGTAATTCATACATGTTGTGTTTGCGGGGATCCGAGTGATATTGAGATGCTATTCTAGATTGATTATTGATTCTATCATGTCTTTGTTATTTGAGATCTTGCATGCTTTCCGTTGTTAGTAGCTATCTTGGCCAAGTAGATGCTAGCAACTCCAAGAGTTAGTATTTATGCTCGATAGTGGGTTCATGCCTCTGGTAATCTGGGGAAGTGACAGAAATCTCTAAGGTACTAGATGTGCTGTTGCTACTAGGGAGAAAACAACGATCTTTTGTTCATAGAACAATCATATTGTTTACTTTACACGCAGTTCTAAAAGCAATAATTTGTTGCTTGCAACTTAATACTGGAGGGGGTTCGGATGATAACCTGAAGGTGGATTATTAGTCATAGATGCAGTTGGATGGCGGTCTATGTATTATGTTGTAATGCCCAATCAAGTCTCAAAGGAGTCAAGATGATTAGTATATGCATGTATTGCTTTCTCGGTGTTTGTCAATTGCCCCGCTGTAATTTGTTCACCCAGCATGTTATATATCTTAAGGAGAGCCACCTCTAGTGAACTATGGATCCCGATCCTTTTACTTTACATACAATCTACGAATCTTGTGACCCTGCAGCTCCAGCTAATGGCGGCCACCCTGAAGGCCGCCGAGTCCAGTGGACGGGCATCGGCGGTACAAGTCCTGTGACCCCGCAGCTCCAGCTAATGGCGGCCACCCTCGACGAGGCGCACCCCCTGCTGGCCAACCTCCTGCAGCAGCACAGTGACATCTTCTACGAGCCACAGGGCCTCCCATCGGCGCGGGCCTGTGACCACCACATCCACCTGCTACCGGATACGCCGCCTGTCGCCGTGCACCCATACCGCTACCTCCAGCTGCAGAAGGATGATCTCGAGCGCCAAGTGGCGGTGATGCTCGCGCAGGGCATTATCCGGATTTCGACGTCACCGTTCTCGGCACCGGTGCTCTTGGTGCGCTAGCCCGATGGCACGTGGCAGTTCTGCATCGACTATCGCGCCCTCAACACCGTCACCTCCAAGGACAAGTTTCCCATACCCGTCGTGGACGAGCTCCATGGGGCGCTTCTTCACCAAACTCGACCTCCGCTCCGGCTATCATCAGGTGCGGATGCATCCGGACAACATTGAGAAGACGCCGTTCCGGACACACCACGGCCACTTCAAGTTCTTGGTGATGCCATTCGGCTTCTCCAACGCTCCGGCAACGTTCCAGGCCCTCATGAACGACGTGCTCAGCCCCTACTTACGCCGCTTTGCACTGGTTTTCTTTGATGATATTCTTATCTACAGTGCATCTTGGGCGGAACACCTGCAGCACGTCGCCATCATCTTCAACGATCTTCGAGCGCATCATCTTCACCTCAAGCGCTCAAAGTGCTCGTTCGGCACGACCTCCGTCGCAACCTGGGACACGTCATCTCAGCGGAGGGCGTTGCGATGGACGCGGATAAGGTCGCCGCCGTTGCTGCGTGGCCGACTCCGCAGTCGCCGCGCGCCCTACGCGGCTTCTTGGGCCTCGCAGGCTACTACCGGAAGTACATCCGGAAATTCGGCCTCATCGTGCGCCACTGACGCGCCTTCTGCGCCGCGACGCCTTCGCGTGGGACGCGGAGGCCACGGAGGCGTTCCAGGCCCTCCAGCGGGCACTCACGGCGGGATCGGTGCTGCAGATGCCAGACTTCGACAGCCCCTTCGTGGTTGACTGTGACGCCTCCGGCATCGGGTTCGGCGCCGTCCTCCACCAGGGCGAGGGACCGCTGGCCTTCTTCAGCCGCCCCTTCGCTGCTCGCCACCACAAGCTTGCCGCATACGAGCGCGAGCTGATCGGGCTGGTCCAGGCCGTGCGGCATTGGAGGCCTTATCTTTGGGGGCGGTCGTTCCGCATGCGCACGGATCACTACAGCCTCAAGTTCTTGCTGGACTAGCGCCTCTCCACTGTTCCGCAGTACCAGTGGATCAACAAGCTCTTCGGCTATGACTTCACGGTTGAGTACCGTCCCGGCCGTCTCAACACGGTTGCCGACGCACTGTCGCGCCGCGACATAGAGGTGTTTGCGGGGGACGCCGCGACCTCGGGAGCGGTCCTGTGCATCTGCTCCGGGCCATCATTCGCGCTCATCGACGACATACGCCAGGCCACGGCGACCGCCGGCGATGGCGATACAGTGGCTCACGCCGCTCGACGCCGGTGAGCTGGAGGCGCCCTGGCACCTGACTGACGGACTGCTCCTCCATGGGCTCCGTCTCTTTGTGCCCGACCACGACGAACTTTGCCATCAGGTCTTGATGTTGGCGCATCCGGCTGGCCATGAGGGTGTGCAGAAAACCCTCCATCGTCTTCGCGCCGACTTCTACATTCCGGGCGATAAAGCGCTGGTGCAAGATTGGGTGCGGACGTGTGTGACGTGCCAGCGCAACAAGACGGAGACGCAACGACCAACGGGTCTTCTTCAGCCCCTCGAGGTCCCCTCGCAGGTGTGGGCTGATATCTCCATGGACTTCATTGAGGGGCTGCCCAAGGTGGGGGGCAAGTCTGTCATCCTCACGGTGGTCGACCGCTTCTCCAAGTACGCGCACTTCATTGCGCTCGGCCATCCGTACACCACCGCGTCCGTGGCGCGCGCCTTCTTCGACGGCATCGTGCGCCTCCATGGGTTTCCGTCGTTGATCGTCAGCGACCATGACCCGGTGTTCACTGGTCACGTCTGGCAGGATCTCTTTCGGCTGGCCGGTGTCAAGCTTCGCCTGAGCACGGCGTTCCACCCGCAGACGGACGGTCAATCTGAGGTGGTCAACAAGGTGATTGCGATGTATCTGCGCTGTGTTACAAGTGATCATCCACGCGCTTGGGTGGACGGGTTGGCATGGGCGGAGTACTGCTACAACACCTCCTATCACGCCGCCCTGCACACCACGCCTTTCAAGGTGGTCTACGGTCGTCCGCCTCTGCTGATGCTGCCGTTTGAGGACGGGACAGCCCGGACTAAGGCTGTGGGTGACTTGCTCCGCACCCGCGACAAGATCTTGGCCGAGGCGCGCCAACGCCTTCTCCAAGCACAACAGCTGGCCAAGAAGTACTATGATCCTCATCATCGCGAGGCAGAGTTCACGGAGGGTGACTGGGTGTGGCTGCGCCTCCTTCACAGGATGACGCAGTCCTTGGACCCGTGCGCCAAGTGCAAGTTGGGACCTTGCTACGCTGGGCCCTTTCGTGTGCTGGAGCACATCGGGACGCTCGCCTACCGGCTGGAGTTGCCGTAGGGGTCTCGCCTTCACGACGTGTTCCATGTGGGCTTGCTCAAGGCCTACCGTGGAGACCCACCTACAGCGCCGCCGACTCTACCTCCTACGGCTGTGGGCCGTCTATTGCCGAGCCCGGAGAAGGTGCTGAAGGCGCAAAAGCGTTGTGACGTCTGGCATGTCCTGGTGCAGTGGACAGGCCTTCCGGTGGATGATGCTACTTGGGAGAAGTTCGACGAGTTCCGCCAGCAGTTTCCAGATATCCAGCTCGAGGACGAGCTGTTTGTCGAGGCGGGGAGAGATGTTATGACCGGCCTCACGTACAGCCGGAGGAATCTTGCTAGTGGGCCGAATTAGGGGTTTAACCCATTTATTTTATTATATAAGGAGTTGTAATCAGACTATTCAGATTAAGCAATAATCAGAGTTATTATTGCCGACTCCTCAAGGAGTCGGTCTTAAAACCCTAGCCACCGCCTCAACAGCGCCACCGCCTCCTCTTCCTCGCGACCACGTCACCGACATGCCGTCGGTGACGTCCAGCTCCTCTTCATCCTCCCTTCCACCCATACAACCTACGCCCTAGACCTGGTAGACTAGCTGGTTCTACCAACTCCCATTTGAAAGGCTCCTCCAGCAGCAATACCGCGCTCGTGACTACCAGGTCTATTTAGACCTCATTCATATCCTACTTCAGGCTCAAAATCATGATGAGCTTCTTGCTAAGAATGGCTCTCAGCGCACGGTTGGTTCCCAACCTTTGCCAGAAGTTCATATGAATGTTGTGAACGGAAGAAAGTTTGGTGGTGCCTTCAACAGCAACCAAACTTCAAGGATAAGCGTAAGCGTAACCAGAACAAAAGGCCTCAAAACTCGGACCATGGGAAAGCCACCACAAAGCCAAAGTATGAGAAAACTAGGCTTTGTGACAAGTGTGGATGCTACACGCACCCTACTAACAAGTGCAAGGCCTCAAAGCATCTGGCAATTCTCTACCAGCAATTCCAAAGACGCAAAGCACCTCAAGGGAAAAGGTTGAAGCCAACTTGAACCTTCATCCAGATGGCACAAATGGAGCTGGTTATTCGCAAGACGTTCCTCCTGGACCTAATAACACCATGACTCTCAAGCAGTCAGAGGACCCTATGAGCACGGAGAACATGATGATTGAGTACACCTCAAACTACATGTTTGGAGACTTTGACTAGTCCCACTATCACCTTAATGATCAATTTAGTCATGTCCATTGTGATGTTGTAATACAACATAAGTACTGTTATCACAGTATATTGTATCAGCACTCTGATATAAATAAGATGGTATATATTCTATAAATATATATGAGAAAAGATTTCCGTAGCGAAAACTCTCCAACTCGGCATATAGATTTCTACGGGACTCAATCCGATAGACGAGGAACAACTATTTAAAAAAGTACCCCTCTCTATTGTTTGGATTGTACTACACGTGCATCCAACCCGTAGAACATGTTGCATATAAAGTAATTCCATTGGTCAAAACTTGCTCAAGTTCAAGTTTCCTCAGTAGACTTTGTGTGCACCTCATGTGCCACTGTAGGGAAGCTAATTTTGAGGCCCTCGCACCTCTAAATACAAGTTGGACCACTTTGGTTCCTTGAACGCATTTATTGTATGGACCATATTAGGTATTTTCATGGTATTCATTGACGCATCTAAATGATGGTCACATGTGTGCCTTATCTCCACACAAAAACCATGCATTTACCATGATAATGAGGGAAGTAATTAAGTTACATGCCCATTATCATGAAAGTCGAATTTTATCAATTCACATGGACAACGATGCAGAATTCTCCTCATTTGGCTTCAATGACTTGCATGGCCTTGGGGATTGAAGTTCAGCACTCTGTCCCATTAGTCCATACTCAAATGGTTTGGTTCGATCCATATTTAAGAGGATCAAACTCATTGCAAGACCTTTGTTAATGAATTGCAATTACCAACTAGACGTTGGAGTCATGCAGCTTTACACACTGCTCAATGACTAACTGCATATCGTAGTACTCCTCCTCTGTAATTGATACATGGAAATACTCCGAGCATTTCCCATCTGCGTAAGTTCGGAAGCACTTCACACGTACCGATCTCACCACCGCAGCATACATATTGGGCCCACAGACTAAGGATCTATGTGGGGTACAGATCTCCGTCGATCAACACGTACCATTGAAAATCTCTCATTGGGGATCCATTCATATCCTAGTATGTTGATTGCTTATATTAAAGGATGGATTATTTCCAGGCATTAGGGGGAGATTTCATGTACCACACAGAATGCCAGGAAATCAATTGGGACTCCATGTTCCACCTCATATCCATGTATTCAAGAATTTGGACTTTACGTCCGGAATTCACATATTTGCAACATATTGCAAATAACCTGCTAGATTCATTTACTGATCTCAAAGGTGTTACAAAAATCCTATAATCCGGCTAGAAATACGCCCGAAAAAGTGGAGGTACCAATAAAAACCACTCAACTCCTTTTTCCTAAAATGAGGGGGAGTAGTACGGCCTCTAACCAGGATCTAGCTTCCTGCAAGCTACAAAGAAAATCGAGGAGAAATCCTCTAAATCAGTAATGCAAATCAACCTAGCGTTGACAAACATCTGATGGGTAGTATACACCTAGTGGAAGGGAAACCTCCACAACCCAGTTTCAGCTTGCACACACTGGCTGGGACATCAGAACACTCGGACTCACACGTATTGGGAAATCACGAAGAGTCATCATGGGTGGATGCGATTTCCTCCAACTATATCGATCCTGGAGAATCATATAACAAAAGCCTACACCTATCGGCAAATATTTCTCTTGTATGATTGCCAATAACCTTCACAATGATTCAGATCCAAATACCATGGCCATGGAAGAGTGTACACCACTCGCTCGGACTTAAACAATCGAAGGGTGCAATCCAAGCAGAAAATAGCCTTGCTATTCCAAATGAATTCCCTACATGGGATTCAATACGTTTTCTTTCATAAATGCAATGAGAACAAAAAGATGGTGAGAAAGCAAGGCTTGTGGCACAAGGTCGGATTTCCGCAGAGATCCGAGACCTACTCTCTGGACATGATTAGAATCCTCAAAATTTTCCGATAATTATATCACTGGCAGTGCAAAATCATCTATCTATGTAGTTGATAGATATAGTGACTACATTTCGTGTGGATCACTAGATTTGGACATGTATGGTTCTCGATGGAATCTCTATCCGAATCGAAATGTAAATGCAACATGCATTGTGTAAAATCATTAAGTCATTACATGGCTTATTGTTGTCAGTATATTTTGGTACAACCGACATAGTGAGTTCCTTATACACAAGGATTACTCTTACAATGATGATTACCCATGCGTGTTTGTCATACACAAGGATTACTCCTGGAATGACGAAGCACGTGATCATCTAAAAGACGGAATTTGAAATGAAGGATTTGGTTAAACCCAAATAATGCTTGATACTACAAGTCGGGCGACCTCACTCAAGTTTTAAGGTACACCAAGTTGTCTATATTATATATATTGGAGAAAAACATAAAATGGACAAGTCATATCCATATCCCATGTCGGTTATTCGATCTCTAGACGTAGAGAAAGATTCACTCAAACCAAAGGATGATGTAGAAGGGATGTTGGGACTTGAAGTTCCATATCCTAGTGCCATTGGACCCACCAACACAAGTGGTTGGGAACCAAGAATATTTTTCGATATCTCCAAGGCACCACACATTATTTGACATGTTCTTGTAATGTCAAAGAAATTTGAACTCCATTATCATCAGAATACACTGATGTTGGCTACTTGAATGATCCCCGTAATGTGTACCTACATGGTAGAAGTGTCATTCCATTGATGTCTTCGAAATAGACTTCGATGACTACACCTACCAATCATTCTAAAATACAAAGCTACATTGACATGTGTAGCTTTACAGAATGATAAACCACATACATGAGTCATGTGGTATTGGTTCTCTTGAATTATCGAACATTATCTACACAGATAATGTTGCTTGTGTTGCATATATGCAAATAGGATACATCGAGAGAAATATCACTAAGCATATTGCCTCTAAATTGTTTTATCTCCATGAACTCCAGAAGAGTCGGGGAGTAAACATCTTGCGAGTCAAATCATGCGATAATAACATTGCTGATCTTTTCACGAAGTCTCTACCAACTTTAATATTCCAGAAATGTTCTCATGGAATTGGTATTCGATGGCTTTAGGATTTGCAAGAGTCAGGGGGAGTATCACCCTAGACTACTCCTATTCAAAGCATCATATTACACTCTTTTTCCCTTTATGAGTTTACTATCTAGGTTCTCATGAAGGTTTTTAATGAGATAATATCAACACAAGATTATATGTCATATTTTTTGTTTTTCCTATCTGGGTTTTTAGGAAAGTATACACGACATATAAATTGCTCTCTAAACTCTATTAGGATTTCCCTTTTGACAAGGTTTTTCTCATATGGAGTTAACAAAGAGGCAATAACAATAATATGTTGTATCATTTTCTCTTTATTTTCCCACTGGGTTTGAAGGAGTTTTAATAACATATCCAATCATTATATGTTGCACCATTTTCTCCTTATTTTCCACTGGGTTTAAAAGAGTTTTAGCAACATATCATACCACACTCCTCACATTTTCCCCACAAGGTTTTTGGAGGAGACTTGAATCAAGATGATGGATCCTTATGTAGTGAAGCGGTAATTAGGTGGAGTGTTAGAAATAATTAATTAATCATTAATTATGAGATAATCCTCACTTGTAACCGTCATAGTAGCTAGGCTCTGGAGGGTTGCCTCCAGGAACCGACTTCGCAGGAACCGCCTTTTGTAACGACGCATCCCTTGGAGGCGTCCCATGATGTAATATATAAGGATTCAATCCTCAATCAATACAACACTTGATCCTTCGATTCATTGCTCTCGGCTTCGTCTCTCGTCTACTTTTCTACTTGTAATATTTTTCAGTCAATTTATTTGTTGTCTCATCGCATCGCCCTCGCTGCCTCCCTGTCCACCGCTTTGCGCATAGTTTCTGGAAGAGCCCCGTGCGCTCCTTATATTTCCCGTCCAGCCGTTTTCTCTTCTCCAATCCCATTAGACTAGTCCCAATGGGGTATCATAGGTAGTATCATGCATACCATGTTGGCAAAATTCTGACGTGGCATGCTAATTAATGATAAAAGAGGTTGTGTTGGTATCATAGCACGTAAAACTAAAAAAACTATTCTCAAATAAATCTTGTACACAATTTTGCATTGAGATTTTATAAAATAATAAATATTAAAACTATGATACTATGTATTATAGAGATGATATCGTATAGTGTATCTAGTCTTACGCCTCTTCCTTTCCTCTCCACGGTGGCCCGGTCAAACCCATCGAAGCCATCAAGAAAGCCATAGAAGGTGCGGTGGTCCACTACGTACGGCCGCCGGACGCCTAACTACTGAAAAGGAGAAGGTCCTCATCCTTTGCGTGCACCGGCGAGGGAGTTTCGTCAGTGGCAGCGACGATGGTCTGCGGGAGGAGATGAGGTGGGGGTTGGCCAGCGTGCTGCTGGACTCGCCGCCGTCGCACGAGATGTTGCGAGGAGCCGTTCCTCCTCATGTGTCACCGCTGGACGGCGAATGGGCGGCAGCCCGCGTTGCCCCTCCCCCAATCGTCTTGTGGTGGTGAGAAGGCCGCAACCCCATGGCGTCCCCTTCCACCGTCCTCTTGCCCGACTGTTGTCCCCTCCCCAGTCTTTCCTGTACGGCGTAGGGGGTCCCAATGGCCGCGGCCAGAGGCCATGGCGCTCCATGAATGGCTGCTCCTCTGTAGCTCGGTGCCATGCGTATACATAAATTTCAATAATTTCTTCGTATTTAATTTTCTTCCCCTTATGTGGATGGCAGCATCGCGCGCCTCTGTCGGTTCGTGCTCATTCTGGTTGAGAGGTGGCACTCTTCCCTGTGCTGACGGCTGGACTCGCGCTCTCCACTGTGTCGAGGTAGGTTCTTGGATACAAAAGAATGTTCATGATGGCCGTCTCGTGGGACAAGGATCAACGACCAGCGCAAGTTACACGTGGAACACTGACTTGCCCACAACATCGTTGAGAGGTGATGACTGCTGATGTTGGCAGTTTATATTTTGATTTCAATATATTGTGCCGGATATGCTCTGCCTTTTCTCATCCTAGGAAACAAGAGCTAAATGTTATATCAACATATTTTATAACTCTGATTCTTACTACTGTTTCATCATTAGCTGACTAGAAATGAAAATTAATGGCCATCATCACTTGCACCATGCATATGAAAACATTATTCTTCTACTGGGCAATTGATGTTTCCTATTTCAGTGTAGTGCACCTGATATATTATGCCTTTTCTCATTCTACGCAATAAAGCTAGATGTTATACTCTGATTTCTTACAGCCGTTTCATCAGTAGCTAACTAGAATTCAATATTAATGGCCATCATCACTTGCACCATGCATATGAAAACCTGATTCTTCTACCGGGCAATTGATGTTTCCTATTTAAATGTAGTGCGCCTAATATATTATGTCGTTTCTCATTCTAGGCAAAAAAGCTAGATGTTATGCCAGGACATTTTGTAACTCAAGTCCTTCCTACTGGTTCAAGTTTAACTTATTTGACAGATCAGACTTACACAAAATACCAATTTTCATGGCAAGCGGTACAGACTGACCATTATACTCACCAAGATGATCACTAGGGACGCCTCCTATCTACGTGACAGGTGGTGCTTGGCATGAGGAGCTGCGAGAGGCTGCTGGATGGAGGGAGAAAGGAGCCATCTCATGCGGCCAAGTCAGGGTGGAGCAGGGCAACATCCACAGAAGTCCTAGGGATGCCTGTCATGCGGTGCTGTGATGTAGCCCAGAATTAGTGGTATAAAGATGTCTCCCTTTAGTTACTAATGCATAGAAGGTATGTATTACGATTTTAATAATTTTATTTGCTATTTTGTATCATGGGTGTAGAGTTTCTTTTGCAATTAGTTTGAGTTAGTGCATAATATTTTACATTTTTCAGAGAATAGGATACATGGGAGATCCAATTGGAGTCGGTTATAAAATTTACTCCAATATTTCAAGAGTTAAGGTATCCTTTTCCTTGCTAGATAAAGTTTGGCTCTGCGCTTTAACAAGAAGTTGATCGATTAAAGCTAGTGCCACAATTCAGAAGGTAAGATGAAGAGAAGGTTCAGTTTTAACGTTGTTCATAGTATATAATTTTGCATAGAGCTAATCTTGGTTCATGTGCGTTGCTAGGATTCAGCCGATATAGTACAACGAATCTTGAAATATGTCCGACCTTCAGCAGTCTTTGCTCGACCATATAAGTTACTACAACATAAAATAGGTTTATATTTGCATATTTTGTCCATTAGAGAGGATTTTAAGGAGAGACCGCATTAGTCTGGAGTCAAACATGTGTTTTGTTCTCCAATGTTAGATGGAGTCCTTAACAAGCTCTAATAGGAGAGGCGGCTCCTTGATAGGAAAAACTATACTGCACATTTACTTCCGTTTGCACTTTGTTTTCGTGGACCCACTTGAGAAAATTGGATGTGCTTGAATCTACTATGGATCCATGACCTCTTATATCCAGCACAAAATTGCCAGGTGCGTGCATAGAACAGTCACCTTTCTCTCAAAATTTTGTAGGTATGTTGTCATCTCCACATTGAGTTCTAACTATGCAAGATTAGAGAGGTAGCTTACAAATAGTATATACTCCATCTATTGATAAGAAGTAACATATTGTTTATTTGCACTTCAAATCATCTTCTGAAGTTTACAAAAAAAAAACCATAGTTACAGGTTTTCAAAACAATGGAAGTTCTCCTGGTAGTTTTTGTGAACGGTATATTTTTTTGACAAAGGTAAACAAAATGATTGCTTAAGATACAGATGAGGACCACATCACTGTTGATGCAAAAGTTCTCCTGTTTCCCAGATTTCTTTGCACTTCAATTTTAAATTGTGTTTTCAAGAAAATTGAGTTGTTTATTTTTCTATGCAGTTAAGTAGCAAACATAAATTTATCTTTTCAGAATCCATGTGAGTATTATTAGCCTATGCTCATCCTTATGTGTTCTTCCTTCCTCCCTTCATTACAAACCTTAAATAATTGCAAGTTACATTGAAAAATATTATGCCACATTGAGTAACGTTCCCTGGTTTTTAGCTGAGGTAACATTACATGTGACATGCATATATATTGTATTTGGCTAGGTACTTCTGTTTTACTACATGTCAACTCTAGAAGTGTTAAATGAGTTACTTATTTTACTATTCTAGAAAAAATATCATAGATTGCAGGAGGTTTGGTAGATGTTACTTTATTCAGTTTTGAAAGAAGGAACTGAGAGAAGGTGTTTTTGCAGGTTGTGCATTTCGTTTTACTTGGTAAATAGTTTCTGAATGGCATGAACCGTCCTTAGTTTCAGCTTGAAGGAAAAAAAGGTATCTATATGATTTATGATATGATCTTACTCATTATATGTACCATGTTTTTTATGTTCTCAATCTGCAGCCCTAATTTCAGATCCTTTCATTTAGGTTAGAAATAATGATATAGTTCCAGATTCAGACTATTGTGTAAGGAGTACCAAAGATAAATGAATGGACGACATTGTTTTTTGGCTGTATGAGATGACTCAAGTGCCTCCATGTATTGGAGCAGAATATGTGACTGATAATATATGGAAAGTACTGCATGTAGCTTTCAGAATGAAAGTTTAGGTCTGTCATAGCCCACCGACGAGAAATTAACAAGTAGGAATTGTTAGATTATAATAACAATAGTATTTTACTTATGTCCACCTTTTGGAAGAGTTTTCATTAATTGTTAAAGTTGACTGTTTTCACCACTACTTTGATTATGCATATTAAAGAAAATTTCCGGAAGTACTTGAATACCTGGATCATCTCCACAATTTCCGGAACTACTGTTGTCGTTCCCAAAGTGGAAAAAATAAGACTGGTCATTACCGTGTTTGCTATCTTAGCTTACATTGGAGAGTATCTGCTTTTACTACAAGGATATCAAGTGAGTAGAGTGTATCTACAAGTCTGATAATGTATTCATGTATGTTTTTGGATAAAGAATGGAGAATGATACAACCTATGTATATAGATGACATTGTTATGTTTCATTTGATTGTATTCCCGAATATCTTAGATTATCCATAAGGGAGTATTTTACTTATGTCCACTTTTACTAACTTAATAGTGATACCTTTATTAATGGAGTGACCAATCCAGTGCAGATTTACGTCACGGGCCGCCGCGCCTACTCACCTACTTATCTCAACAAGGAAAGACAGCTCCTGATGGCTGGACCACCTCCTCCTTTCGAACCTTTCTTTTGCGACTCGCTTAATTCCAGTTACCAAATTCAATTCCCACGTACATACATTTTATTTTTGATATTTTTTCCTTCCCGTAATTCATTTTCTGGGGATGGCAAGAGACCTGAGCAATATCCCATGGCCAGCGTCAAACGATGTGGCTGCTTAAAACACTATTGTTCCCGGTTTTCTACATGCAGCGCGGCGTTCGACTAGATGGTGGCCGGGACGTCGGGTGCATCCCGGTTTTCTGCCACATGGCTTCGGCTTTCATGAAGTATAAACGTGGCATCACCCCATGGACTTCCCGAAGGTCGGCTTGACGGCGTCCGACCGGCTAGCACCGAGGCGGTGCTACAGTCGCCGCGTATGAAAAAACAGGTATTGGTATGTGACAGTCTAATTGACCTGCGCCATCTAGGTCGTCGGTGGTGGGAAGGTGGGATGGCGGTCAACGCTTCCCGTTCGTCGGCGATAGGTATGGCTGGCCTCTCGGAGTGGTGTTCTCCTATGTGCTTGGTTCTGCCCCTATGGACGTATGGGGTTAGCGGTTGGGCCGGGGCGAAAGTTGGCTATCCCGGTTTTCTATCACCTACGTGGCACCACCCCAGGGACTTCTCGAGGGCCGGCTTGACGATGTCCGACCGGCTAGCGTCGAGGCGGTGCCACAGTCGCCGTGTATGAGCAGAAGTTATTGGTATGCGATAGTCTAGCGCAACCTTGAGTTAGTTGTGCGTAATTGTGTAATTTCATGCATGCATGACAATATGATCTCAGATTGGCCGAGATACACACCGGCTGGGCAGCTAGCCGGCGTTGTGTTCAATGTGAGATTACCTGATCCTTACGTACTATACATTGGTTCAATAAAACTAGACTTGTGCCATCTAGGTCGCTGGTGGTGTGCAGGTGGGATGGCGGTCAACGCTTCCTATTTGTTGGCGATAGGTATGGCTGGCCTCTCGGAGTGGTGTTCTCCGATGTGCTTGGTTCTGCCCCTATGGATGTATGGGGCTAGCGATTCGGCCGGTGCGAAAGCTCCGTATTTTGCTGACATCGGTGACGCCATCTCCTCCTTGGAGGCATTCTCATGGCCACATCCGTTCTACTCTGCACGAGCGATGGGGAAACCCTAGATCCGGTTTTGAATACGGCGGCAGCGGCACCACGGTGTCGTTCCCTCGTTGGAGGCACTGCGTGAGTTTCTCGTGGAGTCCTTGGGGGCAATTAGAGTCTCAGAGCATGGGTCTCAAGGGCGCAAGGTACATTAAAGTCGGCATTTCCTCGTCGGTGCTTTCCTCCAAGATGGCTGGGTTCTACCGGTCACTCGCTGACTTCTCCTAGGCTCTGGGACAATACATTGATCCACACCTTATTGGACCAGGGTCGTTGTTGTGAGGAATCCGGTCTTGGTGGTGACGCGGTTTTGAGGTCCTATGTCTCGTCTGTTCGCCTTAGGAGCTACAGGTTGGCTAATGCGACCCTTCGTTGTGTGCTCAGGAGTGTGTTATAAGCGCTTGACATGGTTTGTGGCATGAGGAGGCGTGCGTTGAGTGGTTGCCATTCAACGGCTTTCTACAATTTCATTTTCTATCTTAATATAAGACATGCAGCTTCCATATTCTTGAAATAAAAATGGATTTTTGTGTAATTTCATGCTCAGGGGTTGTGGTCCAACGAGGTGTTTGATTGTAGGTTATACGTTGATGAAATATGCCTGCTCGGTCCCATGACTATTTTTTATTATAGACGTGGGCTTAAGTATGGTTTTATCGCGAAGTTCTTCTACATAAACTATATCTATGTGCAAAGGCTTCCTTGCGCTGCAAACAATTTTGCTATTCCACAAAGAAGAGAATTTGAACACTAATTTCTTATGCAAGAAACGGTTTCTGATGAACAACATGTTGATCCCTTTACACAATATCAATGCTCACAATTCATAATGTTCTTATAGTCCCCTTTTCGGACTAATTATTGCATAGTCACTTGTTTGTATGCTAGGTTAATTGAGGAGAGGGAGAATGAAATGCAGATGAGAGGCGAAGTGGTGAAGAATATGGGACTTACATCCTACCATGGCCGCCTTTTATTTGTATGATAGGTGTAAGGATATCAAAGTAAAATAGTAGGCTAGCATGGCAGCATGTGATTTTAATTAGGCTCATTACAAGGGGAGAGAGAGAGAGAGAGAATTTGAACACTAATTTCTTATGCAAGAAACGGTTTCTGATGAACAACATGTTGATCCCTTTACATAGTATCAATGCTAATAATTCATAATGTTCTTATAGTCCCCTTTTCGGACTAATTATTGCATAGTCACTTGTTTGTATGCTGGGTTAATTGAGGAGAGGGAGAATGAAATGCAGATGAGTGGCAAAGTGGTGAAGAATATGGAACTTACATCCTACCATGCCTGCCTTTTTTTGTATGATAGGTGTAAGGATATCAAAGTAAAATAGTAGGCTAGCATGGCAGCATGTGATTTTAATTAGGCGCATTACAAGGAGAGAGAGAGAGTTTTCACGCCATGCACCAGATCTTTGGTAAATGACACTCTATGATAGCACACGGGTATTCTGCATATGATGACGTTGGGAGTGACCCTAAGTTGCAATTTTTGCATAGCTCCATATCATTGCGCGTGTTCTTGAATAATAAAGTGAAGCGTATGGATGAAATAATCATGAATGATCGGTTGGCCAACGTGGCGGTCCATTCCAGGATTTAAACCGGTTGTTGAGTGTCCAAGAAGATTTTTTTGCACAAGATGGACAATATCAGAAATGAGCGCTATAGAATCGAGTGTCTCCAAAAAAAAGTTGAATTAGATGACTCCATAGTCAGAGACGGTCCGGTCTAGGACGAATATTGTTTGAGAGAGACCGAAGGGGAGAAAGGAGAGGGGGATAAATGCGTCCAACCTGATCTTATATGACTCCGCAACCAAGCATGGATTTCGTTTTCCTTTAGAATTTGGTTTTTTCATTTAGAGATCAATGTACTTGAATGAATTTATATTTAAAAATATAAGTTATCAAGTACAACACATGACATTATAGGAACAAACATCAACTGCCATACCATTATGCTTGCCATGTCCTTAATATCTATGTAAACATTCTTAATTTGTTTTCCTTATAATGCTAAACATCTCCATAATATGTATTTTGTGGCAACCCAAGTGACGAGGACATCCCTATACTTACATCTACCCCAACTACTACGAAAGATGTTCCAGTTGTTGCAAGAAAAGATCAATCCAATGAGATTAGAATTGGACTCATTACAAGAGCTCGTGCTAAGCTACTTGAACAACATGTGAATTCACTCCTAAACGAATCTGGTACTTTAATTGATGAGAACTTTATACTATCTAAGTCTATACATTTATGTATGATCAGGTTCGTTGGAGAAACAAGCATGGTGCGAGGAGAAGGGCTACAAGAGAAGCCTAGCATGATGATCGCCAAGGATGCGCGAGGGAGGAGTGGGAGGAAGGCGCTCAAGAAGATCATCAAGACAGAGGTCAAAAGCTCTGCATCGACAGGAGTGTCCGGCCAAGTCCACCCGGACTGTCCGGCCTACCCGAGAGACGAATTGGTGCGGACAATCAGAACACCATATCAGACACTACCTGGACACCACTCGAAAACTTTGAAGTTTCCCGCCGGAATGGACTATCCGGCTGACACCACCCGGAGTGTCCGGCCCGACCGGACTGTCCGGCCGATATCCACCTGAATGTCCGCCCGTCGACCGAAATCTGGTCCGAGTCGATTGTATCAGTTTGAGTCGTACGCGTTTTAGTTTCGGTTTCTGGGCGCCCTAGCCGCCCTTATAAGCCCTAGGATGCCCCATAGTTAGGGTTTAGACCACGTTTAAATTATTTTGGAGTTGTTTTTTTCATAGAACCTCTGGAATTACTTGTGATAGATTTTACCAACTGCAATTGAGTGTGATTTGTTGTTCCACTGGAAATTAGTAGATTGCAAACTGCCGTTCGTGGTCGACGGCTGCGTGCGCAAGAGCATGATGTTGTGAATATTCCACAGGGTTCGAGAGCTGTTGCATTGGCATCAGGGTTCGAGCGGGAGAGTTCATAGCTATAGGCTATTTATCTATCTACCATTATCATCATCGACAAGTGCTTGCTGAGAAGATCGGGCCACCACATATCATCTTGGTATCAGATTTCCTCGTTTACTCGGTGAGCATCCACAAATCTATCCATAGATTAGTTTTTGTTTCGTCCTATACTGAAAAAACCTTACAAAAAGATTTTCCATAGCTTAGATTGCATCGTTTTCGAGTTTTACTTGCTGATCGTGTCTTCTCGTAGATCCGATCTGTAGGTTTTTCTCGTAGTGTTCGAAGCGAATTTGTATGAGTTTAGAAAGTGTCAAGTTGATACGTGCATTAATACAAAGAGGTAGAAGTTAATCCATGATTTAGTAATCAGCTACGCTAAGCTGTTCAGTTGATCGATACGCACAGTA
Organism: Avena insularis; assembly: GCA_023614405.1. Classification (NCBI taxonomy): domain Eukaryota; kingdom Viridiplantae; phylum Streptophyta; class Magnoliopsida; order Poales; family Poaceae; genus Avena; species Avena insularis. The sequence goes on from CM042692.1 coordinate 309,485,335, forward strand.
TCCGTCCAATGCATCGGCATGGCACATGCAGGCAGCCGCTATTTGCATGGACGCCTAAGCAATACAGAAAGGACAGCTAAATATTTTTGATTAATCAGTCTATTTTGCAGGCAAGTATACGAGCTGTACATGCAGTCAGGCCGGTGTACGTGCGCGACGTGTCGTGTACACGCGTCTACTAGCTCCGTGAATAATATATATTTCGCCTAACTGATATGACCGATCGAGTCTGTCAGATAAGCATCGAGGGCGTGGCTGGCCGCTATCCTCGGGAAAGTTAGCGCGTGAGAGCTCGTTGAGATAAACATCATCGCCCCTTTATTCTAGGAGGGAGAAGCGTTCCAACCTCATCCATCAGGCGTCGCTCCCTGCTTATAAAAGGGCACTCCCAGCTCTCCATCTTCAGGGAGGAGCACACCTGGAGGACGCACTCGGAGGAGACCCGGCTGAAGACGCCAAGCTCGCACCTGGAGGCAGAGCTCTCATAGCCGGTGGAGGCGACCACACCGCACTCATCCAGCCACTGACCCAATATCCCATACACCTACACGACTCCACAACCAGAACCCCATCTACAAATTTCCAAACACAAGCCGGTGAGCAGGGAGAATCGGCCATGGTGATTTCTAATGGTGAGTATACGGGTTGAATCCCTCTCTCTTTCTACTCTCTCTCTCTACATCACGCACACACACACCGGAGGCAGGATCACACCCGGGCGGAGAGCAAACCCTAGACTCACGATCATTCACGCCCATCTACACACGCGCTAGCACCTCAAGAGCACTCCATCAGCACCTAGCCAATACATACATGCACAAGCCATCCACAAACTCTGATCCATCCATAAACGCGCAACTCCAAACACCACACGCATCCACACATCAGGAGCAAGGAGGAGACGCCATGGAGACGAAGCAAGCACTTCCGGATGGTAAGAATCACGGTTGAATCCCTCTCTCTTCTCTCTCTACCCCCTCTCCGTCTACATCACGCACACGTGAACCTGGCGAGCCACGCCGTACGTCGGGCTGCCGGTGCAGTTCGGCACCGACTTCAACTCCACGAGGTCAGGGCTTCCGCTCCCTGAACCGGACGGCCGAAGACGACGGCGACAAGTGGCTGGCGTGCATCTGGCGCCATCTCCATCTCCACCACCACCAAGACGATGGCCACAGTGCCGGGGCTGCCGGCGTGCGGTCCGACGCCAAGACGGCGGCCTCAAAGGAGAACGGCGGCCACCTTCTTCATCTATACGGCGCTAGCCATGCTGGAGGCGATGACGGGGCTGCCGGCGTGCAAGCCCGGTGCCCTCTCCAGGACCCCCAAGATGGCGACGTCGGGGCAGTCGGAGTGCAGCGGGGCCAAGACGGCGATGTAGGGGCTGCGGGCGTGCAGCCCGGAACCCTCTCTCCATGGCGCCAAGGCGGCGGCGTCGGGGCTGCGGGCGTGCAGCCCGGAACCCTCTCTCCATGGCGCCAAGGCGGCGGCGTCGGGGCTGCGGGCGTGCAGCCCGGAACCCTCTCTCCATGGCGCCTAGGCGGCGGCGTCAGGGCTGCGGGCGTGCAGCTCGGAACCCTCTCTCCATGGCGCCGAGACGGCGGCATCGGGGCTACGGCGTGCAGCCCGGCTCTCTCTCTCCACGATGCCGAAGACAGCGGCGTTGAGCTGCCGGCGTGCAGCCCGGAGCTCTCTCTCTCCACGACGCCAAAGACGACGGCGTTGAGCTGTCGGCGTGCAGCCCAGCACTCTCTCTACACGACGCCGAAGACGACGGCGTTGTGTTGCCGGCGTGTAGCCCGGTGCTCTCTCTACACGACGCCGAAGACGACGGCGTTGGGATGCCAGCATGTAGTTTGGCGCCCTCCCTGCGCGATGCTGAAGACAGTGGCATCGGAGCTGCCGGTGTGCAGCCTGGCGGTCTCTCCACCTCCTATGAAAGGTGTTGAAGGCAGCGGTGTCGGGACTGCTGGCAAGCAGCCCGGCTGGGCCTCCATCCCCGAGAACCCGGCGGTCGCATGCAGCACTACCAGCGTGCAGCCCGGCTTAGCCTCTACTCACACGAGCGGCGCCGAGGACGACTGAGTCGAGGCGGCCTGTGTGCTGCTCGGCGCTCTATCCGTTTACCATTTGTCCTCGGTGCCGAAGACCATCTCGCTTGGCGCTCCGGGAATACTCACTGATGGGCGTAGCAAAGAGAAGAACCAAGACAAAACAAAAAAAGAGCCAGGCGCATGAAGTCCTGGACGTGTGCATGTGCACGTGACGCGCATACGTACAAGACCTGTATACGTGCTGATGTACCCGGGCACTTAGTAGAGATCGTCAATTTATTCCTCAACAAAACCAAAACTCCGGCGGGTTCGTTGCTACCTCCGACCGACGGCATCGACTACCCTGGTTACCCCACCAAGCACAACATCATCAGGAGCATCACCATCCACACGGCAGAAATGCGTCGCTGCCTCTTGGAGGCAGTGGTAGCCAAGGCGGTGCCTGCCTACGTACAGGCGACAGAGGCTATTCTAGGCGAAATGAGGCGACACCTCCCTCATTTCTCCACAGGTCTGTGAGACGACGCGCCTCGGTCATGACGAGGCTGCTGGTCGTCGAGAAGTCTGGCTGAGCGGACCCATGCTACTCCAACTCCAAGTACAACAATGTCGTCAAGACCGACGAGGCACGACGGCGAGGGCGGACGTGGCCGGAGCAAAGGCCACGCTACTCGTGGCACATGTACCGACGAGGATACGGACTCTACCGCCGCCCACACACACACCACTACCACATCATGCATGGAGAACACGAAGCGAAGACGACGAAGATGACCACATAGCTTAATCGGAGGTGTCCCGCGGCATAACCTGCGGGAGTAATTAACCGGGCGCCTTCCGAGGCCCGGGGAACCAGGAGATCGCAATCGCCATAGTCAGGCTAGCCGCGCAAGCAGGCCACGGAGCGCATGTACTTAGGATATTGTACTTTGTTTCTCCAAGAGAGATCAATGAAATACGACTTCCCTATCCTTTTCTTGTGTACTACAGTACACTGGCACGCCCGCACTTCTTTTTTTTACCCGGTGCATGAGAAAATTACGCTACCATCTTCTTCCCCAAAGTAGGACTCTTCTACTCTCTAGACGTTTTTCTCGTGTCAAACAAATTGGCACGCCCGGTGGGACCTGGTTCTCCTCCCATCTTTGCTCCGCTGTGGTCGTCAGAATCGTCTTCACCCGTTCACCCAACCCACACAGCATCCTGCATGACAAGCCAACGACGTGGAGCTCCGCCGATCAAGAATCCTCTTCATGCAGGAGGACTCTCCCACGCCACCAACGCGGAGCCGTGGGTGATCCATTTTGGATCATCCTTCCCTCCCATGGTTGTCGTCGAGGTCGGCGCCAAGATGTTCATGCACCAAGCCCAGGAGCCAGCGCAGTTCCAAACTGTGCAATCCAAGAAGGCGCAAAGGCGGTCATCTGTCATGGCGAAGAAGGAGCACCGCGATTTGATGCTCGAGGCACGCGCCCTATTAAAGGAGTCAACTGGATACGACATCACAGGGGACGTGGGGACGTTCCAGGGCTCTCTTCCAATGCCCCTACAAGCCGGTGGGTGCGGCGTCACTGCACGCCCCGACCCCGCCCTCATGCACGGAGCAGCCGACGCCAACGATGGGGCGCACCGAAGTTCAGCTTCTAGGAGGCTTGGAAGCCACCTCTGGCGACCTGCGAAGGCTCATGACAAACGCTCGTTTGTCGAAAAGCCCGCATCCACTAAGGAACTACCGGAGGATGTACCGCAAGGTACAACGACTCCACCAGCAATTAAGCTCTCGCATCACCAAGAGCGCGGTGCTTGCGGAAGATTGGTCCCTCGATGCAAAGGACCTCGCCGACGAGGTGTTCACATGCATGAGCACCAAGCCATCGGAGGTCAAGCTGGCGGTGAGAAGAGTCATCATGAAGGAGTTCTGGAAACGGTACTCCCGTAAGGAGTCTGTCTCGCCAGGCCCCACGCTCTCCATCAACCCCGAATATCCCCGAGGCAGCATGTGTGCACCATGCTGCCACACTTCGGCGATCAACGGCCGTCCCATCCCCAGCGACAACAGGTTCGTCGTTCTTCGGAACGAGGCACCTGTGCCACACGGAGAAGACCTACGACAGGAGTTTCGCCGCTTGCAGGATCAAATGAATAGCATCCAAAGGCGGCTCCATGAGCAAGGAGCGCCAAGTTCATCATCGACACAGGCTGGGGCAGGATTAGACACCAAGCCCCTAGCCATCATCCTCAACATGAGCGCCACACATTGGCGCCCCGACGCCAACCTTCACCCATCCGACACATTCAGCGGGGGCATCCTACCATGCCCCCACGTTGGAACCGTTGGTCAAGATTTCAAGATGATGAGAGGGACCCTCGTCCCACTCAGCAATGGAGACCAAGGGATCCCCCACGAGCTGTCATTCCACCGCGGACTTCATCCCCTCGTAGGCGTGGAGAGCAACTTCAGGTGCACCCTTCAAGGGATGCGCCTACTACGTCATCACGACAAGCTGCCCCGCCTCTTCTACCTACGCCATCAGCACCCCCGAGAGCCCAGCGGGTTCCCACGGAGAACCAACACAAGCACGAGAGGCGCCGTAGGAATCGTCAAGTTCTTTACAAAGAGCTAGAAGACCTGGTGCTCCGCCATACCCAAGTTCGGGTATGGCCTGATGGTGCGATCGTTCAAGAGAGTAACAGGATCGGCTTTCGCATCTCTCCAAACTTGGAGCGGCACGAGCGGTACAATTACCTGCTTAGCCGCCTTGCCCCAAAACTACGTAAGGAGCCCGTAGGGGGTATGGAACAAAAGGGCGAAGCGGTTCCACCACCGCTTCCTTCAGCAAATCCTCAACAAGACGGTGAATAGGTGATGGACACATCATCATCCTGACCTCCTAGAAGGCAAAAGACACCAACACCGACAACCACGCAAATGGAGGGCATTGAGGAGACTCCAGCCACAACTTCCCCTAACCCCGAGGTGTATCTTGGGGCTTCAACCTCTGTTGCCCTAGGAAAAGACGAGATGCCTCTCGCAAACCCTTCACTTTATTCTCCTCAAGGAGTGGAGAAGATCAGGGAGGAAGCCCTCCAGAAGGAGGCTATAGGCGAAAAAGAAGCGACGAATAAGAACCTTGCCTTGTGTAGCACCGTTGCAGTGTACCCGAGGCTTGAGCCAAGTCACGAGTGGAAACCTCCTCAAGTGACCCACGAGTTTGGCTATCCCGCAGACGAGGAGATTGTGCCAAACCCCAAAGCCGACTTCAAGAAAGCTTTCTTGCCACGCCTCGGCCATCTACGTTCATGGTTCAAGGGCACGGACGCGGAGGCCAAGTCCGACACTTCTACAACTCAAGAGGGAGCAAGGTCTACTGCCCCATGCCTCCCCATCATGGCAGGGAAAGGCTCACTTTCTGATGGAGACTCGGGGTACCACCCGAACATTTTTGCCACGACGCTACACCGACATCACCTCAAGACTTCCACGAGATCCGGATGAGTTATTGCAGGTTGCAAGTCGACACGGGGCCAAGACATGGCTAAGGTCTGTCGCACTTCGGAGTGTGACCGACGAGTCAACCGGAGAGGAAGGGATGGATGACCACGGCGATGAGGAAGAGAGCTTCTCCGACTCGTCTTCCACCTCTTCATTGGAGAAACTTCCGCACTCCCCTCCATACCATGAGCTCGCCCCTTCAGTCCTATCAGACTGCGAGATGGCCTTGAAGACCTCCATACCGCACTAGCCCACATGGCGGTAGATGGTGGAAAGAACAACGGCTTTGCAGCCGCAGAAGCTAGTGCGGCCACAGGGAGAGAAGTTTCCCTGGAAGAAGAAATGAAGGAACAACGCCAAAAGATTGACCAACTAGCGTCAAAACTCGACCAATTCATCGAGCTCATGATGAACAACAACAACAACAACAACAACAACAACGGTGTTCCTCCACAAAGCATGCCACCGGGGGTGACAGACCCGCAAGAGGAAGAGCTGCAGGCTGGCACTCTAACAAATGCGCCACTCAATCACGAACGCCAACATGAAGGAACAAGTGCACACGCTCTACATTGGGCTAGACCCGCTGGTCTGGCTGACGCAACCCCACAATAGAGCATGCTAAAAGGCTACCATGACATGCTTCAAGACATGGTGGATAAGAGGTTCGAGCAAATTAAGGTCGGTAGTTCTCCTCGTACCACGGGGAGCAAGCTGGAGAAGCCCTATGAAGCATGGCATGACCTGGTGTCATTCCCTGAGGGGTGGCACCCACCGAAGTTCCGTCAATTCGATGGGACATGCGATGCAAGGGAGCACTTAGCATACTTCGAGGCGGCATGTGGCGACACTGCAAACAACTCGTCGCTTCTCCTTCGACAATTCTCGGGATCATTAACCGGACCTGCCTTCCATTGGTACTACTGTCTATCAGTTGGATCAATTGGAAGTTGGTCAGGCATGAAGGAAGTCTTTAAGAAGCACTTCGTCGCCATAAAGAAGGACTTCTCCGTTGTTGAGCTCGTGCAAGTTTGACAACAATGAGAAGAGTCCATCGATGACTACGTCATTCGATTCCGCAATATCTATGTGCGGCTCGCTCGAGAGATGCACCTCGAGGACGCCATTGAGATGTGTGTCCATGGGATGCAGCAACATTGGTCACTTGAGGTCTCTCGGCGCGAGCCCAGAACCTTTAGTGCTCTAAGCATGGCGGTGGTAGCGACGAAGCTCGAGTTTGAGAAGTCACCACAAATCATGGAGCTTTACAAGAATGCCAGCGCATTCGACCCGTCCAAACGCTTCGCTTCGACATGCAAGCCAACCAATAATGGGACTAAGATGAAGGCACCGGCGGAGGCAAACGCCGCAAGAGTCTTCTCCTCTACACCGCAAGGCAAAGTGCCAATGTTCGGGGAAAGAGGCAAGCAAGCGGGAGCAAGGCAACGGCCAACGATGTAAGAACTCCTCAAGAAGCAATACATCTTCCGTACAGAGCTGGTGAAGGACATGTTCAACCAGTTGATGGAACATCGAGCCTTGAACCTTCCAAAGTCTCGAAGACCCGATCAGGTGGGGATGACGGATAATGCTTTGTTTTGTGAATATCATAGGTACGTGGGACACGTCATCGAAGACTGTGTCGCCTTCAAGGAATGGCTCCAAAGAGCTGTTAATGAGAAGAGGATCAACTTGGACCCAGAAGCCATCAATCCAGATTACCAAGCCATGAACATGGTGAGCGTAGTTGTGCCCTCGTCATCAAGGAAAGAAGTGGAACATGAAGATGGATGGGCGCCCCTCTCACAAGTGGAGGGCCAGCTATCCAACCTTGTCCTCGCGACATCATCGACACCCTCTCCTTCAACGGGATTCTACACCAACCATATCCATGGAGAGGCCTTGGAGCACGGTCCATCAAGGGCCGTGCCCGAGGAACCGTCCAACCCGACCACCTTGTCCGGCACCATCAACACGCACTCCCCCAACAACCTTAAGGCGAGTTGATCCAAGTCAACGTCGTCCCCCGCCGAGGTTCGTCCCCAAGTCTGAGGGAGACGAGTCATTCCCCTGATCAGGACAAGGACTACGCACTTTGGCGCAGTTCCTCCCACCTGGTTGGGGCCAAGTGCCAACAGGGGAGGCAGAAGGAGTAGAAGATGAGGCTACCTCTTCCCAAGTGCGCGATGTGGCGAGTTGCAACATTGTCCTTGACTACAAGGACACGCCTAGCTCCGAGTCAGATGACATGTTCACACCTGAAGAGCATGAAGTATTCCAAGCCGACGGAGCCACAAAGGACTCGCATGTGGAGGAGGTGAACATGAACCTCCGTGGGGGAAAGGTCTTACTTGACCCCCTAAAGGGCAAGCAAACAAGAGTAGATAAGCCGACGACTCAGAAGGAGGCGGCACCACGTGAAGAAGTACCCGAAGCACATGATGAGGGGAAGGCGAAACCACAAGATGCCAACTACAACATCATCGCCCACCTCAAGCGAATCCCAGCACTCCTGAGTGAGCACGATGCGCTCATGCTAGTTCCAAACATGCGGGGAGCCCTCATCAAGGCGCTCCAAGCGCCAAAACTCTATGAAGTGTGCATGGCGAAGCACAGTCTTTTTGCCAACCCCTTGTTCGTGAATGAGATCACGTTCGAGGAGGAGGACAATCTCATAGAAGATGGTGCCCATAACCGACCACTTTACGTGGAAGGAAACATTGGGGCTGCGCATCTTCGTCGGATCCTCATCGACCCAGGGTCTACTGTGAACATAAAGCCTGTCCGGAGTCTGAAATGGTCAGGTTTCACGGTGGATGACTTGGACTCCACCGACGTGATGATATGCGGCTTCGACAACCAAGGGAAGCCCACACTCGGGGCCATCACAGTGAAGATCCAAATGTCTATGTTCAGCTTCAAGGTGCGGTTCTTCGTCATTGAAGCGAACACCTTCTACTCGGCTTTGTTAGGGAGGCCTTGGATCCACAAGTATCGTGTGGTGCCTTCTACTCTTCACCAATGCCTAAAGTTCCTCGATGCCAATGGAACACAACAACGCATCGTCGGCAACACCAAGCCTTACACGATGCAGGAGTCGCATCATGCGGATGCAAAGTACTACTTCCCCGTCGAGGAGGACGACCAACATGTCGGGCGGACAACACCAGCGGTTGACGTCTTAATCAAGCTAGGTGCTGCTCTAGTCTCAGAAGCACGGTGCCTCATCATGCCATGCTCTCCCACGGATGCACGTGGTTCCTCCTCCTGGAATCGCAAGCACCCCGGGCATAGACGACCTTCCTCAACTATCCAGCATGACTACAAACCCTCATCCCATGGTGGAATGGGGGGTTCGACTTCAATCTCGTTGGGGGCTAGCTCTTCTATGCCGGCCCCGACGGCCCCATTGCTGCTGAAACCAAGATATCCGTTGTCCACTCCAATCACATTGAGGTCGGCAACGGCGCCTCCGCCAGCGTCTTCTACATCTTCATCGACTTTGGCGCACCAAGAGCCGGGTTGTTTAACACTTGGAAGCTCTGCAGGTGCCCAGGAAGGTCTAAAGGCATCGATCGACAGCAATGATGCGCCATCAAAAATCACGTTGCGGGTGCGCAACACTCCAAAGGAGGAATGTGCACCCACACGAGAAGGAATGGTTAGAAGGAGAATAAAGGAAATCGAGGAAGTTGCGCGGGAAGCTCACGTCATGCAGCCCCCATCCCTCTACATATCCACGGCTTCTCCACTAGAGGTTTGGGCCGTCCCAAGTTCATCTAGGTCTAGAACCCAAACTATTTTTTATAAACTTCCGCAGGTACAAGATTGCGATTCTATATTTGAGCTTCCCCAACCTCGCGGTGATACAGAAGATGCACTATCTACAATGAAGGCCGAGCCCAAAATGGCGCGCTTGATGGAGAAGGCAGGCTTCACTCTTCGGAAAAACAATAGGATACCGCCACCGCCCGCAGTCTGCGAGTCGTGGTGGAGACAAGCCGAGGATCTCAACAAGCAGAAGGGCAAGACTCGAACCAAGTTCGGGCTTGGCTACACCCACCCGGGTGGCCACGATGATAAAGAGGAGGGGCGCGGTGACTTCACACGAGTAACATGCCATGCTACGTCCGTCTCTTCCCGAGATGATGAGGAACCTTCATGTCACGATCTTCACCGACAAAACTCCATGGGTGACGAGCCAATTGAGGTGGAGGAAGAGGACAAGTCCACGATGGCCCCACAAGAGCTAGAATAACCCACCATAGATGAGCTTGTCGAAGTCAACCTCGGGACCAAAGATGATCCACACCCCACTTTTGTTAGCTCCACACTGACGGAAGAGGAGCGTGAAGACTATCGATGCTTCTTGATGGAGTATCGAGATTGCTTCACTTGGAGCTACAAAGAGATGCCGGGGCTTGACCCTCGTGTTGCTACACACAAGCTGGCGATTGATCCGCAACATCCCCCCGTCAAGCAACCTCCACGATGCTTGCGGCCAGAGTTTCAAGACCAAGTCATCGCCGAGGTAGATAAATTAATCATTGCAGATTTCATCAAGGAGGCGAAATATGCTCGGTGGCTCGCCAACATCGTCCCCGTGGAGAAGAAGAATGGCCAAGTGCGGGTTTGCCAGGACTTCCGGGACCTAAACCAAGCATGCCCCAAGGATGACTTTCCCTTGCCGATCACGGAAATGGTCGTCGACTCCACCACGGGCCATGGAGCATTGTCCTTCATGGATGGTTCTTCGGGCTACAACCAAATCAAGATGGACCCAGACGATGCCATCAACACCGCGTTCAGGACCCCGAAGGGCAACTTCTACTACACTGTCATGCCATTCGGCCTGAAGAATGCTGGCGCGACATACCAACGTGCCATGACATACATCCTCGGTGACCTGATCCACCCGTCGGTGGAGTGCTACGTCGATGACATGGCGGTAAGGACCAAGGACCGCCAGGATCATCAAGAGGACCTTCAGGTCATCTTTGAGCGTCTACATCGACACCAGCTCAAGATGAACCCGTTAAAATGTGCCTTCGTTGTTCAATCAGGTGTCTTCCTCGGCTTTGTCATCCATCATCGAGGCATAGAGATCGAGCCAAAGAAGATCAAGGCCATCCTCAACATGCCGCCACCTTGTAATCTCAAAGAATTGAGAGCCTTACAAGGGAAGTTGGCATACATCCGTCGCTTCATATCCAACCTCTCGGGACGCATCCAGCCCTTCTCGAGTCTCATGAAGAAAGGAGATCCGTTCGTGTGGGATGAAGGGTGTCAAATAGGATTCGACGACATCAAGAAGTACTTACTTAACCCACCTGTTTTGGCAGCTCCTGTAAAAGAGCGCCCTCTTATTCTATACATTGCAGCGCAACCCACTTCAATAGGTGCTCTTCTTGCCCAGCACAATGATGAGGGGAAGGAGGTGGCTTGCTACTATCTGAGCCGCACCATGGTGGGAACCGAGCGAAACTACTCTCAAATAGAGAAGTTATGCTTGGCGCTTATATTCGCGTTGAAGAAGTTGAGGCACTACATGCTAGAACTCCAAATCCAGCTTGTTGCTAGAGCGGATCCCATAAGGTACGTGCTAAGTCAGTCCGTGTTGATGGGGCAACTCGGTAAATGGGTATTGCTCATGATGGAGTTCGACCTAACCTTTGTGCCTCAGAAGCCGATCAAGGGCCAAGCCCTAGCAGAATTCCTCGTGACGCATCCCATCCCCGACGACTCTCCTCTCGTGACCAACCTCCCGGACGAGGAGGTTTTCACCATGGAGCTCGAGGCACCATGGGAGCTCTACTTCGACGGGGCTTCTCGCACAGAGGCTGACCCTGATGGCATCCCAGGCACAGAGCGGGGGCCGGATTGGTGTTCAAGACACCACAAGGAGGGGTGATGTATCACTCATTCTCCCTCCTCAAGGAAGAATGCTCCAACAACGAGGCGGAGTATGAGGCGCTCATCTTTGGCCTCCTCCTTGCACTCTCCATGGAAGTCCGTCCTTTACGGGCCTATGGAGATTCCTAGCTCATCGTTCGGTAAGTCAATGAAATCTATGAGGTACGCAATCCCGAACTGGTGCCGTACTACAATGCGGCCCGGAAGCTCATGGAAAAATTTCAATAAGTTGAAGTTCTCCATGTCCCGCGAAGCAGGAATGCACCTGCTGATGCCTTGGCAAAACTAGCATCAGCGCTAGTGCTACTAGGTGATAAGTCCACACAGGTGACAGTGGAAGAAAGGTGGTTTCTTCCCGCTGTCCTGGAGCTCATCCCGAAGGAAGATCAAGTCAACACCGTCACGACGAACATCGTGGAGGAGGACGAGTGGCTGCAACCCTTCCTCAACTACTTCAAGCACGATAACCTCCCCGATGACCCCGTCGAGAGGCGCCGACTTCAACGACAACTCCCGTCCTACGTATATAAGGCCAGTGTCTTGTACAGACATTCTCATGGCCAAGAGATTCTACTTCAGTGCGTCAACCAAGAAGAAGCCGAAAAGATCCTCAAGGAAACGCACCATGGCGTCCGTGGCGGACACCAAGGCGGAGCCAACATGTACCATGCCATACGCTTGGCTGGGTACTATTGGCCCGACATCATGAGGGACTGCCTCCAGGTGGCTAAGTCATGCCATGGTTGCCAGATCCATGGCGATTTCAAGCATCAACCGCCGGTTCCTCTACATCCCACTGTCCCCTCATGGCCATTCGATGCCTGGGGGATCGATGTCATCAGACCCATCGATCCGCCATCTCCTAGGGGGAATCGCTTCATCCTTGCTGCGACGGATTACTTCTCAAAGTGGGCGGTGAAGAGCGACAACGTCATCAACTTCCTAGAGCAAAATATCATACATCTCTTTGGGATACTGCACCGCATCACCTCCGACAACGCCAAGGCATTCAAGTCCAACAAGATGTATAGGTTCATGGTGAAGTACAAGATCAAGTGGAACTACTCCACCGGCTATTACCCTCAAGCCAATGTGGCAATCGAAGCCTTCAACAAGACGCTCGGCAAGATACTCAAGAAGACAGTGACAAGACATAAGAAGGACTAGCCCGACCGTCTCTTTGAGTCTTTATGGGCGTACCGCGTTATAGTTCGTACCCCGACTCAGTCTACACCCTATTCCCTTGTCTATGGGAGTGAGGCGGTACTCCCACTGGAGGTACAACTACCTTCTCTTCGCATCGCCATCCAAGATGAACTCACCAAGGATGAACAGGTGCAACTGCGATTCCAGGAGCTCGACGCCCTGAAGGAGGAGCGTCTCCAGGCCTTGCAGAACCTGGAACTTTACCGTCATAACATGGTGAGGTCTTACAACAAACTCGTCAAGCAACGTGTCTTTCGGAAGGGCGAGCTGGTGCTTGTCCTCAGGCGCCCCATCATCGTCACTCACAAGACGAAGGGGAAGTACAAGCCAAAGTGGGAAGGACCCTAAGCGATCGAGCAAGTCTACGACGGGGGTGCATACCAGCTGGTTGATCCTCAAGTAGCCCGGCCCATGCCTCCAATCAACGGAAGATTTCTTAAAAAATATTTTTGTTAAAGATTTGCCTCTTCCATTGCCTTTTATTTTCTCTTTCTTCTTTCGTTTTTCTATGGGGAACTGATCGGTCGCCTCAGATCCATGATGCATTCTCATTTGCATAGCGTGGATCTTTGTTCACCCCCAACAACAAAAAATACTAGCTTTCCCTCATCATACCCCGCTGGTGATTGAAGATCTGGCTACCTTAGGACTTGTCAGAAGGTGGCACAAGGTGTCAAGGTCGCCAGCGGAGCGGCTCCTACACCCACCAAGCACGACACGTAACAAGTTCATGCTTCCAGAGGCAGTGGAGAAGATTACTTGGGCACTTCAGCGTACCGAGACTCCACGCCCCTCATGCTTTCCAGCGTGCCTCGTGCTCGTAGAGGCTCACACCCCGGGGAAGACCCTAGGAAAAGATCATGAAAGGGCTGCCCAACTTGGTGCGTAGCCGTGTGACAACCCTGGGGTGTGCCACCATAAGCTCCAGATAAAGTGCTAGAGGGTTCCTTAGGCCACCAAGGTGAATGGCTGCCTTCCAAGTTCCAAAGGTGGGTCCCCGAGCGAAGAAAGAAGGAAAAGAATCTCAAAAGTTCATGCCAAAATCAAGCATAAAAAAATCCCAAAGAGTGCAAGAAATCCCATGAAGTCCATGGCCGTGGCCCGTGCAAGAAATCCTCGCAAGAGGGCAAAATCCATAAACTCCAAGAAGCAAGTTCAAACCGTCCCAAGCATAAGGGAACCATTCGGAGGAAGGCGGAAGGTAGTTGTTCACCACCCCTCAATAAGGCATGGAAGTTTCAAAGCTGTCGTCCCAAAGCCTTACCCTTTCGTTTTATCATGCCCAAGTCTCTGGGTTCACGCGGTATCATGCAGGGGGGCATGGTTGAGCCGTGGGGATCCTCGGTACCACGATGGGCTACAGTATGATTCTCTACTGCCTCTCGGAAGCATCTCCGAGGACGACGTCTCCACACACATACACGGAAGGACGAAGTTGTTATCGTCATGGTCTTGCGACGATTCCCGAAGACAAGTCCTTTGGTGGCCTTTTCGGATATCACACATATAGCTAGTGTAAAACGGGAAAGCCATTTTAAAAACCCAAACTCAAAACCTTGTTTTCCTCTCGATTTCGTGTCTTCTGGCTATTGTGGGTTTTATTCCTCGAGCAAATGCGGCCATACGCTCTTACAAGTGCAATGGCGGTTTGGCATACACATTGTGAGCGCGTCGATCTTCACGTGTCTACACCAACCTAATTCGGTAATACCGGGGCGGTGTTGAGGTCGATGGCTTCCTGACGTCTCATCTACACCAACACATGAACACGGGAGCAGTGTAGTGCGCCAGTGCGGCTAGCACGAATCTGTGAAACCCTTCGATCTAGTCGGCTGGCACTGCTGCAACTACGCGGTCACGACTAGGTTGATAAATTTTCTCCAAGACGCAATATGGTATTTCATTGTGCAAGGGAGACAAAATTAGGAGGTCTTGTTGGTTGGCGTCATAGATGCTACATGGCCCAACAAATTTCCTTAAACGGTTTCCTTAAACGGTTCCGAACGTGGAAGGATTTACCCATGTCCACGATAAACCAAAGCTGCAATGAAATATTTGCGACCATTTGGTTTTGGTTTCTCACCAAGTTGAGTCCGATTATCTCTGCTCTCGCACTCTACTTGGTGGGGGGCATTTGTTCGACGCGAATTTATACGAGTTTAGAAAGTGTCAAGTTGATACGTGCATTAATACAAAGCGGTAGAAGTTAATCCATGATTTAGTAATCAGCTACGCTAAGCTGTTCAGTCGATCGATACGCACAGTATCCGTCCAATGCATCGGCATGGCACATGCAGCCAGCCGCTATTTGCATGGGCGCCTAAGCAACGTACAGAAAAGGGCAGCTAAATATTTTTGACTAATCAGTCTATTTTGCAGGCAAGTATACGAGGTGTACATGCAGTCAGGCCGGTGTATTAAATTTTGGTTTGTGGGAACGTGCCTTGGCCTCAGCACGGATACGTGTTAATATACCAACGTGTTACAAGGGCTGTTACAAGAGTCCATGAAGGACACAAAAACCAATTTGAGTATAACTCCATATTGGAATAAAACAGAAAAGAATAAAACTACTAGTAATTCTAACAGCCCCCTTTAATCTCAACCTTGTGAAAGATTGAGATTACGTTTAAACTCATTAAGCTCCCTGACAGGTAAAGCTTTTGTGAATCCATCTGCAATTTGATCTTTGCTGGAAATAAATCTGATGTCCAATAGTTTGCTGGCAACTCTTTCTCTGACAAAATGGAAATTAATCTCAATGTGTTTAGTTCTTGCATGAAAGACATGATTTGCAGACAAGTAGGTAGCTCCTAGATTATCACACCATAGGCATGGCTTTTCTTTTAGCAACACGCCTAACTCTCCAAGAAGAGCCTCAACCCATATTAATTCAGCTGTGGCATTAGCTAAAGATTTGTACTCAGCTTCAGTACTTGACCTTGAAACAGTAGCCTGTTTTCTAGCACTCCAAGAAATTAAATTTGATCCAAAAAATATGGCAAACCCTCATGTAGATCTTCTATCATCAAGACAACCTGCCCAGTCTGCATCAGAAAAAGCACTGAGCAAACTTGAAGAAGATTTCTGAAAAGTGAGTCCAACCCTGAGAGTACCCTGAACATATCTCAATATCCTTTTTGCAGCTGTCCAGTGTGAAGTTCTTGGAGCATGTAGAAACTGACAAACCTTATTAACAGAGAAGGAAATATCAGGTCTAGTGAGGGTCAAGTATTGTAAGGCACCAACAATACTTCTATATTCTGTAACATCTTCAGGACCAAGAAGAGTGCCCTCATGAAGAGACAACTTCTCAGTAGAGGAGAGAGGCGTAGGACATGATGAGCAAGTTTTCATACCAACTCTTGTTAACAGATCAGTAGCATATTTTTCCTGTGTAAGCAGTAAGCCATCTTTGACCTTTTTTACTTCAATACCCAAAAAGAAGTGTAGATCACCAAGGTCTTTGAGTGCAAAGTCATCCTTTAGATCACAAAGTAATTTGGATATAGCTTGATCTGACGAGCTGGTAACAATGATATCATCAACATAGATTAGAACAAATATCATAGTACCTGACTTTTTATAAAGGAATAGTGAGGTGTCTGCTATGGAAGGGACAAAACCCAGATTTTGCAACTTTGCACTTAGCCTGGAATACCATGCTCGAGGAGCTTGCTTAAGACCATAAAGAGCCTTATCAAGTTTGCAGATGTAATGTGGATTTTGCAAATTCTCAAAACCTGGGGGTTGTTTCATGTAAACTTCCTCTTCCAGAACGCCATGAAGAAACGCGTTCTTAACATCTAACTGCCTTAATTTCCAGCCTCGAGAGACAGCCACTGAAAGAACAAGTCTAATAGTAGCTGCCTTGACCACAGGGCTGAAAGTGTCTTCATAATCAATACCATACCTTTGCTTGAAGCCTTTTGCAACTAGACGAGCTTTGTATCTGTCAATTGATCCATCAGCATTCTTTTTTATACGATACACCCACTTGCAATCAATAACATTCTTTGTGGAATTTGGTGGAACAAGTCTCCAAGTTTTATTTTGAATAAGAGCATCATATTCTTCCACCATAGCTTGATGCCAACTGTTGTTTGAGAGAGCTTCTGAAAGTGTACTTGGTTCTCCTGTAGAAGTAAATAGGCCATAGCGGATAGTACCATCAGTGTATTGTTTGGGTTGTCTGATACCTTTTTGAAGACGAGTTCGAGGCTCAAAAACTTGTACTGGTTCTATATTTTGTACTGGTTCTATATTTTCTGTCACCATTTCTTCTGTATCATAGCTGTTGTTTTCTTCCTCCATATCCTCCGTATCGCATGCAGAAGCAGAGACCGCGCGGCTGTGTGAATGCAAGTCGCTGTCGTGCAGACTGACCGCGTTGTCCTGGGAGCATGCAGGGTGCCCGTCGCTATCCTGCTCCTGTGAACGAGTGTCATTGTCTTGAAGATGTGCAGAGCGCACGTCACTTTCTGCATGCAAGCGAGAAGGAGGGGACCGAGAGCGGGTCCTCGGACTGCTGTCGTCCAATCGTTGGCGAGAAACCGAAGCAGGAGACACGGACGAGCCCCGAGGCGAAGATTGACGAGGATCACCAGAGGGACTGCGGTGGTCAGACGTGCCAGGTCCGACAGAGTCATTATTGGATTCATCATCAGCAGCAGAATCTGCATCGGATCCAGCACCGTTAGCTGATTGTGTATTTTCGGAATCCATGGCAACATTATCATTAGAAATTTCTTCAGTAATTTGCACAGAATTTCTTCCTTCTCGTTGTTGAACATCTTCCTTATCTACAATAACAGAACCATCTAACAGACTTTGATCACAGTTAGTAACATGCGGTATAACAGGCAAACTCATATAGTCCTCAATGTGTGTCTCCCCATTATGAGACGGTAAAAGAAGAATGTCATTTTTTAGGCGAGAGCCAGCATTGGGATTTAAGGAATCAAATGGAAAGACATTCTCATAAAAGACCACATCTCGTGAAACACAGACACGACCAGTTTTAGTGTCAAGACACTTAACTCCTTTGTGGCGAGGACTATAGCCTAAAAAGACACATTTGGTTGAGCGGAAAGCTAGCTTTCTTGTGTTGTAGGGGCAGAGATTTGGCCAGCAAGCACAGCCAAAAATTCTAAGAGACTCATAATTGGGTTTAGTATGAAGAAGACGCTCAACGGGAGTATCAAAATTTATTACTTTGCTAGGGAGAAGATTTATGAGGAAAGTGGCTGTAAGGAAGGCTTCATCCCAAAATTTAAGAGGCATTGATGCATTGGCAAGAAGAGCTAGCCCAACGTCAACAATATGACGATGTTTGCGTTCAGAGGAACCATTTTGTTGATGGGCATGTGGACAAGAGACATGATGAGTGATGCCCACTTTTTGAAAAAAGCTATTGAGTTTTTCATATTCACCACCCCAATCAGTTTGCATGGTGATAATTTTCCTATCAAATTTTCTTTCAACAAGTTGCTGAAAATTAAGGAAGACTTGATAAACTTCAGAACGCTTCTTGAGCAAATAAATCCAAGTGAACTTACTGAAATCATCAATAAAGCTTACATAATATGAATGTTTGCTAACAGAAAGAGGTGCTGGTCCCCATACATCAGAAAAAACTTGCTCTAGAGGAACAGTGGAAACACTAGTAGAGACAGGATAGGGTAACTGATGGCTTTTAGCTAATTGACAAGAATCACAAACATATGGATTTACTTCAGGTGAATAAGAAATATGATGCTTTCTAAGAATTTGTTGAATTACAAAGGAGGATGGATGTCCTAGGCGACGATGCCATGTAGAGGATGACGGCTTTGTGGTGATGAAGGCTTGCTTGGAAGGCCTAGTAGACACAGATGCTAACGGATAGAGACCATCACGACATGGGACCTCAAACAGAGTTCTCCTTGTGACCTGGTCCTTGATCAAGAAAAAATTTGGGTGAAACTCAAGAAAGACATCATTATCACGTGTGAGTTTGTGAACAGACAAAAGGTTTTTCGATGCATCTGGAACATGAAGAATATTTTTGAGATAAAGAGAGTTATGGGGAGTGTGCAACATTGAATGACCAATATGAGAAATTTGCATACCGTTACCATTTGCAGTGTGGACTTGATCATGTCCTGTGTATTTTTCCTGAACTGATAGCTTGCTCATATCATTGGCAACGTGGTTCGTGGCTCCAGTGTCAGAGTACCAGTTTGTATCAACACCATAGTAAGTCATGTTGGCACCCTTCTCACCACGATCACCACCACGACCATTGTCATCACGGCGGCCACCATCATCACGCCGATCACGGTTGTCCTGAAACCTCCACCAGCAGTCATTGGCAGGATGGCCATGGATCTTGCAAATCTGACAAGTAACATTGACATAGGGAGTGGGAGCTCGACCACCTCGACGTCCATCATCACGCCCATCATCACGACGTCGAGGACGATCATCATAACGGCGATCTCCTCCATCATCATCTCGGCGGCGAGGACGATCATCATAGTGACGATCTCTGTCACCACCACTGGTACGACGATCATCATAGCGATCACGTCGGTCATCAAATCTCTCACGGCGTACACGATCATCCTGGCGATCATCATACCGATCTCGACGACTATAGTCATCTTAGCGAGGGCGGTCATCAAAGCGACCCGGTGGAGGTGTAGGACGAGCATCACTCCTACGTGCCAGGTGGGCCGATGAGGTAAAGGCATCGCTTCCATCTGATTTGTGTAATTGATCAAAGGCTTTGAGCTGATTGACTAGATCAGCTAGTGTAGTACTTGGATTAGCATTGACAGCCACTTTTAGGGTATTGTAAGAATCCTCAAGACCATGCAATATAGACCATATCAGTTCATCATCATCTAAGGGCTTTCCTGCAGCGGCAAGTTCAGAAGCAATTGATTTCATCTTGTCATAATATTTTTCGGCTGACAGATCTCCTTTCTTTGTCTCATTCAGAGCAGAGCGAAGCTGTTGGGCTCGGGAGCGAGAAGAAGTTGTCGTGAGAGATTCAACAGCCTTCCAAACTTCAGCAGACGTATCAAGACCAATGACATGAGAGAGCAGATCTGGAGACAAGGAGTTCAGGATGTACCGAAGAACTTGTTGATCTCGCGTGACCCATGCAGAATAGTCAGGATTTTCAATCTTGACAGGCTTGCCATTGTCCTCGACTTCAATCTCCTCAACAGGGGCAACCTCAAGGCCTTTCACCAAGTTTAGGACCCGGGCACCGCGCAACGCAGGGATGACGAGAGCTTTCCAGACAAGGGCATTATCGCGTGTGAGGAGCTGAGCGGGCGGTGCTCCTAGGGCTGCGGCCAACGTAGTGACCGACGACGTCGAAGAAGACATGTTGTCGAGGCGAAGGAAGGATTTTGTGGTGCGGCGGCATAGATGTGTTGGCTTGAGTTTGTGTGGAGTTTTGTTTTCGGGTATCTGATTGTAAGGCGTGACAGGGAGTGTGACGTGGGTTTTGAGGTTTTATGGCGTGAAGCAGCGGTCATGATGGCGCAGATCAACTGCGGCGGCGGCGATGTAGGTTTGAGCAGCTAGGTTTTGGGAAGAGGAGGCTCTGATACCATATTAAATTTTGGTTTGTGGGAACGTGCCTTGGCCTCAGCACGGATACGTGTTAATATACCAACGTGTTACAAGGGCTGTTACAAGAGTCCATGAAGGACACAAAAACCAATTTGAGTATAACTCCATATTGGGATAAAACAGAAAAGGATAAAACTACTAGTAATCCGCGACGTGTCGTGTACGCGCGTACGAGCCGGTCTCCTAGCTCCGTGAATAATATATATTTCGGCCAACTGATATGACCGATCGAGTCTGTCAGATAAGCATCAAGGGTGTGGCTCGCCGCGATCCTCGGGAAAGTTAGCGCGTGAGACCTCGCGGAGATAAACATCATCACCCCTTTATTCTAGGAAGGAGAAGCGTTCCAACCTCATCCATCAGGCGTCGCTCCCTGCCTATAAAAGGGCACTCCCAGCTATCCATCTTCTGGGAGAAGCAAACCTGGAGGACGCACTTGGAGGAGACCCGACCAAAGACGCCAAGCTCGCACCTGGAGGCAGAGCTCTCATAGCCGGTGGAGGCGACCACACCCCGCTCATCCAACCACTGACCCAATATCCCATACACCTACACGACTCCACAACCAGAACCCCATCTACAAATTTCCAAACACAAGCCGGTGAGCAGGGAGAATCGGCCATGGTGATTTCTAATGGTGAGTATACGGGTTGAATCCCTCTCTCTTTCTACTCTCTCTCTCTACATCACGCACACACACACCGGAGGCAGGATCACACCCGGGCGGAGAGCAAACCCCAGACTCACGATCATTCACGCCCATCTACACACGTGCTAGCACCTCAAGAGCACACCAGAATCCATCAGCACCTAGCCAATACATACATGCACAAGCCATCCACAAACTCTGATCCATCCATAAGCGTGCAACTCCAAACACCACACGCATCCACACATCAGGAGCGAGGAGGAGACGCCATGGAGACAAAGCAAGCACTTCCGGATGGTAAGAATCACGGTTGAATCCCTCTCTCTTCTCTCTCTACCCCCTCTCCGTCTACATCACGCACACGTGAACCTGGCGAGCCACGCCGTACGTCGGGCTGCCAGTGCAGTTGGGCGCCGGCTTCAACTCCACGAGGCCAGGGCTTCTGCTCCCTGAACTGGACGGCCGAAGACGACGGCGACAAGCGGCCGGCGTGCAGCTGGCGCCATCTCCATCTCCGCCACCACCAAGACGACGGCTGTAACATCCCAATTTCAGCAACGCTGATTAGTTGTCAAAATTGCAAAAATCAGGGGGAACAAAAAACTTTTTCATGTTCATTGGTGCAGTGTTTGCTTGTTGTTTGTTTGTGCTTATGCTAATGAATAGGTATCAGTTGATATACTCCTCCCCTTAACACCAGTTGACAAAAGCTACTTCCCCAAAACAGTCTTGGCTTAATTTCTATACTCTCAAATGTTCTGGCATTTCAAAACATGAGCCAAGATGCTTATGTAACCAAAACTATTTTAGTAGCTTCTATTGACAAAACTATGGAGAGCTATATAACATAATCTCCTTATGTTTCAAGACAGAACCTTTTACTATTCTTACCTCTAGATTCAACAAAACCCTTTTTATGAAGCATTTGAATTCTACTCTTGGTAGAGATACCAAGGACCTTACCTTGTTCAAACTCCAACCTCTTTCAAAATACCCATCCTTACCTCAAGCTAAGCTTGATGGTAACCCTAGTAGTAGTTGATTTGTTTGTAAGATGAGTTGCCTTGATCTGCTGCTTGATTTGTATACTTAGGAATTAGTATGAGCTACTCTAGGAGCTCATCACTAGGATCATGATGTTTCCAAATCATCCCACCCTAAGCAACAATACAATCTAGATCTGATCCCTAGCTACTCAGTAGTCATCTAAAAACCTTAACCAGATCATCTCTAAAGTGATCTACTTCTAGAAGCTTCCAAGTCAATGGAGAACAACATCAAGCTTGGATCCTTTCTACTCAATCTACACTTAAACCTCATCCACTTGATGATGCTTTGGTACCTTGCAACCCATCAAAAACATCCCATCTCATGCTCTAGTCAAAAAACCCTAAAACTGCCAAATTTGGCTAAGTCTGGAAATCTGTTTCCAACATCACCTTTTTGAATGCCTCATTTTATCAACCCTTGTGTATTTTTGGTAATGCACTTGAACCATCTTCTTAACCATCCTAAGGACTACCAAGGCCCACTCTTTACCTTGGTTATATCATCCTCCTACCCACTTGTTCTTGATGGTTTTGCAGGCAAGATAATAACTTTTCCTGCAAATCTAGTCAACATGCCTACTTTGATAGAAGCTCACACCACCATCCAATCTTCTATGGACCAAATCTTTGCATGGTTGTGTTCTACTCATATAGGTATATCATTCCATACTTCACTTGTCCAAGATATAACCATGTTTTGATGTTATGAAATTAACATCACCCTAGATCCTTAATCTTGGGTATTCCACCAAAATCAACTTGGATTCTCCAATCTCAAGGTTGCAAATGCTTGCTACACCTTGTCTACATCATCTACCTTGATCCTCAATATTTATCAATAATTGTCCATAATTATTATGGCTCCAAATCTAATAAATCTCTTTAGTAGTCAAAATCTCCAAAACTCCTTCCATAAAGGAAAGTTTGGTTTTTGCCAAAACACTTCCTCAACTCTTGGCTCATTTGTGGTCCACATATCATACCCCATCTTTCCACTTAAAAAATAAATATTTTTGAAGAGCTTTATTATTTCTTTTTGTCCATTTTCTTAAATGGCTGAAATGGAATAATAATTGTTTTAAATACTTTTAAGCCACAATAAATCTTGGGAAAATTCCCCTAAGTGTGTATTCCTATTTGGGACCATCTCACATCAAAAACTCCACTTGTCCAATGTAAATTTATCAAATGATCTTCTAGAAACTACTTCTGCAGTTTTTGAATAAATGGATTTAAGTGCACTTTTAATCTTTAGAAAAATCCTAAATATTTCCTGGATATCTACCTTGACCTCATCTATCTACAAGTACCATCTTCCCACCTTGCCCAGTGCAAAATATTAAACTTCCTTCACAAGCCTCATTTTTCTCAAATAGGGCAAACTAAGGAATTAGTGGCCTAGACCAAATTAAATCACCACCAAGCCTTACCATCACTCTCCACAGCTACCAGCACTCATCTCTGGTCATGGTCACTGTAGCAATTACTGTAGCAACCACTCTCCCTTGTCCCATGTGCTAGAGAGAGAAAGAGAGAGAGACTAACAAGTGGGACCAAGTTGCAGCAGCCCTTCCACCTCTCCCCTGCCCTTAGCACAGACCAGATACCACTCCCCCACGCCCACAGTAACCAGCCCCCTGGTTTCCCTCCCCTCCCACATGCTCCATGGACTAGATCCACCATGATCCCTCCCCCTTCGGTATATAGCTCCACCAGCCAGTACCCCTCTCCCCCTTGGCCTCATTTGCCTCCTACCCCTCTACCTCACACCCCAGAGCACCCCTCTCTCCCTCCTCTGCTCTGCCCTGCTCGTGAGAGAGCAAGGGAGAAGCTTCGGACCTCTCCCTCCCGCCGAGCTAAGCTCAATCTCCTCTGTCCCTCCCTCTCTGCATGTCACCTGCCACACTTCCCTCCCACGCCTCTCTCTGATGGTGTGGTTTTTGTGGCCAGGTACTGCCCAGATCATCACCGGTGTCGAGCTCCGACATGTCATCCCTCGGGCGTTCTCGCGCGAACCAGTTCCTGGCGCGGAGACCCCTCATGCCGCCCCTCTCCAGACTCGTCGTTGAGCGCCGCGTCGCCTCCATCGCTCCTTGCCGCCTATCGAGCCCCCGGTGAGCCTCCCTGACCTCGCCGTCACTGCCCCTAGGGTTTCCCCTCTGTTTCCTCTGACCCCGTGAGGAAGATGACATCGCGCTGTTGATCCCTCTCGCCCGGACGATCCAGATCTGCCGGTAACCTTTCGGCGCTCCGCCCTCGCTGGCAAATGGGCCTCGCCCGTCAGCTCGAAATCACCTCATCCCGCGCAGTGCCTCGCCCGGGTGGGCCGCTTCTCCCCTCTCGGCCCAACTGTCCCCTGATCCAAGCCCAGCAGCCCTGGCCCCCTTCTTTTTATTAAATTCCTTTTTACAGATCTGCTTATTAGACTGATTTGTTTAATTCAAAATGAAAATGGAAAATGCTTCCAAATGCCCAGATCTAATTTTTACCAAGTACCCTAGTGTTTTGTGCAACGTGCAGAGCAGATAGTAACCAGAAATATTGACTAGGGTGCCATTATTGAATTAAATCCTCAGATGTATACTTTTTCACTAATAAATTCTTTCTGTGAATTGTACAACTCCAATTGGAGTAAATCCAACTTCCTCTGAGAGATGTTAGAAGCATCTACCCTTGGACACTGGTCCCATGCCAAGGTGAACAGTAGCTTGCCTGTAGTCAAAATAACAAAAATAGCTCTAATCTGACTTTAGGAATTTCTCTAGGTCAAACCAACATAGTTATTGACCTAATACCAACTCCCTGTGATGTGGTACACTAAGTCCTATCCAAATCTAGGAGCTCATGATTTATTTAGCCTTAGATATTTTTCTGTGAATTAAACTATTCTGTGCATGGTTTATTCACCCCTAAAATCACTACAGTAGTTATGCAGCTCCAAAAAGGGTGATTCCAATTTCTACAGAAAGGTATTCCCACTACCCACCCTGTGTACTTGGAATCAAATCAAAATCTACTGTAGATTTAATTTGGTGAAAAAGACAAAAACCCCACAGAACTGCCTTTAGGAATTTCCTGAGGGCATTCGGGTAATTGTATTGACCTGATTCCAACTCTCAGTGAAATAGTACATCAAACCCTACTGAACCATCCAAGGAAATAATTTTTGGAGCTCCAGAACTTTTCTGGTGAATTATTTCTTAAAACTAGAGTCATATTCACCATATTAATCACTAGAAATCTTTGATAGGTGATAAAATAGTGAAACCACTTTTGTTGGTTTCATTTTATCAATACCTATCTGTTGGTATCATGTTTTTACAATAGTACCATATAGATTATGGTCTTGTCCAAAAATCCATCTCTTGGGTAGTTTATAGACTATAAATCCTAAGGGGTATTCATTCCCTTCTCCAAGGCCATCTCCATCTCCTATTTTTCCAATCCTCATACAAACCATCTGAATCTTAATCTGGTATTATTCAATTGCTTTCTGTATGGTATTGGTGCTTGTATTGCCTTATGTTGATTGTGGTCTTGCTTGTTTGCATGTGTACTCGGTGGCGACGATAGTTGCGCTTGTATTGACGCCGAGAAGAAGAGGTCTTATTATTATTGGTATTCTGGGATTATCTAAAGAAGAAGTCCAGGGACAATTATGCCATATTGCTGATCTCAGGCAAGCCACCTTCTCGCTCATAAGCCTCGTCCTACTGTTTTACTTATGCATGTTTTACTTATTGTTTTATCAAAACTGCATGGTTTTACTTTATGTTGACCTATATATATATGGTAGTGGTTTGGCCCCTCCGAACCATTATACCTTTGTACTATTAAGTACAGCCCCCTTGGTGTTAACTACTTGCCCCTAGTAGGATAGATGGTGTATATCACCATAACCCTTTGGAGACCCCGTTTTAGCCGAAGCAAAAACTAGCGGATGGGAAGACCCCAGAAAAAGGTTTTACCAAATGTTTTATGAGAAAACCTTGGCGAGGTGGGACCTCCCCAAGAGATGTTGCAAAAGAAGAAGATTTTATTTTACAAAATGCTAGAGAAAAACCGGAGGAAAAAGGTTTACAAAAACGCACCTGGTTCTCCGCAGTTTTGCTAGAACAATTAACCCGTGCAACCACATTACTCTGGAATGGGACAGGGCTGGATTTGATGTTTGTCTGTTCTGGTATAAGCTGCCTCGCAACTACTACAAGGGATCGGGGATCCCTGGAGGGTGGGCCTTCTCCGATAAAGGTGGGACCTAGAGAAGGAACGAAGGGTCGGCAGGCCTGCACGCGTTACTATGAGCCCCTCATTGAAAGCGCACACTCGAGAAGTGGAAAAAGCGCTCCGGTTGGTCCTTGCCCGACGTCCCGGTTTTGAGGGGATTAACACTCATAGGGTAGGCACTTATATTGGAGTGGGCATCCCGAGAGTCTTGATCGGTTACTCGACCCACAATCAGTGAAGATCAGGGTAGTGTACCCGGATGGTGTGGGTAAAGTGTACAACCTCTGCAGAGTGTAAATCTATTCGAATAGCCGCGTCCACGGTCATGGACGGTTGGGAAGGTTGCTGTAGAGCGGTGCTGGTTTTGTTTTCAAAAAGGATTTCTGAAAGAAAATGGTTTTGGAAATGTTTTGACCATGGGATGGTCGGGAAGGATACCTGCTTTGACCATGGGATGGTCAGAGAGGTATGAAGGAGTTTGGTCGTGGGACGACCTGAAAACTAGAACAAATGGGTGACCCAGTCCTAATGTTTTCCAAAACTTTTCAAAAAGTTTTCCAAGATGTTTACAAAAGTTTTCAACAAAGATATGTAGATGCTATATCTACAAGAGAAACTATTTAGAAAAGAACCCCTCTTGGAGCCCTCCTACTACCACAGCCATATTGCATATCCTCTTGTTATTATTATTTTCTTGAGGTGGTTTGCGAGTACATTCAAAGTACTCACAGGCATTGTCCCTGGATATTAACTTGGCCAGATCTCAAGAAGAAGGCGAGGATGGACTATGCGACCTAGGACGTTCCCCAGTCAGTGCATGTAGGTTAAGGCATGGCTCGGGCTCTGCGCTTGATGAAGTCCGCTGCTGATTGTTGATGTAGCCCTAGCGGCATTTATGTAAGTCTTGTAATTCGGTATATTCTCGGATGTTGTAATGATACCTGTCGGTTATGTGCCACGACTAACTGATCATGGGATCGTGGTTGTATGCATAATAGGGATTCTCGAAGGATTAATCCGGGGGCCCCACAGACTTGGTATCAGAGCCATCCTGACTGTAGGAGAACCTTAGTTAGCATGGTCGCTAGACAAGAAACTTATTTTGAAAACCACGGCCTTCGAAAACTATTTTCTAAATGAGTTTCAAAAAGTTCTACTTCTTCTCTTACTCTAAGTAAAGGCTTTCGAAAATGGTTGCCTCTAGCTCTCATCCAAAACTTCAAAACTACGGATTCTAAATAACTAGGATCTAGAACCCGGTGAAGACGATGAGAACAAGATGAAGACAAGCAACTACCAGCAAACACAAGGAGACTACAATATCGCTCTACCAGCGGAATCCTCATAATCAGAAGACATCAGGTGTTGCACTATCAAGAAACATCGAAGATACGACGAAGACTTCATCTGCAAGATAGAGACTCAGACCTGAAGAAAGACGATATCTAGGGTCAGTAGTCCTACAACGGCCACGGTGCCGGGGCTGCTGGCGTGCGGTCCGGTGCCAAGATGGTGGCCTCAAAGGATAACGGCGGCCACCTTCTTCATCTATACGGTGCTAGCCATGCAGAGGCGATGACGGGGCTGCCGGGATGCAAGCCCGGTGCCCTCTCCAGGACCCCCAAGATGGCGATGTCGGGGCAGTCGGCATGCAGCGGCGCCAAGACGGCGATGTCGGGGCTGCGGGCGTGCAGCCCGGAACCCTCTCTCCATGGCGCCAAGGCGGCGGCGTCGGGGCTGCGGGCGTGCAGCCCGGAGCCCTCTCTCCATGGCGCCTAGGCGGCGGCGTCAGGGCTGCGGGCGTGCAACCCGGAACCCTGTCTTCATGGCGCCGAGGCGGCGGCATCGGGGCTGCAGGCGTGCAACCCGGCTCTCTCTCTCCACGATGCCAAAGACAGCGGCGTTGAGCTGCCGGCGTGCAGCTCAGAGCTCTCTCTCTCTCCACGACGCCAAAGATGACGACATTGAGCTGCCGGCGTGCAGCCCGGCACTCTCTCTACACGACGCCGAAGACGACGGCGTTGTGCTGCCGGCGTGTAGCCCGGTGCTCTCTCTACACGACGCCGAAGACGACGGCGTTGGGATGCCAGCATGTAGCTTGGCGCCCTCCCTGCGCAATGCTGAAGACAGTGGCATCGGAGCTGCCGGTGTGCAGCCTGGCAGTCTCTCCACCTCCTATGAAAGGCGCCGAAGGCAGCGGCGTCGGGACTGCTGGCAAGTAGCCCGGCTGGGCCTCCATCCCCGAGAACCTAGCGGTCGCAGGCAGCACTACCAGCGTGCAGCCCGGCTTAGCCTCTACTCACACGAGCGGCGCCGAGGACGACTGAGTCGAGGCGGCCTGTGTGCTGCTCGGCGCTCTATCCGTTTACCATTTGTCCTCGGTGCCGAAGACCATCTCGCTACGCCCGGGAATACTCAGCGATGGGCGAAAAGAGAAGAACCAAGACAAAACAAAAAGAGCCAGCATGAAGTCCTGGACGTGTGCATGTGCACGTGACGCGCATACGTACAAGACCTGTATACGTGCTGATGTACCCGGGCACTTAGTAGAGATCGTCAATTTATTCCTCAACAAAACCAAAACTCCGGCGGGTTCGTTGCTACCTCCGATCGACGACATCGACTACCCTGGTTACCCCACCAAGCACAACATCATCAGGAGCATCACCATCCACACGGCAGAAATGCGTCGCTGCCTCTTGGAGGCAGTGACAGCCAAGGCAGTGCACATATCGCTGCCTGCCTACGTATAGGCGACGGAGGCTATTCTAGGCGAAATGAAGCGACACCTCCCTCGTTTCTCCACAGGTCTGTGAGACGACGCGTCTCGATCATGACGACTGCCATGAACTTGGCGTCGGGCTAAGACGAGGCGCCGACCACACTTGCTGCGCCACCGACTTATGCGAGCGCCGGCTTCACACCGATGCCGATCTCTGCCGACACTTACTCCCGTGAGGCATACCCCTTGCGCACCCCGACGAGGCTGCTGGTCGTCGAGAAGTCTGGCTAAGCGGACCCATGCTACTCCAACTCCAAGTACAACAATGCCGTCAAGACCGACGAGACACGACGGTGAGGGCGGGCGTGACCGGAGCAAAGGCCACGCTACTCGCGGCGTGTATACCGACGAGGACACGGACTCTACCGCCGCCCACACACACACCACCACCACATCATGCATGGAGAACGTGAAGCGAAGACGACGAAGATGACCACACAACTTAATCAGAGGTGTCCCGCGGCATAACCCGCGGGAGTAATTAACCGGGTGCCTTCCGAGGCCCCGGGAACTAGGAGATCGCAATCGCCATAGTCAGGCTAGCCGCACAAGCAGACCATGGAGCACATGTACTTGGGATATTGTACTTTGTTTCTCCAAGAGATATTAATGAAATACGACTTCCCTATCCTTTTCTTGTGTACTATGGTACACTGGCATGCCCGCACTTCTTTTTCTTTACCCGGTGCATGAGAAAAACACGCTACCAGCTTCTTCCCCAAAGTAGGACTCTTCTACTCTCTAGACGTTTTTCTCGTGTCAAACACGTAGAAGTCTAGTTTTCATTTGTGTTTAGGTTTAGGGTTTGATCTTATTTTCCGCCGTGTCCACCGTCAATGTTTCCACAAGTTTTCGTCGTTTGTGCGAGTCCACATAGCGTACCTTTGTTTACATACCATAGACACAGCCTATCTACAGAATCCGTGCCTTGGAACGTACCCACGAGACTAGTTGCTTTGCTCCGACAGGCTGCTCATTAGGGTTTTGAGGTGCAGAAATTTTTGATAGGAAAAACCAGACTATCCGGCCTACATAAACCAGACTATCCGGCTAGACCAGAGTGTCCGGTGCATATCATCCGGACTATCCGGCCCAGTTTTTGTATAAGTTGCTGCACTTGTGTTTGGATTGTCTCATATAGTTGAAAATAAAAAAAAGGAAAGAAAATAGAATCGGTATAAAAAAAGAAAAGAGCTACAAGCGTGACAAAAAGAGATATCAAAGTGTGCATTGTTGGAGGCCTAGTTGATCATAGCACTTGTAGATTGGGAAATCTTATGCCTGTTTACTTTGAGCTCTTACTAGCGTCTCTCTTGTGCATTGCAATATTCCTTTTCAAAAGTTGGTTTGCCACATTTATCTCCACCATGTGTGTTTCTTGGGTTTTTATACGATCATCACTAGGACTTGTTTGCGGTGTAGTTAGGATACCATACCTACAGCTCCACCATAAATAACCTGTGTGACCTGTGATCATTCTCTATACCCTTGATATTCACTTTATCACATCAGTGTATCAGTCTTTGATTTTGTTTTGGTAAAACATCTCTATTCACCGTGGAACGGTAAGATCTGCTTTCTTGTCAGTTGTGAGTGAGTTGTGACTATGCCGCCAAACAGATTTTGATTTTTGCACTAACTGACTAATCATGTCTTTTAGTGATGATGATGTTGTGTCACGGAAAAAGAAGGATGAGAAACTTGTTACTTGGCGCGAATATGAGGCGTTGAAATCTCACTTGACGCGTGTGTTTACTCACACAACGGATGCCATTGACAAGAATATCCAGGACGTGCAAGTGGCCATGGACCAGAATGTTAGTGTAGTCACTAACATTCAAACACAAGTGACCGCACTCAATACCAATGTCGCAACTTTTCAGCATTCCATTGATGCCTTAACAGTAGCAATTCAGCAACGGCAGGAACACCCACATGATGATGTTTTTGATGACAGTGATGAGGGTAGTGCGGCTGATGCTGCCCCACATCATGGTAGGGGATGTGCCAATCCCCCTGCACATGTGCCTGCTGCTGCACCTGCTTATGCACGCGGTTTTGCTCCTCTTGGATGTGCTCAACGTGTTCCGAACCAAGCTGTTGATGATGGTTTGGGCAAGCCAAAATTTTCGATTCCCAAGTTTGATGGTTCACTTGATCCTGAATATTACCGCACATGGGAGTTGAAGATTGAGAAGCTCTGGCGATTGGTTGACTATCCAGCAGACAAGAAGGTCAAGCTTGTAGTGTCAGAATTTGATGGCTATGCTTTGCGCTGGTGGGATGCTATTGTGTAGAATAGAAGGGAGGACAATGAACTTCCTGTGATGGATTGGCGCGAGATGAAGCGCATCATGAAGGATCGTTTTGTACCCACCAACTACTTGTGATCCGTTTTTGACAAGTTGACACAATTGAGGCAGGGGACCATGCTAGTTGATGAGTACTACATGGAGATGGAGATGCTTATGCAGCGTGCTAGAGTTCGTGAATCCCCTGAGATGACCATGCAGCGATTTCTCAACAATTTGAAGTTACCAATAAAGAGGACTGTTCGTCATCATAAGTACAAGACTATGAATGAACTATTGCACCGTGCTAGAGAGGCCGAATCATAGTTAGTTGAAGAAGCTAAGTCACGTGCGAGGTTCCCGTCTAACAGTCGTTTTACAGCCAGGTCTACACCGCCACCACCTACGAAACCACCTGCAGCGGCTGCTAGCCATCCTTCACCATCGGCCAAGCCTGCTCCCACGTCTTCTTATGGTTCCAATGCTAGGAAGCCCGCTGCTCCTGCTGCTAGCTCGGGTTCCAATATGTCAATCGCGCGTACGCGCGATGTGGAGTGCCATACTTGTGGAGGAAGAGGACACTACAAGAGAGATTATCCAAACCGCAAGATCTGCGGTGACCCAGCATACCACTGCATGATGTAGTACACTATAGTCATTGACATAACACCAATGAAACACCGTTCACTAGTATTACATCCCTCAGAGTGGTACAACAGAAACACAGCAGGTCCAAGACATGACTGTGGATTACAAAGATCTAGAGAACACTCTAGGTTAAAGAGAGAGAAAGAAACTTCTTACATACAAGAACCAGAAATAATAACTCAGAACTATCTGGCTAATAAGACTAGCATCTAAACTATCTGATTTGGGTGCAATGCTCTACAAAAGTGGGTGTTATGGCTAGAGTAGCTACTCCTATCTAATCAAGAACTTTGTCTTCACTTCGGTTGATGTATATGTTGACTTCATCGACTTTCTTGTTTTTGATGTTCCATGCTTGGTTTTATCTACTTTCTTGTGTTTTGTCCACACTTTGGAGTACTTTTCATATGATTTCTTGGACTAACCTATTAACAAGAGCCACAGTGCCAGCTGCCTGTTTTCTACTGTTTTGGTTCTAGGAAGTCGGAAAATGAATATTCTCGGAATTGGACGGGACAAAAGCCAAAGTCCCTATTTTACCGGAAGACATCTGGAGCCATAATACGATACGGAGAGGGGCTGGGGCCTGGCCACACCACCTGGCCGTGCGGCCAGGCCTGGCCCACGCCAGGGGGTGGTTTGGCCGACCCCAGCACCCCCTCGGCCTCTCCGTCCGCCTATATATTGCCTCTAATACGGAAACCCTAAGTACCCGATCAAAAATCCATGAAAGAGTCTGTAGCCGCTGTCATCTCCATCCCAAGATAGGGAGGGATCTAAAGCTCTTCCCGGCACCCTGCCGGAGAGGGGAGTTCACCCTGGAGGCCTTCTTCATCACCATGCAAGCCTCCGGTGTGATGCGTGAGTAGTTCATATCTGGACTACGGGTCCATGTAGTAGCTAGATGTCTGGTTCTCCTCCTTTGTGCTATCATGTTTAGATCTTGTGAGCTCCGTTCATGATCAAGATCATCTATTTGTAATTCTGCATGTTGTGTTTATGGGATCCGATGGATATTGAGATGCTATTTCAGATTGATTATTGATTCTATCATGTCTTTGTTATTTGTGATCTTGCATGCTTTCCGTTGTTAGTAGCTATCTTGGCCAAGTAGATGCTAGCAACTCCAAGAGTTAGTATTTATGCTCGATAGTGGGTTCATGCCTCTAGTAATCTAGGGAAGTGACAGAAATCTCTAAGGTACTAGATGTGTTGTTGCTACTAGGGAGAAAACAACAATCCTTTGTTCATAGAACAATCATATTGTTTACTTTACACACAATTTATAGAGAAATAATCTGATGCTTGCAACTTAATACTGGAGGGGGTTCGGATGATAACCTGAAGGTGGATTATTAGTCATAGATGCAGTTGGATGGCAGTCTATGTATAATGTTGTAATGCCCAATCGAATCTCAAAGGAGTCAAGATGATTAGTATATGTTTGTATGCTTTCTCGATGTTTGTCAATTGCCCCGCTGTAATTTGTTCACCCAGCATGTTATCTATCTTAAGGAGAGCCACCTCTAGTGAACTATGGACCCCGGTCCTTTCTTTTACATACAATCTACAAACTATTTACTGCTTTGTGTTTACTTTCTACAAACTATTACTTCCTTCCATTCGATACGTTTAATCCTTCGTTTTCAGCAAACCCCGTGAGATTGAGAACCTCATCGCAAGTTGGGAACAGAGTTCTATGTTGTGTTGTGCAGGTCTCCACGTTGCTGCTGGCACCGTAGTGCGCCCTGCCAACGTTCAGCTAGCTACACCTTTGTGGTGTTTCCTTGCTCCTACTGGATTGATAACCTTGGTTTCGTACTAAGGCAAAACTTACTGCTGTGCTCATCATACCTTCCTCTTGGGGTTCCCCAACGAGCTCGTTAATACACGAGTCAGCAACTATCTCTACAGCCACAAACCAAAGGTCGTAGGCAATGCAGGTTTTTGTAAACATTTCTTCAAAGGTTGCTTTTATTCTGAAAACTATATCTGACAGCCTTCACAGGTTGACCAGAACCTTCATGGGGTTCCTTTCCTACCACGTTCGTAGATCCTTCCCGGAATAGAGAGTAACATGTCACAGTTCTTACACTCTGCAGAGGTGCGCTACTTTACCCATGAGAGACCAAATCCTTGTTGCACAACCGGGCGATCTTTCCCGTCCACACTTCCTTAGGTGTGGGGCCCAGTACATGATCCAAGCCAATCACCGCCCCCTTTGCGACACCGCATGTCCCCTTGGTGTACACCATGCCCACATCTTGAATTACGGCAATGGTTGGTACAGACTGTTCAGATGCCAGAACTATCATGGGACGTTGAGGGTTCCCACCCATATGTTGCATATCCTCTACGAATTACCAATTAATGCACGCTACAAGGATAACAGCCACGACCTACGCATCCGGATATATGCGAGAGGAAGTAGATATATCTAACTTCTCCGTCCCATTCCAAATCTCATGGTTAACGCGTAATTTATGGTGCTAGAATCACTGGCGACATTGGTTGATTAAGTCCTAGATATTATGTTCCTTTACCACTGGAACTGTATCAGTAGATTATTACCACTTGGTAAATAATCCATAATCATATTATTATGAAAATGTGTTTTCGAATCTTTTTGAAATGCAGGCGATGACAACATTTGAGTTACAAGCATTTGATAGAAAATAACCAAAGGACATGTGCATGTGTGAACTTGCCTTTTGTGATTGCAAGATTATGCAATCACGGTCTTCAATACAATAGAAGATCCAAAATCTGAAATTAGCATCATTGGTCGGGTAAGGACGAATGTTTAAAGAAGCAATATGCTGGGATACATAAGTAATATAATGCAGTTTGGAAAACCCCAGTGTAATACCCAATATGGTGAATAGGTTAAGTTTGGGTGATTTCTTTATGATTTGGTGTGCATATAAGTTTACTTTACAACAAATATATAAATACAAGGAACTTAATACTAATAGGTATGATTCAAAGTAAGTATAACAACACATAATTAGAGTTATTTGGTATTATGTAACTATTATGAAAGTTTACGTTTTAGATTGGTAAGAGTTGAAACAATTATCATAGTGTTTTAGTTTGAAGTGGCAAAAAGAATAACTTTTGAAGAAAAAGTTTCTTTGCCAAGGTATAAATAATCTATGTGAGCAATAGAATGTGATTGATGTCATTTGCGTTGGTTCGATAGGTTTGGATTTGAGACGCTTTAAGATTTAATTGAAATCAGACCAAAGTTAACTATAAAAACATAATATAATTTGGTCCTTATGCTTATAACTTTGGTAGACCAAATTTAACTTTTAAAAGGAACATAAATAGACTTAGGGTTCTCATGTATCTAGATTATTAGTGAATTCTAGGGTTAATAAAAAGATGGTTAAGAGTAGGAATTCATTCACTTCCAATTTAAGTGAATGCTAAGTTCAAAGGTGATTTGCTATAATGGAAATGCTTTGACTTATTAATGCAAGAAAATTTAAATGATCTCATTAATGTGTTAAGGTTTAAAACCATGTTAAGCATGATTAAGAAATAGATATCATTTAAAATAGTTGGTTTAATTTGGAGTTATGGTTTTAAAGAGTTTTCTAAAAATTAATATTTTACACTTAGATATTATTATTATGGACTCCAGTTAGGGTTTTGGAATTAGCATTTAGATGTAAGGTTTTATATAATATTGTGATTATTTCTTATTTAAGAAGTGTTTTTAAAGAATTTATAAAATAGGTATTTTATAAAATAGATAAGGATTTATTACTTTAAAATCTTAAAAACCCTTGGAATAATATATTTAGTATTTTTCTAGTAAAATATATTTATTCAAGATCTTAAAAATGGTTATTTATTTATTTTTTAGGTGTTGTTTTTATTTTCATAAAATTCCACAAAGGATTAAATGTCTTTGTATATTTTCTTCAAGATTTATTTGTAGAAAAAATAAGTTAGTATTTTTATGAAGTAGTAGACTTGTTTTTATTTACAAAAATGAATTTTTATTGATTTTCAGGAATTTTCCTTATTTTATAAAATTTCACTTAATATCTAATGGTGTTAATATTTATTTCTATTTTATTTAACTCTAGTAAGTAGAGTTGTATTTTTCTCAGGTAGGTATTATTTTTGTGATTATTTTGATATATTATATTTATTTTTAGTATTTTTCTTTATTGTTTAGAGCTCAAATGAGTTTAGGGGTATTTTGGTATTTATTAAATATAAAATTTATTTTGTGTGGCAATAATTGGGCTAAGGCATTATTGAGGGAAATTGGACCTGTTTGGTTGGGTACATGGGCCAGCCTGGCCCAACTAGTCCTGGCTCGGGGTCGCCTTTGACCCCGGCCCACTCCCTCACCCATGCATGCCACAGACGCACGCGAACACAACACCCTAATTCCCCTCTTCTCGCCCACAGTGCCGCCGCCACCACCGTTCTCGGCCAACTCCAGTGATCCCCGACCGTTGCGGTCGCCGCCGTCACTCGTCGGAGCTCCACCGTGTCCTATTACCCTAGTTCATCCTGTGTGATTTGGTTTTAAGACCCACTAACGCTCGTCCTGGCTCCATCTCTAGTGCGAAAGAGATTGTCGCCATTCGCCTCCCGACCATCACAGTTACTTACGGTGCTACCGCACACTCTTGGCATGCGTATTCCCGCCTAGTCCTCCTTCTCTGGTACCCCGCCGCCTCGACGCCGCCTTGCTCTACATGATCCCCTGTTCCCGGCTAACCCTAACCTAGCGCTCCAGATGTTCTTGCGTTGTAGCGCCCTACGGTACAATTACTACTCATGGATGACCACAGAATCCTCTCTAGCGGTCTCGCCTTCTAATGTTCTTGCTTGGCCTATTCGTGTTGTCTATTTTGACCTAGGTGCTAGCGGGACGGCAGTAATGGCTGCAACCTTGGTGTGCTTTGGTACGTCGCCTTATGGCCTTACCTTGATGATGTTGTATAGGTGGGGCTACTGCTATTGTGACGACATTCCGGTGCTATCCACTACTACTTCAACACTGGCGGGGTGGTGCTGCAGACGCAACCCCGTCGTCCATTCTTCACTGCACTTGGTCTGATTACTATGGTGGTGCGATTGATGTTATGGAGATTTCATGGTGGTGCTCTGCTAGTGCTACTGCCGGTGGGATGGCGGTGCTGCCGTCACCACAATTTCATAGACACGCCGCTACATGCCTACTCTCCTAGTGCTCGGCACCCTCGGTGAGTTTCGATTCTTTGTGATCGACCATCGAGTCGGTGAACTGCTTGTTGGTATGTGGAGCCATTATATGATGTTGGGTGCATTTTTTAGTAATGATGGTTCAGGGATGCTATGATTACTATCCTTAAGATCTTCCTGAGATAAGTGAGAAACTACCAAGTGTCATGCTTTAGTTTGTATGAATATTTGTCCCCAACATATATTAGTTGGTGGTTCCATATTGTGTTTAATCTAACTAGCTATGGTTCAGTGGCTTGATTTATTTACTTATGTTTTAAAAGGGAAAAATTAGATAGTATTATACTTGAATCAAAAATGATTGTTGTTGGTGGCTGTGGCTTTGATCAATGGTTTTGTTGCTTTTGGTATCCACTATGGTGGTGTTTTCCTAGAGGTGTATGTTCTATTATGATAAAGTGTGTTGTTTCTATTAGATAGTTGAGCTATTTTCATAAATGAAATAGATTTTTGCTTAACTGAAGCTTTGCTTCAGTAATGAGTTTACTAAAGGAACATTATCCTCCATGACAGCAAGTGTGATACACATGATGATTCATGGGACAATTATCTAAGGACATAATTTGGGAACATATACATGAACAGTATAAATAGTTTTGGCTGGTATTTGTGATATTGTCCATGTTTTACTGAATCCTTTTATTCAGAACTATTTACAACTGGACACTGTCAATATCTCAGTGAATAACTCCAAGAATGATTCCTAGGCTTAAAACTAGGGAAATGATATCTACTTTGGCCAAAACAACTAGGTGGTTAACTGGTGTGACAATTTCCCTTAATGGCTTCTATGACTGAGACTACCACTATGGTGCCTCCATATAGGAGTGTGCATAGTGGTAGATCTTGTTTGCATGATCTGATGCTATGGGTGTTCCTGATGGCTTGATTTTTCCCTGGCTAGTGATGCAAAGACTGAGGCTTAAACTTATATTAGAACAGATTTCTGTACTTGATTCTTGGACTAACCTATGATGCAAAAGCTGAGGTATTACTTGGTCAGGGCAAACACTTATTTTTGGTGTCTTAAATCTCTATGATGATTTCTAGTATAACATTTCTATACAGATCTGAGAGGTTTCTTTCTTATATTCCTATTGGTTGTAGAGTTGTTGCCCAAAATAAATAAGAACATATTTCTATGCTTGATTTCTTAGCTTGACCTATGAAGCAAAGACTAAGGCCTTTCTTAGCATAAGAATATATTCTTTTGTTACCTCCCTTTAACTCAGTGATGATCTATACATGCCACTTGCATGCTAGACTGAGAGTAATACCACATCAATCCAACCTTAGCTTTGAATTCATAATGTGCTAAATGATGAGCTTAAGAATCAACCTACTACTGGTGGTGTGGTTGTTGTTACTTGCACTTAGGCTTCTCCTGCTAATCTTGATCTTCCTCTGTAGTTTATCTGTCTTTCTTAGTGGAAATCTTGCTCAGCTTCTAATCCCACTATGGATCTGCTCTCACTGGTACTACTGGTCTGCTCTCCCTTGGCTTCTGCTGGCCTTCTATTGATTGTTGGCTAGTTCCTCCTGGCCAGGGACAAATAAAGTGTGGTGGAGATTGGGTTGTACTATGTTAATATGGCTACTCTCTCCCTATACACTCCCTGGGAAGTGCATGCGGTGGTGACAACACACACACAAGTAGTGATGTGTGTGTTGCATGCCTACTTGTTTGCTCTGTTGTAGATCAGCTCAAGTGATTCATGTGATATACTTCTACTTCTTTACCCTTCTCTGGTGAAACTTGCATGTTTACTATCAGTGATGTTGTGTAGAGACTAACCGTGATAAGAACAGATACTTAAATGTCCCTTTATTTAAACTTGGTGAGGAATTTGGCATACCAACTGTATGCCCAGTCTGAGAGTTCATTTATTCAATACTCATTCCTTTTCTTTTCTCTTTTTTCCTAGCTTTTCTTGTTCACTTGTCTCATTTGCAGGGTTGATACATTGCAAATGTATCTATAATTTTTGATGCTCCATGCTTGGTTTTATCTACTTTCTTGTGTTTTGTCCACACTTTGGAGTACTTTTCATATGATTTCTTGGACTAACCTATTAACAAGAGCCACAGTGCCAGCTGCCTGTTTTCTACTGTTTTTGGTTCCAGGAAAGTCAGAAAATGAATATTCTCGGAATTGGACGGGACAAAAGCCAAAGTGCCTATTTTTCCGGAAGACATCTTAAGCCAGAATATGAGACGGAGAAGGGCTGGGGGCCAGCCACACCACCTGGCCACGCGGCCAGGCCTGGCCCGCACCAGGGGGTGGTCTGGCCGACCCCAGCTCCCCCTCGGCCTCTCCTTCCGCCTATATATTGCCGTCGGGACCAAAACCCTAAGTACCCGATCAAAAATCCAAGAAAGAGTCTATATCCGCCGTCATCTCCATCCCTAGATTGGGAGGGATCTGAAGCTCTTCTCGGCACCCTGCCAGAGAGGGGAATTCACCCTGGAGGCCTTCTTCATCATCATGAAAGCCTCCGGTGTGATGCGTGAGTAGTTCATCTCTGGACTACGGGTCCATGTAGTAGCTAGATGGCTGATTCTCCTCCTTTGTGCTTTCATGTCTAGATCTTATGAGCTCTGTTCATGATCAAGATCATCTATTTGTAATTCTGCATGTTGTGTTTGCGGGGATCCGATGGATATTGAGATGCTATTTTAGATTGATTATTGATTCTATCATGTCTTTATTATTTGTGATCTTTGATGGCTCAGTGTTGATGTAGAGCTCGTTGGAAAACCCAAGAGGAAGGTATGATGAGCACAATAGCAAGTTTCCCTCAGTTATGAAACCAAGGTTTAATCAAACCAGTAGGACCAAGGAAACACCCCAAAGGTGTTGCTAGCTGAGCCTTGGTAGGGCGCACTACCGGTGCTAGTAGCAACATGGAGA
This sequence comes from Avena insularis, assembly GCA_023614405.1. Taxonomy (NCBI): domain Eukaryota; kingdom Viridiplantae; phylum Streptophyta; class Magnoliopsida; order Poales; family Poaceae; genus Avena; species Avena insularis. Next base: position 309,525,440 of record CM042692.1, read on the forward strand.
CCTGCATAACACAACCACAGAACTCTGTCCCCAACTTGCGATGAGGTTGTCAATCTCACCGTGTTTTGCTGAAAACAAAGGATTAAACGTATCGAATGGAAAGAAGTAATAGTTTGCAGAAAGTAAACACAAATCAGTAAACAGTTTATAGATTATATGTAAAAGAAAGGACCGAGATCCATAGTTCACTAGAGGTGGCTCTCCTTAAGATAGATAACATGCTGGGTAAACAAATTACAGCGGGGCAATTGACAAACATCGAGAAAGCAATACATGCATATACTAATCATCTTGACTCCTTTGAGATTCGATTGGGCATTACAATACTATACATAGACCGCCATCCAACTGCATCTATGACTAATAATCCACCTTTAGGTTATCATCCGAACCCCCTCCAGTATTAAGTTGCAAGCAACAGATTATTGCTTTACAAATTGCTTGTAATGTAAACAATACGATTGTTCTATGAACAAAGGATTGTTGTTTTCTCCCTAATAGCAACAACACATCTAGTACCTTAGAGATTTCTGTCACTCCCCAGATTACCAGAGGCATGAATCCACTATCGAGCATAAATACTAACTCTTGGAGTTGCTAGCATCTACTTGGCCAAGATAGCTACTAACAACGGAAAGCATGCAAGATCACAAATAACAAAGACATGATAGAATCAATAATCAATCTGAAATAGCATCTCAATATCCATCAGATCCCATAAACACAACATGCAGAATTACAAATAGATGATCTTGATCATGAGCAGACTCACAAGATCTAGACATGAAAGCACAAAGGAGGAGAACCAGCCATCTAGCTACTACATGGATCCGTAGTCCAAGGATGAACTACTCACGCATCACGGAGGCTTGCATGGTGATGAAGAAGGCCTCGGTGAATTCCCTCTCTGGCGTGCGGGAAGAGCTTGATCCCTCCCGATCTAGGGATGGAGACGATGGCTACAAACTCTTTCGTGGATTTTGATCGGTACTTAGGGTTTTCGTCCGAGGGCATCTTATAGGCGGAAGAGAGGTGAGGGGTGCCTAGGCTAGCCACACCACCCCAGCTCGGCGCCAGGCCTGGCCCAAGGCCGTGTGGTGTGGCCTGGCTCCTCTCCGTCTCGTATTCTGGCATCTGATGACTTCCGGAAAAAAGGCACTTTGGATTTTGTCCTGTCCAATTCTGAGAATATTCATTTTCTGACTTTCCTGGAACCAAAAACAGCAGAAAACAAGCAGCTGGCACTGTGGCTCTTGTTAATAGGTTAGTCCAAGAAATCATATGAAAAGTACTCCAAAGTGTGGACAAAACACAAGAAAGTGGATAAAACTAGGCATGGAACATCAAAAATTATAGATACATTTGCAATGTATTAACATCCCCAAGCTTAACTCCTGCTCGTCCTCGAGTAGGTAAGTGATAAAAAAAAAGAATAATTTTTGAGGTGACATGCACCATCAAAGATTTGATCAAAGTATTTGTAAAACATTCAAATCTGGGATCATAGTACTTCAATCATAACATGAAAGACAAAGTTCTAGCAATAAGACAAAGAAACTATGATGCAACATGAAAAGGCACAAACAAAAGATTCATGAATAACAATGCTTTGCAAGACGTTTGTTTGTATCACATAAAGAAAACATAGCATAATAGTATTCAGCTTGTCCCTCATAGAGTAGCAAATATAAATGCATAGGACACCTTCAAAGTTCATAAGAGTGACTAGATACAAATAGTTTAAAACAAGCAATATCAAGTTATGCATCAATCAACTAGTCTTGGGACAATGCGCATAGAACTAAGAATGGCCACTATGCTCTCAAAGTAGGTGCATAAAGGTAGAAGGTGGAGACTCAATATAATGGTGGAAGAAAGGCCTTTATAAAAGGAAGTAGGGATTCAAGTCTCATAAAGAGCTTCCAAAAATTATGGTACTTATAGCTTTCAGCTCTCATTGCCCCTATCATAAGCATCTTGAAGGTGATTAAGGTTAAAGTGACACAACTAAGAGGATATGCTTGACAAGTTATAAACGGAAATCTCATGCCCCTTACTTGCGAAGACCGAACCTCATGCTACTCAACTTTAGTCACAAGTAAGCTCTTGTCATTGTAAGTACATATGTATCATAAAGAACCGCCAATAGGGTACCCCTTGCACATGATACAGGAGCTATCCCATAATCAAAATGACAAGGCAAGCAGACAATGAGCATCTCAGCGATCTTTTTATTTGCCATTTGCATAGGTTTTTGTTGAGGATGCTTCATAGAGTGCTCATTATGGTGATGCTGCAAGTTTCCACCATGATTATGCATGGCTTAGGTTAGTGGCCCAGGCGTTTCTCTAAGACACATACAAACTCCATGATCTTACAAGTTCCACTTTTATTTCACACCGCCGGGATCCGTAAGCAAAAGATCATGATATCAATGGGGTACAAAGTACAAGTGCAATGTTGAAAGAGTTACCCATGATACATGGTTCTACTAATTTCAACTTATAAAGCGCAAGCATATACTCAACAAAGAAGGACCCAATGGTTTAAGTTTATTAGAAGCAAAAATGTAAAGTGTGCCATCAAGTTCGTGAGAGCTTTAATCACTAGTTTTCTCATAACAAGTTTAATTTGGAAGGTAAACAAAAGCATGAATATACTTGGAATAGCATAAGCTAGTAGGTAGGTATGGTGGACTCTTTGGAATAACTTGGTTTAGGGAGTTGGATGCATGAGTGGAACTCATAGTTGGTTGTGGAGGCTAGCAAAAGGCGGAGACAAACTAAGAGAGCAATAATGGCCATAATCATGCAGAGCGACAAAACATCATTGATCAAAGAATAAAGTGATACTACAAGTTGAAAACTAAAGGATCATAAAGGCTATGGTGACTTGAGATAGTCATAACATGGTGTGAGCATGTGCCAAGTCAACCCAAATAAAGCATCAAAGGAGAATACCACTATACTATGCTTTAATATGCTAAAACAATGCATGATTCATCCAAGGCACATTAAGAAATCTCAATTGTTTATAACAATTCATGATACAACAAATAATACTAAGCATAAATCCAAAACAATATCAAGCATGGCATGACAGAGCATAGGCCACAGTCAAAAAACGAGCTCTTTTTACCACATAAGTATGAACTTTCCTACTCTTTTCCAAACCAAACCAAACTATTTGAAAACCAAAGTATGAAAGAGGGGGTAAAAAATTTATTCAGTAAACTAAGCAAACAAAAGAAAACGAAAAACCAAAACAAAAACGAAAACGAATAAGAAGACGCTCCAAGAACAACACAACTATGCATGAAATAATAAAAATCAAGCGTTTGGAAGGAACCTGGGATTTTTATTGATGAAGAGGGGGATGCCTTGGGCATCCCCAAGCTTTGACGCTTGTACTTCTTGGATATTTCTTGGGGTGAAACGCGTGGCATCCCCAAGATTGAGATTTAGTCCATCATTCATCTCATTACTCATTCCTTCCATACACCTGAAATTTTTCCTTCATACAAAACTTCACACAATCTTTATTAGCAACATTAGTGCACTCAAGATAAATAAGTCTTAAGGTTCAGTTCTAACACCAAATAAACTTTCATTAGAACACTAGCTACTGTAGCATTTCCCTCAAAAAGCTCAATTCCCCAAAAGAACTCAAAAAGGAACCAACAAGAAGCAAATGCAGAAAATGGCAGAAATTTGTCAAAACAGACCAGCAGGTAAAGACGAATTTTTTCGAAGACCTTGTGTTGCTCAAATAAAAAAGTGTTGAACCAACTAAAGTTAGATAACAACCTGGGGCAGAAGAACAAAAATTCACGCCTCAAAAAGACGTTCAGAGATTTTACACGAATTTTTATGGTGAAGCACAGAAATCTGTTTCGGGACAGCAACTTTCCCAATCATTACTTCTCTCTCATTAGAGGTTACTCTTGGCACAAAAAGCAAATAAAAAGTATAAGGAGCGGTTATTACTGAAGTAATAACTTCCAAGACTCATTTAAAACTTTTGGGTTATCTCCCAATAAGTACTTTTCTTTAACGCCTTTAAGTTAGGCATAAGAAGCAAGAAAAAGAATCAAGTGTTCTCAAATGAAGAAGCATTAAGACCAAATTTTGTTTTCATAGGAGAAGCAAAAGAAATCTTATCTCTCTTCTTAGGGAAGTGTTCTATACCTTTCTTGAGTGGGAGTTGATATTTAATGGTGCCTTCTTTGATGTCAATAATGGCACCAACAGTTCTAAGAAAAGGTCTTCCCAAAGTAATAGGACAAGAAGCATTGCATTCAACATCCAAAACATAGAAATCAATAGGGACATAGGCATTGTTAACCATAATAAGAACATCATTAAGAGTCCCCATGAGTTTCTTTTTAGCATTATCATCAAGTGGGATATTCAAATAACAATCTTCAAGTGGAGGCAAATCAAGCATATCATAAATCCTTCTAGGCATAATAGAAACACTACTATCAAGATCACATAAAGCTTTGAAATCAAAGTCATTCACTTTCATATTAATGATGGATTCCCAACCATCTTCTCGTTTTATAGGAATAGAAGCTTTATGTTTCATCTTTTCTTCTTTAATCTTTATGAGAGCATCAGTAATGTGTTTTGTAAAGACCATGTTCATAGGACTAGCATTAGGACTTTTAGCAAGCTTTTGTAGGAACTTAATAACTTCAGAGATATTGCAACCATCAAGATCAAAATCATAGTTATCATCTAAAGTAGTAGAACTATTACTAGCCTCAACACTAGTGGTGGTAATAGTAGAAACACTAATGTTTCTAGCAATTTCATCTTCTCTTTCCCACTTAGCATGTAATTCAGCTAATAGTCTAACATTTTCATCAATTCTTACTTGTATGGCATTATTAGCTGCAAAGGGATTATCATTAGTTTCAGGTTTAGCAGCCATTTTATTCAAAGAAGATTGAGCTTCAACCAAAGATGTTATATTTCTTTCAGCATTAGAGAGTTTCTCCTCAATAGTTTTATTGAAAGCAGTTTGTTTACTAATAAAGTCTTTAAGCATAACTTCAAGTTCAGAGGGTGCACTCCTATTATTGTTGTAAGAATTTCCATAAGAATTACCATTGTTGGGAGGATATGGCTTATAATTGTTGTTACCAAAGTTACTCCTATAAGCATTATTGCCAAAATTGTTATTTCTTATGAAGTTCACATCAACTTGCTCTTCTTGAGCAACCAAAGAGGATAAACGAACATTATGTGGATCAATATGGGCTTTCCCATTAACAATCATAGACATAATACTATCAATCTTATCAATCAAGGAGGAAGTTTCCTCAATAGAATTTACCTTCCTACCTTGTGGAGCTCTCTCAGTATGCCATTCGGAATAATTAACCATCATATTGTCCAGAAGTTTCGTTGTAGCACCCAAAGTGATGGTCATAAAGGTACCTCCAGCAGCAGAATCCAATAGGTTCCTTGAAGAATAGTTCAATCCTGCATAAAAAGTTTGGATGATCATCCAAGCAGTCAGTCCATGAGTGGGACAATTCTTTGCCAAAGATTTCATTCTTTCCCAAGCTTGAGCAACATGTTCATTATCAGATTGTTTAAACTTCATTATTTCACTTCTCATAGATATAATCTTAGCAGGTGGATAGTATTTTCCAATGAAAGCATCCTTGCACTTAGTCCAAGAATCAATACTATTCCTAGTTAAGGAATTCAACCATTCTTTAGCTTTTCCTCTCAAAGAGAAAGGAAACAATTTAAGCTTAATAATATCACCATCTATATCCCTATGCTTTTGCATCTCACAAAGTTCAACAAAGTTATTTAGATGGGCAGCAGCATCTTCATTACCAATACCAGAAAATTGTTCTCTCATAACAAGATTGAGTAAAGCAGGTTTTATCTCAAAGAAAGTATCTTGAGGCATAGGTGAAGCAATAGGTGTGCTCATAAAATCATTGTTGTTGGTGCTAGTGAAGTCACACAATTTAGTGTTTTCAAGAGTAGTCATTTTTTTGTGTTTTCAAATAAGAAAGCAAACTAGTAAAACTAATTTTTTTGTGTTTTTGATAAAGAAAGCAAACTAGTAAAATTAATTTTTGTGTGTGTTTTTAATAACAAAACAAGCAAACAAAGCAAAAAGAAACTAAGCAAAACAAAAATAACAAAGTAAAGAGATTGGTTATGAGGGACTCCCCTTGTGAAGATGTCCTTGACTCCCTGGCAACGGCGCCAGAAAAATACTTTCTGGTGCGTGGTTGACGTGGGAACTTCTTCTTCTTCTTCTTCACTCCCCGGCAACGGCGCCAGAAAAATGATTGATGGCTCAGTGTTGATGTAGAGCTCGTTGGGAACCCCAAGAGGAAGGTATGATGAGCACAGCAACAAGTTTCCCTCAGTTATGAAACCAACGTTTAATCGAACCAGTAGGAGCAAGGAAACACCCCAAAGGTGTTGCTAGCTGAGCCTTGGCAGGGCACACTACCGGTGCTAGTAGCAACATGGAGACCTGCACAACACAACCATAGAACTTTGTCCCCAACTTGCGATGAGGTTGTCAATCTCACCGTGTTTTTCTGAAAACAAAGGATTAAACGTATCGAATGGAAAGAAGTAATAGTTTGCAGATAGTAAACACAAAGCAATAAACAGTTTATAGATTGTATGTAAAAGAAAGGACCGGGATCCATAGTTCACTAGAGGTGGCTCTCCTTAAGATAGATAACATGCTGGGTGAACAAATTACAGCGAGGCAATTGACAAACATCGAGAAAGCAATACATGCATATACTAATCATCTTGACTCCTTTGAGATTCGATTAGGCATTACAACATTATACATAGACCGCCATCCAACTGCATCTATGACTAATAATCCACCTTCAGGTTATCATCCGAACCCCCTCCAGTATTAAGTTGCAAGCAATAGATTATTGCTTTACGAATTGCGTGTAATGTAAATAATACAATTGTTCTATGAACAAATGATTGTTGTTTTCTCCCTAGTAGCAACAGCACATCTATTACCTTAGACATTTCTGTCACTTTCCTAGATTACCAGAGGCATGAACCCACTATCGAGCATAAATACTAACTCTTGGAGTTGCTAGCATCTACTTGGCCAAGATAACTACTAACAACGGAAAGCATGCAAGATCACAAATAACAAAGACATGATAGAATCAATAATCAATCTGAAATAGCATCTCAATATCCATCGGATCCCCGCAAACACAACATGCAGAATTACAAATAGATGATCTTGATCATGAACGGAGCTCACAAGATCTAGACATGAAAGCACAAAGGAGGAGAACCAGCCATCTAGATACTACATGGATCCGTAGTCCAAGGATGAACTACTCACGCATCACACCGGAGGCTTGCATGGTGATGAAGAAGGCCTCCAGGGTGAATTCCCCTCTTCGGCAGGGTGTCGGGAAGAGCTTCAGATCCCTCCCGATCTAGGGATGGAGGCAGCTGACTCTGAGACTCTTTCGTGGATTTTTGATCGGGTACTTAGGGTTTTTCTCCCGAGGGAATCTTATAGGCGGAAAGAGGGGCCGAGGGGGTGCCTGGGCTGGCCACACCACCCCCTGGCGCGGCCTGGCCTGGCCCATGCGGCCAGGTGGTGTGGTGGCCCCCTGGCTCCTCTCCATCTCGTATTCTGGCATCTGATGACTTCCGGAAAAATAGGAACTTTGGCTTTTGTCCCGTCCAATTCCGAGAATATTCATTTTGTGACTTTCCTGGAACCAAAAACATCAGAAAACGGCGGTGGCCTTTGTGGCTCTTGTTAATAGGTTAGTCCAAGAAATCATATGAAAAGTACTCCAAAGTGTGGACAAAACACAAGAAATTGGATAAAACCAAGCATGGAACATCAAAAATTATAGATACATTTGCAATGTATCAATCTTGCATGCTTTCCGTTGTTAGTAGCTAACTTGGCCAAGTAGATGCTACCAACTCCAAGAGTTAGTATTTTTGCTCGATAGTGGGTTCATGCCTTTGGTAATCTGGGGAAGTGACAGAAATCTCTAAGCTACTAGATGTGTTGTTGCTACTAGGGAGAAAACAACAATCCTTTGTTCATAGAACAATCGTATTATTTACTTTACATGCAATTCATAAAGCAATAATTTGTTGCTTGCAACTTAATACTGGAGGGGGTTCGGATGATAACCTGAAGGTGGATTATTAGTCATAGATGCAGTTGGATGGTGGTCTATGTATAATGTTGTAATGCCCAATCAAGTTCCAAAAGAGACAAGATGATTAGTATATGCATGTATTGCTTTCTCGATGTTTGTCAATTGCCCCGCTGTAATTTTTTCACCCAGCATGTTATCTATCTTAAGGAGAGCCACCTCTAGTGAACTATGGACCCCAGTCCTTTCTTTTACATACAATCTATAAACGGTTTACTGCCTTTTGTTTACTTTCTGCAAACTATTACTTCCTTCCATTCGATACGCTTAATCCTTTGTTTTCAGCAAAACCGGTGAGATTGACAACCTCATCGCAAGTTGGCGGAAAAGTTCTGTGGTTGTGTTGTGCAGGTCTCCACGTTGCTACTAGCACCGGTAGTGCGCCCTGCCAAGGCTCAGCTAGCAACACCTTTGGGGTGTTTCCTTGCTTCTACTGGTTCGATTAAACCTTGGTTTCATAACTGAGGGAAACTTACTACTGTGCTCATCATACCTTCCTCTTGGGGTTCCCCAACGAGCTCCACATCAACACCGAGCCATCAAGGGTTCAAATAAAGAAGAAAATATCAGAAAGATTAAGAAATCTCCTTAAAGATTAGTGTAGGATTTTTTTATTTCTTCTTATGTAATTGTTTATTCATGTAACTGTAATTTCCTTTTTCTTTTGAATATCTGAAACAATAGTGTAATGTTTGTATTATTGTATTAAAGTTATTCCTTTCGATTCCATTTATTGGTTGTATTATTACACATATTGTAAAGACAATATAACATCGTGTGATGTAATAAAGTTATTCCTTTGTTTTTGTACATTATTTCTTTTATTGTAATATCTCTTATAACTTTGTTATAAAGGGCAATGTACTATTGAACTTTTATTTTCGGTGTAATTTGAGACTTGTACTTGTTGTATCTTATTCATAAATAAGAATTCAACTCTTATTCCTTATTGTAATTTAATTACTATTTGTCATCCCATTACACATTATTTTATAATTCCTTTTACAATAATCCCTTTGGATTTATGTCCTTACAGTCATATTTGGAATTGGTTGTGGATACATTTTGTCCATTCCAATCTAGTTTTCCTATTACACTACACCAGTCTATTTTGGAATACTCTATTTACTCTTAGAGACACTTACGAGTTATTTCCTTTCAAACTTGTCCATTGGTTTAAGTTGTTATATCTACTTCGATTATTCATCCAGACATACACTCGGAAATACTTTATAATGATGACTTCTTATAACCTTATGAGAATAAGGCTTAATCTTATCATCGTTTAGTACTTCTTCTCCAACCTTCAGTCAGAAAGTTAGACAACAACACTTCAGTGTTTATTGTTTACTCTCACCCTTGGGGTTTCCTAATGGTCTCTAAATTACATGTATAATACCCATTAACTCAATAACATGGATATTGGTCTCTGTCCAGCTTATACTTTACCTTTATAAAGTCTTGTGAAAGAATCTACAGTATATCCACACAATTGTGGATCTCTGAAATGAATCTTCCAATGTTACTTGTCTTATTCTTAAACTTTTTGGGCCTTATTTCTCACTGATAAACCTGATTTCACGAAACGTCTCAAAAGACGTTCGCTTAAATTTTATACTTCTTTATGTTTCTCTTAACTTAGGCCAAGTTTTATGCTCTTTAAACTATACAAAGATGACCTAATTAGCTAAACCGCAAGGATACCAGCTATGGGTACCAGTTGCGGATCCTCCTGGGTGTATGAATTACCCTATGGGTTTTCGACTTCTTACTGGCATTCTCTCTGAGTTATCAGAGCTTGAATACCACTTTTGTTTCAAAACTTCTTCTTTGCACCCTTTCATGTTACTTCCATGAACTTGGGACGACTACTTCATTAGCTTCTTAGCATCATCACCTATCTTGAGTGAACTTAAGTTCATTCCTTCATGTTGCTCCACACCTTTTCTGCATTAATATTCCTTCTTATTGCCGGCTCATAGTGAGTTGGGATTGATCCATCCTTCAAAACAGTGTTGATACTCCTTATATTTAGCTTCCTTCTTCGTGCAAGTCTTCATCTTGATCTTCAGAACTCGTCACTCCCTTACACAAATTCCCTTTTCTATCTAGGTCTATAACATCAAGTAATAACTTGATGATGCAACATGCATTTGCACATCAAATCAAACTTCATGCACAGATCTAGTCAATCAATAAGATCCAAGAAAAACCAAGAAATCCAAATGTGATGCATATAACACACATTGTTCTAAGCCTGAAATATAGTATTTGAGTAAAACATCTCTAAAATTCAGGCTTAGTGTGAAGTATATGACACCTCCTAGTATAGGTTCACATCGTGATACTTAGCACTTTGAGGTCAAACTACTCTTTATCTCAATATTTACCCAAATTGCTCAATTGCAATTGGATAATTTTGAGCAAAGTGGTCTCACTTTGGTTCTGACTAACCTCTTACCTTTCTTTCGGGACTACTAAAGACTACCAATTTTCCATTCTATCGTAAACTATCCTTGCATGATCTCTCAAAACTACTAACAAAATTGTAGTTACTACCTTAATCCAAAAATTATCGTAATGTTATAACACTTATGACTTCTATCATAGACCTACACTGTCCTTTTCTTACTATTGTTATAAGATTATTAGCTAAGCACTAGACCTAATTACACACTTATCATGGTTTCGGAGCTAATCTCACCATGATAACTCTTCTTTTTATCTTACGATAGTTGATTCTAAACCAAATCTTACTTCATCACGTAGAATTCTGAAGTGAATCCCACATGATTTACTTCCCATTATAGCTATACATGTTCTAATGGTCTTCATCATGTAGCCTATCATTACCATCTAATGATAAGATTTTGCTACCTTACATGGATCCTATGGATAGACTACACCATTTAAACTACTCCTGAAGATATTTTAATCTCAGTCATAATCTTTTTGATAATTTGACACACGTAAGAGATCTTAGGGGTGATATACCTATTTAGTACTACACTAAGATGACTTTTCTCTAGAGGAGTTAGACACCCCGGGGATTAGGGCTAAACAAATCCCAGACCTCTGTCTGATATAAGCCTAACCTAAATCTCAGAAGCATACAGAGGAAGAATCGGTAACTTTACAATGACCCCACGACACAAAAGTTATTACAGCAAGCTCATAACTGAGCAGAGAACCAAATTATTACAAGCATAAGTCATTGACCACAAACACTAAACAACGGAAGGCAAATTATGCTATTAAGTATAGCAAACTTAACAAATGGCCTAAGAGGCATGAAGCATAATGATGACGTCTCATTCCATAGATTCTAGGCTGCCGACCGGGAACCCCAAGCTACTCATCGATGTCGATGCTATAACGAACTCATCTTCTATGGTACCACTTACCTGCTGCAAAAGTATTGACAAAGCAAGGTTGAGTACAAGGTGTACTCTGCAAGACTTATGGCTAGTGGGGTTATTTTGCATAAAGCCAACTTTCTTTGTGAAAGAGGTAGGAGAAGCTCGACTAAGTAGAACCTTTTAAAAAGAGGTAAGAGAAAACGATATATCTAGCTTTGATCATCTTTGATATCCACCAAAACTTTATTAGCTGAACCTACCAACTAGGATCACCTCCTCGATCCCTGAGGACGCATCCTTAAGCTCACTTTACTTACTTGCCAAGTTTTACGATTAGTTTATAGTTCTCTATGATCATCACGTTTGTTCCCAAGTCATCCATAACCGTGGACACGGCTTTTCGAAAAGATTAATAACCCTGCAGGGGTGCACAACTTTACCCACATGTACCAACCGACTCTTAATGCCACTAGTAGTAGCTCTCTTCCTTGGAATACCATTAGAGGGTGATTGGACATGACCTTTACCTTGCTTTTGCCAAGACCATGAGTCATGCCCTAAGGAGATATCGCTTTAATGGGTCAAGTCCCGAAGCCGATCCCTAGAGATGTGTGCGTGGATTAAGATTACGGAGGCCGTGCCTCTCTTGCTCCCGACCATGCTTACCTACCTGTATGAATGCACCTCCTTCACCGCCTTTGAGAACAACCAGAATGCATATGTCGAATGGAACGCTCGAACTATGTGCCTCATGGAATCTACTAGGCAAGTTAGTTGGTTGAGGGGGTTTCAAGGCCCCCATGTGGTTGTACGCTCGTTTTGGTTCAAGAGGCAAGAACTCAGGTCCTAGTAGTGGCAAGTATGGGACCACAAAAACCACAACCCAACGTGGCCTCCCATAGAAGCCTTAGCATGTTTAACTTTCATCTCTGATCATACCACGTCATCCTATCCAACTAGGTTCATTCGCAGCTCTGATTCATCAACCAGATGGACCAACGGTAATATCTCAGCATGGCTAAGCACAACGAACATAAATAGCTCTAGGAAATCTCATAAGCCAAACCCTAGTTATGCTAGGAGCAGTGGATCAGGGAGTATAGGCTACAAAGGTAACATGCATCAGATAGGATTGATATATCTATCGATAAAAGACTTTAGAATCGTATGCACATGGCAAGATGAAATACTTTGAAAGCATAGGATTTTATCATGTGTGGGGCTATGCTTGCCTTTGCCTATTGATACCCAAAAGTAGAACTTCAGGTTCATCTGCTTGGCATTGTTCATCGTTGATCAAGTACTTCTCTCCGATGGTGTTAATCTCGATCTTCAATCATGGACTCACTCTCGTTTCTCACATCAACTCCGAGGTTTACCGAGAAGAAGTAGAAACACCGGAAAGATAAGCTGCAATCAACACATGGCATCGATGCAATGCTCAAGCAAGGGTGATGATATGACAAGTTAAATTGATTTGAAATAAAACCCTAAGGCATGCATGTCGATTTAAGCGGTGTTTGAGGGGTACAAACCCTAAAGTAGGGGGAACCTCGGAATCACCTGTAGGGTTCAATTGGTTCTTATAATTAAACTTGTCATGTAAGTTTCTTAACAATGCATGATTAAAGTCTATTGTGTATATCTCATTTTTCTGAACATTTTGATATATTATACATATTTTTCTGATTTAAAATGAATTAGTTATGATTTTTCCCAATTTAAATCCATTTTTAAATCATTTTTAAATAATTAAACATTTTTGGAATTATTAAGATTATTTTCCATCTGGCCCCATATGTCAGACTTTTATTAATTTCATAAATTAGTTTTGAAAAGATTAAAAACCTGACATACTGGTCCCACCTGTCAGCATATTCAATTATTAAATAAAACAATTACAGAAAGATTAAACTGAAAGAAAAACAGAAATGACATTAGCCTGACGTCATGATGACGTCATCGATGCCATTTCTCCCAGGTTGAGCTCGGGGTTGGCGCTACAAGCAATCCTGGGGCACGGGAGGGGGCTGGCTCGACGCGACGCTCTGCAGGGAGCCTAATAGTGGCGGCACCACCATGAGATTGCCGTCGGAGCGATTTCCATGATGATGGCTGACGACGCCAAGCGGCGTGCATGGCGACAGGGCGACAGGAAGCGAGAGGGAGAGCGTGGAGAGGTGCTAGAGCACTAGTGGCTCACCACGAACGCGATGTCATGGTCGGGGATGCAAGGGGAGGCCGGACGAAGGCAAATCAACGATGGCTAGAGATCGGGAAGGTGACGACTTTGGCTCGATTCCGGCCAGGGAAGGGCTTCCCATCTTGTGTGGCTTGGCGGGGAAGAACGAGGAGATGACGGTGGTCATGCCTATGGCCTTAGAGGGGCGAGGGGTGGTAGGAAACAGAGGGGCAACGGCGGACGGCGAGCTAGGGTTTCGAGAACACGCGGTACAGAGAGGAAGGGAATGCGCGCGAGAGGGAGAAGGAGGGATAAGGTTCCTTAGCGGCGGCTGGTGGGTCTTGTAAGCGTCAGGGCCGTTGGTTGCGCACATCTTGGCACAGCCACGGCCGTGGACAGCGAGCACAGTGACATCGAGGAGCTTCCTCTGTTGGGGATGAAGACGATGACAGGGTTTCGAGGCCGAAGCGGTACGGGGCCACTAGCAAGATGGCTTGGCCACTACTGGGCTGTGGCAAAGCAAGGGCAACGGCTATTGGCTACTGCGTGCGTGGAGGCAGATGGAAGAGAGAGCAGTTGGGCTACGGCCCAGGTAGAGTTAGGATTAGGTTTTTATTTCCAGAAATCCTTTTCTTTTTCTATTTTCTTTTCTCTTTTGTAATTTCAAATTCATTTCTGTTTTGTATAATTTTAAAATACTAGAGCCTTTTGTAAAACTAGGGAGATATTGTGGGGCCCTTTTAGTCCATTTGAGATCCACTTATTTTGTAGTTTTTTGAAATTCAAACGTTTTTGAATGTGTTTGAGAGGAAGAACAAACTAGGGTTTAGGGTTTCCATTATTTTCTTTACATGCATTTTTAGGGATGATGCTCATGAATGCACAAAAAAGTCCTAATTATGATTTAACTAAAACTGGGGTGTTACAGTTCTATCCCCCTTAACAGAATCTCGTCTTGAGATTCCTAGGTAGGAAGATAGAAGAAACAAGGTTACACTAGACTTCGACGATCTTCTCGAAGAGGTTGATCCATGCCACCATTATTGAATGAATGAAGCACTTCATTTTTTTTCGAGGTAGCTACACACACTAAAGAGGATAGGGAAAAACACAAAACCACAACAGAGTATCTCATGGTCAACTCGTGGATAGATGTTTCATGAACATCTCTGGAGCCGATAAGCATGAAACACGTCAAGGTTACGGAGGAAACAAAAGGAGATGGTTTCAAGGTAATAGATAGCTGGTCTTCATAAGGATTGAGACCATGGAGCTTCAGAAGATTTTAAGCTTTTGAAAAGGATAGCATACAACGGAAAGAACACGACCATAGACTTTGAAAGATGAACCTCTACTAACGGCTTAAGTAGAGTTTCCAAGGTACAGAGATACGGATAACCAAGATGTTGAACTAATTTTGATACACAAGGATCACTCTTTGTTCAAAATAAGGTCAAGACAAGGAGGTTGTTTTGGTGGAGAGGACTCATAAGAGTCACAAAGAACATGTAACAAGAGGAACTTTTGATTACCAAAATCATAATTGCTCTTCGAACATGTTAGAGGAACCAAAGGATTTTTTTATTCATCCAGGGTTATCAAAATCTTTGCCAAAGATCGTGATACCACTTCACACCACCAAATAAATAGGTAAAAAGATTCCTAATGACACGAGGAAAAATAAACTTCATTCTCAGACTTCAATTACTTGGCACAACAAGAACCTTGCCAACATAAAAGGGTCTGGAGGATCGACTGAGAGACATTTAGCATCACTAATTTAAATGTTCTCCTTGATGTTCGAGACACAAGACATCGAGTACAGGTCGGACTTCAGATACAAAGGAAACCATAAGCACAACTCCTATAATAAGTTATAGAGGATGCCTTATGAGGAGTGGTAGATATTTGCTAACTCAAGGGAATATGGCAATAGGTCTTCTGGATAATTGTGTCAACCATTACACCAATAATGCCGGATTTACAAAGAGACCTACATCAAAAACCTTGAAGAACACTAACCATCATTGCTGCTTGAGATTCAGCTCTGGTTAGGTCGAAAGATACTTCAGACTCAGTATGTCCGAATAGAAAGGTTGCAACATTTACCACAAAGGTGAAGTTACTAGAGTCTCAAGACATGGACTACATTGTCAAGCTCCAAAAGATGATCTAGGTTGTGACACCCATGTATTAATAAGTTAGCCATAAGATAATTACTCCTGCATAAAGTGTTTTGCAACAAAACACAATGGAATCCTTATTGGAAAGCATTTAGGAGAATATTGATGTTTTAAGAACTTCTTCTCTTCCATGAAAAATCAGTTAGTGGCTTTGTGTGCTTAAATAATCTTCTCGAGATGGGAAGGTATCAACCTACCATATAAAGAATACTTCGCACATGCTTGACTGACTTGAAACGATTCCCGAGGAAATAAAAATAACTGTACTCTAATCCATGGCGACATCTTTCAGCAATTGCATGTGAACCAGAGAGGGTCACTTCTAACATCCAGAACACATGCTTCAGGATAACACAAATACAATTCTCAAAAGTTTCCAACATTAATGCCAG
Source organism: Avena insularis (assembly GCA_023614405.1). Taxonomy (NCBI): domain Eukaryota; kingdom Viridiplantae; phylum Streptophyta; class Magnoliopsida; order Poales; family Poaceae; genus Avena; species Avena insularis. The sequence goes on from CM042692.1 coordinate 309,541,771, forward strand.
TTGTTCCACATGAATCTAGTATAGCATGGAGAAGATAAGGATGATAACAAACTTATCAACATAGTCCAAGAGGTTGGACTCATGCATTGTATGAACAAGACATCGATATTGGTCAAACCAATGAACATGAAGATGTACCCAGGTGATACATCATGTATAGATACACGATCAGGATAGTTCTTTAGAACTAAGTTTGATTTGATGATAGCCCGAATCAAATCAAAGTGGGGACGATAACATTTCCACGAGGAAAATAGTATCTTTCTTCAGGGCAAACAAAACTAGACATCCCTTTAGGAGGAACAAGTCTGATAGAAATTTTGTCTTACAACTCTCCAAGTTATTATTTAAGCTCAATCAGCTAGTTCAGGGGTATCCAGTATGGATCCTTGGAGAAGGAGTTGTTCAAAGAACTAGCTTGCTCAAGAACTTGACAAGCAAGGTCACGTGGCAACATGGCAATACTTCTAGACATCTAGAATATCACGAACCACCGATATGTCACATAGTTCGAGAGGAAACTTGCTTGGTATGGCAAGAGACATAGTCTCAAAGTTTTGGCACAAGCCTAACTCTTTGACCAAGGGAAGTGTACCAGAATAACGGACTTGGTAGCACGATCATCCTTTGCTTAGTGGTAGGTTAACCATCACGCCAAGAATAACACAAATGTCCTTGGAGTTCAAAGCAGTAAGAATTGCTAAGAATCTCAGATGACCATATTATTACGCACACGCATCACTTTCAAGCGCGAAGGCTCGGAGGAAGGGTGGTTAAATATGTGTGCGAGCATCACTTAGTTAAGGGGTCATGAAACTCAACACAACCTCTTAGTGTGAAAGGGTGTGATACTCGAAGATGGAACAGACAGAAACTAATCAACGCTTCTTGATCTGCGGATTACAACACTTTGACCTGGTCCTTGATATGACAAGGTACTGGAGTTTGTTTCTCCTGACATCCCGAAATGGTTTGTCTTGACGGACCACAAGAGTATCTTGCATCTAAATACACCGATGCACATTTACTACTTGGCTACCAACTGATAGACAAAGGTCAAAAACAAGAAGGGAAAAAGGAACATGCTCAGGATAGAATCCCAAGATGTGGATGCATAAGTCATCAATCTTCCGAGGACCGATGCAATAAAGGGAAGATGTGGTAGAGTCACGAGTATAGAAGTGAGACTCACAAGGAGTACTCTTGTCGTGATCTATTTGGTTCTGTTAAAGAACATCTTCCATAGCTGGTGGTAGGGAAAGTCCTTAATTGTCACAACACAATCACGACAAAACCACAAGCTCGAAGCCTAGAAGTGTAATACCAGCCATCCTGAGGTAATGTGTGAACATTAACGATAGGGATCATCAAAACGGATCTTGGGTTAGAGGTCAGCTTCATGTACAAGATTCTCAACACTAGAATCCAACACAATCAGGGATCTTTGGTTCAAGTCCAGGGTTAAAACCCAAAGAAAAGAGTAACTACTATCTTAGTAGTACAGGGGGTACTACAAGGTAGTAACCACAAGGTAGCTTCCAAGAGAAGATGTAACTTCTGGAGTACCCAAACAAATGAAAAGGAGGCACACGAGGCGAAAGGAAACCTCGTGACCTAGAACAGAACACTATGGAACCATCAACATAATGTTGTGGGCCCATAAGATAGAGATCATGATGGAAAGGAATCTCTTAACTGAAGCGGAGCAAAGGGAAATAAAGAACACACACATCTAACTCTAGAGAACACAATACTATGTCAACTGGTTTAGAAACGACATGCCAAAAAGGCACCCAAGCTTTGAAAACGAGACGAGATAGCAAAACTTTTCAAAGTCAACACAAGATAAGATGACCCATAGTTAGAGCAAAACTGGATAAGGAGAAAAACAAGCACACTAGAGTTTTCACAAATACTTTTCATCTTTCAAATAGTTTTCACAAGCACTAGACTCAATATCGACCAGTAGAAAGGTTTTCCTACAGCCGGTACTGCTCTGATACAAAAACATGTGACACCCCCGGGATTAGGGCTAAACAAATCCCAGACCTCTATCTGATAGAAGCCTAACCTAAATCTCGGAAGCATACAGAGGAAGAATCGGTAACTTTACAGTGACCCTATGACATAAAAGTTATTATAGCAAGCTCATAACTGAGCATAGAACCAAATTATTACAAGCAGAGGTCACTTACCACAAATACTAAACAACGGAAGGCAAATTATGCTATTAAGTATAGCAAACTTAACAAATGGCCTAAGAGGACTGAAGCATAACGATGACGTCCCATTCCATAGATTCCAGGCTGCCGACCGGGAACCCCAAGCTACTCGTCGATATCGATGTTGTAACGAACTCATCTTCTATGGTACCACTTACCTGCTGCAAAAGTATTAACAAAGCAAGGCTGAGTACAGTGTATACTCTACAAGACTTATGGCTGGTGGGGTTATTTTGCGTAAATCCAACTTTCTTTGTGAAAGAGGTAGGAGAAGCTCGACTAGGTAGAACCTTTTAAAAAGGGGTAGGAGAAAACTATATATCTCGCTTTGATCATCTTTGATATCCACCAAAACTTTATCAGCTGAACCTACCAACTAGGATCACCCCCTCGATCCCTGAGGAAGCATCCTTAAGCACACTTTACTTACTTTCCAAGTTTTATGATTAGGTTATAGTTCTCTATGATCATCATGTTCGTTCCCAAGTCGTCCATAACCATGGACATGACTTTTCGAAAAGATTAATAACCCTGCAGGGGTGCACAACTTTACCCACACGTACCAACCGACTTTTAATGCCACTAGTAGTAGCATTCTTCCTTGGAAGGCCAGCAGAGGGTGATTGTATACGACCTTTACCTTGTTTTCACCGAGACCATGAGTCACGCCCTAACGAGATGCCGTTGTAACGGGTTAAGTCCTGAAGCTAGTCCCTAGAGATGTGTGCGGGGAACAAGATTACGGAGGCCATGCCTCTCTTGCTCCCGGCCACGCTTACCTACCTGTATGAATGCACATCCTTCACCGCCTTCGAGAACAACCAGAATGCATATGTCGAATGGAACGCCCGAACTATGTGACTCATGGAATCTACTAGGCAAGTTAGTTGGTCGAGGGGGTTTTCAGGCCCCCGTGTGGCTATACGCTCGTCTTGGTTCAAGAGGCAAGAACTCAGGTCCTAGTAGTGGAAAGTATGGGACTGCAAAAACCACAACCCAACATGGCCTCCCATACAAGCACTAGCATGTTTAACTTTCATCTCTGATCATACCACGTCATCCTGTCCAACTAGGTTCATTTGCAGCTCTGATTCATCAATTGGATGGACCAATGGTAATAGCTAAGAATGGCTAAGCACAACGAACATAAATAGCTCTAACAAAGCTCATAAGCCAAACCCTAGTTATGCTAGGAGTAGTGGATCAGGGAGTATAAGCTACAAAGGGTAACATGCATCATATGGGATTGATATATCTATCGATAAAAGACTTTAGAATTGTATGCACATGGCAAGAATGAAATACCTTGAAAGCATAGGATTTTATCATGTGTGGGGCTATGCTTGCCTTTGCCTGTTGATACCCAAAAGTAGAACTTCAGGTTCATCTACTTGGCACTGTTCATCGCTGATCAAGTACTTCTCTTCGATAGTGTTAATCTCGATCTTCAATCATGGACTCACTCTCTTTGTTCATATCGACTCCGAGGTCTACCGAGAAGAAGAAGAAACATCGGAAAGAGAAGCAACAATCAACACATGGCATCGATGCAATGGTCAAGCAAGGATGATGATATGAAAATTTAAATTTATTTGAAATAAAACCCTAAGGCATGCTTGTCAATTTAAGCGGGGTCCGAGGGGTACAAACCCTAAAGTAGGAGGAACCTCGGAATCACCTACGAGGTTCAATTGGTTCTTCTAATTAAACTTATCATGTAAGTTTCTTAACAATGCATGATTATGAGTCTATAGTGTAGATATCATTTTTCTGAACATTTTGATATATTATACATATTTTTCTGATTTAAAATGAATTAGTTATGATTTTCCCAATTTAAATCCATTTTTAAATCATTTTTAAATAATTAAACATTTTTGGAATTATTAAGATTATTTTCCATCTGGCCCCACATGTTAGACTTTTATTAAGTTAAGAAATCATTTCTAAAAAGATTAAAAACCTGACATACTGGTCCCACCTATCAGCATATTCAATTATTAAATAAAACAATTACAGAAAGATTAAACTAAAAGAAAAAAGAGAAATGACATCAGCCTAACGTCATGATGATGTCATCGACGCCATTGCTCCCAAGTTGAGCTCGGGGCTGGCGCTATAGGCGATGCTAGGGCGCGGGAGGGGGCTGGCTCGACGCGGCGCCCTATAGGGAGTCTAACTGTGGCGCCGCCGCCATGAGATGGTTGTCGGAGCAACTTCCATGACAACGGCCGGGAAGAATGAGGAGATGATGGTGGTCACGCCTATAGCCTCAAAGGGGCGAGGGGTGGTCGGAAATAGAGGGGCAACGGTGGCTGGCGAGCTAGGGTTTTAGGCACGCGTGGCACAGGGAGGAAGAGAACGCACTCGAGAGGGAGAAGGAGGGCTAGGGTTCCTCAGCGGTGGCCAGGGGGTCTTGTAGGCGTCGGGGCCATCAGTGGCGCGCATCTTGGCGCGGCTGCGGTTATAGACGGCGAGCGTGGCGACATCGAGGAGCTTCCTCTGTCGGGGACCCAAGTAGAGTTAGGATTAGGTTTTTATTTCCAGAAATCCTTTTCTTTTTTTGTTTTCTTTTCTCTTTTGTAATTTCAAATTCATTTATGTTTTGTATAATTTAAAAATACCAGAGCCTTTTGTAAAACTAGGCAGATATTGTGGGGCTATTTTAGTCCATTTGGTGTCCACTTATTTGGTAGTTTTCTGAAATTCAAACTATTTTGAATGTGTTTGAGAGGAAGAAGAAACTATGGTTTAGGGTTTCCATTATTTTCGTTACATGCATTTTTAGGGATGATGCTCATGAATGCACAAACAAGGTCCTAATTATGATTTAACTAAAACTTGGGTGTTACAAGAGTAGGGATAACTAATCCTTAAGAAAGATAACAAAGGTATCTAACTTAAGTGTGACAAGACTATCCTCAAGTGGATATGATCACAAGTCTTGGTTTAGATAAGATGGCTCCTATAGTCACTATCCAACCTACGGATCTTCCTAAAAGGGTTTTAATCCTAAGGTCAAAGCATATGCTCTGATACCAGATGCGGTGACCCAGCATACCACTGCATGATGTAGTACACTATAGTCGTTGACATAACACAAATGAAACACCGTTCACTAGTGTTACATCCCTCAGAGTGGTACAATAGAAACATAGTAGGTCCAAGACATGACTATAGATTACAACTCGACTCTTTACAAAAGATCCAGAGAACACTCTAGGTTAAAGAGAGAGAAAGAAACTTCTTCCAAAGAAGAAGCACAAATAATAACTCAGAACTATCTGGCTAATAAGACTAGCATCTAAACTATTTGGCTTGCAATTGCCGCTAGTGCAATGCTCTACAGAAATGGGTGTTATGGCTAGAGTATCTACTCCTATCTAATCAAGAACTTCGTCTTCACTTCAGTTGATGTATATGTTGACTTCATCGACTTTATTGACGAACTTGAGCTTCCGATGATGGTTTCTTGAGCAGAAATTGATGTTGACATCGTCTTCAATGGCTTAGAACCTAGCAAGGGTTAAGAAGGTACGGTTGAGTACGAGCGTACTCAGCAAGTTCACTACAAAGAAGTGTATGATGCACTATCTCTACAGCCATAGACCAAAGGTCATAGGCAATGCAGGTTTTCGTAAACATTTCTTCAAAGGTTGCTTTTATTCTGAAAACTATGTCCGACAGCCTTCACAGGTTGACCAGAACCTTCATGGGGTCCTTTCCTGCCGAGTTCATAGCTCCTTCCCGGAACAGGAAGTAACATGTCACAGTTCTTACACTCTGCAAAGGTGTGCTACTTTACCCATGAGAGACCAAATCCTTGTTGCACAACCGGGTGATCTTTCTCGTCCACACTTCCTTTGGTGTGGGGCCCAGTAGATGATCCAAGCCAATCACTACCCCCTTGGTAACCCTGCATGTCCCCTTGGTGTATGCCATTCCCACATCTTGAATTACGGCAATGGTTGGTACAGACCGTTCAGATGCCAGAACTATCGTGGGACGTTGAGGGTTCCCACCCATATGCTGCATTTTCCTCTATGAATTACCAATTAATGCATGCCACGAGGATAACAACCACGACCTGCGCATCTGGATACATGCGAGAGGAAGAAGGTAAAACTAACTTCTCCGTCCAATTCCAAATCTCATGGTTAATGCATAATATACGGCGCTAGAATCACTAGCGACATTGGTTGATTAAGTCCTAGATATTATGTTCCTTTACCACTAGAACTGTATTAGTAGATTATTACCACTTGGTAAATAATCCATAATCATATTATTATGAAAATAGTGTTTTTGAACCTATTTGAAATGTAGGTGATGACAACATTTGTGTTACAAGCATTTGATAGAAAATAACCAAACAACATGTGCAAGTGTGAACTTGCCTTTTGTGATTGCAAGATTATGCAATCACGGTCTTCAATAAAATAAAGATCCAAAATCTGAAATTAGCATCATTGGTCGGGTAAGGACGAATGTTTAAAGAAGAAATATGTTGTGATGCATAAGTAATGTAATGAAATTTGGAAAACCCCAGAGTAATACCCAATATGGTGAATAGGTTAAGTTTGGGTGATTTCTTTAAGATTTGGTTTGAATATAAGTTTACTTTACAACAAATATATAAATACAAGGAACTTAATACTAACAGGTATGATTCAAAGTAACTATAACAACACATAATTAGAGTTATTTGGTATTATGTAACTATTATGAAAGTTTATGTTTTAGATTGTTAAGAGTTGAAACAATTATCATAGTGTTTTAGTTTGAAGTGGCAAAAAGAATAACTTTTGAAGAAAAAGTTTCTTTGCCAAGGTATAAATAATATGTGTGAGCAATAGAATGTGATCAATGTCATTTGCGTTGGTTCAATAGGTTTGGATTTGAGACGCTCTAAGATTTAGTTGAAATCAGAACAAAGTTAACTATAAAAACATAATATAATTTGGTCCTTATGCTTATAACTTTGGTAGACCAAAGTTAACTTTTAAAAGGAACATAAATAGACTTAGGGTTCTCATGTATCTAGATTATTATTGAATTCTAGGGTTAATATAAAGATGGTTAAGAGTGTGAATTCATTCACTTCCAATTTAAGTGAATGATAAGTTCAAAGGTGATTTGCTATAATGGAAATGCTTTGACTTATTAATATAAGAAAATTTAAATGATCTCATTAATGTGTTAAGGTTTAAAACCATGTTAAGCATGATTAAGAAATAGATAGCGTTTAAAATAGTTGGTTTAATTTGGAGTTATGGTTTTAAAGAGTTTTCTAAAAATTAATATTTTACACTTAGATATTATTATTATGGACTCTAGTTAGGGTTTTGGAATTAGCATTTAGATGTAAGGTTTTATATAATATTGTGATTATTTCTTATTTCAGAAGTGTTTTTAAAGAATTTATAAAATAGATAAGGATTTATTACTTTAAAATCTTAAAAACCCTTGGGATAATATATTTAGTATTTTTCTAGTAAAATATATTTATTCAAGATCTTAAAAATGGTTTTTTATTTATTTTTTAAGTGTTGTGTTTATTTTTATAAAATTCCACAAAGGATTAAATGTCTTTGTATATTTGCTTCAAGATTTATTTGTAGAAAAAAATAAGTTAGTATTTTTATAAAGTAGTAGACTTATTTTTATTTACAAAAATGATTTTTTATTGATTTTTAGGACTATTCCTTATTTTATGAAATTTCACCTAAAATCTAATGGTGTCAATATTTATTTGTATTTTATTTAACTCAAGTAACTAGAGTCGTATTTTTCTTAGGTAAGTATTATTTTTTCGATTATTTTGATATGTTATATGTATTTTTAGGATTTTTCTTTATTTTTTAGAGCTCAAATGAGTGCAGGGTTATTTTGGTATTTATTAAATTGAAAATTGATTTTGTGTGGCAATAATTGGGTTGAGGCATTATTGAGGGAAACTAGACCTATTTGGTTGCGTACTGTAACATCCCAAAACTTTAATCCAAGCTTATCAAGATCAAATCATCCAAAAATAGGGTTAACAAAAACTTTTCCAAATGTAAAATGAAAGCATTCATATATGTATGCATTTAAAATAGGAGTTGTTTGAATTTCCATGATTGATTGATCCAATGCTTGTAAAATGTTTCTTAGGTGATTTAAACATCATCTACATCATTCCAAAACTTTTCCTAAAGAAAATCAAATAAAAAAGAATTAAAAAGAAGGAATTGTCATTTTGGCAAATTTAACTCTCATGCCTACTTTGGCTATTCCTAGTACTCAATTCTTAACCGAAATAATTCTTGATCTTTGCACCACTTGCTAGTACACATAATGAGGTACCAAGGCCCACCTTTGGATCTGCTAAAAACATTCTGTTAACTATTTTAAATGACAGTTTAAAATTGAATCTAATGCATATGCATAGATCACCCCTATTTCAAAAACCATCTATTTGAGCTCCATTTTCAAAACCCTTGCAACCAGAGACTACCTATCACTAGTGGAGATCACTCAAAAATTTTGAAACCAAAATTCAAAACTTTCTTTCATCCGGCCATTTCATCAAACACTTGGCATGCATAATCTCTACTCTAATCCAAGCTCACTGTTTTGAACAGGGTTTGGCACCCAAATGATCTACATTTATCTCCTCTGTCCCCTCCTAGTCTAACCAGACCCTTAACAACCCTCTCCCTTGTCCCTAACCCTCTTGCCATGTCAACCTGAGGGTATGGTCGCTGGCCAAACTTTGCCCCGCCACAGCAGACCATCTCCCCCTCTCTCGCCATGTCTAGGAGGTAGCCAGGAGCTCACCGCCACCCCCTGTCCCTTGCCCGAGCCCAGAGCAGTAGTGGACCACCGAGCACAAACCGCGCCTAGTGCCACCGCACCATGCCAGTGCCGCCCCCAGAGTGCGCTCTGTCCCCGCTCGCACAGACCATCCCTTGGCACCAGCCCGCGCCCGCCGCTCCACCTCGACCTGGAGAACACCCCAGACATCCCCGTTCGTCGCCCAAAGCCTCACAGCCACCGCTCGCCGTGGACACCGCCGCCTCTGCCTCTCAGAGCGCCACCTTGCCCAGACCGTGTGCCACCGCCCCTACGGCCGCATTCAATTCCTAGAGCACCGTCAGGTAACCGCCCATCGATCGCCATCCCCAGCCATGCCTCTACCTCGCCGTAGCCATGTCACCACCGTCGCCTGTCCATCCCGCTCGGTCTCACCGTCGGACCTATAAAAGGAGCCCTCCCCAGCCTCTTCTCTCCACACCATTCCACTCCCCTCACCTCTCTGAACCTCACCCACCTCTAGCCGAAGCAAGTGGAGCAGCAGCTCGCCCGAATTGGAGCCGGAGCAGCCGCGGCAGGAGGAGAAGGGCGTCGTTGATTGCGACCACCCCAAGCTCAGCCGCAACCGCGCCTCGCCTCGCCGTCGTTTTCCATGTCGTTTGCCCGACTCGTAGACCCCTACCGAGCCGCTAGGGTTCGAGCTCGCCGGCGACCTGTTCGTCGTCGACGACGACCCTTAGCCGTTGATCTCGCTTCTAATCCTATGACCCACAGCATGCGTACCGTTTCGCGTTTTAAGTGCCGCTGACACGCGGGACCCCCCTGTCAGCTGAGCCCCGCGTCGCGGAGCGCCACTAGGCCGGCCCATTCCTTTTCCCGTGCTAGCCCATCGACTCAAATCTGGTTTTTTCTTTTTAGTTAAATCTAGTTTCTGTCCACTAGTTTGAAAATCAATTCAGAGAGTTTTAGAAATCCAAATTGCATGAAACCAATTTTGTCTGAAAGGTATTAAGATGATCTATGCAAGCCCGTTGGATTTATTTCAATTAGAGTTATAGATCTCTCCTAATAAAAATAAGAAGACAGAAGCTTTTGCAACTTGCAACATTTTTATAAAATCAACTAAGTTAGCTTTTGAGTTGATTCCAACTCTCAAAAATCACATTTAATCATATATATCTAAATATGTAATAATATTAAGGTTGACATGCAGTGACTTTGGACTAGTACCAAAATAATGCTATATAGGCATTTCTAGTCACTTTAAATCATTAAATAATAAACTTAAACTAAAGTAATATTGATCCAACCTTGAAATCTCATTCCCACATGTTAGAATATGTGGTGAGGACATGTGTCCACATGATCCCATATTTTGGTGGTAAATATTAAATTTTAGTTAATATTTCAATGAGTAGAAATTACTTTTCTAAAATAAAAAGGATGAAACTATTGAAATTAAACTTGTGATGTTTGTGATGATAATAGATCATCAAATGTGTGTTTTAGAATGCTACTTAGCCTAGTTAGGTATTGTTTGGTGATTGTGCACTTCCTATGTATTTATAGACACTAGTATCGACCAAGCTTTCGAGGAGGAGGAGTTCTACCAAGAAGAAGAAGAAAACTTCATCCACTGCACCAACCAAGGCAAGTTATTGTTAGCAGGCTAGAATTAAGCTAGATGAATGAGCAACGATGCTTTAGGCATGCTTTGATCACACCCCTTTTTAACTATTAGTACCCCAAGCCTTACTTACAAGTTTTACTCCCCTTAGTATACAAAGTTCCTTACTTATTTTGAAGGTAGCATAAAAAGTATAAAACTTGACCTACTTAGAAACCTTTAGATGTCATTCTATGGCATGAGATTGATCCCATCCTTCCACCTTAGTGAACACTCTTAACTTAGTATTTTAGAGTAGATCAAAAACTTTAGTCACTTTAGATGGGAGCACTTGGTGAAAATGAATTGTGAAAACCTTGGAATGGTGAGTCATTCTATTGAGATGTTTTGACATGTGTTGAGAAACACAACTGGTTTATGATGATGAAAATGATGAGGCATGAGCCTTAACCCTTTTATAAAACTGATGGTTGGATTCGATACCATTCCAAATTTACCGTACAACCACATTACCTGAATTGGGTAAGGCTTAGCTGGAAATTTATACGCATTATTATTAGTTCCCTCACGGGAGAGGTTTGAGCTGAGGCTACCTCTCAATGTTGTCCACCTATGCAGTGCCCAAGATGACTAATGGTCATGGTTGGGAGGCCATGCTCATAGGAGAGGTGCTTGTACTAGGGTGTGTAAAGGGAAGGTTATGTTGGATTATCTGCATACTAAGTATGATGATTCAGGGTTATCCCTGACAGATGTATCGAATCTTGTGGTGAAAGTGTACCACCTCAGCAGAGTGTCAAACTATTCGAGTAGCCGCGTCCATGGTTATGGACAGTTGGAATGGCCATACTGTTTCGTTGTCAGATGTTTTCTAAATAACTTGAAATGAATGATGAACTTTGACTTGACCACAACAGGGTTGTGTTGATGATAATAGCTTCCCAACTTAAGTGATTCTAGAACCTTATTTTATCTTTCTTGGTTTCTGAACTCAGCTTAGGTTTCAAACTTAACTTCATAGTTAACTTAGATTTAGCACTTTAATTTAGAACTATAGTACCTGTTAATAGTAGTTTGCGAGTACTTAAAGAGTACTCATGGCTTTTGTCCCTGGCTATTATCATGGCCAGACTATGAAGGAGATTATCAAGATGATGGTCAGCAGGACGGCTATGATCACTAGGACTATCTACCACAAGCATTACTGTGCCCTCAAGATGGACCCCACCGCTACGCTATCTTTTGTTTCCGCTGCTTGTTGTATTAAAGACTGGATCATGAGATCCTTATTTGTGTAAAAACTTATGTATGGTTTGTAATGGATGATGTACTGTGATATCCAATCCATTATGTCTCGCAAAAATGGTAATCCTGGGATTGCGAGGTATGGCATAACGGGCATCTGGGATTAAAAATCCTGGTGTTAACAAGTTGGTATCAGAGCCATCCTGACCATAGGAGACCCTAGTTAGAATGGACGTCCAAACCAAAAACTTAGCTTCAAAACCAAAGTGAGTATTTATGAAAAACTATTCCCTCTCTTACCCTTGTGAACTCATTCTTTCTCAAAAATACATGTTCCTCAAAATTCTTACATTACTACTTAAAATTTGACACACTTGATCACTTCACTAACTTCCTCATCCTTAATTCTTGTAGATGGAGACTCAGTTCAGAAAGTTTTACCAATTGGGAAACAAAGGTCAGCTGATCTTCGAGAGGGATCTGGATTCACTGTCGGAGTTACTGGGATGCCCACATCCGGAGTTTCTTGGAGCTCAACTTCCAGGACCCCCAGGAGGAGACCTATAGTGGCTAGTCACCGCGGATCTTCGGGGACGCATCGAAGCACCAACTTCCGGGAGAATTCAGTTCTCCGTGAGAGAGAACAACTGGCTAGATGGATTAGTCAGGGCAATGCATGAAGCTCTCGCACGCCTATGTGCCCTCAGCGTCAACAAGATCCAAGGAACCCGTTTTGCCCACTATGCAAGACGTGACTTCATGGGAATGTCGATGGAGATGCCAAGTCACCCAGAGTTGGGGCGTCAAGTGGAGAACCTTGATTTCTTGCTTCATGAGAGCAGGATCGGACAATGCCGAGAGTTAGCCAACCGTAACTGCGTGCCATTGCCGACCAAGGCCTGCATTTCGCCGTCGTCCAAGATCGCCAGTCTCTTGGTCGCCAGCGTGCAAAGAAGGATCGCACCATCACCGGTCTTCACAAGAAGGTGGCCGACCTCGAGAAGACCGTCAAGGAGCAGGAAGCTCAGCTTGCCACCAAGGAAGAAGAAGATGAGGGTGAAGACATCCAGGGAGATATGGATTCTTACCTCAGCAACGATGATGACTTTCTGGAGGAGGATGTTGTGGACTTCTACACTAATGATGAAGACTCCGACTTCATCGACGATGAGTAGAGGCACTAGAGCAGTGTCGTAGCATGAGATGTATCATCTCATTGTATCGTAGCTTGCAGAATGGTTCTTCAAACCATCTGTTTTCCCCTTTGCTTGTTGTGGTGTGTGTTGTATCGAGTGCTTGCTTGCATGAATGAAAATGAAGTTAGTTGAAAAACCTGAGTATAACTCAATGTTTTAGCTTTGAAAACCCAAAACCATGAACCTTAGACTTTCCCTCTTACCCCTATATCTATCTCAATCTTCAGATGACTCGTGGAAACCAAGGAGGGAGCCGCTCGTCGTAGGACCCAATGTTGTAGATCTTGCAGAATCTCATCGTGGACCGTGAAGCAAGCAGGGCCGAGCGTCAAGCCAACTTAGCAACATTGCAGCAGATCGCCCAAATGGCTCTCAACAACCAAGGACATGGAAATTAGGATCACCAAGGATCCAAACTCAAAAACTTTCAGAACACCAATCCCCCAATCTTTAACCAATCTGAAAACCCATTAGATGCTGATGACTGGTTACAGACCATGGAAAACAACTTAGAGGTTGCTAGAGTTGATGAGAATGAGAAAGTTCTCTTCGCCACCCACTATCTGGCGGGAGATGCAAGAGCTTGGTGGAATAGCATCCGCAATATGAACCATGGCTAGGTGATGACCTGGGAAGCATTCAAGGTCAAGTTCAGCCGCACCCACGTGCCGCAAGGTCTTGTCAACAGGATGAGAGATGAATTCTGTGAATTGAAGCAAGGAAGAATGACTATGGTGGAGTACCGTGACAGATTCTTGTCACTTGCCAGATATGCACCGGATGAGATCAACACGGAGGCCAAGAAGAAGGAGAGATTCTTAAACGGACTGCATGATGAGATGCAGACTGTCCTCGTCAACATCCGTTTCGATGATCTTGAAGAGCTAGTCGACTCTGCCATTCAGATGGTAGGGAAAATGAACCAGCCAAACGACAACCGCAAGCATCGTATGATGCAGCAGTCTGGATCCAGTAGTCACCAGAAGTACCGTCCCAACCCCTCACCGGGATATGCACCAAGGAACAACCGACCCCCAAATTCTCGCCCAAGCTACCCCAACTGTAGCGGAGGTAATGTGAAGTCCGGAGGAAACAATCACAACTCCGGTAATGCCAACAATTTCAACCATGCCCCTCCCAAGAGCAACAACAACAACACTGCACCTAGAACTGGCAGTAATGATGTGCCTGTCACAGTCAAGGACGAGTCCTAGATCACTTGCTTCGAGTGTGGAGTGAAGGGTCACTACTCCAATGAGTGTCCCAAGAAGACTGCCGCTAATGCCCCTGTGAATGCCCCAGCCGAAGAGCAGCGTGTTCAACCGAAGATTTGCTGTGGAACCCGTGACAATCAAGAACGGTCGTCTCTTCCACATGAACGCAGAAGAAGCCCAGGAAGCGCCAGATGTAGTGCTGGGTATGTTTTCTGTCAACTCAGTTTTAGCAAGAGTATTGTTTGATTCTGGAGCATCGCATTCATTTATCACCGAAGAATTTGTATGCACTAGTAAGATTTGCCCAACCAACCTGAAGCATGTCATGATAGTTCAAATCCCCGGTTCAACAACAAAAGCTAGAAAAAATTTCAAAGCTATACCTATCAGAATACATGGGATAGATTTTTATGCCAACCTAATTGTACTTGGAACCAAAGGATTGGAAGTAGTACTAGGTATGGACTGGATGTCAAGGCATAAAGGACTGATAGACTGTGCTAAGAAAGCCATCACCATGACAAGTAGTTCGAGTAATGAGAGCATATCTCTGAAACCTTACCCCGTCAATTCAAGTGCAACAAGAGTGTAGCCCTGCCCACCATTGACCAAGTCAGAGTAGTCTGTGAATACCCCGACGTATTCCCAGATGAATTACTAGGTATGCCCCCGGATAGGGATATTGAGTTCATTATCGAACTAATCCCCGGAACCGGACCTATAGCCCAGAGACCCTATACCATGAACACCTCAGAGTTAGTGGAACTGAAGAAGCAGTTGGATGCCATGTTAGAAATAGGCTTGATTCAGCCAAGCGCATCGCCATGGAGATCACCAGTGTTATTCGTCGACAAGAAAGATGGAGGCAATCGTGCAGGTCTGATTACAGAAAGTTGAATGACGTCACCATCAAGAACAAGTACCTTTTGCCAAAGATAGAGGATCTATTTGATCAGTTGACCGGAGCTCAGGTATTCTCAAAGATTGATCTTAGGACTGGTTATCACCAACTTAAGATTCGTGCAACGGATATTCCGAAGACCGCCTTTACTACTCGCTATGGTTTATACGAGGATACGGTTATGTCTTTTGGATTAACCAATGCCCCTGCTTATTTCATGAATCTCATGAATAAGATCTTTATGAATTTCCTAGACAAGTTTGTAGTTGTGTTTATCGACGACATCCTTATCTACTCCAAGTCAGAAGAAGAGCATGAGCAACATCTGAGAATCATCCTAGAAACCTTGAGAGAGCATCAGTTGTATGCCAAGTTCAGCAAGTGTGAGTTTTGGCTGAAAGAAGTAGGATTCCTAGGACATATTGTTTCTGCCAGAGGAGTCTCTGTTGATCCCACTAAGATCAAAGATGTCGAAGAATGGGAAGCCCCAACCAATCAAACCCAAGTTCATTCATTTCTCGGATTAGCGGGATATTACCGCAAGTTCGTAGAAGGATTCTCGAGCATAGCCCGACCAATGACCCAATTGTTGAAGAAGGACAAGAAGTTTGAATGGACAGACAAGTGTAAACCCAGTTTCCAGGAGCTGAAGAAGAGATTGATATCCGCCCCAATTTTTATCATGCCAGACATCAAGAAGCCGTTTGATGTGTATTGTGATGCATCCAAGATTGGCCTAGGATGTGTATTAATGCAAGAAGGAAAAGTCATCACGTATCTATCTCGACAATTCAAGCAACATGAGCAGAACTATCCGACCCATGATCTTGAGCTAGTAGCCGTGGTTCTAGCATTGAAGACATGGCGTCATTATTTGATGGGTAATTGCTGTGAGATTTACTCAGATCATAAGATCTTGAAGTATATCTTCACTCAGAAGGAGCTGAATATGAGGAAAAGAAGATGGATAGAGTTAATCAAGGATTATGACCTTGACATTCACTATCACCCCGGCAAAGCCAATGTGGTAGCGGATGCTCTTAGCAGATTGCCATGTAGGCTTAACACCATGATCAAAGAGAAGCAACAAAGTTTGTATGAGGAGTTGGAGCAGTTCAGGACTGAGTTAGTTAGCAAAGTATTCCTAGCTAGCATTGAACTTCAACCCACTTTGATTAGCCAAATCAAGGAAGCCCAGAAGGGAAATGAAAGTATCGACGGAATCAAACGTCATATTGGTACAGGAAAGGTACCTGGATTCACCGAAGATGAAGAAGGTGTACTGTGGTACAAAGGATGTATCTGTGTGCCAGCAGATTCGGAGCTGAAGGAAATTATCATGAAGGAAGCTCATGATACTCTTTATTCTATCCACCCCGGAGGAACAAAGATGTATCAGGATTTGAAAGAGCAATTTTGGTGGCACAAGATGAAAAGAGAGTTCGGAAGCTACATCGCCAAATGTGACATCTGTCAAAGAGTCAAAGCAGAGCATCAGAGACCTGCAGGACTATTGCAACCATTGCATATTCCAGAATGGAAATGGGATTCCGTCGGAATGGACTTTATCACCGGTTTACCTACTTCTAGTAGGGGAAATGACTCAATCTGGGTCATAGTTGATAGACTGTCCAAGGTAGCCCACTTTATACCTGTCAAGACAACCTACCAAAGTGCAAAGCTAGCAGAGCTGTATATTGCTAGGATTGTTAGTCTGCATGGAACCCCCAAGACCATCATCTCAGATCGAGGAACCCATTTTACTTCAAGATTTTGGCAGAAAGTTCAGGAAGGTTTAGGAACCAAGTTGAACTTCAGTACCGCTTATCACCCGCAAACAGATGGACAGATTGAGAGAGTCAACCAGATCCTAGAGGATATGCTTAGAGCTTGTGTGTTGGAATACGGATCAAAATGGGAAGACTGCCTGCCTTTCGCAGAATTCTCATATAACAACAGTTATTATGCTAGTTTGTAGATGGCACCATTTGAATTCCTATATGGAAGAAAGTGCCGTACCCCTTTGAATTGGTCGCAAGTAGGAGAGAGTCAGATCTTTGGACCCGACATTCTCCGAGAAGCAGAAGAGAAAGTTTACAAAGTCCGTGAGCACCTCAAGACCGCCCAATCCAGACAAAAGAGCTATGCTGACAAGAGAAGGAGAGACCTGACTTTCAATGTCGGAGATTTCGTATATCTCAAGGTTTCACCATTGAAGGGAACTCAACGCTTTAGTCTGAAGGGAAAGTTAGCTCCCAGATATATCGGACCTTTCAAGATTTTGAACCGCCGAGGAGAAGTCTCGTATCAACTAGAACTGCCTGACGAGATGTCAGCCATCCATAATGTGTTCCATATCTCGTTACTTCGCAAATGCTTGGAAGTGCCTGAGAAGACTGAAGTTTTCAAGAACATCGATCACAGAGCTGTGGAAATCAACAATGACCTGACCTATTGGGAAGTACCCATTCGTATCTTAGAAGAAGCCTACAGAACCACCAGGACGAGGAGTATCAAGTTTCTCAAGATTCAGTGGAGCAACCATACCGAGGAGGAAGCTACTTGGGAGCGCGAAGACTACATTAGAACAGAGTTCCCAGATCTCTTTAGTTCCTAGTTTTCTTTGTAAATCTCGGGACGAGATTTTGTTTAAGGGGGGAAGGTTTGTAACATCCCAAAACTTTAATCCAAGCTTATCAAGATCAAATCATCCAAAAATAGGGTTAACAAAAACTTTTCCAAATGTAAAATGAAAGCATTCATATATGTATGCATTTGAAATAGGAGTTGTTTAAATTGCCATGATTGATTGATCCAATGCTTGTAAAATCTTTCTTTGGTGATTTAAACATCATCTACATCATTCCCAAACTTTTCCTAAAGAAAATCAAATCAAAAAGAATTAAAAAGAAGGAATGGTCATTTTGGCAAATTTAACACTCATGCCTACTTTGGCTATTCCTAGTACTCAATTCTTAACAGAAATAATTCTTGATCTTTGCACCCCTTGCTAGTACACATAATGAGGTACCAAGGCCCACCTTTGGATCTGCTAAAAACATTCTGTTAACTATTTTAAATGATAGTTTAAAATTGAATCTAATGCATATGCATAGATCACCCCTATTTCAAAAACCATCTATTTGAGATCCATTTTCAAAACCCTTGCAACCAGAGACTACCTATCACTAGTGGAGATCACTCAAAAATTTTGAAACCAAAATTCAAAACTTTCTTTCATGCGGCCATTTCATCAAACACTTGGCATGCATAATCTCTACTCTAATCCTAGCTCACTGTTTTGAACAGGATTTGGCCCCCAAATGATCTACATTTATCTCCTTTGTCCCCTCCTAGTCTAACCAGACCCTTAACAACCCTCTCCTTTGTCCCTAACCCTCTTGCCATGTCAACCCGAGGGCATGGTCGCCGGCCAAACTTTGCCCCGCCACAGCAGACCATCTCCCCCTCTCTCGCCATGTCTAGGAGGTAGCCAGGAGCTCACCGCCACCCCCAGTCCCTTGCCCGAGCTCATAGCAGCCGTGGACCACCGAGCACAAACTGCGCCCAGTGCCACCGCACCATGCCAGTGCCGTCCCCAGAGCGTGCTCTGTCCCCGCTCGCACAGACCATCCCTTGGCACCAGCCCGCGCCCTACGCTCTACCTCGACTTGGAGAACACCCCAGACATCCCCATTCGACGCCCAAAGCCTTACAGCCACCACTCGCCGTGGACACCGCCGCCTCTGCCTCTCAGAGCGCCACCTCGCCCGAACCGCGTGCCACCACCCCTACGGCCGCATTCAATTCCTAGAGCACCGTCAGGAAACCGCCCATCGACCGCCATCCCTAGCCATGCCTCTACCTCGCCGTAGCCATGTCACTATCGTCGCCTGCCCATCCCGCTCGGTCTTACCGTCGGACCTATAAAAGGAGCCCTCCCAGGCCTCTTCTCTCCATACCATTCCACTCCCCTCACCTCTCTGAACCTCACCCACCTCTAGCCAGAGCAAGTGGAGCAGCAGCTCGCCAGAATTGGATCCGGAGCAGTCGCGACAGGAGGAGAAGGGCGCCGTTGATTGCGACCACCCCAAGCTCAGCCACAACCGCGCCTCACCTCGCTGTCATCTTCCATGTCGTTTGCCCGCCTCGCCGACCCCGTTGGAGCCCTGGTACGCCCCTAGTAGACCCCCATCGAGCCGCTAGGGTTCGAGCTCGCTGACGACCTGTTCGTCGTCGACGACGACCCTTAGCCGTTGATCTCGCTTCTAATCCTACAGCCCACAGTGCGCGTACCGTTTCGTGTTTTAAGTGCCGCTGACACGCGGGACCCCCTGTCAGCTGAGCCCCGTGCCACGGAGTGCCACTGGGCCGGCCCATTCCTTTTCCCACGCTAGCCCATCGACTCAAATCTGGTTTTTTCTTTTTAGTTAAATCTAGTTTCTGTCCACTAGTTTGAAAATCAATTCAGAGAGTTTTAGAAATCCAAATTGCATGAAACCAATTTTGTCTGAAAGGTATTAAGATGATCTATACAAGCCTGTTGTATTTATTTCAATTAGAGTTATATATCTCTCCTAATAAAAATAAGAAGACAGAAGCTTTTGCAACTTGCAACATTTTTATAAAATCAACTAAGTTAGCTTTTGAGTTGATTCCAACTCTCAAAAATCAAATTTCATCATCTAAATATGTAATAATATCAAGGTTGACATGCAGTGACTTTGGACTAGTACCAAAATAATGCTATATAGGCATTTCTAGTCACTTTAAATCATTAAATAATAAACTTAAACTAAAGTAATATTGATCCAACCTTTAAATCTCATTCCCACATGTTATAATATGTGGTGAGGACATGTGTCCACATGATCCCATATTTTGGTGGTGAATATTAAATTTTAGTTAATATTTCAATGAGTAGAAATTACTTTTCTAAAATAAAAAGGATGAAACTATTGAAATTAAACTTGTGATGTTTGTGATGATAATAGATCATCAAATGTGTGTTTTAGAATGCTACTTAGCCTAGTTAGGTATTGTTTGGTGATTGTGCACTTCCTATGTATTTATAGACGCTAGTACCGACCAAGCTTTCGAGGAGGAGGAGTTCTACCAAGAAGAAGAAGAAGAAGAAAACTTCAACCACTGCACCAACCAAGGCAAGCTATTGTTAGCAGGCTAGAATTAAGCTAGATGAATGAGCAAGGATGCTTTAGGCCTGCTTTGATCACACCCCTTTTTAACTATTAGTACCCCAAGCCTTACTTACAAGTTTTACTCCCCTTAGTATACAAAGTTCCTTACTTATTTTGAAGGTAGCATAAAAAGTATAAAACTTGACCTACTTAGAAACCTTTAGATGTCATTCTATGGCATGAGATTGATCGCATCCTTCCACCTTAGTGAACTCTCTTAACTTAGTATTTTAGAGTAGATCAAAAACTTGAGTCACTTTAGATGGGAGCACTTGGTGAAAATGAATTGTGAAAACCTTGGAATGATGAGTCATTCTATTGAGATGTTTTGACATGTGTTGAGAAACACAATTGGTTTATGATGATGAAAATGATGAGGCATGAGCCTTAACCCTTTTATAAAACTGATGGTTGGATTAGGATGATACCATTCCAAATTTACCGTACAACCACATTACCTGAATTGGGTAAGGCTTAGCTAGAAATTTATATGCATTAGTATTAGTTCCCTCACGGGAGAGGTTTGAGCTGAGGCTACCTCTCAATGTTGTCCACCTATGTAGTGCCCAAGATGACTGATGGTCATGGTTGGGAGGCCATGCTCATAGGAGAGGTGCTTGTACTAGGGTGTGTAAAGGGAAGGTTATGTTTGATTATCTGCATACTAAGTATGATGATTCAGGGTTATTCCTGACAGATGTATCGAATCTTGTGGTGAAAGTGTACCACCTCTGCAGAGTGTCAAACTATTCGAATAGCCGCGTCATGATTATGGACGATTGGAATGGCCATACTTGTTCGTTGTCAGATGTTTTCTAAATAACTTGAAATGAATGATGAACTTTGACTTGACCACAACAGGGTTGTGTTGATGATAATAGCTTCCCAACTTAAGTGATTCTAGAACCTTATTTTATCTTTCTTGGTTTCTGAACTCAGCTTAGGTTTCAAACTTAACTTCATAGTTAACTTAGATTTAGCACTTTAATTTAGAACTATAGTACCTGTTAATAGTAGTTTGCGAGTACTTAAAGAGTACTCATGGCTTTTGTCCCTGGCTATTATCATGGCCAGACTATGAAGGAGATTATCAAGATGATGGTCAGCAGGATGGCTATGATAACTAGGACTATCTGCCTTCATCAGCATTGCCTGTGCCCCTGAAGATGGACCCCACCGCTATGCTATCTTTTATTTCCGCTGCTTGTTGTATTAAAGACTGGATCATGAGATCCTTATTTGTGTAAAACCTTATGTATGGTTTGTAATGGATGATGTACTGTGATATCCAATCCGTTATGTCTCGCAAAAATGGTAATCCTGGGATTGTGAGGTATGGCATAACGGGCATCTGGGATTAAAAATCCGGGTGTTGACAGGTACATGGGCCGACCTGGCCCAACTAGTCCTGGCTCGGCATCACCTTTGACCCCGGCCCACTCCCTTACCCACGCACGCCACAGACGCACACGAACACAACACCCCAATTCCCCTCTGCTCGCTCACAATGCCGCCGCCACCACTGTTCCCGGCCATCTCCAGTGATACCCGGCCGTTGCGGTCGCCGCCATCACTCGTCGAAGCTCCGATGTGTCCTATTACCCTAGTTCCTCCTGTGTGATTTGGTTTTAAGACCCACTGGCGCTCATCCTGGCTCCATCTCTGGTGCAGAAGAGATTGCCGACATTCGCCTCCTGGCCATCGCGGTTACTTATGGTGCTACCACACACTCTTGGCCTGTATATTCCCGCCTAGTCCTCCATCTCTAGTACCCCGCCGCCTTGCTCTGCATGAGCCCCTGTTCCCGGCTAACCCTAAGCTAGCCATCCAGATGTTCTAGAGTTGTAGCTCCCTGTGCCACAATTACTGCTAGAGGTTGACCACGGAATCCTCTCTAGCGGTCTCGCCTTCTAATGTTCTTGCTTGGCATGTTCATGTTGTCTATTTTGACCTAGGTGCTAGCGGGATAGCAGCAGTGGCTGCAACCTCGGCGTGATTTGGTATGCTTCCTTGCGGCCTTACCTTGATGATGTTGTATACGTGGGGTTGCTTCTATTGCAATGACATTGTGGTGCAGTCCACTACTACTTCGACACCGGCGGGATGGTGCTGTAGACGCAACCCCGGCGTACATTCTTCGCTGCACTTGGTCTGATTACTGTGGTGGTGCGGTTGATGTTATGGTGATTTCGTGGTGGTGCTCTGCTAGTGCTGCTACCGGTGGGATGGCGGTGCTGTCGTCACCACAATTTCATAGACACGTCGCTACACGCATACTCTCCTGGTGCTCGACAGCCTTCGTGAGTTTTGATTCTTTGTGACCGACCATCGAGTCGATGAACTGCTTGTTGGTATGTGGAGCCATTATATGATGTTGGGTGGATTTTTGTAGTAATGATGGTTCAGGGATGCTATGATTACTATTCTTAAGATCTTCCTGAGATAAGTGAGAAACTACCAAGCGCCGTGCTTTAGTTTGGATGAATATTTGTCCCCACCATATATTAGTTGGTGGTTCCATATTGTGTTTAATCTAACTAGCTATAGTTCAGTGGCTTGATTTATTTACTTATGTTTTAAAAGGGAAAAATTAGATAGTATTATACTTGAATCAAAAATGATTGTTGTTAGTGGCTATGGCTTTGATTAATGGTTTTGTTGCTTTCAGGATCCACTATGGTGGTGTTTTCCTAGAGGTGTATGTTCTATTATGACAAAGTGTGTTGTTTCTATTAGCTGGTTGAGCTATTTTCATAAGTGAAATAGATTTTTGCTTAACTGAAGCTTTGCTTCAGTAATGTGTTTACTAAAGGAACAATATCCTTCATGACAGCAAGTGTGATGCACATGATGATTCCTGGGACAATTATCTAAGGACATAATTTCGAAACATATACATGAACAGTATAAACAGTTTTGGCTGGTATTTGTGATATTATCCATGTTTTACTGAATCCTTGTATTCAGAACTATTTACTGGACACTGTCAATATCTCAGTGAATAACTCCAAGAATGATTCCTAGGTTTAAAACTAGGGAAATGATATCTACTTTGGCCAAAACAACTAGGTGGTTAACTGGTGTGACAATTTCCCTTAATGGCTTCTGTGACTAAGATTGCCACTGTGGTGCCTCCGTATTGGAGTGTGCATAGTGGTAGATCTTGTTTGCATGATCTACTGCTATGGGTGTTCCTGATGGCTAGATCTGTCCCTAGCCAGTGATGCAAAGACTGGAGCTCAAACTTATATTAGAACATATTTTTGTACTTGATTCTTGGACTAACCTATGATGCAAAAGTTGAGGTATTACTTGGTCAGGGAAAACACTTATTTTTGGTTCCTTAAATCTCTATGATGATTTCTAGTATAGCATTTCTATACAGATCTGAGAGGTTTCTTTCTTATATTCCTAATGTTTGTAGAGTTGTTGCCCAAAATACATAAGGACAAATTTCTATGCTTGATTTCATAGCCTGGCCTATGAAGCAAATACTAAGGACTTTCTTAGCATAAGAATATATTCTTTTGTTACCTCCCTTTAATTCAGTGATGATCTAGACATGCCACTTGCATGCTAGACTAAGAGTAATACCACATCAATCCAACCTTAGCTCTAAATTCATAAAAGCATGTGCTAAATGATGAGCTTAAGAATCAACCTACTTCTGGTGGTGTGGTTGTTGTTACTTGCATTTCGGGTTCTCCTGCTGATCTTGATCTTCCTTTGTAGTTTATCTGTCTTTCTTAGTGGAAATCTTTCTCATCTTCTAATCCCATTATGGATCTGCTCTCACTGGTACTACTAGTCTGCTCTCGCTTGGCTTCGGTTGGCCTTCTTATTGATTGTTGGCTAGTTCCTCCTGGTTGATGTCTTCCCTATGGAACTTCTCCCCTCCTAGCTTTTGGATGGATATTCAAGCAACCATATGCTTGTGATGGAGAAATGATCTTGGGTGAAATAATCTGATGGTGAGTTGATGGTGGGGAGAAGTGGTTCTAGTAGTAAACTAGTCGTGGTGTCCTTGAGCTTAACAAGAATGGCTGTGAAGATAAAGTGTGGTGGAGATTGGGTTGTACTATGTTGATATGGCTACTCTCTCCCTATACACTCCCTGGGAAGTGCATGCGGTGGTGACAGCACACACACATGCAGTGATGTGTGTGTTACATGCCTACTTGTTTGCTCTATTGCGGATCAGCTCAAGTGATTCCTGTGATCTACTTCTACTTCTTTACCCTTCTCTGGTGAAACTTGCCCGTTTACTATCAGTGATGTTGTGCTGAGACTAACCTTGATAAGAACAGATACTTAGATGTCCCTTTATTTAAACTCCATGAGGAATTTGTCATACCAACTGTATGCCCAGTCTGAGAGTTCATCTATTCCATACTCATTCCTTTTCTTTTCTCTTTTTTTTCTAGCTTTTCTTGTTTACTTGTCTCATTTGCAGGGTTCAAATAAAGAAGAAAAGATCAGAAAGATGAAGAAATCTCCTTAAAGATTAGTGTAGGATTTTTTTTATTTCTTCTTATGTAATTGTTTATTCATGTAACTGTAATTTCCTTTTTATTTTGAATATCTGAAACAATAGTGTAACATTTGTATTATTGTATTAAAGTTATTCCTTTCGATTCCATTTATTGGTTGTATTATTACACATACTATAAAGATAATGTAACATTGTGTGATGTAATAAAGTTATTCCTTTGTTTTTGTACATTATTTCTTTTATTGTAATATCTCTTATTTCTTTATTATAAAGGGCAATGTACTGTTGAACTTTTTTTTCACTGTAATTTGAGACTTGTACCTATTGTATCTTATTCATAAATAAGAATTCAACTCTTCTTCCTTATTGTAGTTTAATTACTATTTATCATCCCATTACACATTCTTTTATAATTCAAATATATTATTTGAATACTCAAATTTTAAAATGCTTTCCCTCAAACACCATGATACAATAAAGGTCATATCAAAATCTGTCGCACTTGCCCGGATGCTTGCATCAGAGCAACATAGGTCTCGATCACTTTTGAGCCTTTTAGTTTTGCGGGAAAATTCCCCAGATTTTCTTATGCATGAATGCAATGCACACACCTCATCTCAGCTTATTTCTAAGCTCTAATGCTAGGATGTTATAGACTCTCCCCCTTAAAATAAACTTCGTCCCCGAAGTTCGTAATCTCTTACGTTTCGGAATGAGGAGTTGACTTGTAAATATCACGACATTACTCAACTCTATTGTGATCACAATTGGGGATAATTATGGTATGTCGTATCCAGATGTTTTTCCTTGAATCCTCTTCATATCCGATAATATACAACTGTAGTTCTAAGCTATCCACGGTTCCTTTTACGATAATCCCTTTGGGTTTTTGTCCTTACAGTCATATTTGGAATTGGTTGTGGATACATTTTGTCCATTCCAATCTAGTTTTCCTATTACACTACACCAGTCTATTTTGGAATACTCTATTTACTCTTAGAGACACTTACGAGTTATTTCCTTTCAAACTTGTCCATTGGTTTAAGTTGTTATATCTACTTCGATTATTCATCCAGACATACACTCGGAAATACTTTATAATGATGACTTCTTATAACCTTATGAGAATAAGGCTTAATCTTATCATCGTTTAGTACTTCTTCTCCAACCTTCAGTCAGAAAGTTAGACAACAACACTTCAGTGTTTATTGTTTACTCTCACCCTTGGGGTTTCCTAATGGTCTCTAAATTACATGTATAATACCCATTAACTCAATAACAAGGATATTGGTCTCTGTCCAGCTTATACTTTACCTTTATAAAGTCTTGTGAAAGAATCCATAGTATATCCACACAATTGTCGATCTCTGAAATGAATCTTCCAACGTTAGTTGTCTTACTCTTAAACTTTTTGGGCCTTATTTTTCACTGATAAACCCGATTTCATGAAACGTCTCGAAAGCCATTCGCTAAAATTTTATACTTCTTTATGTTTCTCTTAACTTAGGCCAAGTTTTATGCTCTTTAAACTATACAAAGATGACCTAATTAGCTAAACCGCAAGGATACCAGCTATGGATACCAGCTGTGGATCCTTCTAGGTGTATAAATTACCCTATGGGTTTTCGACTTCTTACTGGCATTCTCTCTGAGTTGTCAGAGCTTGAATACCACTTTTGTTTCAAAACTTCTTCTTTGCACCCTTTCATGTTACTTC
Source organism: Avena insularis (assembly GCA_023614405.1). NCBI lineage: Eukaryota > Viridiplantae > Streptophyta > Magnoliopsida > Poales > Poaceae > Avena > Avena insularis. Next base: position 309,568,378 of record CM042692.1, read on the forward strand.
CATGAACTTGGGACGACTACTTCATTAGCTTATTAGCATCATCACCTATCTTGAGTGAACTTAAGTTCATTCCTTCATGTTGCTCCACACCTTTTCTGCATTAATATTCCTTCTTATTGCCAGCTCATAGTGAGTTGGGATTGATCCATCCTTCAAAATAGTGTTGATACTCCTTATATTTAGCTTCCTTCTTTGTGCAAGTCTTCATCTTGATCTTCGGAACTCATCACTCCCTTACACAAATTCCCTTTTCTATCTAGGTCTATAACATCAAGTAATACCTTGATGATGCAACATGCATTTGCACATCAAGTCAAACTTCATGCATATATCTAGTCAATCAAGAAGATCCAAGAAAAACCAAGAAATCCAAATGTGATGCATATAACACACATTGTTCTAAGACCAAAATATAGTATTTTGAGTAAAACATCTCTAAAATTCAGGCTTAGTGTGAAGTATATGACACCTCCTAGTATAGGTTCACATCGTGATACTTAGCACTTAGAGGTCAAACTACTCTTTATCTCAATATTTACCCAAATTGCTCAATTGCAATTGGATAATTTTGAGCAAAGTGGTCTCACTTTGGTTCTGACTAACCTCTTACCTTTCTTTCGGGAGTACTAAAGACTACCAATTTTCCATTCTATCGTAAACTATCCTCGCATGATCTCTCAAAACTACTAACAAAATTGTAGTTACTACCTTAATCCAAAAATTATCGTAATGTTATAACACTTATGACTTCTATCATAGACCTACACTGTCCTTTTCTTAATGTTGTTACAATATTATTAGCTAAGAACTAGTCCTAATTACACACTTATCATGGTTTCAGAGCTAATCTCACCATGATAACTCTTCTTTTCATCTTATGATAGTTTATTTTAAACCAAATCTTACTTCATCACGTAGAATTCTCAAGTGAATCCCACATGATTTACTTCCCATTATAGCTATACATGTTCTAATGGTCTTCATAATGTAGCCTATCATTACCATCTAATGATAAGATTTTGCTACCTTACATGGATCATATGGATAGACTACACCAATTAAACTACTCCTGAAGATATTCTAATCTTAGTCATAATATTTTTGATAATTTGACTCACGTAAGAGATCTTAGGGGTGATATACCTATTTAGGACTACACTAAGATGACATTTCTCTAGAGAGTAGGGATAACTAATCCTTAAGAAAGATAACAAAAGTATCCAACTTAAGTGTGACAAGGCTATCCTGAAGTGGATACCATCACAAGTCTTGGTTTAGATAAGATGGCTCCTATAGTCACTATCCAACCTACGGATCTTCCTAAAAGGGTTTTAATCCTAAGGTCAAAGCATATGCTCTAATACCAGCTGCTGTGGCCAGCATACTACTGCATGATGTAGTACACGATAGTCGTAGACATAACACCAATGAAACACCGTTCACTAGTATTACATCCCTCAGGGTGGTACAACAGAAAGACAGCAGGTCCAAGACATGACTATAGATTATAACTCGACTCTTTACAAAAGATCCAGAGAACACTCTAGGTTAAAGAGAGAGAAATAAACTTCTTACAAAGAAGAACCAGAAATAATAACTCAGAACTATCTGGATAATAAGACTAGCATCTAAACTATCTGGCTTGCAATTGCTGCTAGTGCAATGCTCTATAGAAATGGGTGTTATGGCTAGAGTATCTACTCCTATCTAATCAAGAACTTCATATTCACTTCGGTTGATGTATCTGTTGACTTCATCGACTTTATTGAAGAACTTGAGCTTCCGATGATGGTTTCTTGAGCAGAAATTGATATTGACATCGTCTTCAACAGCTTTGAACCTAGCAAGGGTTAAGAAGGTACGGTTGAGTACGAGTATACTCAGAAAGTTCACTAAAAATAAGTGTATGATGCACTATCTCTATAGCCATAGACCAAAGGTCGTAGGCAATGCAGGTTTTCGTAAACATTTCTTCAAAGGTTGCTTCTATTCTGAAAACTATGTTCGACAGCCTTCACAGGTTGACCAGAACCTTCGTGGGGTTCCTTTCCTGCCCCGTTCATAGCACCTTCTCGGAACATGGAGTAACATGTCACAGTTCTTACACTCTGTAGAGGTGCTCTACTTTACCCATGAGAGACCAAATCCTTGTTGCAAAACCGGGCGATCTTTCTCGTCCACACTTCCTTTGGTATGGGGGCCAGTAGATGATCCAAGCGAATCGCTGCCCCCTTCGCGACCCCGCATGTCCTCTTGGTGTACGCCATGCCCACATCTTGAATTATGACAATGGTTGGTACAGACCGTTCATATGCCAGAACTATCATGGGACGTTGAGGGCTCCCACCCATATGCTGCATATCCTCTACGAATTACCAATTAATGCACGCTATGAGGATAACAGCCACGACCTGCGCATTCGGATACATGCGAGAGGAAGAAGATACAACTGACTTCTCTGTCCCATTCCAAATCTCATGGTTAACATGTAATATACTGCGCTAGAATCACTGGCGACATTGGTTGATTAAGTCCTAGATATTATGTTCCTTTACCACTAGATTTGTATCAGTAGATTATTACCACTTGGTAAATAATCCATAATCATATTATTATGAAAATAGTGTTTTCGGACCTTTTTGATATGCAGGTGATGACAACATTTGAGTTACAAGCATTTGATAGAAAATAACCAAAGGACATGAGCATGTGTGAACTTGCCTTTTGTGATTGCAAGATTATGCAATCAAGGTCTTCAATACAATAGAAGATCCAAAATCTGAAATTAGCATCATTGGTCCGGTAAGGACGAATGTTTAAAGAAGCAATATGTTGTGATGCATAAGTAATGTAATGCAGTTTGGAAAACTCTAGAGTAATACCCAATATGGTGAATAGGTTAAGTTTGGGTGATTTCTTTAAGATTTGGTTTGCATATAAGTTTACTTTACAACAAATATATAAATACAAGGAACTTAATACTAACAGGTATGATTCAAAGTAAGTATAACAACACATAATTAGAGTTATTTGGTATTATGTAACTATTATGAAAGTTTACGTTTTAGATTGGTAAGAGTTGAAACAATTATCATAGTGTTTTAGTTTGAAGTTCCAAAAAAATAACTTTTGAAGAAAAAGTTTCTTTGCCAAGGTATAAATAATCTGTGTGAGCAATAGAATGTGATCGATGTCATTTGCGTTGGTTCGATAGGTTTGGATTTGAGACGCTTTAAGTTTTAATTGAAATCAGACCAAAGTTAACTATAAAAACATAATATAATTTGGTCCTTATGCTTATAACTTTGGTAGACCAAAGTTAACTTTTAAAAGGAACATAAATAGACTTAGGGTTCTCATGTATCTAGATTATTATTGAATTCTAGGGTTAATATAAAGATGGTTAAGAGTGTGAATTCATTCACTTCCAATTTAAGTGAATGATAAGTTCAAAGGTGATTTGGTATAATGGAAATGCTTTGACTTATTAATGAAAGCTAATTTAAATGATCTCATTAATGTGTTAAGGTTTAAAACCATGTTAAGCATGATTAAGAAATAGATAGAATTTAAAATAGTTGGTTTAATCTAGAGTTATGGTTTGAAAGAGTTTTCTAAAAATTAGTATTTTACACTTAGATATTATAATTATGGACTCTGGTTAGGGTTTTGGAATTATCATTTAGATGTAAGGTTTTATATAATATTGTGATTATTTCTTATTTAAGAAGTGTTTTTGAAGAATTTATGAAATAGGTATTTTATAAAATAGATAAGGATTTAATATTTTAAAATCTTAAACACCCTTGGAATAATATATTTAGTATTTTTCTAGTAAAATATATTTATTCAAGATCTTAAAAATGGTTATTTATTTATTTTTTAAGTGTTGTTTTTATTTTCATAAAATTCCATAAAGGATTAAATGTCTTTGTATATTTGCTTCAAGATTTATTTGTAGAAAAAATAAGTTAGTATTTTTATAAAGTAGTAGACTTATTTTTATTTAAAAAATGATTTTTTATTCATTTTTAGGACTTTTCCTTATTTTATGAAATTTCCCTTAAAATCTAATGGTGTTAATATTTATTTGTATTTTATTTAACTCAAGTAAGTAGAGTTCTATTTTTCTTAGGTAGGTATTACTTTTGTGATTATTTTTATATATTATATGTATTTTTAGGATTTTTTTTTAGAACTGAAATGATTTCAGTGGTATTTTGGTATTTATTAAATAGAAAATTGATTTTGTGTGGCAACCATCACTCGTCGGAGCTCCACCGTGTCCTATTACCCTAGTTCCTCCTATGTGATTTGGTTTTAAGACCCACTGGCGCTCATCCTAGCTCCATCTCTTTTGCGGAAGAGATTGCCACTATTCACCGCTCGGCCATCGCGGTTACTTACGGTGCTACCGCACACTCTTGGCCGTCGTATTCCCGCATAGTCCTCCTTCTCTGGTACCCTGCCGCCTTCCTCTGTACAAGCCCCTGTTCCCGGCTAACCCTAACCTAGCGGTCCAGATGTTCTGGCATTGTAGCGCCCTGCACCATAATTACTGCTCGAGGATGACAACGAAATCCTCTCTCGTGGTCTCGCCTTCTAATGTTCTTGCTTGGCCTATTCGTGTTGTCTATTTTGACCTAGGTGCTGGCGGGAAGGCAGCAGTCGCTGCAACCTCGGCGTGCTTTGGTACGCCGCCTTGTGGCCTTACCTTGATGATGTTGTACAGGTGGGGCTGCTGCTATTGCAACGACATTGCAGTGTTGTCCACTACTACTTCGATGTCAGCGGGATGGTGCTGCAGACGCAACCCCGGGATCCATTCTTCGCTGCACTTTGACTAATTACTGTGGTGATGCGGTTGACATTATGGTGATTTCGTGGTGGTGCTCTACTAGTGCTACTGTCGGTGGGATGTCGGTAATGTCATCGCCACAATTTAGTAGACACGCCGCTACACGCCTACTCTTCCGGTGCTCGGCACCCTCGGTGAGTTTCGATTCTTTTTGACCGACCATCGAGTCGTTGAACTGCTTGTTGGTATGTGGAGCCATTATATGATGTTGGGTGCATTTTTGTAGTAATGATGGTTCACAGATGCTATGATTACTATTCTTAAGATCTTCCTAAGATAAGTGAGAAACTACCAAGCGCCATGCTTTAGTTTGGATGAATATTTGTCCCTAGCATATCTTAGTTAGTGGTTCCATATTGTCTTTAATCTAACTAGCTATGGTTTAGTGGCTTGATTTATTTACTTATGTTTTAAAAGGGAAAAATTAGATAGTATTATACTTGAATCAAAAATGATTGTTGTTGGTGGTTGTGGCTTTGATCAATGGTTTTGTTGCTTTTGGGATCCACTATGGTGGTGTTTTCCTATAGGTGTATGTTCTATTATGACAAAGTGTGCTGTTTCTATTAGCTGGTTGAGCTATTTTCATAAATGAAATAGATTTTTGCTTAACTGAAGCAAAGCTTCAGTAATGTGTTTACTAAAGGAACAATATCCTTCATGACAGCAAGTGTGATGCACATGATGATTCCTGGGACAATTATCTAAGGACATAATTTGGGAACATATACATGAACAGTATAAACAGTTTTGGCTGGTATTTGTGATATTATCCATGTTTTACTGAATCCTTGTATTCAGAACTATTTACAACTGGAGACTGTCAATATCTCAGTGAATAACTCCAAGAATGATTCCTAGGTTTAAAACCAGGGAAATGATAACTAATTTGGCCGAAACAACTAGGTGGTTAACTGGTGTGACAATCTCCCCTAATGGCTTCTGTGACTGAGACTGCCAATATGGTGCCTCCATATTGGAGTGTGCACAGTGGTAGATCTTGTTTGCATGATCTGCTGCTATGGGTGTTCCTAATGGCTAGATATGTCCCTGGCCAGTGATGCAAAGACTGAGGCTTAAACATATATTAGAACAGATTTTTATACTTGATTCTTGGACTAACCTATGATGCAAAAGCTGAGGTATTACTTGGTTAGGGCAAACACTTATTCTTGGTGCCTTAAATCTGGATGATGATTTCTAGTATAGAATTTCTATACAGATCTGAGAGGTTTCTTTCTTATATTCCTATTGTTTGTAGAGTTGTTGCCCAAAATAAATAAGAACATATTTCTATGCTTGATTTCTTAGCCTGACCTATGAAGCAAAGACTAAGGCCTTTCTTAGCATAAGAATATATTCTTTTGTTACCTCCCTTTAACTCAGTGATGATCTAGACATGCCACTTGCATGCTAGACTGAGAGTAATACCACATCAATCCAACCTTAGCTCTGAATTCATAAAAGCATGTGCTAAATGATGAGCTTAAGAATCAACCTACTGTAACGTCTCAAAAATATTAAAAGGAGTATATTAATTTCCAAGAAACCAAAATTAGGGTTAACAAAAACTTTTAATCTTAAACAACCATGAATGCAAGTGTGTGTTTGTTAATGATGTATGAATGCATAATATGCCATGTTTGTTTGTTATAAATGATGAGAATTGATTTAAAGATCACAACAATATCACCTAGGTCAAATCAAAACCAAACCAAAGCAAAAGAAAATAAAAATATAAAGCATATGAGCTAATGGTCATTTTTGCAAATGTTAACACTTAGCTCACTTGGAGCATATCTATTAAATGATTTCAAACAGAAACAATTCCATTTCTTTTCTCACCTTGCTAGACCAAGTGACAAAGAACACAAGTGAGTTTTTAAAACTTACCAGAACAAATTCAAATCCATTTGAGGAAATTTTCATAATTGAATCTAGTGTATGCATCAAGATAGCCATTGTTCCAAAACCATCCAAACTTTCTCCACTTGGAAAACCCTTGCAACTAGATACCCTCAAGCTTATGACCAACAAACCCACCAAATAGAATTTGAAAATTCAAATATTTTTCTCTTGCGGCCATTTGATCGAACACTTAGCGAGCACAATACAGAACTACCAATTGCACACTGTTTAGATCAATCTTGTGATCATCCTTGTACCACACTCAGCCTCCACTACTCTCCCACACTCACTCCAGTACCAGCCGGTGCAGCTGAGCCTCGCTCACTCGCCTTTTGACTAGTGCTAGCCCGAACCCGAGCTCACCATGTCGACCTGACATGGACTCGACGCCACACGCCTCACCCCACTCGCCCAGGACACCTAGGAGATAGCCGTGACCTCACTGCACCTGCCGGTGTATGCCTTGACCAACGCTAGGTCATGGAGATGCCAGCACAGCCGCACCCATTTTCTCTGTTTGCCATGTCGAGCGCATGCCAGAGTGCCGAGCAATCCCACGCAACCACACCTCGCCTTGCTCTCCCCTTGCATCAATGCACTCGCCACGATGCCAGCAACCTAGCAGACATGCCCGCTTGACCATGCGCGACCTGTGACCACCGTACGCCGTGACGAACGCCCACGGTGCCTGAGGATGGCATGGACGTCCCCGACCGATGGAGACCGCGCCTCGCCACGCCACTGTGCACATGATGATCACCAAGGAACCCTGCGTCGATCTACACCCTCAGCCATACCTATAGCACACTGTAATGACGTCGCTGACGAGCCCGAGCCATGCCATTATGCTCCCCTTGCCAGGGTATAAACAGACCCTGCCCCTTGCCTCAAAACACACCCTACTCGACTCACCACTCACCCAGCAATATCTCTGACCCATCCCTGGAGCAATGCGAAGCGTGCAGCACCGGAATTTCACCGGAGCCCGCCGTCGCAGTGTTGGAATGGAGCCAGTGCTAGGAGCCGCCCCAAGAGCTGCCGCGACCACCATTCAAACTGCCGTCATCGACCAGTTCATTCTCCTGCACCGCTATACCTAGCTAGAGCCCTGGTAAGCCCCAGACGACCCTCGCCATAGAACTACTGTTGAAATCCTGCGTGCATCGTGTGAGGGAGACGATGACGCTGAGTCATCGATCATGCTCTAATCGTGCGGCTAGGATTAGCGCGTACCGCTTCACATTAGAACAGCCGCTGACGTGTGGGGCCAGTGCAAGTGTAGCCCGCCATGCGCGCACCGTGTAGTTGGGCTGGCCCAGTATCGTTCCCGTGCAAGCCCAGTAATTCAAATCTAGATTTTTCTTTTATTCCAAAACCCAATTCTATAGGTGACTTCAAAATTAAATTCAAAAAGATTCACTAAACCAAATTGCATGATTCTTTTGTTAGAAAGGAAATGAAAACTTCTAAACACTCCCATTAGATTCAAATAGTTTCACTTTATAGATCACCCGTAGTAAAAATAACAAGGCAGTCACTTTTCCAACTTCAAACATTTTTCTAAAATCAACCATAAGTGCTTTTGGGTTGATTCCAATTGTAAAAAATCACATTTTCCATGATCTATCTTAATATATAAAAAGATATGGTTTTACATGAAGTAATCATGGGCTAAGATTAAAAGAATGGCTATATAGTCATCTCTAGTCATCTTAATTATACTAAATAGCAATATTAAACTTTGTGATATATGCCATCTACTTTAAATCACATTCCCAAGTATTGGAATATGTGGTGATGACATGTGTCAACATGATCCCATATTTTATAATTGGAGAATATTAAATCTTAACTGATTTTTCAATGAGTAGAAATTGCATTTCCAAAATAAGATAAATAAGGCCATGTCAATATTTCATGTAGTCATTGAGATGATGCTAGATCATGTAGTGTGAACCTTTGTGTGCTAAATGGAGGTAGTTAAGTATTGTTTGGTGATTGTGTACCTCGTATTTATTTATAGATGCTATTACCAATATGGGCTACGAGGAGGAAGAATTCTACGAAGAAGAAGAGGAGCACTTCGACAACTTTACCAACCAAGGCAAGCTCAACTATGCAAGCTAACCTATAAAAGATACACTATGCATGCTATTGTGATGCAACCTTGATTATACCAATCCCAAGTTTTACCTGCAAGCTTTATTCTTCCCTTTACCAAAGTTTCTTAAATAGTTAATTATTGGTAGTGATTAGTGGAAAAATAGGACAGATTTCATCAAGAGCATAGAACTAGGCTTAGGTAGTTATACTGATTGGCACCCTTCACTAGTGACATTCTCATTGATAGTTGCTAGTGCTAAACTAATATTGATCACTTTAGATGGGAACACTTGGAGCAAATGATTATGAAAACCTTAGAATGATGAGTCATTCTATTGAAATGTTTTGACAGGGGTTATGAAACACCATGACTTGAAAATTATGATGAATGAGGCACGTGCCTTGACTTTGAATAAAAACTGATGGTTGGGTTCGGATGCGATACCATTCCAGCTTTATCGTACAACCACAATACCTGAATTGTGTAGGGCTTAACTAGAAGTTTATGTGTCTTAGTATGGGTTCCCTCGCGGAAAAGAGGTTAAGCTGAGGCTACCTCGTGATGGTGAATGACCACCTATGCAGTTCCCGGGATGGCGGATGGCCATGGCTGGGAGGCCAAGCTCATAGGGGAGGTGCCTATACTAGGGTGTGTAATTGAAAGGTTAGGATTGATTATCCGCATACCAAGTATGATGATTCAGGGCTATCCCTGATGGATGTATCAAATTTTGTGGTGAAAGTGTACCACCTCTGCAGAGTGTCAAACTATTCGAATAGACGCGTCTGCGGTCATGGATAGTTGGATTGCCATACTGTTCCGTTGTCAGATGTTTTCAAAATGACTTGTGACTTGAAGTGTGACTTTGACTTGACCACAACAAGGTTGTGGAAATGACCACTATGTTTCCACTTGAGTAACTTAGACAACTAAAATAGGTCCTTACTACTAAGTACTTCTGAAATAAAACTGGCTTACTACAAACAAGCTTAGAGCTTAGGATTCCTACTAGAATTGTCTTACTTACATTAGTGATAGTTTGCGAGTACTTTAAAAGTACTCATGGCTTTGTCCCTGGCTATTCCCATGGCCAGACTATGAAGAAGACTATCCGGAGGACGGACAACGGGATGTCTATGATAACTAGGATTATCTCCCATCGTCAGCATTGCCTGTGACAATGAAGATGGAGTCTCTACTATGTTTATTTCCGCTGCTTTGATGTGTATTAAGACTTGATCATGAGATCAACTATCTGTAAGACTATTATGGTTTGTAATGGATGAGGTATTATGCTATCAATTCTGTTATGTCTCCTAAAAATGGTATTCCTGAGATTGCGATGTATGGCATAACAGGCATCTGGACTTAAAAATCTGGGTGTTCACAAGTTGGTATCAGAGCCATCCTGACCATAGGAGACCCTAGTTAGAATGGATGTCTGAAAAAGTTAGTTTCAAAACAAAGGAAGTGAGTATTTATAAAACCTATTCTCACTCTTATCCTTGAGATTCTTTCAAAAAGAGAGTTCACATGTTCCTCAAAATTCTTGCAATCCTACATAAAATTTGACACACTTGATCACCTCACGAACTAACTCATCCTAAGTTCTTATAGATGGAAGTCAAGTACAACAAGTTCTATCAGCTTTGCAACGGAGGAGAACTCATCTTCGAGAGGGATTTAAGTCAGCTAGCGGAGTTTCTCGGACGCCCGCATCCTGAGTTCTATGGAGCGCAGCTCAATGATCAGCCAGGAGGAGAACTACAGTGGTTAGTCGCTGCAGATCTGAGAGGAAAGATGGAGCCACCCACCTCGGAGAAGATACAGTTCACTGTGAGGAAGAACAACTGACTGGATGGACTAGCTAGAGCAATGCAGGAAGCACTTTCCCGTTTGTGCGTGCAGAATATAAACCAGATCAATGGCACTCGCTTCGCTCACTACGTAAGACGTGATTCCATGGCAGAGCCCTTGGCCATGCCAGGACATCCGGAACAGAGGCATAGGGTGGATCACCTCGATTTCATGCTGCACGAGACCCAGAAAGAGCTGGACAATGCTCGTGCCTACTCCAACCAGAAGCACATTGTGGAAGCCGAGAAGAACCACACCCTTGCCATCCTAGCTAAAGAGCGCAAGACCCTTCGTCGCCAGCATGACAAGAAGGACCGCATCATTGCTTGCCTCCACCAGAAGGTGGAAACCCTTGAAGAAACCATCCATGACCAAGAAATTCAGCTTGAGGAGAAGGAAGACGAAGGTGAGGATATTCGTTGGGATCTCACCTCTTTCATAAGTGATGATGAAGACTATCTGGAGGACACCAACATGGAGTTCCACACCGACGAGGAGGACGAAGATTTCCTAGATGATGAAGAACCCACTAGTTCCGATGAGGAGTAGTAGTACTAGATCACTATCATAGGTGTGAGTTTGTATCTGGTCCCAATGTATCGTAGAATGACAGAATGGTTCTTAAAACCATCTGCTTGGTAGTTGTGGTGTGTTGTTTGGAATGTGTTGCTTGGAATGAATGAAAAATAGCTGTGGTTTTCAAACCTTAGCAATACTCAAATTTATAGCTTTTTGAACCATACCCATAAGCCATAGAAATTTCCCTCTTATCTTATGATCTATCTCAATCTTCAGATGACTCGCGGCAACCCCGGTGGGAGCACCTCATCCCAGGATCCAATGCTTCGGATTCTGCAAATGCTAGTATCAGATCGAGAAGCCGGTAGAGCCAAGCATCAAGCCAATCTCGCCACTCTTCAACAGATCGCCCAGATGGTGCACAACAACCAAGGCCAGGGAAATCAGGATCACCATGGATCTAAGCTAAAGAACTTTCAAAACACTAATCCTCTTATGTTTAGCAAATCTTAAGAGCCCTTAGATGTTGATGACTGGTTGCAGTCAATGGAGAACAACTTAGAAGTTGCAGGAGTAGATACTGCGGAGAAAGTACTATTTGCCACCCACTATCTAGCAGGTTATGCAAGATCCTGGTGGAATAGCACTCGTACAATGAACGGAGGAGAAATGATGACTTGGGAGGAATTCAAGATCAAGTTCAGCAGGACTCATGTGCCCCCAGGTTTGATCAAGAGGATGTGGGATGAATTCAGGGAGTTGAAGCAAGGAAGAATAACTATGGTGGAATACCGTGATAGATTTCTGTCTCTGGCTAGGTATGCCCCCGATGAGATCGACACTAAGGCAAAGAAAAAGGAAAGGTTCCTGAATGGCCTACATGATGAGATGTAGAGAGTGTTAGTCAACATTCCTTTTGACGATCTGGAAGCTCTAGTGGACTCTGCTATCTAGATGTAAGGAACAATCAATCAAGCCAGTGAGAACCGCAAGCGTCGTATGATGCACCAGCCTGGACACCACCATACCCCAAAGTACCGCCCCAGCTCGTCTGCAGGATTTGCACCAAGACCCAATAGGCCACCTATGTCCCGTTCGAACTTTCCCAATCGTGGCGGAGGGAACCCGAGGCCCGGAGGCCACAACAACAACACTGGAAACCCTCATAACTTCAACCGTGCACTGCCAAGGTCCACCAACCACAACAACAACAACAACAATACTGCCCCAAGGACTAGAAGCAATGATGTGCCTATTGCCGGGAAGGACAAGTCAATGGTAACCTGCTTTGAATGTGGAGTTACGGGTCACTACTCCAATGAGTGCTCCAAGAAGCTTTCTGCAGCCACCAATGTCACTGCACCTGCCCAGCAGCAGTGCCGTGTCCAGCCTGGAAAGAGGTTTGCCCCAGGCAACCCGCACAACCGTATGGGTCGTCTGTTCCACATGAATGCAGAAGAAGCCCCGGAAGCGCCAGATGTCGTGTTGGGTATGTTTTCTGTTAACTCAGTACATGAAAGAGTGTTGTTTGATTCCGGAGCATCGCACTCGTTTGTTATGGAAGAATTTGCATGCACTAGTAAGATTCAACCAACAAATCTGAAGCATGTTATGATAGTTCAAATACCTGGGTCAACCACCAAAGCTAGAAAAATTTGCAAGGCCGTGCCTATCAGAATACATGGAATAGATTTTTATGCCAATCTAATAGTACTTGGAACAAAAGGTTTGGAAGTAGTACTAGGAATGGATTGGATGTCAAAACATCAAGGATTAATAGACTGTGCCAAGAAAGCCATAACCATGACCAGTAGCACCAGAGCATCAGTAGAGCATGTGTCTGAGACGCTGCCCCGTCAATTCAAATGCAACAAGAGTTTAGTCCAATCAACCCTAGACCAAGTCAGAGTAGTTTGTGAATACCCTGATGTGTTCCTAGATGAATTACCTAGTATGCCCCCAGATCGAGATATCGAGTTTATCATTGAACTAGTTCCTGGAACTGGACCCATAGCTTAGAGACCCTATAGTATGAACCCAGCTGAATTAGTGGAGCTAAAGAAGCAACTTGATGACATGTTGAGAAAAGGTCTAATACAACCCAGTGCATCGCCGTGGAAATCACCTGTTTTGTTTGTGGATAAGAAAGATGGTGCCAACCGTTTGTGTACGGATTACCGGAAGCTGAATGACGTCACCATCAAGAATAAGTACCCACTGTCGAAGATAGAAGATCTGTTTGACCAGCTGACTGGTGCCAGAGTGTTTTCTAAGATTGATCTTAGAACTGGTTATCATCAACTAAAGATCCGCACAACGGATATCCCAAAGACTGCTTTCACTACCAGATATGGATTGTATGAGTACAATGTCATGTCATTTGGATTGACAAATGCCCCCACTTATTTCATGAATATCATGAATAATATTTTTATGAACTTATTGGATAAGTTTGTCGTTGTTTTTATCGACGATATTCTGATCTACTCCAACTCGGAAGAGGACCATGAGAAGCACCTAAGAACCATCCTTGAAACCCTTAGAGAGCATCAGTTGTATGCCAAGTTTAGCAAATGTGAGTTCTGGTTAAAGGAAGTAGTTCCTAGGGTATATCTTGTCGGCAGGAGGAGTTGTCGTCGATCACGCCAAGATTAAGGATGTTGAAGAATGGAAAGCCCCAACCACTTAAACCAAAGTCTGCGCATTTCTTGGATTAGCGGGATATTAGCGCAAGTTCATTGAAGGATTTTCAAGCATTGGAAGGCCGATGACCCAACTATTGAAGAAAGACAAGAAGTTTGAATGGACGGACAAATGTGAAGCAAGTTTTCAAAAGATCAAGAAGAGATTGATTTCAGCCCCAATTTTGATCATGCCTGATATCACGAAGCCTTTTGATGTATTTTGTGATGCATCCAAGATTGGTCTCGGATGTGTGTTGATGCAGGAAGGCAAACTAATATCATATATGTCCCGACAACTGAAACAACATGAGCAGAATTATCCCACCCATGACTTAGAACTGGCAACCATAGTTTTAGCCTTGAAGACATGGCGTCATTACCTCATGGGTAACCGCTGTGAGATGTATTCGGATCACAAGAGTTTGAAGTATATTTTTACCCAGAAGGAGCTGAATATGAGGCAACAGAGATGGATAGATTTAATCAAGGATTATGACCTTGACATTCACTACCACCCTAACAAGACTAATGTGGTAGCAGATGCTCTTAGTAGACTGTCGTGTAGGTTAAACACCATGATTAAGGAAGATCAGCCAAGTCTGCATGGGGAGTTGGAGAATTTTAGAATGGAGCTAGTTAGCAAAGGATTCCTTGCTAGTATTGAACTTCAACCCACTTTGATCAGTTAGATAAAGGAAGCTCAGAAAGGAAATGCCGGTATCAACAGAATTAAGCATCGTATCGATACAGGGAAGGTAACCGGATTCACTAAAGATGAAGAAGGCATTATGTGGTATAAAGGACGCATCTGTGTGCCAGCAGTTTTAGAGTTGAAGCAAGTTATTTTGCAGGAAGCCCATGATACTCTTTATTCTATTCATCTGGGAGGAACCAAGATGTATCAGGATTTGAAGGAGGAATTTTGGTGGCACATAATGAAGAGAGAAGTCGAAAGCTATATCGCCAAGTGTGATATCTGTTAGAGTGTCAAAGCGGAACACCAGCGACCAGCAGGACTTTTACAGCCGTTGCAAATTCTGGAATGGAAATGGGATTCTATTGGAATGGATTTCATCACCGGTTTGCCTACATCTAGTAGGGGAAATGATTCTATCTGGGTCATAGTAGATAGACTGTCCAAAGTAGCTCATTTCATACCCATCAAGACCACTTATCAAAGCCTGAAGTTGGAAGTGTTGTACATTGCTAGAACAGTCAGTCTGCATGGAACCCCCAAGACAATTGTGTCAGATCGAGGAACCCAGTTTACCTCAAGGTTTTGGAAGAAAGTCCAAGAAGATTAGGAACTAAACTGAACTTCAGCACAGCTTATCACCCACAAACCAACGGATAGACGGAAAGAGTAAGCCAGATACTAGAAGATATGTTGAGAGCCTATGTACTAGAATATGGATCTAAATGGGAAGACTGTCTGCCTTTCATAGAATTCTCATACAACAACAGTTATCAGGCCAGTTTGCAAATGGCCCCATTTGAGTTTTTATATGGAAGGAAGTGTCGTGCCACCCTGAATTGGTTACAAGTAGGAGAGAGTCAGATATTCGGACCAGACATCCTACGAGAAGCCGAAGAGAAGGTTCACAAGATCCGTGAACATATCAAGACCGCTGAATCCAGAAAGAAGAGTTACACGGACAAAAGACATCGAGAACTGGCCTTTAATATCGGAGACTTTGTGTATCTCAAAGTATCATCCTTGAAAGGAATGCAGCGTTTTCAACTCAAAGGGAAGCTAGCACCCGGATATATGGGACCCTTCAAGATTTTAAGTCACCAAGGAGAAGTATCCTATCAGTTAGAACCGCCTGAAGAGATGTCAGCTATACATGATGTGTTTCATATCTCGTTACTTCGTAAATGCTTAGAAGTTCCGGAGAAGACAGAAGTTTTCAAGAACATCGATCACAGTGTCGTGGATATCAACAAGAATTTAACTTATCATGAAGTGCCCATTCGTATTTTGGAAGAAGCCTTCGGAACCACCCGGACTAGAAGTATCAAGTTTCTAAAGATCCAGTGGAGCAACCATACTGAAGAAGAAGCCACTGGGAGCGAGAAGATTATATTAGGATGGAGTTTCCAAATCTCTTTAGTTCCTAGTTTTTCTAGAATCTCGGGACGAGATTCTGTTTAAGGGGGGGAAGGTTTGTAACATCTCAAAAATATTAAAAGGAGTATATCAATATCCAAGAAACCAAAATTAGGGTTAACAAAAACTTTTAATCTTAAACAACCATGAATGCAAGTGTGTGTTTGTTAATGATGTATGAATGCATGATATTCCATGTTTGTTTGTTATAAATGATGAGAATTGATTTAAAGATCACAACAATATCATCTAGGTCAAATCAAAACCAGACCAAAGCAAAAAAATATAAAGCATATGAGCTAATGGTCATTTTTGCAAATGTTAACACTTAGCTCACTTGGAGCATCTCTATTAAATGATTTCAAACAGAAACAATTCCATTTATTTTCTCACCTTGCTAGACCAAGTGACAAAGAACACAAGTGAGTTTTCAAAACTTACCAGAACAAATTAAAACCAATTTGAGGAAATTTTCAAAATTGAATCTAGTGTATGCATCAAGAAAGCCACTATTCCAAAACCATCCAAACTTTATCCACTTGACAAACCCTTGCAACTAGAGACTCTCAAGCTTATGACCAACAAACCCACCAAATAGAATTTGAAAATTCAAATATTTTTCTCTTGCGGCCATTTGATCGAACACATAGCAAGCACAGTACAGAGCTACCAACTCCACACTGTTTAGATCAATCTTGTGATCATCCTTGTACCACACTCAGCCTCCACTACTCGCCCACACTCACGCCAGTACCAGCCCATGCAGTTGAGCCTCACCCACTCACCTTTTAACTAGTGCCAGTCTGTACCCAAGCTCACCATGCCGACCCTACATGGACTTGATGCCACACGCCTCACCGCACTCGCCCATGACACCTAGGATATAGCTGTGACCTCGCCGCACCTGCCAGTGTATGCCTCGACCAACGTCAGGTCGTGGAGATGCCAGCACAGCCGCGCCCATTTTCTCTGTCTGCCATGTCGAGCACACGCCAAAGCGCCGAGTAATCCCACGTGACCACGCTGTGCCTCGCTCTCTCCTTGCATCAATTCACTCGCCGCGACGCCAGCGACCTCCCAGACATGCCCGCTTGACCCCACGCAACATGTGACCACCGTACGCCATGAAGAACTCCCGCGGTACCCGAGGATGACATGGACGTCCCTGACCGATGGAGACCGCGCCTCGCCATGCCACTGTGCGCATGATGATCGCCAAGGAACCCTGTGTCGATCTACACCCTCAGCCATGCCTATAGCACACTGTAACAACGTCGCCAAAGAGCCCGAGCCATGCCCCGATGCTGCCCTCGCCAGGGTATAAATAGACCCTGCCCCGTGCCTCAAAACGCACCCCACTCGACTCACCTCTCACCCAGCAATCTCTCTGACCCATCCCCTGATCAAGGCGAAGCGTGTAGCGCCAGAATTTCACCAAAGCCCGCCGCCGCAGTGTTGGAACGGAGCCAGTGCTAGGAGCCGCCCCAGGAGCTGCCGTGACCACCATTCGAACCACCATCGTCGACCAGTTCATTCGCCCGCACCGTCGTACCTAGCTGGAGCCCTCGTAAGCCTCCGACGACCCTCGCTGTAGAACTAGGGTTGAAATCCTGCGCACGCCGTGTGAGGGAGACGATGACGTTGAGACGTTGATCATGCTCTAATCGTGCGGCTAGGATTAGCGCGTACCGCTTCGCATTAGAACGGCCGCTGATGTGTGGGGCCAGCGCAAGTGCAGCCCGCCGTGCGTGCACCATGTAGTTGGGTCGGCCCAGTATCATTCCCGCGCAAGCCCAGCAATTCAAATCTAGATTTTTCTTTTATTCCAAAATCCAATTTTTTAGGTGACTTCAAAATTGAATTCAAGAAGATTCACTGAACTAAATTGCATGATTCCAATTTTGTTAGAAAGGAAATGAAAATTTCTAAACACTCCCATTAGATTCAAACCCTTTGAATTTATAGATCACCCATAGTAAAAATAACAAGGCAATCACTTTTCCAACTTCAAACATTTTTCTAAAATCAACCATAAATGCTTTTGGGTTGATTCCAATTGTCAAAAATTATATTAATATATAAAAAGATATGGTTTTACATGAAGTAATCATGGGATAAGATTAAAAGAATGGCTATATAGTCATCTCTAGTAGTCTTAATTATATTAATTAGCAATATTAAACTTTGTGATATATGCCATCTACATTAAATCGCATTCCCAAGTATTGGAATATGTGGTGATGACATGTGTCAACATGATCCCATATTTTATAATTGGAGAATATTAAATCTTAAGTGATTTTTCAATGAGTAGAAATTGCATTTCCAAAATAAGATAAATAAGGCCATGTCAATATTTCATGTAGTGATTGAGATGATGCTAGATCATCTAGTGTGAATCTTTGTGTGCTGAATAGAAGTAGTTAAGTATTGTTTGGTGATTGTGTACCTCGTATTTATTTATAGACGCTATTACCAACCCGAGTTACGAGGAGGAAGAAATCTATGAAGAAGAAGAGGAGCACTTCGACAACTGTACCAACCAAGGCAAGCTCAACTATGCAAGCTAACCTATAAAAGATACACTATGCATGCTATTGTGGTGCAACCTTGATTATACCAATCCCAAGTTTTACCTGCAAGATTTATTCTTCCCTTTACCAAAGTTTCTTAAATAGCTAATTATTGGTGATTAGTGGAAAAATAGGACAGATGCCATCAAGAGCATAGAACTAGGCTTAGGTAGTTATACTTGATTAGCACCCTTCACTAGTGACATTCCCATTGATAGTTGCTAGTGGTAAACTAATATTGATCAATTTAGATGGGAACACTTGGAACAAATGATTATGAAAACCTTAGAATGATGAGTCATTCTATTGAAATGTTTTGATAGGGGTTATGAAACACAATGACTTGAAAATGATAATGAATGAGGCATGTGCCTTGACTTTGAATAAAAACTGATGGTTGGGTTCGGATGCGATACCATTCTAGCTTTAGCGTACAACCACAATACCTGAATTGGGTAGGGCTTAACTAGAAGTTTATGTCTCTTAGTATGGGTTCCCTCGCGGAAAAGAGGTTAAGCTGAGGCTATCTCGTGATGGTGAATGACCACCTATGCAGTTCCCGGGATGGTGGATGGCCATGGCTGGGAGGCCAAACTCATAGGGGAGATGCCTATACTAGGGTGTGTAATTGAAAGGTTAGGATTGATTATCCGCATACCAAGTATGATGATTCAGGGCTATCCCTAATGGATGTATCGAATTTTGTGGTGAAAGTGTACCACCTCTTCAAAGTGTCAAACTATTCGAATAGCCGTGTCCGCGGTCATGGACAGTTGGATGGCCATACTATTTCGTTGTCAGATGTTTTCAAAATGACTTGTGACTTGAAGTGTGATTTTGACTTGACCACAACAGGGTTGTGGAAATGACCACTATGTTTCCACTTGAGTAACTTAGACAACTAAAATAGGTCCTTACTACTAAGTACTTCTGAAATAAAACTAGCTTAGGATTCCTACTAGAATTGTCTTACTTACATTAGTGATAGTTTGCGAGTACTTTAAAAGTACTCATGGCTTTGTCCCTGGATATTCCCATGGCCAGACTATGAAGAGGACTATCCGGAGGACGGACAGCAGGATGTCTATGATAACTAGGATCATCTCCCATCGTCAGCATTGCCTGTGACAATGAAAATGGAGTCTCTACTATGTTTATTTCCGCTGCTTTGATGTGTATTAATACTTGATCATGAGATCAGCTATCTGTAAGACTATTATGGTTTGTAATGGATGAGGTACTATGCTATCAATTCTATTATGTCTCGCAAAAATGGTATTCTTGGGATTGCGATGTACGGCATAATAGGAATCTGGACTTAAAAATCCGGGTGTTCACACCTACTGCTGGTGGTGTGGTTGTTGTTACTTGCACCTGGGGTTCTCCTTCTGATCTTGATCTTCCTCTTTAGTTTATCTCTCTTTCTTAGTGGAAATCTTGCTCATCTTCTAATCCCACTATGGATCTGCTCTCACTGGTACTACTGGTCTGCTCTCCCTTGGCTTCTGCTGGCCTTCTTATTGATTGTTGTCTAGTTCCTCCTGGTTGATGTCTTCCCTATGGAACTTCTCCCCTCCTAGATTTTGGATGGATGTTCAAGCAACCATATGCTTGTGATGGGAAATGAGATTGGGTGAAATAATTTGATGGTGAGTTGATGCTGGGGAGAAGTGGTTCTGGTAGTAAACTAGTGGTGGTGTATTTGAGCTTAACAACAATGGCTGTGAAGAGAAAGTGTGGTGGAGATTGGGTTGTACTATGTTGATATGGCTACTCTCTCCCTATACACTCCCTAGGAAGTGCATGCGGTGGTGACAGCACACACACATGAAGTGATGTGTGTGTTGCATGCCTACTTGTTTGCTTTGTTGTGGATCAGCTCAAGTGATTCCTGTGATCTACTTCTACTTCTTTACCCTTCTCTGGTGAAACTTGCCACTTACTATTAGTGATGTTGTGCTGAGACTAACCTTGATAAGAACAGATACTTAAATGTCCCTTTATTTAAACTTGATGAGGAATTTGGCATACCAACTATATGCCCAGTCTGAGAGTTCATTTATTCAATACACATTCCTTTTCTTTTCTCTTTCTTTCTAGCTTGTTTACTTGTCTCGTTTGCAAGGTTCAAATAAATAAGAAAATATCAGAAAGATGAAGAAATCTCCTTAAAGATTAGTGTAGGATTTTTTTATTTCTTCTTATGTAATTGTTTATTCATGTAACTGTAATTTCCTTTTTCTTTTGAATATCTAAAACAATAGTGTAACATTTGTATTATTGTATTAAAGTTATTCCTTTCGATACCATTTATTGGTTGTATTATTACACATATTGTAAAGACAATGTAACATTGTGTGATGTAATAAAGTTATTCCTTTGATTTTGTACATTATTTCTTTTATTGTAATATCTCTTATTCCTTTGTTATAAAGGGCAATGTACTGTTGAACTTTTATTTTTAGTGTAATTTGAGACTTGTACCTATTGTATCTTATTCATAAATAAGAATTCGACTCTTATTCCTTATTGTAATTTAATTACTATTTATCATCCCATTACACATTCTTTTAATTCAAATATATTATTTGAATACTTAAATTTTAAAATGATTTCCCTCAAACACCAAGATACAATAGAGGTCATATCAAAATCTGTCGCACTTGCCCGGATGCTTCCATCAGAGTAAGAGAGGTCTCGATCACTCTATAGCCTTTTAGTTTTGCACGAAAATTCCCCGGATTTTCTTATGCATGAATGCAATGCACACACCTCATCTTAGCTTATTTCTAAGCTCTAATGATGGGATGTTACAGTCTATAACACCCCGGCATTTAGGAACCAACGAAGGGTAGAAATAGGAATCTGCGCATATGCATGCATTCATCTGTAAAATCTGGGTAATTTTTTTGCCAAACAAAAACCCTAAAGAGATTAGAGTTTCTTTCACTATCTAGAGGTAGGAATAGCTCTCTGTAGTGATTGCTATAAATTTTGACATGACCTTTAGGCATTATTGTGTTTTGGGGGGGATATTTTGAATTCAAATTTGAAATTTAAATCATTTGTAAAATATTTGAAAATTAGAGGTTAGAAATATAGAGTTGTTTTCCAAAGTGATTTATAAACATTGTTTAGTTATATTGAAGATATATTAAACAATAATAAGAATTAAGACAAGAAAATTTAAATAAGAAATGAATTCTTATTTATTTTCTTTATTCCTTAATAATAATACAAGGTAAGAATGATAACATAAATAATGGAGCACTATATAGAAAGTGAATTCCAATAAAATGAAACTTTATTAAATCAGAGGAATGTTATTACAAGATTCTTTACAAAAAGAATAAAAGAAGGTTACAACCAGAATCTATACTACCTATCTACTCCTATACTAAGTCTTGACAATCCAGATCTTGTTCTTGCAAAATAAGATAACAACTCAAAAAGAAATAAAAGGTTAGTCGATTATTTTTACTCTCAGTGGTGAACAGTCAAGTGCATTGTTCTTATTACCTCATTGAGTATAGAGAAAGGGGCAAGTTTCACCAGGACAGTAACCAGTAAAAAAATAAGAAGTGAAAGTCGATTCACTTGATCTGATCCACAAACAGTCAAGCAGCAAGGCAGCTTAGTCACCTAAATGCATGTAGTGTGTTGTCCAAATAGCAGCAACAGCACAAGCAGTCAAAAAGGAGTTCATAGTCGTAGCACAGCTACTAGGGAGCTCATTTTGTCTTCTCAAACACACTGCAAGAACACGGCGAGTTTGTCCATTTCTCAAATAAAGCCACCAGATAGCTTACCAAATGCACCAGCAAACCACCACAGAATGGTGACATAAGGACGGGGTGGTGCAGGTGGATAGCAAGGAAAAGTATAAGATCACAGGAGCTAGGAGGAGCAAGAATAGCACCAGAAGGTGCAGAGCAAGATCAAGCTAACAAGATCAACTAGCAACACCACAACATCACCAACAAGCAAGTTGTGTGGTGAGTACACATAAAACCATCACATTATCAAATTATCTTAGATTATCAAAGCATGTGTTGTTTTATATGAATCTTCTCAAAAAGCACCCACGTGGGGTGTATCCATCACAGAAGGAGTTAAACAAATCCAACAACCAGTCTTTGCAAATCACACCAAGATCTCAGCCTGTACATCATAGATCTTGGGTATAAATTTATATTTCTACATGCAAATATACCAGCAGCATTAGATCAAGATTTCTGGGCACATCTTTTAAATAGTAGCACCTCAGAAACTATTTGATCATAAGCATGCATCTCAAATAGTAAGGATCCATGATATGGTCATACCAAGTGACTATCAAATTAATTCTCAATCATTGTAGTAATTCTACTTGGTGATGATCCATCATAGATCACTGAACATGGGGGGTAGCAGATAAAAATAGTTGTTCTTACCTAGCTATGCCTCAGACCAGCTTCATAGGCCAAAGGAAATTCATAGGCACCATAAGCTAATATATCCAGCAGGAGTTTTCAACTCATCTTAGCATCAAGTCACTCTAGAACATAGGTAGAATAAAGCCAGTACTAGAATAAACCCCGGTGTACCATTCCAAGGAAGTTGTCACAAGGATCTATTCTAACCAAACCAATCCTACACTGAGATTTCATAATCAAACTATTGCAGAAAGATATTCAAATCATCTTCCTAATGTAATAATTATGAATCATAGTGTTTTACATAAAAGAACTATCACCAGAGGCATCAATGGTAACTTCCCAGACAGTCAAATATATATTCCAGTCCTGAAACTAGCTAACCATCACCACTAATCAGGTATTAGGCTAGATCAGAGTCACAACGTCACCATTTGTATAATGACAGTCACCAAAATTAGATAAGAATTTATCTTGCAGAGCTACTAGCAATTCCAAGCCCATCAATAGGCAACAGATCAGCAAAGTATAATCACCATAAATATCTCTAAAGCATTCAGTATCCTCAATAATCAACACAGAGGGATAGAACCCTAACCGCACAGATGAACCCTAACTAGGGTGTTCTTCACCATAATCACACAGAGGACAACAAGAGAGGCAGAGGAAGAATAAGATGAGGAAACAGAGGAACTTACTCGAGATCCTCGCTAGAGTTTAGAAGAGGAAGTAGAGGGGCCGACGAGCACACACGGCGGCACGGGAAGCACTTGAGGGCGCTGCAACCCGCGCCAAGCCATGGGGCAGCGGCCACAGCTACACGAGCAGCAACGATGACATCATAGGGCCACTAGAGTTGTGGCATAGCACCGCAGAGCGGTGGAACCCCTCATCGCTAGCAACCACCAAACCCTAGGGTTCAGGGTGCAGTCAACCTGGATGGGAGAGGGGTCCAAAGCCAAATTGAACTAGACCAATCGATGGAGCAGCATCGTTTACCCCATCATGCACTAGGGCGGTGGCCGTAGAGGCCTGGGGAGGCCGGGATCGTGCGACGGCGGCGGCTGCAGCACCGCGTCTCTGCGGGGCGTGAGGGAGATGAGTGAACACGTGAGAGAGAGTAGCGACTGGTACTCGTCCACTCCTTCAGAGAGGGTTTGAGCAGCCCAAGTGGGCCGAGTCAGGGCTGGGCCAGCCCAATGGGCTAGGTTCAGATTTAAAAGAAAAATCTGAGTAATTTATCAAAACACCAAAATACCCCTAGGACTTAAAAGGTTCTAAGAAATAAAATAAAAATCCTAAAAATATAAATAAAATACCAATGAACTCACAAAGTATCCTCTATTCAACAATAATAATAGAGAGAATTTTAGGTGATTAAATTTAGAACTGTTATTATGCATGTATATACTCCTTTTGGAATTTTATAAAAATATACAAAAAACTTAAAATTAAATAAAATTAATTTTTAAGATCCTAAAAGGGAGTACTATCATAGAAAAAATACTAGTTTGTATTTTTGAAAAGTAAATCAAGTGTGATAAAAAATAGTCTTATTTCCTTTAAGGAATTTTAATTAAACATTTAAAAGAGTTAAAAATTAAATAAATTCATTTTTAAACTCTTAGAATAATACTAGTTATCATAATAATACTAAATATAAACCTTATATGAATTTAATGGTTCTTGAGTAATACTTTTCTTTTATTAATTAAAAGAAACATAACACCTTTATAAGAGAGGTAAAACACGCAAAGAAGGAAAATAATAAATCATTGCATGACATCACTATGCATTGTATATTTCTTCTTTAAATATTGTCCTTACCGGGCAATAATGGTCTTCTGTAGAAATCGGAGCTCAAGGTCAAGTGGAAGTATCTGACTTCACTACCTTGCAGTCACAAGGCAAGTTCACCACTTGCTCATGTCCTTTGAAGAGCCTTTATGAAAGTATTTGAAAATTGTGTGTTATCACCTATGTTCTAAAAGAGACAGAAAATAATTATTTCCCCATACAAATGAATGTTATTATCATCCTAAGTGATGATAAATACTAAGAATGACAATGGAATCTAGGATTCCAGTTGTCGAACAACTAGGGCTTAATAACCCATGACATCAGTGATTCTTGCGCCGTATAATACGCGTTAACCATGAGATTTGGAATGGGACGGAGAAGTCAGCTGTATCTTCTTCCTCTCGCATGTATCCGGATGCATAGGTCGTGGCTGTTATCCTCGTAGCATGCATTAATTGGTAATTCATAGAGGATATGCAGCATATGAGTGGGAACCCTCAACGTCCCATGATAGTTCTGGCATCTAAATGGTTTGTACCAGCCATTGCCGTAATTCAAGATGCAGGCATGGCGTACACCAAGGGGACATGCGGGGTTGTGAAGGGGGCAGTGATTGGCTTGGATCACCTACTGGTCCCCACATCACGGAATTGTGGACGGGAAAGTACGCCTGGTTGTGCAACAAGGACTAGATCTCTCATGGGTAAAGAAACGTACCTCTGCAGAGTGTAAGAACTATAACTTGTTACTCCCTGTTCCGTGAAGGAGCTACGAACGCGGTAGGAAAGGAACTCCATGAAGTTCTGGTCAACCTGTGAAGGCTGATGGACATAGTTTTTGATAATAAAA
Organism: Avena insularis; assembly: GCA_023614405.1. Taxonomy (NCBI): domain Eukaryota; kingdom Viridiplantae; phylum Streptophyta; class Magnoliopsida; order Poales; family Poaceae; genus Avena; species Avena insularis. Next base: position 309,594,055 of record CM042692.1, read on the forward strand.
TCAATCTTTGAAGAAATGTTTACTAAAACTACATAGTACCAAGGACTTATAGTCCAAGGTGGTAGTTAGAGCATCAAACTTCCCATCTTGCATATAGTGAACTTGTTGGGTAACGCTGTTACTCACTCTTTACTTTGAACCCCTTGCTAGACTTTGAGGAACACAAGGATGACCAGGTGTATGCTACGGAGGTCCAAAACAACGTCTACTATGAAGAGATGGACCTGTCCGGTGGAATCGAAGGGGTGGACTACGGGATACACTATGGAGCTGAAGATAACGAGTCAGAGTAGTTGTCAGGCCGGAGCATAGTTACCTAGGTTGAGCCAAGCAGCACAAACCCTATAGAATAAGCTGTTGAGCTCACATCTTTCTTATCGTTGTGTCTTTCATTTTTTCTGCTGAACTTACTAATAAGTTATATGGTTTGTAATTTTGAATCACTTGAAGTCTCGAACTTCTAGTATTGTAATATTAATGAAGTGTGTATGTTTGTAATATGGACCCACAATGTTTCTGTTGTACCACTCTGAGGGATGTGATATTTGCGGAATAGTGTTCTGTGGATATCATGTCAATGACTATATTGTACTACACATGTAGTGGTATGCTGGGTCACCGCAGTGATGTTTGTCAATGAACAAGGAGAGTATGAGAGTGGAGATGATGTTGATCCTCATGGCGATGATGGTTATGACAGTGAGGACGGTATGGATGCCTTCCCTGAGCATGCGCCTACCATAGTGGTCTCTCCACATATACTTAGTGTGCAGCCTATTGTTGACTCTCAGCGCTGCAACTTGTTTCAAACCAAAACACTCGTTGGACCTAACAAAGCTTGCAAGGTAATCATTGATGGAGGTAACTGCAGAAATCTTGCAAATAGGGAGTTATGTGCCAAGCTGAATTTGACTTATTTACCTCATCCCAAGCCATACTACATACAATGGTTGAGTGACAATGGTGAGATGAAGGTAAATCATATGGTACATGTGAATTTTGAGATAGGGCCATACAAGGATTCTATTGACTTTGATGTGGTTCCTATAACTGTTTTCCATCTCTTATTGGGTCGGCCTTGGCTTTATGATCGCCATGTGCAATACAATGGCCATGCCAATACATGTCACTTGAAGTTTAAGGGCAAGAATATTAATTTGCAGCCAATGACACCACATCAGATTGTGAATGAGTCTCATCAAAAGATCAAAGTGAACTTGAAGGATGAATCTATAGATAGGCGAGATAGTGTTGCAGTTGTACATGATGTAATAGAGCCCAAAAAGAGTGATATAATGAAAAGCGAGAGAGTGCCTAGCCTAGTAATATTATCCACCAAGGAATATATGAGAGAGTTTCGTGAGGATCCTACAGCCATGCCACTTGTGCTCATGTATAAGGGAGAGGTATTGGTTTCTAACGACATGGCCCTATTTCTCTTGGTGTATCTACTATTTTGCAGGATTTTGGCAATGTGTTTCCAGAAGATGTACCAGCAGGATTGCCTCCATTGCGTGGCATTGAGCATCAAATCGACTTGATCCCTGGTGCCACATTACCAAACCGTGCACCCTACAGGATCAACCCCAAAGAAACAAAGGAGATACAGAAACAAGTACATGCGTTGCTGGATAAAGGGTATATTCGTGTTTCTCTTAGCCCTTGTGATGTTCATGTTATTTTAGTACCTAAGAAATATGGTACATGGCGCATGTGTGTAGATTGTAGAGCTATTAATAACATCACTATTCGATATCGTCATCCTATTCCATGCTTAGAGGATATGCTAGATGAATTGAGTGGTGCTGCTATTTTCTCTAAGATTGATTTGCATAGTGGTTATCATCAAATTAGGATGAAATAAGGGGTGAATGGAAAACTTCTTTTAGAAAAAAATTTGGTTTGTATGAGTGGTTAGTTATGTCGTTTGGTCTTACTAATGCACCTAGTACATTCATGAGATTAATGAATCATGTTTTGAGAGAATTTATTGGTCATTTTGTGGTTGTTTATTTTGATGATATACTTATCTATAGCCACAACGGAACTGAACATTGTAGTTATATCCGACAAGTTTCGCAAGTGTTGCCTGATAATAAACTCTATGCTAACCTTGAGAAGTGCACATTTGCAAAAGGTAAGGTCATATTTCTGGGATTTGTTGTATCTAAGCATGGGGTAGAAGTAGATCAATCTAAAATTGAATCAATTCGGAATTGGCCTATTTCCATGAATGTGAGTCAAGTGTGTAGTTTCCATGGCTTAGCTGGTTTCTATAGGCGCCTTGTGAAGGATTTTAGCACTATTTCTGCACCATGGAATGACTTGACTAAGAAAGGTGTGCCTTTTGTATGGGGCGCAACCCAAAGTATTATGTTAGATACATTAAAACGTTTGCTTACTTATGCACCATTACTTGCATTACTTGATTTTTCGAAGCAATTTGAAGTTGAATGTGATGCTAGTGGTATAGGTATTGGTGGCGTTTTGATGCAAGAGGGTCGCCCTATAGCATATTTTTCTGAGAAACTTACTCGTGCTAGACTGAACTATTCAATTTAAGATAAAGAATTGTATGCACTTGTTAGAGTACTTGAAGTTTGGCAACATTATTTGTGGCCAAAGGAATTTATCATACATTCTGATCATGAAGCATTGAAGTATTTGAAAGCTCAATCAAACTTGCATAGAAGATTAGCTAAATGGGTTGAGTTTATTGAATATTTTCCTTACATCATTAAGTATAAGAAGGGAACGAATAATGTAGTTGTTGATGCTTTGTCTAGGAAAACATGCTATTAACCAATCTTGATGTTAAAATTCTTGGATTAGAAAGTATTTGTGCACTTTATGCAACTGACCATGATTTTGCTAAACCATATCATTTGTGTGCTCTTAGAAACGCATGGGATAAGTATCATATACATGATAGATATTTGTTTAGAGCTAACAAACTATGTATTCCGGAATCGTCGTTGTGTTTGTTCTTAGTGGAGGAATAACATGCTGGTGGTTTGATGGGTCACTTTGGGCGTGAGAAGAGATTGCTCATGCTAGCTGATCATTTTTATTGGCCCAAGATGAGGCGTGATGTGTACAAATTTGTGATTCATTGCATTACATGCCACAAGTCCAAATCAAAGTTGAAGCCTCATGGTTTGTATACACCTCTCTCTGCACCTACTACACCATGGGAAGACATTAGTATGGATTTTGTGCTAGGTCTACCTATAACTCAGAGAGGTCATGATTATATATTTGTGGTAGTGGATAGGTTCTCTAAGATGGCTCATTTTATTGCCTGCCACAAAAGCGACGATGCGTCGCATGTTGCTAACCTGTTTTTCAGAGACATCGTGAGATTACATGGAGTACCCAAGACGATTGTTTCTGACCGTGATGTGAAGTTCATGAGCTACTTTTGGAAGACCTTATGGGGGAAGCTGGGAACAAAGCTGCTATTCAGTACTACATGTCATCCTCAAACAGATGGTCAAACGGAGGTGGTGAATCGAACATTGTCACAGTTGCTGACGACTATGATAAACAAGAATCTGCGGGAGTGGGAAGACTGTTTGCCACATGTTGAGTTTGCATACAATAGGGTTGTGCATTTAACTACTCAACTTTTTCCTTTTGAGGTGGTGTATGGCTTCAAGCCATTGATGCCACTTGATTTGTTTCCTTTGCCATTACATGAGAGACCTTATATGGAGGCATCAAAACATGCTGAATATGTGAAGAAGATTCATGAGAAGACTCGAGAGGCTATTGAGAAGAAAGGCAAGAACATTGCTGCTACAAGGAATCAAGCAAGGAAGGAAGTGTTGTTCAAGCCTGGTGACATGGTATGGGTGCATCTATGCAAGGATAGGTTCCCACTACTTCGAAAGGCAAAATTGAAGTCACATGGTGTTGGTCCTTACAAGGTGTTAGCCAAGGTTAATGATAATG